>CM019045.1:0-681916 GCA_009664405.1 Drosophila bifasciata
GTGGGTCATGTTTGCGGAAATTGTTCTTTGACCTTGGTTTGCCGGAACAGAATTGGTGGGACCCCTAAAATAAAAAAAAAACCCTTAAAAATTAAAGCAAAAGGTCAAATTTTGGCCGGACCAGAGGCCGTGAGAATTGAAAAGGTCGGTGTGCCCCGGCACCTTGCCATTTGGGGTCTTCCGGCAAACAGGCCTATGGCCGTCCCACCTCACACCGCACAAAACACAACAAAACAACCCACAACACACCACCAAACCGGCCGCCCTGGCCCGCTGTTTTGGATTGCGAGGGGCCGGCAACATTGGGAACAAGTAAAGAGCTTTTAAAATGCATCAATTGGCGGCCGGACCAGAGCCCCCGTGGAGCTTTTATCCTTGGTGCTGTTGGTTTTGGGCCCTTTGGGGTCTTGGTATGGGTCCCCCCACTAACCTAACCACCCACCCAACCCAAAAACACCACAAAGAGCCATCGCTTTTTAGCGGAGGGCCCACAGAAACACGGCGGCCGCCAAAGTCAACAGGCGGCAAGACGGGACACCCGCCGGCACATATCCAGAGTGCCCTGGTTGAAGGGGCTAAATTTATGGGTAATTAGCTGCCTAAACCATGCCACCTCGGTTTTCCCAAACATTGGAGGAAATACAAGCGCTCCACGAGCCCAACAAAACCGGGGTCTGGCGCAAACTCAACGGGGGGGCAACGGACTTGGCCCAAACCACCCTCCGACAATTTCCAGATGGGTTTGGAGGGCTAAATTTCTGGCTTTTTATAAGGCACAACACCCTTTACCCAACAAAAGAGGCATTATCACCTGCCAAGCCCCGAGCTCGCCGGCCTTAAGGGGCATTGCCTGGAACATTCACAGCGAACACCCTCGCGGGTGTTGATGATTTCCAGCCCAAATTCCTTAAAAACAAACCAATTTACGAAAGAGGAAAGCCCATTACCCCCTTCAAGCCCATGAGACCGAAGGGCGGGGAATTCCAAGCAATCCGCGGGTAGTTGCTGGAGGTCACGAGCAAGCTCAAGACGGGAAAAGCGCCGGGGCCTGATGGAGTCCCAAATGCAGCTCTAAAATGCATTATCAGAGCCCATCCTGACGCTTTGCAGCTATGTACAGCCAGTGCCTAGCGGAGCGGACCAGTCCCACGAGCATGGAAACAGCAGAGACTCGTGCTGATACCAAGCCAGGCAAAAGAGCTCAGCGACCCATCTGCATATCGACCGCTATGCATGCTGGACGCCATGGGCAAGATCTTGGAAAGATTAATCTGCAACCGGCTGGAGGCGGAACTGGCAGAGCGCCACGGCCTCTCCGACCTGCAATTCGGCTTCCGGAAGCAGAGGAGCACCACAGACGCCATTCTGATGGTAACAAACTTAGCAAGGGAAGCCATGGCGGGAACGCGATGGGCCGGAGGGGCCAAGAAGTACTGCCTAGTATGCACACTAGACGTGCGGAAACGCCTTCAACTCGGCCAGCTGGAGGAGCATTCTGGAGGCCCTGAGCAGGAGAGGCATTCCTGAGCAACTGCTACGGACGCTGCGAAGCTACTTCACGGACCGCGTACTGATCTACGACACGGAAGAAGGAGCAAGGCAGCACAACATCACCGGGGGCGTTCCACAGGGCTCGGTCCTAGGGCCGATACTGTGGAATGTTATGTATGACGACATCCTGCGGCTCAACTTACCGGAAGGCTGCACACTGGTGGGCTTCGCCGACGACATCGCACTGGTGACAGTGGCGAAACACATTCGAGATGCGGAAGAGAAGAGCAGCGCTGCAATCGAGGAGATAATGTCCTGGCTGGCAACGAACGGGCTGTCGCTGGCAGAAAAAAGAAAACGGAGGCTGTTCTAATGAGCAGCAGAAAGAAGGTCGAGCAGGCACTCGTGAGAGTCGGCAACACGGTCATCGTGACCAAGCCGGCACTGAAGTACCTGGGGTAATGCTGGACCAGAGGCTGAGCTTCAAGGCCCATCTCGAACACGCCAGCTCAAAAAGCAGCCACAGCAACGGCGGCCATCAGCAGGATGATGTCAAATACAGGAGGACCGCGACAGCGCAGCAGACAGCTCATCGTCGGTGTGGTCACATCCATAATCCTCTATGGATCAGCGGTGTGGGCGCCAGCAATGAGGGTGCCCACGTACAGCAGAGACTGCAGGAGCGCCTACCGGCGCTGTGCCCTAAGGGGCTACATGCGGCTTCCGGACGGTGTCGGAAGACGCCGCACTGGTTGTGGCAGGCATGGTCCCGTTGGATCTCCTGGCGGACGAACGACAGAGCGGGCTGGAAGTAGCCAGCGAGCGGCGAGAGGGCACCATAGCCCGTTGGCAAAGGCGATGGGATCAAGCACCAAAAGGGAGGTGGACCAGACGGCTCATCCCCCAGCTCAAACCGTGGCTGCAGAGAAGGCAAGGACAGGTGGACCATTACTTGGCCCAACTACTGACGGGGCATGGCTGCTTTAAGCAGTACCTCCACCGGTTTAAACATGCAGACGATCCGTACTGCAGCTACTGCGGGTCTGGAGTTAGAGAGGATGCGGAGCACATCTTCTTTATATGCCCCCGCTTCGCAAGAGCGAGAGAAACTAGGGAGACGCTCGCAGGAGTCAACGTGGACACCCTGATCGAGAAGATGATAGCGGATGAGCAGGCATGGAGCGCAGTTGCCAACATGGCAGCAGCAACTCTCAGAGGAGCTGCGCAGGCTGGAGCGAAGCCGGTCCGGCTAACTCCAGAGAAGACCCCACAGCCCGCACCGCGAAGTAATGCCTAGCGGCAGTCCCGCGGCTACGGTACCACCCAACCACACCCTATTTATCCTTCCAAACCACACACGACCGCCATGGCGCATTCACGGACGCAGCTACACATGCACACGCGCCCACCCACTACTATCCTACTACCATCATTGGCGGCCGGACCCGTGTCGCTTGATCAAATCTCAGCTGATGGCCGGACCAGAGCCATTAGCTGTTATTGCGCCTACAAGGCCATACAACCAACTGGCGGCCGGACCAGTGTCGCACAGTTAGATTAACAAAGAACCCAGGACACACTCCCACCCACTTATGACTGGCGGCCGGACCCGTGTCGCTTAACTTATACCTAAATATTTGGTTGCTGTAAAAGTTTTGCAACTGGTGGCCGGACCAGAGCCACTTGTTTGCAACCACAATCAACGACCATACCAAAAGTCGTCACAGCTGCTACACACCTACTACACCAACAACACCTTCAACACACACGCACACATATTCTAATTACTGGCGGCCGGACCTGAGTCGCTCGATATGCAAAATATCCAAACTGTGTCGTGTTGATTCCTGCCTGATGGCCGGACCAGTGCCATCAGTTGCAGCCACTTATAGCAGCTGTAGTAGAAGAAGCAACGACAACAACAACAAGAATCCATAACCTCAAGCATGGATAGCCACTACGCTTAGGGGGTGACGGCAGAGTCGGCCGGTATACATTCCAATGCACTGTATACATTGTATACTTTGTTTTTGTGAGAAGCCTATGCCCGCCGATGCTTTGTTGTAGCCCGTTTCCCCTGCAACAATAACATTAAAACCAACCAAAACCCAACAAACTCGACCAAAATAGACATAAGTATTTTAATAATTGTTATGTTTTCTGTAATATTGTAAATGTAATTAATTTTTGTCACTTTTGTCTCTTCTGTGCATGCAGTTGTTGTAAAGTTCTTGTTTATGTTTTTCTCTTTGTCTCATCTTTTTATCACTTGTACATTTCCCCGTTTTTCCTCCTCACATTCAGTACTCTTCTTTTCCGATATTTCATCTTTCTATTATTTACACTTTTTTCACTTATTTTTCTCTTTCATTAGCCGGATCAAATGGGACCATTATATTATATTGACAATGTGAATCTATCAGTTTCTTCGATAGACCCGATAGGCACTTCACTGAAAAAAAAAACAACAAATTTTTTGCTACGGTCCCACTACCACCACATTAACCCACCAAAACCCCCATCAATAATGCTGGGCAACAAAATGCTTTTTTATTGTGCTATAAAATTTTCAAATTTAAATTTATTTTGTTTGCCCAGCCGTTTCTTGTTGTTCTCCGTCATAACTCGCCGGCAATGCAGCCGTGCGATATTTATTTATCTTAAATGACGTCACTACATGTGCACTTGAGTGCATATATATTTGTTTTTTGTTTTTAGCTGCAGACTGATTGGCGGGTATTTTTTTTCAATCTCTCAACATCCATTTCCCTACTTTTGTACTTATCCCTTTTCTCATTTCTCCCCCCTTGCTAAGCCGTGCCTCTTGATTGATTCAAGAGGCCAAAATACACCCAGCCTGAAAAACCCAACATAATTTCAATCAATCAGTCTGCCACTCTCAATACTATTCCACGGCGCCAAAATTAGATGAATCGAGCATCATCTTTTGGGGCTCTAACAAAAAGCTCTCTTCTTCTGCCAGCCTTTATCAAGCCAATAACGTCCCCAAATATTGCCCGCCCCTATGCACTAGTGCATAGTGTCGTCCGCTCGTTAAACAGCGGACGGCTATTAGGCAAGAGGGGGAAGGAAGGCCCATAAGCCGCAAAAAATAAAGTGGTACGATATTCATAAATCGTACCCGCGGGCCCTACTGCTCAGATGCTGGCACCAGGTTCGTTGGCGTGTTTTCGGTATCAAGTCTAGTCCTACTCTCTCCCTAACTCTCTCTCTCACTCTCTTCTTTGCTCCTACTAGACTTGATATCGTAAATTGCGGTAGCGGACCTGGTGCTTGAACAAGCCACAGCTTCAATAATCTCCAAATTGCTATGCTCGATCTTTGCTGTAGTTGTGTGTGTGTGATTTTTCTCTCTTCTCAACTCTTGACTCTCTCTCAACTTTCTAGACCCGTCTCTCCTCTCCTTGAGCGATTTTTAGCCCATAGGTCAGTTTGAGAATTGATCGCTGCCCATGGGCGAAGAGTCGTTCGTGGAGTGTGTAGGGAGACGGGTCGTCAGCGTCAGCATCGTTGGCCTCTCCCCTCGTCGTCGTGACTTGTGTGCCCGAGTGCGGCGCAGAGTGTCTGTCTGTCCATGTCCATGTCCATAGATGTGTCCTGCACGCATGCGCACATATACGTATATAAGCAAATAAGCAATATTGTGAATTGTGAATGTATAAAATCTAATTCAAATACTTGAGCACCGGAATAAACATTTTCCCCCACATTTGAAGAGCAACTAAACGCGTTTTTAATTAATAAACCAAAAAACCGAAACCCAAGCCAATAATTCTCGTTTTTCGGGGAAAATAAAAGTCAAAAAAGAAATAAAAACGACAACTGTTTGTGTGTGTGTGTGTGTTCAGAAGATATCAAAGCTGGAAGCAAAAATCGAGGAACTTACCGCCATGCTCACACCACTAATAAAATCGCAATCAGGAGCAACAGCAACTGCACCAGATACAACAGCGACAGTCGCGGCAGCGGCTCCAACAGAAACACCCAAGGAAATGACCGAAGAGAGGCCACAAACACAGAGGCCATCATCAAATCGCCCACCAGCAGCTCTCGCTGCTAAAACCAAACCGGGAAAAACCCAAATCCAAAGAATGCCATTCAAAACGAGACCAATGAAGAAGACGTAGATGATCTCGATGATCAGGACATGTGGGTTGATGAGTCTGATGATGACGACGACGATGACGACCACCGTCACAGATTGAAATATCAGCTCAGCCAGCTGCTCTCCAACAACGAAATATATTAATTACCACAATTAATAACACACACTTCCACTTTCTCGATGCACTCACTTTTATTTTCAAAAATCAAAAATTTTACACAAATATACATTACACTGATAGAACAAATAAATCCCTCAAAACATAAAAATAAAAAAACACGAAACCACAGGCCAATTCTCTGCTTTGCTATCCAATCTACAGATAGCTGTGCTGCTGCTTTTTGCCTACGTTTTGGTGGCCGGAACAGCATCAGCAGTGTGACATCTGAAATTAATAAGAGCAAAAATTAAGAACCAAATACACACATCCAATTTCCATATACTCAATCGACGGCTGGGTCCCTCAATGCAACCCCTTTCGTTTTGCAGCCAGTCCAGTCCCTCAACACACCGTTTTGAAAATACACAGCAAAAAACAAGCAAAAAACCACAAAAATACAAAAAAAAAATTAATAAAGTTGATCAAAAGCCGATCAAATAATCTGCGGCCGGACCAGAGTCGCCGTGAGATTGCTGATACGTGTCTGTGTGTCCTTGTCAGTGCCCGTGTCGGCAAGTGTGAGGTCTTCAAAATTGCAAGCCTCATTGGTTCCGCCCGACGCACACATGAACACACTTACACGACCAATATACAAACACGTACACACACTCACCCAATACTGGCGGACGTTCCTTTGTTGTCTGTTCCTCTTTCCCTGCGCATCTGCGGACTGAGGTGGACTCATCAGTGTCACTTGGAAAAAACAAACGCCAAAATCACGAATCAAATTCACCAAAAATTATAATAAATACTCATCTATTAATGGACGGCTGGATTCCCGGTCCGCCTTCACTGCATCCCGATTGCTTTTGCAGCCAGCTGGTCTTCACACACCTGAAAAGACAAAACATAAAAATCACAATTAATACAAAAATCTAGTTATAAAATTGATTTTACCTGGAATAAATAAAAGCAAAATTAAGAACCAAAATACACATACAATCTGCATATACGGACCACCACTAATTGACGATTGGATTTGCGTCCCTGTTCGATGCTGCAGCCAGCCAGTTCTCACATACCTGAAAAGACAAAACATAAAAATCACAATTAATGAAAAAAAACTGACAAAGTTGATTAAAAATGGATACAATTATTTGCGGCTGGACCAGAGTCGCTGCGAGAGTGCTGAAATGTGTCTGTGCCGATTGTCAGTGTCCGTGTCGGCAACTGTGAGGTCTTCCAAAATTGCAAGTCTCACTGGTTCTGTCCGACACACACATGAATGTAGAGACACACTCACATCACCAATCAAAATACAAAACAAAAAACACACAATTAACGAAAAACTGAAAAGCTGATTAAAGGTCGATGAAATTACCTGCAGCCGGACCAGAGTTGCCGCGAGAATTCGCCAAAAGAGTCGGTTCACGGACGCCTGCGACCGTGTCATCATTTGTGAGGTCTTCCAAAATGCACAACAGGCCTCAACGATGCAGCCAGTCACTCACCTCACAACTGAAACGACAATGGGAGACACATTTGAGAAAAAAAGCTAAATCACGCACATACACACTCACCCATCACTGGCGGCCGGACCCGTGTCGCCCGAGTCATTTGTGCTCCTTGCCGATTGTCTCCCACCTGCCTGCACCTGGTGGCCGGAACAGCGTCGCTAAACCTATACCTAAATATTTGGTTGTTGTAAAAGTTTTGCAACTGGTGGCCGGACCAGAGCCACTTGTTTGCAACCACAATCAACGACCATACCAAAAAGTCGTCACTGCTGCTACACACCTACTACACCAACAACACCTTCAACACACACGCACACATATTCTAATTACTGGCGGCCGGACCTGAGTCGCTCGATATGCAAAATATCCAAACTGTGTCGTGTTGATTCCTGCCTGATGGCCGGACCAGTGCCATCAGTTGCAGCCACTTATAGCAGCTGTAGTAGAAGAAGCAACAACAACAACAACAAGAATCCATAACCTCAAGCATGGATAGCCACTACGCTTAGGGGGTGACGGCAGAGTCGGCCGGTATACATTCAATGCACTGTATACATTGTATACTTTGTTTTTGTGAGAAGCCTATGCCCGCCGATGCTTTGTTGTAGTTTGGTTGGTTTCCCCAAAAACAATAACATTAAAACCAAGAAAACCCAACAAACTCGACCAAAATAGACATAAGTATTTTAATAATTGTTATGTTTTCTGTAATATTGTAAATGTAATTAATTTTTTTTTGTCACTTTTGTCTCTTCTGTGCATGCAGTTGTTGTAAAAGTTCTTGTTTATGTTTTTCTCTTTGTCTCATCTTTTTATCACTTGTACATTTCCCCGTTTTTCCTCCACACAATAGTACTCTTCTTTCCGATATTTCACCTTTCTATTATTTACACTTTTTTCACTTATATTTTTTCTCTTTCATTAGCCGGATCAAATAGGACCATTATATTATATTGACAATGTGAATCTATCAGTTTCTTCGATAGACCCAATAGGCACTTCACTGGAAAAAAAACAAAAATTTTTTTGCTACGGTCCCACTACCACCACATTAACCCACCAAAACCCCCATCAATAATGCTGGGCAACAAAATTCTTTTTTATTGTGCTATAAAATTTTCAAATTAAAATTTATTTTGTTTGCCCAGCCGTTTCTTGTTGTTCTCCGTCATAACTCGCCGGCAATGCAGCCGTGCGATATTTATTTATCTTAAATGACGTCACTACATGTGCACTTGAGTGCATATATATTTGTTTTTGTTTTTAGCTGCAGACTGATTGGCGGGTATTTTTTTCAATCTCTCAACATCCATTTCCCTACTTTTGTACTTATCCCTTTTCTCATTTCTCCCCTTGCTAAGCCGTGCCTCTTGATTGATTCAAGAGGCCAAAAAACACCCAGCCTGAAAAACCCAACATAATTTCAATCAATCAGTCTGCCACTCTCAATACTATTCCACGGCGCCAAAATTAGATGAATCGAGCATCATCTTTTGGGGCTCTAACAAAAGCTCTCTTCTTCTGCCAGCCTTTATCAAGCCAATAACGTCCCCAAATATTGCCCGCTCCTATGCACTGGTGCATAGTGTCGTCCGCTCGTTAAACAGCGGACGGCTATTAGAACAAGAGAGGGGAAGGAAGGCCCATAAGCCGCAAAAATAAAGTGGTACGATATTCATAAATCGTACCCGCGGGCCCTACTGCTCAGATGCTGGCACCAGGTTCGTTGGCGTGTTTTCGGTATCAAGTCTAGTCCTACTCTGGCCCTAACTATCTCTCTCACTCTCTTCTTTGCTCCTACTAGACTTGATATCGTAAATTGCGGTAGCGGACCTGGTGCTTGAACAAGCCACAGCATCAATAATCTCCAAATTGCTATGCTCGATCTTTGCTGTAGTTGTGTGTGTGTGATTTTTTCTCTTCTCAACTCTTGAGATCTCTCTCAACTTTCTAGACCCGTCTCTCCTCTCCTTGAGCGATTTTTAGCCCATAGGTCAGTTTGAGAATTGATCGCTGACCATGGGCGAAGAGTCGTTCGTGGGTGTGTAGGGAGACGGGTCGTCAGCGTCAGCATCGTTGGCCCTCCCCTCGTCGTCGTGACTTGTGTGCCCGAGTGCGGCGCAGAGTGTCTGTCTGTCCATGTCCATGTCCATAGATGTGTCCTGCACGCATGCGCACATATACGTATATAAGCAAATAAGCAATATTGTGAATTGTGAATGTATAAAATCTAATTCAAATACTTGAGCACCGGAATAAACATTTTCCCCCACATTTGAAGAGCAACTAAACGCGTTTTAATTAATAAACCAAAAACCGAAACCCAAGCCAATAATTCTCGTTTTTCGGGGAAAATAAAAGTCAAAAGAAATAAAAACGACAACTGTTTGTGTGTGTGTGTGTGTTCAGAAGATATCAAAGCTGGAAGCAAAAATCGAGGAACTTACCGCCATGTTCACACCACTAATAAAATCGCAATCAGGAGCAACAGCAACTGCACCAGATACAACAGCGACAGTCGCGGCAGCGGCTATCAACAGAAACACCCAAGGAAATGACCGAAGAGGCACCAAAACACAGAGGCCATCATCAAATCGCCCACCAGCAGCTCGCTGCAAAAACCAAACCGGGAAAAACCCAAATCCAAAGAATGCCATTCAAAACGAGACCAATGAAGAAGACGTAGATGATCTCGATGATCAGGACATGTGGGTTGATGAGTCTGATGATGACGACGACGATGACGACCACCGTCACAGATTGAAATATCAGCTCAGCCAGCTGCTCTCCAACAACGAAATATATTAATTACCACAATTAATAACACACACTTCCACTTTCTCGATGCACTCACTTTTATTTTCAAAAAATCAAAAATTGTACACAAATATACATTACACTGATAGAACAAATAAATCCCTCAAAACATAAAAATAAAAAACACGAAACCACAGGCCAATTCTCTGCTTTGCTATCCAATCTACAGATAGCTGTGCTGCTGCTTTTGCCTACGTTTTGGTGGCCGGAACAGCATCAGCAGTGTGACATCTGAAATTAATAAGAGCAAAAATTAAGAACCAAATACACACATCCAATTTCCATATACTCAATGAGGTCCCTCAATGCATCCCTTTCGTTTTGCAGCCAGCCAGTCCTCACACACCTGAAAATACCAGCAAAAAACACAAGACAAAACAGGACACGATAAAAAAATACAAAAAAAAAAATTAATAAAGTTGATGAAAAAGCCGATCAAATAATCTGCGGCCGGACCAGAGTCGCCGTGAAATTGCTGATACGTGTCTGTGTGTCCTTGTCAGTGCCCGTGTCGGCAAGTGTGAGGTCTTCCAAAATTGCAAGCCTCATTGGTTCCGCCCGACGCACACATGAACACAATTACACACGACCAATATACAAACACGTACACACACTCACCCAATACTGGCGGACGTTCATTTGTTGTCTGTTCCTCTTTCCCTGCGCATCTGCGGACTGAGGTGGACTCATCAGTGTCACTTGGAAAAAAACAAACGCCAAAATCACGAATCAAATTCACCAAAAAATTATAATAAATACTCATCTATTAATGGACGGCTGGATTCCCGGTCCGCCTTCACTGCATCCCGATTGCATTTTTTTGCAGCCAGCTGGTCTTCACACACCTGAAAAAAGACAAAATAAAAGACAGAAATACAAACGTCTAGTTATAAAATTGATTTTACCTGGAATAAATAAAAGCAAAATTAAGAACCAAAATACACATACAATCTGCACAACTTACCCACCACTAATTGACAAAATTCTGCGTTTTCGATGCTGCAGCCAGCCAGTTCTCACATACCTGAAAAGACAAAACATAAAAGTCGGCAATTAATGAAAAAACTGACAAAGTTGATTAAAAATGGATACAATTATTTGCGGCTGGACCAGAGTCGCTGCGAGAGTTTCGCGAAATGTGTCTGCCATCTTGTCAGTGTCCAAAACGGCAACTGTGAGGTCTTCAAAAACATGACGAGTCTCACTGGTTCTGTCCGTCACAAATGAATGGAGAGAAAATCTCACATCACCGCCCACAAAACAAAAACACACAATTAACGATTTAAAAACTGAAAAGCTGATTAAAGGGCGATGAAATTACCTGCAGCCGGACCAGGCTGTTCGAGAATTCTGAAAAGAGTCGGTGTGGACCATATTTCCTGCGACCGTGTGGATCACCGGCTTACGTTCAAAATGCACCAACAGGCCTCAACGACACAGCCAGTAAATCACAACTGAAACGACAATGGGAGAAGGATGATGACAAAAAGCTAGGTCCACGCAGCATACACGGTGGCTCATCACTGGCGGCCGGACCAGATCGATCATGATTTATGCAGCTTGCAGACGGCATCAGCCCCCGCCATGGCCTGCAAGGCCGGAACAGCGTCGCTAAACCTATACCGCAAATATTTGGTTGTTGTAAAGCGTTTTTCCAACTGGTATCGGACCAGAGCCACTTGTTTGCAACCACAATCAACGACCATACAAAAGTCGTGGCAGCTGCTAGGACGACCTACTAGAACCAACGACACCTTCAACCGGGACGCACACATATTGGACCGATGGCGGACGGACTGGAGTCGCTCGGATATGCAAAATATCCAAACTGTGTCGTGTTGATTCCCCGACTGATGGCCGGACCAGTGCCATCAGGTTGACTTTTACATGACGCAACTTTTACAGGCCAAGCTTTAAATCACACCAATAACAACAACAAGAATCCATAACCTCAAGCATGGACACACTGTGCGCAACTACCTTAGGGGACGCAGAACATGTCGGCCGGTATACATTCAATGCACTGTATACATTGGAGGCCATTTGTCTTTTTTTGATGGATATCCTTCCCGAGCTGGAAAACGATTTTCTTTGCAATAAGCCCAACTTAGGTGCAAGATAATCAAAAACCAACCAAAACCCTGAAAAACTCGACCAAAATAGACATAAGTATTTTAATAATAGATGATGTTTTCATGTAATATTGTAAATGTAATTAATTTTTTGTCACTTTTGTTTCTGTGCATGCAGTTGTTGTGAAGTTCTTGTTTATGTTTTCTCTTTTTCTCATCTTTTTATCACTTGTACATTCCCCCGTTTTTTTCCTCCACATTTCAGTAATGCTTTTTTCCGATATACACAAAAAAAAAAACACACGACCGCCATTGTCGTTTGTTTTATTAGTCGGAGGGCAGGCCACATGCACATATTGACAATGTGCATCAGTTCGCTTCGAAAGTGCATACTATGCACTGGCAAAACAGGAGACACCCGCTCGGCAGCTACGGTCAGTCCTTAGCCGTATTAACCCACCAAAACCCCCATCAATAATGCTGCCCAACAAAAACTTTTTGATTGGCTATAAGCTTTTCAAATTGAAATTTATTTTGTTTGCCGAGCTGTTTCAGGTTCTGTTGGCCCAAACAGTCCTGGAATGAAGCCGTGCGATATAGCGCTATCTTAAATGACGCCACTACATGGAAAAACACGAGTGCATATATATTTGTTTTTCAGACGGAGCTGCAGACTGATTGGCGGGTATTTTTTCAATCTCAAACATCCATTTCCGTACGTTTGTACTTTATCCCTTTTCTCATTTTGTGAGGGCTAAAATTTAATGGCATCTTTTTGATTCAAAGCTGCAAAATAGCACCAGCGAAAAAAACCCAACAACAATTTGAGGACAATCAGTCTGCCATCGCCAACGACGCCGGAGACAAATCGCCGGTCGAGCATCATAGCGGGCGCTTCAACGCCTGGGCAACTTCTTGGGGCAGCCATCAAGAATAACGTCGCCCAAACATCGCTCCTAGATGAGTTTGCCAGCCTCAACATCTGCCTCCTCAATAAAGGCAGCACACCGGCTATTACAGCAAAGCAGGAAGAGAGTCCGTCATTGACCTCAAAAATAAAGTGGTACGATATTCGGAGCTACCCGCACGCCACTCGAAGCTGGCACCAGGTTCGTTGGCGTGACATCGGTACCAAGCGACCATCTCCCTAACTGGTGACTGACTCTCTTCTTTGCAACAAGACTTGATATCGTAAAACACGGTAACGCACACTGTACTTGAACAAGCCACAGCTTCAATAATCTCTAAAATTAACTATGCTCCTCTCTTTGCTGAAGGACTGAGTGCCGTGATTTTGCCGAAGCATCCGCGATTGACTCTCTCCAGGACTTTCAACCCGTCTTGTGATGCAGCCATGGCGATGAAGAAGACCATAGGTCAGCAGGCACCGCCTGCGTACCATGGTGGAATGAAGAGTCGTTCAAGGCCAGGAGGGAGTGTTGGGCAGCCAGACGTGCTTACCATCGTTGGGAACGGCCCGATTCGACAGCAATGGGATAGAATTCAAGGCGGCGCAGAGTGTCTGTCTGTCCATGTCCATGTCCAAAAGTGTCCTGCAGCATGCGCACATATACGTATATCTGCAATGCGGCTGATGCTGAATTCGGAATGTATAAAATCTAATTCAAAGGCTAAGAGCACCGGAATAAACTTTGCCCTGACATTTGAAAGCAATAGTCGACGTTTTTAATTAATAAACCAAAACCGAAACCCAAGCCAATAAAGCCAGTGGGAAAATGTCAAAAGGCAAATAAAAACCACCAACACCATCACTGTGTGAGAGTTGTTGGAGGTCACGAAAGCTCAAGATGGGGAAAATCGCCGGGGCCTGATGCCAGTCCCAAATGCAGCTAATAAAATGCATTATCAGAGCCCATCCTGACGCTTTTGCAGCCATGTACAGCCAGTGCCTAGTCGCGGCGGACAGTCCCACGAGCATGGAAACAGCAGAGACTCGTGCTGAAGAGTCCAAGCAAACACAAAGGCCATCATCGACCCATCTGCATATCGACCGCTATGCACCAATGGACGCCATGGGCAAGATCTCCAAAGAATGCCATTCAAAACGAACCGGCCGAAGAGGCGTAGATGATCGCCATGATCCTCTCCGATGAGCTGATGCTTCCGACGACGAGGACGACCACAGACGCCATTCTGATGGTAACAAACTTAGCAAGGGACAACATGGCGGAAATTACGACAATTAATAAGGGGCACACTTCCACTGCCTCGATGCACTCACTTTTATTTTCACGCCTTCAAAAATTGTACACAAATATTCTGGAGGCCCTGATAGAACAAATAATTCCTGAAAACAAAAAATACGGACGCTGAAACCACAGGCCAATTCACGGACAAAAAATTTATACTGATCTACACGGAAGAAAGGAGCAAGGCAGCACAACATTGGGGGCGTTCCACAGGGCTCGGTCCTAGGGCCGATGGTGGTGGAATGTTATCAGCAGTGTGACATCTGAAATTAATAAGAGGAAGGCTTAAGAACCAAATACACTTCGCCGATTTCCATATACTCAATGGGGTCCCTCAATGCATCCCTTTCGTTTTGCAGCCAGCCAGTCTTCACACACCTGAAAATACTAGCAAAAACGGGCAAAAAATACAAAAAAAAATTAATAAAGTTGATCAAAAGCCGATCAAATAATCTGCGGCCGGACCAGAGTCGCCGTGAGAGTCGCTGATACGTGTCTGTGTGTCCTTGTCAGTGCCCCTGGGGGCAAGTGGACCAGAGGTCTTCCAAAATCTCAAACCTCATTGGTTCAGCTCGACGCACACATGAACACGGCTTATCGACCAATATACAAACACGTACACACACGCGACACCCAATACTGGCGGACGTTCATTTGTTGTCTGTTCCTCCTTTCCCCTGCGCATCTGCGGACTGGGCGCCACTCATCAGTGTCACTTGGAAAAAACAAACGCCAAAATCTGCAAAATCAAATTCACCAAAAATTATAATAAATAGGGCTTAATGGGCTTCTGGACGGTGTCGGAAGACGCCGCTGCTGGTTGTGATTGCTTTTTGCAGCCAGCTGGTCTTGGCGGACCTGAAAAGACAAAACATAAAAAGCGAGCAATTAATACAAAAATCCCGTTATAAAATTGATTTTACCTGGAATAAATAAAAAGCAAAGGGAGGTGAACCAAACGGCACATACAATCTGCAAACCGTCACCACTAATTCAAGGACAGGTGGGATTCCTGCGTCCCGTTCGATGCTGCAGCCAGCCAGTTCTAACATACCTGAAAAGACCGGTTTAAAAATCACAATTAATGAAAAAAAAACTACTGCAAAGTTGATTAAAAATGGATACACATCTTTTTTATATGGACCAGAGTCGCTGTGAGAGTGCGAGAGAAATGTGTCTGTGTCGCTCGCAGGTGTCCGTGTGGACACCCTGTGAGGTCTTCCAAAATTGCAGCGGATGAGCAGGCATGGTTCTGTTCCAACATGGCAGCATGAATGTCCGGACCTGCGCAGGCTCACATCACCAATCAAAATACAAAACAAAAACTCGAATTAACGAAAAGCCTGAACCGCTGATTAAAGGTCGAGCGGCAGTCCCTGCAGCCGGACCAGTACCCAACCACAGAATTTATGAAACAAACCACTTTCCTGCCGCCATGGCGCATTCACGGACGCAGGTACACTTGCACACGCGCCCACCCACTACAGGCCTACTACCATCGATGGCGGCCGGACCCGTGTCGCTGGATCAAAACTCAATGGGATGGCCGGACCATTTGCCAAAAGCTAAATCACGCGCCTACAAGGCCATACAACCAACTGGCGGCCGGACCCGTGTCGCACAGTTAGATTAACAAAGAACCCAGGACCGATTCCCACCCTCTTATGACTGGCGGCCGGACCAGTGTCGCTAAACCTATACCTAAATATTTGGTTGTTGTAAAAGTTTTGCAACTGGTGGCCGGACCAGAGCCACTTGTTTGCAACCACAATCAACGACCATACCAAAAGTCGTCACAGCTGCTACACACCTACTACACCAACAACACCTTCAACACACACGCACACATATTCCAATTACTGGCGGCCGGACCTGAGTCGCTCGATATGCAAAATATCCAAACTGTGTCGTGTTGATTCCTGCCTGATGGCCGGACCAGTGCCATCAGTTGCAGCCACTTATAGCAGCTGTAGTAGAAGAAGCAACGACAACAACAACAAGAATCCATAACCTCAAGCATGGATAGCCACTACGCTTAGGGGGTGACGGCAGAGTCGGCCGGTATACATTCCAATGCACTGTATACATTGTATACTTTGTTTTTGTGAGAAGCCTATGCCCGCCGATGCTTTGTTGTAGCCCGTTTGGTTGGTTTTAATGTTATTGTTGCAGGGGACAATAACATTAAAACCAACCAAAACCCAACAAACTCGACCAAAATAGACATAAGTATTTTAATAATTGTTATGTTTTCTGTAATATTGTAAATGTAATTAATTTTTGTCACTTTTGTCTCTTCTGTGCATGCAGTTGTTGTAAAGTTCTTGTTTATGTTTTTCTCTTTGTCTCATCCTTTTTTATCACTTGTACATTTTTTTTTCCTCCTCACATATATTACTCTTCTTTTTCGATATTTCATCTTTCTATTATCTACACTTTTTTCACTTATCTTTTTCTCTTTCATTAGCCGGATCAAATAGGACCATTATATTATATTGACAATCTATCAGTTTCTTCGATAGACCCGATAGGCACTTCACTGAAAAAAAAACAACAAATTTTTTGCTACGGTCCCACTACCACCACATTAACCCACCAAAACCCCCATCAATAATGCTGGGCAACAAAATGCTTTTTATTGTGCTATAAAATTTTCAAATTTAAATTTATTTTGTTTGCCCAGCCGTTTCTTGTTGTTCTCCGTCATAACTCGCCGGCAATGCAGCCGTGCGATATTTATTTATCTTAAATGACGTCACTACATGTGCACTTGAGTGCATATATATTTGTTTTTTGTTTTAGCTGCAGACTGATTGGCGGGTATTTTTTTCAATCTCTCAACATCCATTTCCCTACTTTTGTACTTATCCCTTTTCTCATTTCTCCCCTTGCTAAGCCGTGCCTCTTGATTGATTCAAGAGGCCAAAATACCCAGCCTGAAAAACCCATCATAATTTCAATCAATCAGTCTGCCACTCTCAATACTATTCCACGGCGCCAAAATTAGATGAATCGAGCATCATCTTTTGGGGCTCTAACAAAAAAGCTCTCTTCTTCTGCTAGCCTTTATCAAGCCAATAACGTCCCCCAAATATTGCCCGCTCCCTATGCACTAGTGCATAGTGTCGTCCGCTCGTTAAACAGCGGACAGCTATTAGGGCAAGAGGGGGGAAGGAAGGCCCATAAGCCGCAAAAAATAAAGTGGTACGATATTCATAAATCGTACCCGCGGGCCCTACTGCTCAGATGCTGGCACCAGGTTCGTTGGCGTGTTTTCGGTATCAAGTCTAGTCCTACTCTCTCCCTAACTATCTCTCTCACTCTCTTCTTTGCTCCTACTAGACTTGATATCGTAAATTGCGGTAGCGGACCTGGTGCTTGAACAAGCCACAGCTTCAATAATCTCCAAATTGCTATGCTCGATCTTTGCTGTAGTTGTGTGTGTGTGATTTTTCTCTCTTCTCAACTCTTGACTCTCTCTCAACTTTCTAGACCCGTCTCTCCTCTCCTTTAGCGATTTTTAGCCCATAGGTCAGTTTGAGAATTGATCGCTGCCCATGGGCGAAGAGTCGTTCGTGGAGTGTGTAGGGGAGACGGGTCGTCAGCGTCAGCATCGTTGGCCTCTCCCTCGTCGTCGTGACTTGTGTGCCCGAGTGCGGCGCAGAGTGTCTGTCTGTCCATGTCCATGTCCATAGATGTGTCCTGCACGCATGCGCACATATACGTATATAAGCAAATAAGCAATATTGTGAATTGTGAATGTATAAAATCTAATTCAAATACTTGAGCACCGGAATAAACATTTTCCCCCACATTTGAAGAGCAACTAAACGCGTTTTTAATTAATAAACCAAAAACCGAAACCCAAGCCAATAATTCTCGTTTTTCGGGAAAATAAAAGTCAAAAGAAAAAAAAACGACAACTGTTTTGTGTGTGTGTGTGTGTGTTCAGAAGATATCAAAGCTGGAAGCAAAAATCGAGGAACTTACCGCCATGCTCACACCACTAATAAAATCGCAATCAGGAGCAACAGCAACTGCACCAGATACAACAGCGACAGTCGCGGCAGCGGCTCCAACAGAAACACCCAAGGAAATGACCGAAGAGAGGCCACAAACACAGAGGCCATCATCAAATCGCCCACCAGCAGCTCTCGCTGCTAAAACCAAACCGGGAAAAACCCAAATCCAAAGAATGCCATTCAAAACGAGACCAATGAAGAAGACGTAGATGATCTCGATGATCAGGACATGTGGGTTGATGAGTCTGATGATGACGACGACGATGACGACCACCGTCACAGATTGAAATATCAGCTCAGCCAGCTGCTCTCCAACAACGAAATATATTAATTACCACAATTAATAACACACACTTCCACTTTCTCGATGCACTCACTTTTAATTTCAAAAATCAAAAATTGTACACAAATATACATTACACTGATAGAACAAATAAATCCCTCAAAACATAAAAATAAAAAACACGAAACCACAGGCCAATAAATACAAAAAAAACGAGAAAGAACGTACGGAGTCGCTTCGAACGCGACTCTACTTTTATACCCGTACTCAGTCAGTACACATGTGATTTATGTGGAATTTTAAAATGTTTTATCATTTTTTACATTTTACATTTTTTGCTACATCTGTCATCGACATCTACATCTACATCATCTACATCAGTTCTCACAACAACACACGTACACTGCACGAGGCAGCATGTTTGAGCGTGAGTGTGTGTGTGAAAGAATCTGCAGCCACAATCAACCCCAATAAATGACTTACTCTGCAAGAGGAGGCGGGGGATTGCTGCTGAAAATTCATTTGATCATTGTGGCTACAACAATGATCCGATCTGAACCAAATTCGGGAATCTGGTAGATATGGTCATTCTCTACAAAACTGCATTTTTTTTTTTTTTTCTATCTTCAAAATTGTGGATTTTCGTCTTTTGGGGGCGGAAGGGGCGTGGCGAAATTTTGAAATACACTTGTTCAGGTTTGGTATCACAGGAGTCTTGGCAAAAGTTTGGTTGCTCTAGCTCTTATAGTCTCTGAGATCCAGGCGTTCATATTTACGAAAAACCAAAATTACTCGATTTTGTGTGAGTGCGAAAGGGATGGAGCGAAGTTTTTGCGGATGTTTTTTCTATTGTGGCTATATTAATGATCCGATCCGATTCAGATTTGGGCCCCTGATAGATATGGGCTGTCTCTATGATTCTGCATTTTTCGTTTTCTGCTATCTTCAAAATTGTGGACGCCACAGATGTGCGCCCTTTGTGGGGGCGGAAGTGGGCGGGGCGAAATTTTGAAACACTTTTCTAGGAGTGAGATGTCACATCAGTCTGGAAAAAAAATTTGATTGGTCTAGCTCTATTAGCCTTCAAGCAATGAGTGAAAAACAAGACGGACGGACAGACGGACGGACAGACATGGCTATATCGACTCGGCTATTGATGCTGATCAAGAATATATATACTTTATGGGGTCGGAAACGCCTCCTTCTGTGTGTTACACACATCCACTTTTACCACAAATACAATATACCCTATTACTCTTCGAGTACGGGTATAAAAATTAATAAAGTTGATCAAAAGCCGATCAAATAATCTGCGGCCGGACCAGAGTCGCCGTGAGATTGCTGATACGTGTCTGTGTGTCCTTGTCAGTGCCCGTGTCGGCAAGTGTGAGGTCTTCCAAAATTGCAAGCCTCATTGGTTCCGCCCGACGCACACATGAACACAATTACACAACCAATATACAAACACGTACACACACTCACCCAATACTGGCGGACGTTCCTTTGTCTGTTCCTCTTTCCCTGCGCATCTGCGGACTGAGGTGGACTCATCAGTGTCACTTGGAAAAACAAACGCCAAAATCACGAATCAAATTCACCAAAAACGAGAAAGAACGTACGGAGTCGCTTCGAACGCGACTCTACTTTTATACCCGTACTCAGTCAGTACACATGTGATTTATGTGGAATTTTAAAATGTTTTATCATTTTTACATTTTACATTTTTGCTACATCTGTCATCGACATCTACATCTACATCATCTACATCAGTTCTCACAACAACACACGTACACTGCACGAGGCAGCATGTTTGAGCGTGAGTGTGTGTGTGAGAGAATCTGCAGCCACAATCAACCCCAATAAATGACTTACTCTGCAAGAGGAGGCGGGGGATTGCTGCTGAAAATTCATTTGATCATTGTGGCTACAACAATGATCCGATCTGAACCAAATTCGGGAATCTGGTAGATATGGTCATTCTCTACAAAACTGCATTTTTATTTTTTTTTTCTATCTTCAAAATTGTGGATTTTCGTCTTTTGGGGGCGGAAGGGGGCGTGGCGAAATTTTGAAATACACTTGTTCAGGTTTGGTATCACAGGAGTCTTGGCAAAAGTTTGGTTGCTCTAGCTCTTATAGTCTCTGAGATCCAGGCGTTCATATTTACGAAAAACCAAAATTACTCGATTTTGTGTGAGTGCGAAAGGGATGGAGCGAAGTTTTTGCGGATGTTTTTCTCTATTGTGGCTATATTAATGATCCGATCCGATTCAGATTTGGGCCCCTGATAGATATGGGCTGTCTCTATGATTCTGCATTTTTCGTTTTCTGCTATCTTCAAAATTGTGGACGCCAAAGATGTGCGCCCTTTGTGGGGGCGGAAGTGGGCGGGGCGAAATTTTGAAACACTTTTCTAGGAGTGAGATATCACATCAGTCTGGAAAAAAAATTTGATTGGTCTACGGACGGACAGACGGACGGACAGACATGGCTATATCGACTCGGCTATTGATGCTGATCAAGAATATATATACTTTATGGGGTCGGAAACGCCTCCTTCTGTGTGTTACACACATCCACTTTTACCACAAATACAATATACCCTATTACTCTTCGAGTACGGGTATAATTATAATAAATACTCATCTATTAATGGACGGCTGGATTCCCGGTCCGCCTTCACTGTATCCCGATTGCTTTTGCAGCCAGCTGGTCTTCACACACCTGAAAAGACAAAACATAAAAATCACAATTAATACAAAAATCTAATTATAAAATTGATTTTACCTGGAATAAATAAAAGCAAAATTAAGAACCAAAATACACATACAATCTGCACATACTCACCACTAATTGACGATTGGATTCTGCATCCCGTTCGATGCTGCAGCCAGCCAGTTCTCACACACCTGAAAAGACAAAACATAAAAATCACAATTAATGAAAAAACTGACAAAGTTGATTAAAAATGGATAAAATTATTTGCGGCTGGACAAGAGTCGCCACGAGAGTGCCGAAATGTGTCTGTGTGTCCTTGTCAGTGCCCGTGTCGGCAAGTGTGAGGTCTTCCAAAATTGCAAGCCTCATTGGTTCCGCCCGACGCACACATGAACACACTTACACGACCAATATACAAACACGTACACACACTCACCCAATACTGGCGGACGTTCCTTTGTTGTCTGTTCCTCTTTCCCTGCGCATCTGCGGACTGAGGTGGACTCATCAGTGTCACTTGGAAAAAACAAACGCCAAAATCACAAATCAAATCTGGCTGGACCAGAGTCGCTGAGAGAGTGCCGAAATGTGTCCGTGTGTCCTTGTCAGTGTCTGTGTCGGCAATTGTGAGGTCTTCCAAAATTGCAAGCCTCACTGGTTCTGTCCGACGCACACATGAATGTAGAGACACACCTACACCACCAATCAAAATACAAAACAAAACACACAATTTACGAAAAACTGATTAAAGCTGATTAAAGGTCGTTGAAATTATCTGCAGCCGGACCAGAGTGGCCGTGAGAATCCTGAAAAGAGTCGGTGTGCCCTTGCCTGCGACCGTGTCATCATTTGTGAGGTCTTCCAAAATGCATAACAGGCCTCAACGATGCAGCCAGTCACTCACCTCACACCTGAAACGACAATGGGAGACACATTTGACAAAAAGCTAAATCACGCACATACACACTCACCCATCACTGGCGGCCCGACCCGTGTCGCCCGAGTCATTTGTGCTCCTTGCCGATTGTCTGCACCTGGTGGCCGGAACAGAGTCATTGGTGAGGATCTGGAAGTAAAGAAGAGCGTTATTAAATGCAGTCAATTGGCGGCCGGACCAGAGCCGCACCGAGTGAGAGCTGTTTGGGATGTGCCTGTGTGTGTTCGTGTCTGTGTTTGTGGCCATTTGGGGTCTTGCCACAGCTATGGCAGTCCCCACCCACTACGACCAGTACCCACACACACACACACACACACACCCACACACACACGACCGCCATGGCGCATTCACGGACGCAGCTACACATGCACACGCGCCCACCCACTACTATCCTACTACCATCATTGGCGGCCGGACCCGTGTCGCTGGATCAAATCTCAGCTGATGGCCGGACCAGAGCCATTAGCTGTTATTGCGCCTACAAGGCCATACAACCAACTGGCGGCCGGACCAGTGTCGCACAGTTAGATTAACAAAGAACCCAGGACACACTCCCATCCACTTATGACTGGCGGCCGGACCCGTGTCGCTAAACCTATACTTATATATTGGCTGTTGTAAAAGTTTTGCAACTGGTGGCCGGACCAGAGCCATTTGTTTGCAACCACAATCAACGACCATACCAAAAAGTCGTCACAGCTGCTACACACCTACTACACCAGCAACACCTTCAACACACACGCACACATATTCCAATTACTGGCGGCCGGACCTGAGTCGCTCGATATGCAAAATATCCAAACTGTGTCGTGTTGATTCCTGCCTGATGGCCGGACCAGTGCCATCAGTTGCAGCCACTTATAGCAGCTGTAGTAGAAGAAGCAACGACAACAACAACAAGAATCCATAACCTCAAGCATGGATAGCCACTACGCTTAGGGGTGACGGCAGAGTCGGCCGGTATACATTCCAATGCACTGTATACATTGTATACTTTGTTTTTGTGAGAAGCATATGCCCGCCGATGCTTTGTTGTAGCCCGTTTCCCCTGCAGCAATAACATTAAAACCAACCAAAACCCAACAAACTCGACCAAAATAGACATAAGTATTTTAATAATTGTTATGTTTTCTGTAATATTGTAAATGTAATTAATTTTTGTCACTTTTGTCTCTTCTGTGCATGCAGTTGTTGTAAAGTTCTTGTTTATGTTTTTCTCTTTGTCTCATCCTTTTATCACTTGTACATTTCCCCGTTTTTCCTCCTCACATATAGTACTCTTCTTTTCCGATATTTCATCTTTCTATTATTTACACATTTTTCACTTATCTTTTTCTCTTTCATTAGCCGGATCAAATAGGACCATTATATTATATTGACAATCTATCAGTTTCTTCGATACAACAAATTTTTTGCTACGGTCCCACTACCACCACATTAACCCACCAAAACCCCCATCAATAATGCTGGGCAACAAAATGCTTTTTTATTGTGCTATAAAATTTTCAAATTTAAATTTATTTTGCTTGCCCAGCCGTTTCTTGTTGTTCTCCGTCATAACTCGCCGGCAATGCAGCCGTGCGATATTTATTTATCGTAAATGACGTCACTACATGTGCACTTGAGTGCATATATATTTGTTTTTTGTTTTTAGCTGCAGACTGATTGGCGGGTAAATACCCGATTTTCAATCTCTCAACATCCATTTCCCTACTTTTGTACTTATCCCTTTTCTCATTTCTCCCCCCTTGCTAAGCCGTGCCTCTTGATTGATTTGAAGAGGCCAAAATACACCCAGCCTGAAAAACCCAACATAATTTCAATCAATCAGTCTGCCACTCTTAATTCTATTCCACGGCGCCAAAATTAGATGAATCGAGCATCATCTTTTGGGGCTCTGTCGCGGGACGTTAATCGATAGTTAATTTGTATCTAGTATTATTTGAATTGTTATGGATTTTGAGCCCCGTACTGAACGGGCATACTTTTCGGCCAAAGAATTGCCGCCATATTTTTAAGCTTCTCTTTCTCTATTGTCGCGTGGTCAAGCAGGAGGAGATACTGCGGTAAGCAGCATTGTATATAGAAATAAGGTTATACATGAATTCATCTCTAGAATAAAACGCAACGCCCGCCCGACTTACAATGAACCTGCCTCCCGAGGATTAATGGGCCGTTTAAAGGCAACCCAGGGGACCAGCGACATTTTCTTTTATTCGCAGTATCTCCTCCTGCTTGACCACGCGACAATAGAGTAGACGCAGACAGCATCGATTATAATTGGAGTTCTGGGCAGAATAAAGATGCAACATTCTCCCAGGCGAAGTAGCAGGTTAAATGAAGGACAAACGACCCCCACAATGAGTGCATCTTCCCAACCTGGAAGTAGTGGTGCAGGAAACAGGCCGCCGAAGCCGAAAGCAACAGTTGCATCAGCGCCGCTGATTCCTAGCCAGACCACTGCTGCACCTGTAGTAGCCTCCCAACCTGGAAGCACTACGACCACAGCTGAAGTTTCCGTACCAGGTCAGGACCAGCAAACTCTAATGCTGAATCTCTGGGAGAGAACTGCAGCGCTGGAGAAGGAGCTGGAAGCGGTAAGAGCACGGAACCATGTGACTACGGCACCTGATACCGTAATACCGAGCGCTGTCGGGGTGAATAGTGAGGTGTCGGTATTGACGCCATGTTGGAGCGATCCGCCATTTTCCATGGGTGGCGATCGGACCCCACATAACGGGGTCGGTGTGACCGGGACGGCATGTATGCAGGCAGCATTATGTAACGGACCAGCGTTGCTTATGAGCAACAGCTATTCGACGCCATTTTGCGCAACCAGCCTCGCGCAGACAGCGCATGGAATCGTGCCGTCGGGTGTAAGGCCCCAGAACGTCATAACGCCGACGCCACTAGCTGGGTCCTATGCCTGGACGACGCCGACCGGGAATAGTGGAACCTACATCCCACGTAAGCTTCCCGACCTGCCATCATTCGGTGGTCAGCCGGAGGATTGGCCGATGTTCCTTGCTGCGTTTATGGAGACCACCCAAGCGTACAACTGTACGGCTCTTGAAAATAACCAGCGCTTGATGAAGGCGCTGAAGGATGAAGCCCGGGAGACCGTCAAGTCGCTTCTGATCCACCCAAGCAACGTCAGCGCAGTGGTAGAGCAACTGCGCTTCAGGTATGGCCGACCAGAGCAGCTCATACGCAGCCAGCTGAACGGGATTCGAGAGGTGTCTCATATTTTGGAGCACAACATAGGAAGGATTGTTCCCTTCGCAACCCGTGTGAGCAATCTCACAGCATTCCTGCAATCGGCGAAGGCAGATCAGCACTTGGCAAACCCAACACTCATGGAAGACCTTGTGGCCAAGCTCCCCACAAGCAAACGAGTGGAGTGGGCAAGGCATGCTTCGTCGATCATACCTTTTCCAACCATTGTACATTTCAACTCGTGGTTGACGGAATATGCCAACGTCGTGTGCACTATAATAGACGTCGAAGGGAAGGAACCAAGACGTTGACTACTGCATGCAAGCATCGGCCAAGACCGAGACGAGCAACAAGACTCTCGTCTTAGACGTTGTCCAATCTGTGGAGGACAACATGCAGTTAAAGGCTGTGATGAGTTCAACGGAGCTTCGCCACCTGATAGGTGGAGGCATGTGAGGAGGCATCGACTATGCTTTTCATGCCTATGAAGTGGTCACATGACTAGATCCTGCAACACGCATGGTGAGTGCGGATTCAACGGATGCCGGAAAGGACATCATCGTTTGCTACATGGTGCGGACGACCAGCGCAGAAGATCGCCGCAACGAGCCAGTGACAGAAGCTACAAGCAGCGAGACCAACAGTCAGCACTTTCTAGACGTAGCCGGGACAGAGGTGCTCCGCAGGCAGCGGATGTACCAGTCCAGGGCAGAGGAACGCCGCAGGCAGCGGAAGCGCCCATACAGAGGATTTTTTAAGTTGTGTCGACGCAGAACGTGGTCGCCTGCTGTTTCGTATATTGCCAGTAACGCTGTACGGAGCAGATCGTCGGGTACATACATACGCACTCCTGGACGAAGGTTCATCTGTTACGATGATCGACGACGACCTTAGGAAGGATCTGGGCGTGCAGGGCGAGCGACGACATCTTAATATCCAGTGGTTTGGAGGTAGATCCACCAGGGAGCCTACCAACGTGGTAAGTCTGCAAATCAGCGGAGCAGGCAAGCCAGTTCGCCATGCGTTGCGAAACGTGTATTCCGTTTCGAACCTGAGCCTGCCGATGCAGACTCTAAACCGACGAGACGTCCAAGGCGTGCATAAGGATGCCCGCCTGCCAATGAGACCCCTACACCAATGTGGTGCCGAAATTGCTAATTGGACTGGATCACGGACACCTAGGATTTCCACTTCAGACGAGACGGTTTGCCAGACAGGGACCGTATGCGGCCGCAACCGAGCTGGGCTGGGTTGTGTTTGGGCCGACAAGTGGACAATCAACTACGCCTTCGCCGAGCTCTTGCCTCCTTTCCGTGTCATTGGACGACAATATTCAGAGGATTGTGGAGGAGTACTTCGACGTCGAGAACTTTGGTGTGAAGCCAGAGCAGCCAGTCGCCGGCAGCGACGACGTGCGGGCACAGAAGATACTGGAAGATACCACAGTGAGAGTGGAGCAACGTTACCAGACAGGTTTGCTATGGAAGGATGACCACATTGTGCTGCCACAAAGTTATGACATGGCGTACAAGCGGTTGGTCAATGTCGAGAAGAAGATGAAGCGCAACGGGCAGTTTGCGCAGGAATACACCAGGATCATCAATGATTACGGGTCTAAAGGATACGCTCGGCGGTTGAAGCCTCATGAGGTCGCAGTGGAGAGCGACCGGCTATGGTATCTGCCACACTTCGGAGTTGAAAACCCGAACAAACCGGGAAAGATTCGACTGGTTTTTGATGCTGCAGCTAAGGTCGGAGGAACATCGCTAAATTCAGCACTGGCCAAGGGGCCGCAACATTATAAACCCTTGCCAGCTGTGCTCTTTCATTTTAGAGAAGGCGCCGTTGGAGTCTGTGGTGACATCAAGGAGATGTTCCACCAAGTTTTGATCCGACCCGAAGACAGATGCTCTCAACGCTTTCTGTGGAGAGATGGCGATGACCAAAGGGATCCTGACATCTACGAGATGATGGCAATGACGTTTGGAGCAGCCTGCTCGCCAAGCGCTGCGCATTACGTGAAGACTGTAAATGCTGAACAGTTTCGGCACTCGGATCCAAGAGCAGTCAAGGCCATCATAGATTGTCATTACGTGGATGACTATGTGGACAGCTTCGCTACCGAGAGCGAGGCTATCACCGTATCTACCCGAGTGAAGGAGATTCATGCGAACGCTGGATTCGAGCTTTGCCAATTTTCATCCAGCTCACCCATTGTGGAGGCTGGGAATGTGTTGGCAGGCAGCCACGGACGACTTCAGGTTCAATGTGAAGTTTCATCGAGTTCCAAGCAGCGTATTGAACGGTGATCGAGTCCCTACCAAGAGGGAGTATTTGAGCTTGGTCATGTCTACCATTGATCCCCTGGGATTCTTGTGTTGCCTCATGATAACAGCCAAGTTATTGCTACGAGAGATTTGGAGGCAGACGATCCAGTGGGATGAACCACTTCCGGATGAGATATACAGAGCATTTCTAAATTGGCGCAAAGAGATGGACACCGTGGGACAGTTCCGAAGTCCTCGCCATTATTTGGGGCATGGACTCGTGCGGGCTATAGAGCTGCACGTCTTTGTGGATGCGAGTCAGTCTGCATTCGCGGCGGTGGCCTATTGGAGGATCACTTATGAGGATGGCAACGTGCTGGTGAGCTTCGTATGTGCCAAGACGAAGTGCGCGCCCATGAGAACTATGTCTATCCCACGGCTGGAGCTGCAGGCAGCAGTTCTTGGAACTCGGCTGATGGACACTGTCAAGAAGGAACACAGTGTAGCTATCAGTGATATCGTATTATGGACGGACTCCAAGACGGTGCTAAGATGGATTGGCAGCACCCACCGCCGGTACAAGCAGTTTGTCGGCAATAGAATAGCGGAAATCTTGGAGTCGACGAAGGTATCCCAATGGAGATGGGTGCCAACAGCCGACAATGCGGCGAATGATGCAACGCGTTCGAAATGCCACGTGGACCTCAGTCAGAAGTCACGTTGACTAGGCGGACCAGCATTTTTGATTCAGCCAGCGGGCAGCTGGCCACAGCCTGAATCTGGAATTGAGAGAGATCCGGATGGTAACGACGAAGAAGAAATGCCAAGTGAGTTTTCGCTAGTTGGTGCGAGCGACTTTTGTATTTCCTTGCAGAGATTTTCGAGCTACAGTCGGTTACTCAGGACTACAGCCTGGGTCTTAAGATTCACGCGCTGGTGCCGTGGACGAAGAAGCGAGCTCGAGGAGTACGGCCTCACTGCAGCAGAGTGTGAAGCCGCGGAGAACCTACTGGTCAGGCAGTCACAACGTGAAGCGTTTCCAGACGAGATGCGGTCGATAGAAGACGGCAAGGTGGTCGCCAGTGGAAGTGACACTCGAGGACTAGCACCATACATAGATGACCATGGAGTTCTGCGAGCTTATGGCAGAGTTGATGCCGCATTGTGCATGCCGTACAGTGCGAGGAGGCCAATAATTCTCTCACACAGGCACAGTCTTACGGAGATGATAGTACATCATTTCCATACCAAGATGAAGCATCAAAACGTGGATGTTACGATAACGGAGATCCGGACATAGTTCTGGATTACGAAGCTGAGACGTGTGCTACGGAGGGTGATCTCAGCGTGCAACGTGTGCAAGTTGCAACGTGCGCTTCCAGCGCCGCCAATAATGGGACCCCTGGCGGAAGATCGCCTGGAGGCCAATGGTTGGCCGTTCAAGAATACTGGACTGGACTATTTTGGACCACTGTTGGTGACAGTGTCGCGACACAAGGAGAAGAGATGGGTCGCCCTATTCACATGCTTGACGACCAGGGCGATTCATTTGGAATTGGCGCATGATCTGACGACGGATTCTTGTATAATTGCGATCCGTAATTTCATCTGTCGTCGAGGGCCAGTACATAAGCTGCGCAGCGACAACGGCAAGAACTTCGTTGGAGCTGACAGGGAAGCCAGACGCTTTGGCGACGTGTTCGAGACTGAACGGATTCAAGATGTGCTATCAGGAAGAGGCATCGAGTGGGTATTCAATTGCCCAGTGAATCCATCTGAAGGAGGAGCCTAGGAACGAATGGTGCAGTGCGTCAAGAGGGTCCTGCGCCACACATTGAAGGAGGTGGCGCCAAGGGACCACGTACTGGTGAGTTTCCTGATTGAGGCGGAGAACATCGTGAATTCGCGTCCGCTTACCCAGTTGCCGGTGGATGCAGACCAGGAAGCCCCTGACGCCGAATGATCTGCTCAGAGGAGTAGCTAACTTGCCGGACACGCCTGGCGAAGATGTGGAGCAGCCCAAGGAGTGCGTTACACTTAAGCAATGGCGTATAGCGCGACTGATGAGGAATAGTTTCTGGAAGAGATGGGTCTTGGAATACCTACCTACGCTAGTGCGCCGAGAGAAGTGGTGCCGGAGGACGGAGCCGATTCGCCAGGGTGACATGGTGTTCATCTGCGATCCAGCTTTACCCCGAAGAGAGTGGCGTAAAGGCATCGTGGAAGAGGTCTACAAAGGAGTGGATGGAGTCATCAGACGAGCTAGTGTGCGCATTAACGACAGAGGCCTATCAAGGATTATGACCCGTCCGTCTCCAAACTGGCGGTTTTGGATTTGAGTTAAGCGGTTCTTCACGGGGTCGGGGATGTCGCGGGACGTTAATCGATAGTTAATTTGTATCTAGTATTATTTGAATTGTTATGGATTTTTAGCCCCGTACTGAACGGGCATACTTTTCGGCCAAAGAATTGCCGCCATATTTTTAAGCTTCTCTTTCTCTATTGTCGCGTGGTCAAGCAGGAGGAGATACTGCGGTAAGCAGCATTGTATATAGAAATAAGGTTATACATGAATTCATCTCTAGAATAAAACGCAACGCCCGCCCGACTTACAATGAACCTGCCTCCCGAGGATTAAAGGGAACTCCAGGGGACCAGCGACAGGGCTCTATCAAAAAAAGCTCTCTTCTTCTGCCAGCCTTTATCAAGCCAATAACGTCCCCCAAATATTGCCCGCTCCCTATGCACTAGTGCATAGTGTCGTCCGCTCGTTAAACAGCGGACGGCTATTAGGGCAAGATGGGGGAAGGAAGGCCCATAAGCCGCAAAAAATAAAGTGGTACGACATTCGTTGGTTCGTTGGCGTGTTTTCGGTATCAAGTCTAGTCCTACTCTCTCCCTAACTCTCTCTCTCTCTCTCTTCTTTGCTCCTACTAGACTTGATATCGTAAATTGCGGTAGCGGACCTGGTGCTTGAACAAGCCACAGCATCAATAATCTCCAAATTGCTATGCTCGATCTTTGCTGTAGTTGTGTGTGTGTGATTTTTCTCTCTTCTCAACTCTTGACTCTCTCTCAACTTTCTAGACCCGTCTCTCCTCTCCTTGAGCGATTTTTTAGCCCATAGGTCAGTTTGAGAATTGATCGCTGACCATGGGCGAAGAGTCGTTCGTGGAGTGTGTAGGGGAGACGGGTCGTCAGCGTCAGCATCGTTGGCCTCTCCCCTCGTCGTCGTGACTTGTGTGCCCGAGTGCCGCGCAGAGTGTCTGTCTGTCCATGTCCATGTCCATAGATCTGTCCTGCACGCATGCGCACATATACGTATATAAGCAAATAAGCAATATTGTGAATGTATAAAATCTAATTCAAATACTTGAGCACCGGAATAAACATTTTCCCCCACATTTGAAGAGCACCTAAACGCGTTTTTTAATTAATAAACCAAAAAACAAAAAACCCAAGCCAAATTTCTCGTTTTTCGGGGAAAATAAAAGTCAAAAGAAATAAAAACTACAACTGTTTGTGTGTGTGTGTTCAGAAGATATCAAAGCTGGAAGCAAAAATCGAGGAACTTACCGCCATGCTCACACCACTAATAAAATCGCAATCAGCAGCAACAGCAACTGCACCAGATACAACAGCGACAGTCGCGGCAGCGGCTCCAACAGAAACACCCAAGGAAATGACCGAAGAGAGGCCACAAACACAGAGGCCATCATCAAATCGCCCACCAGCAGCTCTCGCTGCCAAAACCAAACCGGGAAAAACCCAAATCCAAAGAATGCCATTCAAAAACGAGACCAATGAAGAAGACGTAGATGATCTCGATGATCAGGACATGTGGGTTGATGAGTCTGATGATGACGACGACGATGACGACCACCGTCACAGATTGAAATATCAGCTCAGCCAGCTGCTCTCCAACTACGAAATATATTAATTACCACAATTAATAACACACACTTCCACTTTCTCAATGCATTCACTTTTAATTTCAAAAAATCAAAAATTTTACACAAATATACATTACACTGATAGAACAAATAAATCCCTCAAAACATAAAAATAAAAAACACGAAACCACAGGCCAATTCTCTGCTTTGCTATCCAATCTACAGATAGCTGTGCTGCTGCTTTTGCCTACGTTTTGGTGGCCGGAACAGCATCAGCAGTGTGACATCTGAAATGAATAAGAGCAAAAATTAAGAACCAAATACACACATCCAATTTCCATATACTCACTCAAGCACCTCCTTAAGCACTGCCAACCGAGTCGAGTCGAGCCGTGGGATCACTCAATGCATCCCTTTCGTTTTGCAGCCAGCCAGTCCTCACACACCTGAAAATACAAGCAAAAAACCTATGATAAACTTTGCGAAAGATATGTCGACCGAATGAGAAACCACCCAAACTTCGAAGCTGCTAGAGTTGTAAATGACCCCTACGTCCCGCAGAGATTAACTAGACCTCGGTATTCCGAGTTCCTGAGCAAGACCAACAGAGCTTGAGAAGGAGGAATGGGCCAGCGTCCGTATACCCTAACCGTATACCCTAACCCTAACCGTATCCCTAACCAGCGTCCGTATACAGAAGAAATTCAGACTCACAAGGACCGACTAGAGTTTGAAGCCCACAGAAGGAGGATCGGTAACGGGATGACACTGTCGCCAATACACAATTACTACACGGATGTAATTTTGCCACGAAAGAGACTGCTAGAGCCTATTCCAATAGGATCTTACGACCTCACTATGAGTGGCAGGGAACGACGCCTGGAAAGACTAGGGCTTACAGTCTCCTCAGCTGAGAACTCTAGTCTTATTGACTTAACTCTCAACCCATATGCTCCTCAACAGCCAAGAGAATACAACGTCGCATTCAATCACCAACACAGCCTCAGGCTCACTAACACACATTAGAAGTGCGAACTAAGGATGGCTGCAGCAACCTGCGGGGAGGTTTTCTCCACCGAGCGAGTTGCGCGCGCACACCCTCACACTCAACTCTACAAGATGCACACTCACACTCCTACACCTACTACTCTGGCTGCCTCGGATCCGTAGGCAGAGGAGCACAAAACAACTGTTGAGATTTGCAACAACTGTTCCTTTGAAGAAACACCTAAAATGTAAAATTTTCCCGCTCCCCTCCCTCGGCTAGCGAACTGCTACATAGAGGAGCTGTACTCTGTTCCCGCTGCCCCGGACTAGTGGGCAGAGGAACTAGAGAGAGAGCGAAAACACTAAACAAACAACGGACTAAGACATCAAACTCTGGCAAAGGAAATGGCTGCTCATTGTATGCCAGCACATATACACGCACTTATGTGTATGTCTCTTACCCGAGTACCCGATCTTCTCACCTGTATTGACAAGCGGACTGTTTGGAGATATGGAGCCATCACTACTCTTAATTCTTTCTCCCCTTTCCCGGCTGCCTCGGACCAGTAGGCAGAGAAAAGGGCAGTAGAAGTTAAAACAACAAACATAAAGTATCTATACCTATGAATATATAATCTATCTTACTAATTCTAATATCATCTATGTAAAATTATCTAGACTGTTCAGCTACTTTTAAGTCAATCAACTCCCTTTTCCCCTCTCAACATGCAAACAGCTGTTGATACGGGAAAAGTATCTTTTTCCATTACCGCTGGCACAACTGCTGGCTATAGATTATTACTGCTGTTTAAAAAGTAGAGCCATTTTCGCCTACTGCTGCTAACCAGCAGATAGAAGGAATTTTGCTAATAATTTAATTAATTGTACAGCCCCAACACATTGCTTAAGTATGCTTAGTACAGTATAAATGGCAATAAATCCTTCATTGCGTAATGCAGACTGGCTCCCCTGAAGCTGCTGGTACAGGTTAAGGTTGGAGCTGGCCTGCGCTACGTAATGTTATTGTTTCGTATCGCCTCCGTGCATACGACAAACAAAATATCTACCGATATCTACCGATATCTACACGGCCGGTGCCATATGCGGCCGCAGCGGAAGTCAGAGTCAGACGAACTGCGGACACCGCCCAGGGGCAAATGTGGAGCAGTCGCTGGCTGAGCGGTTCTGTCACTTCCACGAAACTGACAGCGGCCGAGTTTTCCCTGGGAATTCAATTTGCGGCAAATGGAAATGGATATATTCGCGAGCCACGACGCAGCAAAGCGGAGAGCAACGCAACGATGGGAGGCAAAGCAAGTTGTTGCCACGCTGCAGAACTTTTTGGAAGACGAACTTCGTCTGTACGTGCGCACCCGGTCCCGGTCCGTTCATTTGCCCTCTCCTTCGGAGCCACTCACATCCATTCAGTTCCTACAACCCGGTTCCAGTCGATACAGTAGATACATGCTTGGATGACTCTGGATTCCTTCCTGCGCTCCGCCGCCAGCAAGCAACACAGTTCTAGAAGCAGAGGACAACATGTCCCGCGGGGACTGGAGGAATACGCGCTGGGGGCACCAACAAGCGGCTCAAACTCTCCAACAATTGCAGTCGAAATTGTAAGGAGATAAAAACAAACAAGTAGGAGGAGGTGGAGGAGGCTGGACGGGGCGGGGCGAGGCGGGTGCTTCCATCAACCGATGATGAGAACGTCCCTTTGCTTGTCGTTGCGGCATCCAGTTGTTCTCCCCCAGTTGTTCTCTATCTGCGGTCCATCTATGTAAGTTTCCAAATTTAACATTCCCAGATTGTCCTCGTTGGCTTAGCAGGCGTCCGGCCGCTTTCGTCTTTAAAATATGTGTTTGTTCTTATTTTATTTTCAAGATGGTACATACATATAAACTTCAGAAATACTCGTACTATTACTTGATGAATTTTCTTTCTGAGGCATACTTTTGTATGTACATATGTATGTATGTATGTATGTACATATGTTATAATAGCCTAATTAGAAGATTCAAGATTGAAAAAATATTTTTCGAGTTTCCATATAACATATATGTAGCTTCTCATTGTTTTTAATATGTATTTATACTCGACATTCCTCAGTCGGTTCCAATTCATTGTCGGGAGCAACAATCTATTTATAAATAACTACTTTACTTTATCTTTATATCTTTATACAAGCGGAGCGAATCTCACAAATTGTGGGTTGAGACGGGCTTGATATTCAGACCAAACTGATGGATATAGTGGCATGGAATGGAAGTGATAGACGGTCAGCTCTTTTAAAATATCGCCATCGTTTGTTCATTGTGCCGGTGGAAGGGGTCACTTGTAACATTGTGATATCACAAAACTAAAACTAAAACTAAATTTTGTTGATCTAGCTCTAATGATCTAGAAATCATTAAATGAAAATAAATGTATATTTACCTAAAAGGTAGATTTGATTTGTTGTTTCCATATTTGAATTTGGCGCCATTAAATTAGCAGCGTTGTTTTTGCATTTACTTAACATGAATGTTAAGTTGACAGTAAAGTCTTAAAAAGACGTATAAACGGTTCCGAAAAAGTCTTAAAAAGTCGTATGAACCGGTTCCGAAAAAGTCTTAAAAAGTCTCGAATTTAAAGAACCAGATTTGTGTACAAACAGCAGCACCGATCCAGGAATTCGCGTGGAAAACAACACGGACGATCACACATTCGGCTCGGTGGGTGGCAGCAGTGGCACTGCCGCAGCGTCCAGCTCGTCGCACCACAACAACACGTACGGCAGCGGAGCCATTGGACAGCTGGCCACTTTGAAGTCGCGCGCTGGCACCAACGTGGACTGTGAGAATCTGACGCGAGTGACCGTCTACAAGGACTGTCGCTACAAGGACAATTGAACTGGCCGCCTCGCAGAATCACAGCGAATCACACTGGCCAGGGTGACCGCCTGGACACGGGCGTGACAATGCAGCGAGGACACACCGAAACAGATGGCGACTTTCTCATTGCCTACTCGACCGTTCCGGGCTTCTAGTCGTGGCGCAACACCACTCGGGGCAGCTGGTTCATGCAGAGCCTGTGCGCCGAGCTGGCTGCCAACGGCAAGCGCCTGGACATTTTAACGCTGCTGACTTTCGTCTCGCAGCGCGTCGGCGATAAGCAAATGGTGCCCGCCGGACGGGTTTGATGGCAATGGCAAAGGCGAAGGCAAAGGTGGGGTGTGATACGCGTATGGGTAGTTACAGACTCCGAAACTGTACCGCATGAACATACCGAGCTCTTGGCACCGCCAGTGGGATCGACCCCAACTTCGACCAGAAGGAGTTCCAAGGACTGGTGCTTCGAGAGTTCATAATATAATTCATAAATTATCAATATGTCATTTCAAATTTAATTTAATTACGCTCTTGATAATTAAAAATAACTGTGAGCACGCCCACTATGCGGGCAAAAAATTTTGTCGCTTCCTTCGCGTCCTCGAAAACCTCTTTATGACTCAAATGTATAAATTCGAGGATGTCGAAAACATTGCCTTTCAGAACATTGCATCTAGACTCAAAGTCTGAGCTATTGACTTTGTCCAAAGTCAGGGGGGCTGTCGATGTGCTAAAATATATAGACAGTAACTTTTTTTAAATTGTCTATCTGCTCCTCGTAGCACGACTTGAAGATGCTTGGCGGACTTTCGCTTTCTTGGATTGAGCTTTGAACTTGCTGCTCCCAAGTGTCTTTAGAATATGATTTTGCATACAAATTTTCAAATAAGGTATCCACTGTCCTGTATTTTTTCGCCATTTTGTCCCTTAAATGGACCTTGTCCCACAACAGCGGGAAAAAAAATTGGCCAGGTATCCTAAAGAAATCATATTCGCCTTGCATCGATCCGAAATCACCGCGCACACATTCTTCTCCAAGCCGAGACTAAAATGGACTGGACGACCACTTGTAGTCCCTTCTTGATTTTGAAGGAGCCCAGAACGTCAACGTCGGTGGGCACTACCTGGAGGTATACAAATTTCATGGCTGTGCCATCCAGTTTGTATGCAGCGATGGCCAACGCCTTCCAACGGCTAAGATGCACCTGTAAGTAAATATATATAAGTGTCCTAGGCGCCCATTAAGACAGACGGACAGACAGATAATTCTTACCCTGGGTATGGGGGTAAAATGGAACTCGTCAAATATGAGCATAAATGGCAGGTTCTTGAAAAAGGCCAAGTTGGATGCCATATTAATTATTCCGAGTCCAATTCAGGATGTGGGACTGTCTCTCCACGTAATTGATGGCCGACCTGGTTTCGCGTTTCCTTTCAATCAGCAGTGGGTGGAATGTAAAAACTTTCTCCAGATCCATTTTATGCGTCAAAATACCCAAACAGCCGTCGCCATGCTGTTTCGGAGAATTCTCGAAATTTTCGAAGAACAACAAAAACAAAACAAAAAACAAAAAACGCGCAATCCTTTATGTGCTGTTTCGCCACGTGGTTCGCCAAGAAAAACCAACGCCATGAAGAAGTATGTAAGTTGTGAAAAATTTTTGCGGATATTTTATATTTTGTATATATTATATATATATTTATATTTATATATTTTTAAATTTCAATACTAGCGAATTGAAAATAGAGAGCCGAAACGGGCATAAATACACCGTTCCGTTCAGTGGAAATCAGGAGGCGATTGACTTGGTTCTCCAATTCGAGTTGAGGACGCCCCAACAAAACGCTGCATCCCAACAAAACGACTTTGACTTGGTGTCGTCCCAAGTCAGCGTCCCCCAAACTCCACCGTACGCTGATAGCTTTTACACCATCCATACCTCAAGCCCACTCTCAACACCACTCGCAATCACCACTCGCGGATCATTTTGTCCGCAGCGATCGGCGCCTCACTAAGTCTATCTGCCAGGAGCTTGAGAGCGAGGTGCTTAAGCTTTTTCCTGGGGAAATAATAGATGATTACAGAAAGCGAGGGGAGAGCAAAATATACATAAGATACAGGAACAAAAAATATTTTGAAACGCGTAAACAAACGCGGATTCACATGGGCACGTAGCAGTTGGCCACCGAACAGCTGTTAAAGACACAGGTGACGCGTGTGTATGTGTTGTGCGTGCCTCCCTTACTGCTTTAATTCATTTGTTGTCTTTGCCCCTAATGGATACCTCATATACATTTCTAATCATTTCTATATTTCTATACATTTCTATATTGTAATTTAATGAATATACATAGCAAGATTTGATATAAACATACATATGTGTTTTTTTTTGCATTTAATTTATTGATTTGAATAATTTTGTATTTCAGTTTTTCTATCGGAAAATATCGATATTTTTTTGCAACAAACGGCCAACATTTGTACTTGGTCCACAGTTTGCAACGGTCAGGCTTAAACGGGTTCGGTTCTGCATTGTCTTGTAGCCGAAAAGTAAAAGTCAACAAACAGCTCGCGTGCGTGTGTAATTGATAAAATATGAATGTTATTACGAAACTATTCAAAATATTGGCTATTTTCTTGTTTGTTTTCGTGTTGGCCCGAATGCCACTGATGAATGTCAAGCCAATGATCCAAATGATCCGAAAAAAAAACCTATCGCGCAATTCTGCCCTATCGATAGGATAGTGAAAACATCGATGAGGTTACACGATAAATCAATAAGTTGTTTACAAAATATTCGCAATATTGCTGCTTTGAGATCGGGACGCCATGTTTCAGTGGCGACCGCCGCAGTTCTTTCAGCGGCCATTGTAAATTTCTATAAGCAGTCAGATCTTTCAGTGGAGCTGCGCCGACGAGTGCCTGTATGGCTGCATGTGGCGGACAGTGGCTGCCTTTGCGGAACAAGGCTTGACCATACCACAGTTTTATGGCAAATGGCCATTTCTGAGAATGTTGGGAATGCAGGAACCGGCCTCAGTCATATTCTCAGTACTGAATTTCATTATGCATTTGCGAATGCTGCGCAAATTTCGACGAGAAGTGCGTCCAGATAGCCCATGTTACACGCTAGCTCACATATTCGGAGTGGTAAGTACCAACCACTGTACCGTTAGCACTGATTAACGTTGCATTTTTAGACTTGTCTCAATGGCTGGATCTGGTCTTCGATATTCCACACGAGAGACTTTCCCTTGACAGAGTTGCTAGACTATGCCTTCGCCTATTCCATAGTCCTGAGCACATGCTACTGCATGGTGATGCGAATGCTTCATCGATACTCGCTATTCCTACGCGGCGTGATCACGCTCGCCATTGTCTCCTACTACATTAACTACTTTGCCTATCTGAGTGTCGGCAAATTCAACTATTCCTTCAATATGAAAGTAAATATTGCCACCGGCGTGCTGTCCGCCGTCGGTTGGTTCATCTGGTGTTATCGAGTGCGCACCCGGCGGCCCTACTTCAAGAGAATTCTTCGCTTTTACGTGCTGTTTGCTCTGGCCATGAGCCTCGAGCTGTTGGACTTTCCGCCCATATACTGGATTATCGATGCTCATGAGTTGTGGCACCTTGCAACTGTTCCTCTGGTGTCGCTTTACTACGAGTGGGTTTGCAAATCTCCCATATTTTGTATGCCTATTAACTTTTTCTTTTCTCCAGTTTCATGATCGAAGACTGCAGAACACTGCGAAAGGAGAAGGTCTTGTCGAGCGGCTATGCGTCGTACTTCAACAAGGACATTTAGTAAATAACAAATTCGCTTCAAGACGCTTTGTTTACAGACACTGTATAGCAACAATGTTAAGTTGACAGTAAAGTCTTAAAAAGACGTATAAACGGTTCCGAAAAAGTCTTAAAAAGTCGTATAAACCGGTTCCGAAAAAGTCTTAAAAAGTCTTATGAACCGGTTCCGAAAAAGTCTTAAAAAGTCTTAAAAATATCGCAATCAGAATATTGTAGAAATTGATGTGTAGAAATCCAGTGAGTTTTGTAAAATTTCATATATCTATATCTACAAAAGTATGCTACACTTTTTTTAATATATGACCCCAAAAGTATGCTACACTTTTTTAATATATGACCCCAAAAGTATGCTACACTTTTTTAATATATGACCCCAAAAGTATGCTGCACTTTTTTAAATATATGACCCCAAAAGTATACTAAACTTTTTTAATATATGACCCCAAAAGTATGCTACACTTTTTTTAATATATGACCCCAAAAGTATGCTACGGTTTACCGATATCTGCCGGTCTGTCTGTCGATCACGCTATCCGGACACCCTTTTATAGCAGCAACCCCTATTGGTCACCTTAGATATAGTTATATAGGTCTGTCTGTGTGCCGGTCTGTCTGTCTATCAATACTCCCTTTTATAGTAGCAGCCTCTATTGGTCACTTTAGACGTAGTTACAGTTAACAAAAATCGATGGCGCTTTTAATTTACTTTTTCTTAAAATTTTTGTATTTGACGCTATTGCCATCTATCAGCCTTTAGCAGAAGTTATCAAGACTCGCTTTTATACCAGAGACTTATATTGGGCACTTTAGATATAGTTACAGTTAGCAGAAACAGATGGCGCTTTGGATTGACTTTTTAATAAAATTTTTGGATTCGACATTATTTCCATCTATCAGCCTTTAGCAAAAGCTGTTAAGACTCTAATGCTACCTGACAAAAGCCAACTTGCATGTATTAGCACTGCCTTACATCGACCAGATTTTGACCTTATGTAAAGAAGAAAAACCAGCTACCTTCTCATAATTTCTGTTGGCCTGGTACTTAAAGTAAAAATTTAACCATTTGAGCTTTACCAAATTTAAAATGGATTGGCAGAATAGTCCAGCCTGAAAGTGTTGTTGTATTTTAAATATTTCAAACTTTATTTAGCACCAATCCTCGTCCAATTTATACATACATACTTATGTATGGACATACATACATACAGACATTATCATCATGCTGGAATAGAAGGGGGACCAGCGAATGCAGGTTTTACTGTAAACATGCTTTGGTAAAAAATGCAATGGTACTGATGTTAGCTGTTTGTCCTTTAGGGGCATTCATTGATAACAAAATGGCGTACAAATAATTAATATTATCCAAAAGAATGACAGAGCTATACATATCCTGGCATAATCTTGCATTTCCCACCCTTTTGAACGTTACTTAAACTTTGAAAAATTTTTAAAATATGTTTTCGAATAGCATGGTACTGTTTTTAGATTTTTGTTCTTTAAAGGCATTCAATGCCAACAAACTGGCGTATAAATAATATATTGTCCACAGAAAAACAGAGCTATGCATATTTTCCAGGTACCTTAACGGCATTTAAATTCCCGGCATCAGCTTGCATTTCCCACCCTTTTAAACGTATTTTTCGTTGGGTAAGGCAGTATATTTAGTCGCACTGATAGCTTGGTAAATACTGCGATCTTTCTATTACCAGCTTTTGACATTGGCGCCAACTGTAGTTTTAAGTGCGAAGGTATTTTTTTGAAGTTCACGCAGATTATCTGATTTTAAGTCCCTCCCTGGTCACACTAATTGCGCGTAATGAAGTAACATTTAAAAGTAAATACACACGTCAAAATACCATTTATATATATATCGATATAAATGCGAAGGTATTTTTTTGAAGGTCACGCAGATTATCTGATTTTAAGTACCCGGTCACACTAACCAGGGAATGCAGGTTTTTACTGTAAACATGCTTTGGGAAAGAATGCAATGGTACTGCTGTTAGCTGCTTGTGCTTTAGGGGCATTCATTGCCAACAAACTGGCGTATAAATAATTTATATTATCCACAGAATAACAGAGCTATGCATATTTTCCAGTTATTTTAACGGCATTTAAATTCCCGGCATCAGCTTGCATTTCCCACCATTTTTAACGTTACTTCTCAACTTTAAACAATTTTTAAAACATTTTTTCGTAAATCATGATACTGTTTTTAGATGTTTGTCCTTTAGGGGCATTCATTGCTAACAAAATGGCGTATAAATAATTTATATTGTCCGAAGAATAACAGAGCTATGCATATTTACCAGGTACCTTATCGGCATTTAAATTCCCGGATTCAGCTTGCATTTCCCACCCTTTTGAACGTTACTTCAACTTTGAAAAAATTTGAAAATATTTTTTTGTATAGCATGGTACTGTTTTTAGATGTTTGTCCTTTAGGGGCATTCATTGCTTACAAAATGACGTATTATTAATACATATTGTCAAAAAAATAACAGAGCTATGCATATTTTCCAGGTACCTTAGCGGCATTTGAATTCCCGCCATTTTGAACGTTACTTCAACTTTGAACTGTTTTTAGACCACGTCTACCACATTACAGAATCTGGTTCCGATCGAATGAAAGCCACAATGATGAATTTCACTTTCAGCTGCAAACCCATTCCCTTTTAGCGCTGCAGCCGTTACTGATTCTCTCTCTCGCTCACACACTGCACATTGTACGGATATTGAAAGAAAACATTTCCTAAATCTTAAAAGTGCAGGCCACATAATGCCAGACAGTACCACAAGTCTAAAATGTGTTACAAAAATAGTATACGGCGATTCACTACAAAAAATAATGAGACACACCCTGAGCATCGGAGAAGTTTAACAATGAAAAAAATCACTTTTCGGAAGGTCGGAAGGTTTTAAAATGATTTTAATGCTCCGGTTAGTAGTCGTATCATATGAAATAAGTCTGATTGATGTCCAAAAAGTCCACTACTTACGAAAAACAGTTAAAAAACCTGTCTATTTCTTAAAGGTGGATCTATCGCGCCCGAGTTAGGCAAATGTGTTGTAGTGAAACTGATGTGAATTTGCTTAGATTTTGTAGAAAACCTTATATTAGACATTTTTCGGACAATTAATCATCTCGTCTCTTATCATAATTCTCTTAAGATTTTACCCATTTTGGTATTGGTCCAATACGTTGGATAAAAATACAAATGTGTGACATATTAAATAGAATACGATGATACCGCTACTGATTCTCTCTATCGATCACACACAGCACACTTAGCCTCTGCCGTGTTGTTGTGAGAAGTGATGTAGATCTAATTTAAAGATGTAGCAAGAATACGTAAAATATAAAAACTGATCAAATATTTAAAAATTTTACATAAATCAGAAGCTCAATTATAGACTAACTGAGTACGGGTATAAGAGTGTCGCGAAAACAGCGACTTACAACGTTCCTTTTCGTTTCAATCACGGTGAAATCAGAAGCTCAATTATAGACTAACTGAGTACGGGTATAAGAGTGTCGCGAAAACAGCGACTTACAACGTTCCTTTTCGTTTCAATCACGGTGAAATCAGAAGCTCAATTATAGACTAACTGAGTACGGGTATAAAAGTAGTGTCGCGAAAACAGCGACTTACAACGTTCCTTCTTGTTTCAATCACGGTGTATGACAACCCATGAAAACAATTAAAAAATAGTCCTGACGACTCTGCAACCTGCTAGATATGATCATTCGTTACAATTCATCGTTTCTTTAAGTTTATACAACAAATTATTGCTAAACTGCATCATGGGATGTAGGAAGTGGAATTACTTGAAATTTGACACGGTTTATCTGTTCAACATTGCTTTGTTTTATTAAGGTGTACTTTTTAATCTAATTCGCATACATACATTTAATCACTAATTTTTATTATATTTACTTAAACTTACATTTCTTATTTATTTATATATGCATATATATATATGCCAATTTATATGTTAAATTTTTTGAACTTAGGAATATTTATAACATTTGTTTATGTATAAATTGTTAGCCCACTGCCTATTACGTACCACTATCTAGACCCCAGTAATGATATAAAACCATTTTATTAACCAATTCATGAATAAAAATATGAGGAAACGTCAAACCTCAGCAGAAGATTTGAAGATATTTAAATTAAAATGTGGATTAACATGTGTCACATGTTCAATTATATGTACTTAATTTTAAAATAAAATGGTCTCAAATAATTGATTTTTATAAGAAGTGAAATGCACAGTTAATATGCTAATACCCTAATAAAAGCTTTATAAAATTAAAAAAATACAAATATAACTCGAAGTGTTTTACACACACATATACCAAATATACAATACAATAGTAAAAATTTCTATTGGTTTTCCTACAAATCATCAGAATAAAATTTCAATAAGTTGTCTGTTCTAATTTTCTAAATATTTGTAAAGTCAAAATGTAATGCACATGAATCATACATATGTGATTGTTCCTTCTTTTTTATACATTTGTATGTAAAAGAGTGATTTTACAACTAGATATGGTAATTTATCACTATATTCTTAATATTACTGACTCGAATAAAACGATATTTAACGCGCAAAATTAAACTAACAGAAATATACATAGTAACGATCATTTTAAAATTATATTAAATAAATAAAACTTTAAATATTGCAATATTGTTTCAATGTAATTACAGTTGTACAAAAAGCAACTCAAAGCTAAACACAGAATATTGGAAGCATTGGATAGAATCAATTTTGATTATAATTACTATTAAAATTAACTTAGTATCAGTGTATCTGCATCATTAAAAATATGCCATTACATATTTTCTATCCAAACATAGAAACTGAATCTTTTCTTTATTTTATATAACTTAATTTACATTTCATCAAATATAAATTAAGGACTAACATAGTTCGTTTCAAATCGATATTTCCCATTTCCCTCTTGCATACACAAGAATGTATGCATAGTCGAACATATATATAATATGCGTTAAACAGTCTTTTTTAATTGGCAATGGCTATACACATTGTTTCGATAAAATAAATACCTTATCAAATATATATATATATGTATATATATATATATATGAATATATATATATATATATAATGTATATATAATATATATATATGCACACATATATCGTCTTATAATGGGCACACTATCTATTTATATGCATCTTCACACTATGTTTATACATATGCTATACCTTAATCAATTTCGGCATGTATATTTGGATTTGTATTGCCTTTATAATATTTTAAATCTGCGTACTCACACACACATACATACATACATATGTATTAATTAGTATCTTAGAGCCCTACATGCTTCAATCTTCATTGCGATTTATCACAGCTCTGTATGTATTTATACTCATGAAATTTGCTGTCCACTTACTAAAGTATGCCCATTCCACATCCCCAAATTATAGGTTTGAGGATAATTTTATACATACAGTGGCCGAACAAAATATAAAACAAATTTTTCCTATCTGAGGAATATATGATATTATATAACTCTTTAGTTTACATTATTTTAAAAAAAAAAAAATAATGTTGAAATGGTATAATATATACATAACATTGGTTTGGTAACTGTTTCCAGACGTTTCTCAAAACGGATCAATATATAATGTAGCAGAATTAGAAAATATCGGTCGAAAAACAAGACTTTATGAGGAAATCATTTTCGTTTATGATGGAAGAAACTCGTTGAAAAATTTTAAATCCCATACCATCCGCATTTTAAGAGTCAATATACATAGGCCGATGACATATGTACATACATATGTAGGTATGTTTTGTGTGTTTGTTAATATCCATATTCAACATTGTCGATTGGGACAACAAATATTTTATAGCTACAAACACTCGTGTATGTATAAACACGAATTTCCAAATACTAAATATTGAATAGATATAATAGACTTCTCTATAGCGATATTTGACTATTAAGTACATACAAATATTTTTACACACATATGTAGGTTTGTATTTATCAGGGCTCGTAACTTTTACAGCAAATTCCATTAAGTTATCGACACAACTGCTGAACTGATCCAACACAACTAATACCTAATCGCGTACTGTGAGAAACGATTATTATTGGCACATGGTATAAAATACTAATTTATTAATCACATAAGTATATATGTATGCCTGTCATGTGCTGAGCACTATTTCTAATATATCTATGCAAGTCAATTTATGCGCTTAGATGTACAAATTACGAGCCCGTGTTTACGTACTTCATATAAAATTGTGTACGTAAATATGAATGCATACATGATATTGGAAGATAAGAGTTTGAACTGAATGAAGACTAGTATAAATGTAATCGTATGTATGTTTAATAACTTGCCAATATGCATTTATAAATACATGTACATATATATACAGGTAAATGGTATTTATTTCGCCGGCATTTACTCTTTGTGGAATAGTAGCTATCAGGTCTTATGGTCGATAAATTCGTAAAAATTGTCAGTATTTTTATGTAAGTGTTCGTTTTTCCTCATCCTCTACATATTTGATATACATAAATATAAATAAAGAATTTCGGTGTTTTACAACAACAACAAATCCTGTATATACTTTGTGTTATGTTTTTACATAAATATACTATCAATTGCCAGTGACATCTCAAGACAAGTCGTATCAAGTCTGTTTGCTGTCAAACTCCAATTTGTATTTACAATTTTTACGTTCGTTTTTGCCATAGCCTAAAATTATGCCCAGCCCATCTTTTTGTGTACATTAACCAAATTAAAAATTGGGGAAACAATGTTTTAATTGCATACAAATAATATATTTTTGTGTGTTCGCTAATAAATGTATGTGTTTCTAATAAAACCATGTATGTATATAACGTATACATAAACAGTTTGTAGTGAGGGACAAACATGTTAAAACAAAAGTGGAGTTTGACAACATTCAGACCATCGAAAGGAATTAAGCGTCAATTCTAAATGAATACGCACGGCAAAAAAAATTAAACGGTGTCGTATATTGTACAACATAATTATTTTAATGTACATGCACGTATAAATATTTACATACTAATTTGTAATATTTGTGTGTATATTTTAGTTTAATTAAACTTTCTGCGGATAGGTAAGTGTAACATGAGTAACTAGCTTAGAATAGTTATGTAAATACATATATACATGCATATATTTGTGTAAATATACATCCTTGCATACATAAGCACGTTTACTTAATCTATTTGGCGTCCCCTAGCATGAGTTTTGATCCATTTGTGTTGTCTTTAGAGAAATATTTCTGTTTGGCCTCTTCCATTATTAATAGACAATGACAAGATATCAATGATAGCAGATTGTAGTTTCAATTATAATAAAAATTCAAATATACATACATATATGTATGTACATATGTATATATGAATTATTTACATTTTGGCACTTGTCTATTTATGGCCACATGTTTCTAAAGATGGCGAATGGCATGGCGATAATAATAGTTATTGCACGTACACTAATTTAAGCTGCTTCTCACACAACACTGAATATTGAGAGAATTGAGAGAAAGCCGGCGAGAGATATTTTAATAGACTAGCAGTTTGCTATGATACGCTAATGGCTCCAGTTTCGGAAGCGCCAGCACTTGACGTGGGATTGTTTGCGTTCGTTGGCGTATCTGATGGAGTATGATGCTTGCCGTTGTTTACGGAATGGGTATCTCCGGACAATAGTGTTGACTCGCTATTGCTGGCTGCTGCTAAATGGTGGCTCAACTGTTGGTGGAAATGTTGGCTGAAGCTGCTATTCAAAAGCGAGTGGTGGGGGTGATAGCCGTGTGGAGCAGAGTGGTGAATAATGGACGTAGGGGACAAAGCAGTAATTGCCTGAGAATCAGAGACTTCAATGGAGCAAACATTTTGATCTTCACGCCGCTTAGTTAACTGATTGATGCTCAGCGGATTATTTATATCGCGTGGATTAGCACCAATGGGGTTTCGGGTTATGTTCACTGGCGCCGGCGCCTTAGTCGGTACACTAGAACCGCTAAAACCATTAAAGCCATTTGCTGAACTCTTATTTTTACTGACTGCAGGATGTGACTGAAATAACGCATCAGGTTTGCTGCTAACGGAGCTACCTATTGGATGACTAAGGCCCATACCTAGGTGACTGAAACGATTTCCAAGCATCATAGCGCGCTCATGAGCTAAAATTGAAGATGGACCCGTCGCACCTGTTACAGGCGAGACAGTATTTGAGGTATTCGGCGTAGTGCTTATGCTACATGTTGACCCACTACTCGATCCTGATGCAGAAACAGATTCCGATCTTGCTTGACTGGCTCCCTGTTCTGCGTTGACGACCATAATCGCATTAGAGCTGGCAGCTAATAGAGATGGGTTTGCTGGATTAATATTCATATTAAGAGGGCTCGCCAAGCTTGTTGTTGTAGACGGGCTTTGCAGACTAGACAACCCACTGAGACAGCCTGGGCTAGATATTGACTGATTCAGAGACTCTGTATCATCATCTGGAATTTTATTACTTTCATCACCGCTGCCACAGCTACCGACTAATTGATCATCATCATCATCATCATCATCGTCATCACTTAGCTGGCTTCCAAGGTCATCAATGCCGCTTCCATCTTCAATCGCGCCGGTTCCGTTCATAGCCTCCATATATCGGATGCATTTTTTTTTGCGTCTACATGAAAAAAAATAATTTTAGATAGTATAAATTACTTATTTCAAACATAAGAAATATTTAAGGTGCACATTTGAAATCATTCCAAACAAAATGTACATAACCATTTTAGGATTCATGCAGCAACGGAACCCTCTTACTGAAAGCTTAATATAAAAAAGATGATCATAGGACAGCGTGCAAATCGCGTCTCTAGCAATGTAGGTCGCAAATCATAAGAAAAAGGTTAGATATTAAAAAAGGCTTAGTTAAGCTACAATTTTAACATAAATCATTTCTTTCTAATACATTTTTTTTCCCAATATATTATTGCTCCTACAAAACCATTGCATTACCAGAAGTAAATCATAATAAAAACCAATGGCAAAACGCGTTTTTTGATTCGGAGAATATATTTATAATAATTATAGATCAAAACTATTATGTAACGCATGCAAAAAAAAATATTTTACACAAAAATATAGTCTGCGGCGCCGACCATAAATGAACTATCAAATATTAATCAAAACTCAAATACGGCAATCAGTGATTATATTTTAAAATTAAAGAGAGTGTCGAAATTCTCTTCTCTTCTCTTCTCTGATTAAAGTACATCACAAAAATTAAGGAAGGTAAAAAAAAGACAATTGAAGTTTTGTCGCCTTAATTCGGACTGTTTTCTATCGAAAAATAAATATTTCTTCAAGAATATTTTTTTTCAACGTCAAAGACTTAGTTTGGTTACATTCGTTGGATTCTTATATATATTGTATATATTATATTATATATATTATATATATATATATATATATATATATATATATATATTATATATAAACATCCAAAATTTGAGGGTATCATATAAACGATAAATCTTCTTAGTTATTTAAAGTTTACTACCCGAAACTTGAATTCCTCTCTTGGATTTATTTGGTTGTCATTATCTTATTATCCCGTACATACAAATCTACGTATAATTGTGACAAATTAGGTTGGCAAAAGAAGTCAGAAAAATGTTTTAAGTATTTAAATTGAAATCAAATTATTTTTAAGCTTTAGGTTTTTTAAGGTTTAGTATCAAAGATCCAGCTTTTCTTAAGCCATGCTGACTGTTGATCCTTCGGGAAGGAATATCGTCAACTATCACGTAAAAAAGACATTGGTAAAACTGAGTCTAAAAGAAACTTAGAACTAAGAAACTAAGAATTTTGTTTGTAACTCTTTTTATATCTCTCCACATAACTTGCCAACTTTAACGCATTCTTAGCTCTTTAAGTCAGTTGAGTGCTAATTATTCTCGAATGCAAGTCTATCTATATATTTTCCCTGCATATGACAGGTCGTTTTAACGCGCCGGGTGTCATGTAGCAGTTCCTTCTGACGAAGCGTTTCGGCCTAGGTGAGTATCCCAGGTGCGAAACAGGCTTTAGCTTAGTATCGAAAGACCACTTGATAATGCAGTCAATCATTGCATATAAACATACAAAAATAAAAAAAAAAAGTAAGATTCTTACGATTTGCCAGAACTCGAGCACGATAATTTGTGATTTTTCAGCATTTTCGATTGCTACATATTTACCAATTGGTAATTGTGTGGATACTTCCAAGCAGAATAAGAGTTTCACATCTTTCAAACAGTGGGTAACACCGAATTTCGGAACAGACATAAAAAATTAAAAAGCACAAACAATTTTGGACATAGAAACAAGTAAGGTAAACTATTTTCATATGTTGGATCTTTTACACATTTAAGTAACAATATGAAAAAGGAAATAAGGAGAAAAATTTAGCAGTGAACACCTGCGAATGCCAAGTTTTTAAAGCAACAAAACGTTTGTAGAAATTGACTTGTGACAGCATTGTTGATTTGATCAAAATCGGTCTATATTTAACAATTCCAATGTAGTTGGTGTAACCAACAAATATGATAGTTTGACATTCGTTCTTCTAAACTCAACGATAAACGGATGGACGGAGACTGCCGTCTTTAGGCATATTTACAATTCATATTTTCGTTTTCATAATTTCATATCAACAAGTACGCAAAGTTTGGCAACAAAAGTTATTGTGTAAAATTGAGCGTGGTGCACACAAAAATATGAATAATTAATAGTTTCATCATTTCGATGTTTATTTTTTTCATTTTAGCGAGGTATAAAGTCATTTTAATAAATATTATGGTATAAATAGTAATGTTGTAAAAAATAGCGAAACAATAATGAACACACATTTAACTTGAAAACTTCATTGTAACAGAATAAATATATCAATATCAAATATCGCTAAAAACAGAAAAACTCAACGTTAACACATAAATAAGTTCAACATCATACAAAATTGTATCATAGACATATTTTAAACATCGAATCGTACGAACAACAAGATACACCTAAAACAAAACGCATATCAGGGTTTGACAAATCCATATTATATGACATATTAACACATCTAACATGGACATAAAATATAAAAGTTAATTTTAATATATCAAAGTAATGTAGTTTAGGAACATGTAAATACATACGAATAATGTTACCAATTAAGTAAGAAGAATTAGGCTGATTTGGTAAAACATCAGATATTATATTGAACATTAAGAGTCAGCTCGACTGATTGGTTTTACTATACGATATAGTTAAAACATTTCAATCGATATTTGATTATTACCTAAAAACGTATAATTCATTTATTTGCCGATTAAAGTTTTTAGATTTGAAGCGACTGACAAAAAACGCATTCTTTTCAGAATACAAATATATACATTCATTCGATAAAATAAAAACTTTCTTAATGACATGCATTTTAGTAAGTATTTAGGAAAATGAAGTATGCAAAACACTTACAACTATGCGAACCACTCCGTAGTGATAACATTTACTTTAAACACTAGCTAATTTGCAAACCCTGATATACATTTGTTTAAAATTTTTTTTTATTTACTGGTGTCTGCGCAGATCTGATTTTATGCTGGTTCATCTGCTGTAAAGGTAAATGTTATCCTGGATTGACTGATGTTTTCGATTCGTCTCAGCATTCAAGTGTGCACTTCTACAAATTTACATAGGTTGGTGGTGCCTGCGGGGACAGCTGCTGGGATCCAGCGCTAGCTGAGCCACCCCCATTTCCGGCGCTGGCAGTTATACCATTTAAAGGTGCTAATCCATTTCCATTACTGTTAGCCATCATTTGTGCATGTGTATGAGAAGACGAGGTGGATGATGATGAGGACGAAGATGACGAATTGGGCAGCATTACAGTACCCCCTATGCCACTTACAATTGGTGCCAGCATGCCAACACTTATGCTGCTGACTGCTGCACCACTGCCGATGCCAACGCTGCCGCCACTGTTGCTTACAGTTGAAATGACACCCAAACTGGGACTGAATTATCGGTAAAGTCGAGGTCAATTAAATGTCCAAAATTGATATGAATAACCGTCAGCATTAAGAAGAGAAAAGGGGTAATCAAAAACATCAAAATCATTTTATCATCTATTATATTTCATTTAATCAGGGTGTAAGTGTTGTGTTTTTTTTTAATTAAAAAAAAAAAAAATGTTATTCACAAAATTTTTGTTTAATAATGCCTTCTAATTGATAGAAAAAATGATTGAGTCTAACCGTTTTGCCTTTAGGGAAATTAAGCTTTAAGGCTACTATTAATTTTATTCTGTCTGCGATGAATGCTAATGTATTCAACTGATATAAATGAAACAAAATAAAATTTGTATTTAATTTTTAAATTCATATTTTTTGATTTCCCCAACATAAACGAATATAAATAGATTGATTTGAATTGGCACGTCCGTACATAGTTTAAAATTATGTAGAAATTAGGTTTTTTAAGAGGTGCAGTCGAGGGTGGTGTAAGTTTATTGGAGGCGTTCCATGCAATTACATTTGATCTAATGATCGTGTAGACTTTTTGTAATTGATATTAATAGTGACACGTGTTATAGTTTTGTGTACCTATTTATTTTATAATTATGGAAGTTTATAAGAATACTAAATTTAGCATATAACGGAATGTGCATTGCTTGTATCTGTTTTCTTGTACATATTCCAGCTTATTCATTATATATGTGTAAAATTAATATAGATAAAGTATTATCTTATAAATTTACAAAACTCACGCAAGATTTTAATTTCTTATTCGATTTTGGTTGTCTTGTATATTTTAGTTAATATAACTTCTAACTGCTGACAAACAATAAATTCTTACTTTTTGGTGACAAATTTCTTATTTTTCGCGTCTTTACAGAATGGTATTGAGTTTTTGTAGGTTATACGATGGTCAAAAAAACTGGCACACGTCTTTTTATACCCGTAAGTAAAGAGTTAAAGGGTATATAAGAAAGTGGATGTGTGCAACGTAAAGAAGGAAACGTTTCAATAAAATATTCTTGATCAGCATCAATTTTCGAGTCGATTTAGCCATGTGTTTCTGTCTGTCCATCCGTCCGTTCGTCTGTTTGTCTTGATAAGCCGCTACTTCTCATAAGAGGTGGAGCAACCAAATTTTGTTTGTTTTGTATAAGTTACAAAGGCATTTCAAAATATCGTTTTGCTCCCTTCCGGCACCAAAAAAGGACAACAATCTATGGCGTTTACAATTTTAAAGATACTATACTATAGATTGCCAAATCTGGATCAGATCGTATCATTATTATAGCCTCTGCATCTACATTTGTAGATGTAAATGTAGGTAGCAGAAAAATGTAACCTGATAAAATGTTTAAAAATTCTACATAAGTCATATCCTTACAACTACTTACAACTTTCCCTCTCGATTTTAGTCAATGGATTTAGTATTGTATTTGTATTTTTCTTATCCTTTTCAGATGGAAAGGATGAACCTCAAAAGTGGCTACTAAAAAAAGTGATTAACTTTCCATTCGAACCTTATCTTTTACTGCCGAGCCACGGTTGTAAAACTGGTAGAAGAGGCACGAATGCTTCATTTAAAGGCTCTATTAGCCCAATTGATGAATTTATCCTCTTCTTTGACGATTTTGCCGGCCACGTTTAAATTAATTAAGATTAAGATTAATAAATTAAGACAGAAGAACGCTATAATTGTATTCGCACGCATAGTTTTCTATTGTAACAAACAAACTAATAAAGCCCCACAAAAAACTTTGCCATATATCGGGAAATTACAGGTACCATTCTGGTGAAGGTCTTCTACACTTTAAAGCTATACATACAGACAAGGTCGAGCCGCTCTGGCACTCGCAAAAATGTGGTTTACTTCCTCATGTACTGTTAAGGGCAACATTTTCTGCTTTACGCGTTACTGCGGGCTGCTAGAGCTGTTCGCACGAAAACGCAAAGTTTTCTTTCATTGAACAATTTTTTTTTGAAGAAATTTTGAGGTTCGTTTAAAAATAACAATATTTATAAATGGGCACAAGTTAAATTGCACTGGGCCGTCAGCCACTCGTGTGATACAGGGGGAATCACGGATGACGGTCCGACCCGCGATCACTGTACTCTCCGGACGGGGGCATGGTTGCCTGGGGCTGGGGCTTGCCCCAACCCGATGCTGCCACGCTCCGGTTCTATGACGCAGTGAAATCGCGGGCGGTCCGTCACCTGCCGTAACTGTACACACCAGTGGAAGTGCGACTATACTCTCCTCGTGAGGGCGGCTGGTAACAGGTCCTTGGTACGGTCAGCTCTCTGCCAAGGATGCTGGCTAATGGTAGTCGGGCGGAGAGAAGAAAAACTCTCAGTGTAATTACCCCAATCCAAGGCGGAACAGCATGCGCTGATGTGGCCGAGGGGGTGCTCGGTCGTGAGTATGCAAACTCCGGATACCTGCGGACCTCCAGTTTAAATCAGGCTTCTTGGGGCACGCGGGCTATGCCTCGGGTGACTAACCCCTTCCCGCCTACTCGTGGGACCAACTATGCCAAAATCTTTCAATATTAATAAAATACCCGCTAAGGAGCTCGGTACTCCTCTTAAAGTACCGGAGGGACAAGACCATCCTTCTATATCAACGCCTGGGAAACCAGGTCCAAAGAAGACGGGGAAGGAGACTAAGTCGGTCCACCGTCTTCTAGCAGAATCGCTGCTGCGAGGAGGGCTCCGATAAGCCAATCGGGCCCATCCACGTCGGGGCACCGGGGTCAAACCGGTCATCGGGGTGGCTGCCAAGCAGAGCGTTATCGCGGCTGGTAAGCGCCTCGCGACCGGGGAAACCCCGTCAACCTCGGCAGGCGGCGGGTCTGCAGGCCAAGGAGGTAAGCCGTCCTACCAGGACAGGAGGCGTGCTGCCTTCATACTGGCCAACGAAGATCCGGAGTATGTGGCATCGGCGAAGGGGATGGAGCAGAGGCTTTGGGCCAGCTCAATCATCCCAGACTTCCAACCAGCCAAAACCGGAAAGAGAGCAGCCAAGCCCCCTAACAAGCGGCAACGCTCGGCGGAAGACAACGCCACACAGCCAGGCCAAGCCCGGCAAAGCCAAGCGGGCGAAGACGCACCTGACCAACAGACCAACCCAAGCAGACCGAGGGCCCGAGCGTGGGTGTCGGTCAAACCTGCAGAACCTGAGAAGATTCTCAAGGTTCCGTAGGTCTGCAACCCCCACCTTCCTACAGCCGATTGGAAGGTGGCCAAGGTCGAGGAGGTCGCAGGACAGAGGCAACAGATCATCCTCGTCCTGAACGAGGAGTCGCTAGTGCTCCTCGGAGAGTCGTCAGGAGTGGTGGACTATGGCTACCGTAAGGTGACCATAGTCCCCTAAAAAAACGACTCCAAGGGAAAGCAAGCGGGGGTCCAGCCAGACCTCGAGCTTGACGTCCCGGAAGCGGGGAGCCAACCCGAGGCGTCGGACGTTCATGGCGTCCATGGTATCTGACGATATCCTGGATCGCTACGAGTCCGACGCGAGCGACCTGGGCAGAGGTCTCGGTCATCGACGTCGGGGAGGACGACGACTCCCCGGATAGCGACGTCGACACGACAGTGGTGGAGGCGAGTCTCAGGAATGTCCCTGACACTCCTGCAGACAAACCTCCACCATTGTAAGGCGGCATGTGCTGCCTTATTGCTCCACCTAGCCAAGGGTGGGGCCGACATAGTCCTCATTCAGGAACCCTGGATCCTTGGAAACAGGGTCTCCGGTTTGAGGACTCCTGATTATAAGCTATACTTAGCTGACTCCCCAGGTAAAATACGCACCTACATTCTTGCAAAAAGAGAACTGCACTTATTTTTGCTCCCAAATTTCAGCAATAAAGATCACACGGCGGTGAGCCTCGAAGGCCAGGAGCGCTCACTCCGCATCTGCTCGGCGTACATGGGTCACGACCAGCCAGACCCGTCTCCACATGCGCCCTTGAGGGCGCTCGTCGGAGACTGCGAGGCCAAGGACATCGGCATTTTAGTGGGATGCGACGCCAACGCTCACCACAGTCAGTGGGGAAGCACCGACACAAACGAACGGGATGACCACTTTCATTATTAAGAAAGGCAAGGAGGTCCAGGACCTCAAGCTTGCCTCTCATACGCTACAGGATAACATAGTATCCTGGAGGGTCCTTGAAGAACTCTCCTTCTCGGACCACAGGTACGTGGAAACTGTCTTCACGTTCACCATACCGAGTCCAGCCCAGTTCCGTAACCTCAGGCGGACTAACTGGGCACGCTATGTGGACTTTATTTGCCAAACTCTCCCTGAGACCCCACCTAGGGAGGACATCTCATGGGTGACCACGACTCGTCTGGTAAAGGTTTTACCGACGCATGTATCGCAGCAGCGCTTGACAAAGCCTGTCCACCCGGCAAAACCAGAGGTCGGAAGAAACCGGCGTGGTGGACTTCGACGCTGGGAGAGCTCCGGAGATCCTCACGGAGACTTTTTAACAAAGCGAAAGCTCTTAACGTTGAGCAGAACTGGACCGAATACAAGGCAAGTCTGTCAACATGCAACAAAGAACTCAGGAAAGCCAAACGCGCATCATGGCGACAGTTCTGCGCCGAAATCGAGAGTAACTCCGAAGCCTCGCGCTTACGTTAAGTACTCTCGAAATCAACTCCAACCTTGGGGTATTTGAGGAAAGCCGACCAATCCTGGACGACATCCAGTTCCGAGTCGCTAAGCCTCCTTCTCAGTACACATTTCCCAGGCTGCCCTGTAAACAGACCAACTTACAGAGCGCATCCTTCTAATGCCACGGGCTCAATTCTGAACCTGTTAAGTCAGGAGAATATATCCTGGGCAATAAAAAGCTTCAAACCCTACAAATCCGCGGGACCAGACGACATCATCCCAGCCCAGCTGATCCAAGCCGGACAAAGAGTCATAAATTTGCTCAAACGGATTTACGAGGGGATTTTCTCCCACGGACAAATCCCGAAGACATGGCTTCGGGCCAAAGTTGTCTTCATACCCAAGGCAGGCAAGCCCTCGCACACTGCCCCTAAAGATTTCAGACCAATAAGCCTGTCGTCCTTCCTCCTGAAGGCGATGGAACGGCTTTTAAGTCTGCATCTCAGGGCGACCATATCGCCGAGTCAAATCTCTGACTCTCAGCATGCCTATCGGAGGGAAGATCCACCGAAACGGCCCTACATGCGATCACATCGATCATCGAATCGTCCCTCAGCTGCAAGGAATATACCCTGGTAGCCTTTCTTGACATAGAAGGGGCTTTCAATAACATCATCCCGTCCGCCATCACGGGAGCACTGACTGACCTGGGGGTTGACTCCCGGACGGTGAGTCTCATCGATCAGATGCTGCAATGCAGGACCGTTGAAGCATCAGTGGGGACGTCAACGTCCACCAGGTTTGTCAACAGGGGCACCTCGCAGGGCGGAGTCCTCTCGCCCCTCCTATGGAACGTAGCAGTGAATGTACTGCTGCAGGGAGATAGAGGGTGGCGGTTGCCGCGTTGTGGCGTATGCGGATGACGTCGCTATAGCATTCTCTGGGAAGTTTCCACAGACCCTATGCGAGTACATGACAAGCACTCTCACAAACCTGTCACAATGGGCAGCCAAATGTGGGCTGAGTGCCAACCCATCTAAGACGGAACTTGTACTATTCACCATGAAAAATACAAGATTCCGACACTTACCCCACCGAAACTATGCGGAGTGCCGCTAGTTTTCAGCAACCAAGCCAAATACCTTGGCCTTATCCTCGGATAGGAAGCTCGACTGGAAGCTGAGCATAGAGGACAGGGTGAAGAAGGCCACAGTAGCCCTCTACACCTCAGGAAAACCATCAGTCTAAAAGTGGGGGCATGACCCCGTGCATAGTCCGATGGCTGTACACCGCCATCATACGATCAATCCTGATTTACGGAGTAGTGGTCTGGTGGCCAGCCCTGGACAAGAAAAAACTTGTCTTGACAAACTCACAAGAGTCCAACGCACGGCAGAGCTATGCATAACGGGCGGATTGCGCACTACCCCAAGTGAAGCCCTCGACACTATGTTGTACCTTCTACCTGTAGAACTTATGGGGAAAAAGGTTGCAACACTCTCCGCCCTTAGAATGAGGGAATCCAACCTGTGGAAAACCACCACGGTTGGCCACTCGGTAATCCTAATAAAACTACCGCAACTTCCAGAGAGGACAGACTACTGCATCCCAAGTGACTACCTCTCGACGCCTTTCCAGGTATCCATCCCAGTCAGGGAGGACTGGGAGAGGGGCGAACCTGGACCTGCAAACTCGATCCACTTCTACACTGATGGCTCAAAATTAGACGGCCGCGTGGGAGGGGGCGTCTTCTGCGACGAGCTCAACATCAGTCTCTGCTTCAGACTTCCGCACCACTGCACAGTGGTTCGGCTTGTATGGAGCCGTGGCCATAAATATTTCCCGTTGAGATATCGTTATGAAATTTTCCCCAAAAAAAAAAAAAAATATTTCGAATATATAGTAAAAAAAATTGGCTACATCGGAAGACTGTATCCTATAGCTCACATAGCACCTTAGTATGGCTTATATGGCGATGGTGCGCAAAAATACTTCCAGTGGAGTTACAGTGCTAGAATTTCATTATAAGAATCCAAGATATGTATATTTAAATTATTTTCAGTATAAATTTGTGAAAGTGTAACTCCTCTCCCCCTCCCCACAAGCTTTTCGAAATATGTACAAATGAGGTTCTCTTGTTCTTTCACTCATATATAAGAATAAATGTGTTTAAATCATAAAAATCAAATTTAAATGATTTTAATTTGAGAAAAAAAAAAAAAAATTAACAAATGTCTTCTAATAAATCTCAAGTCTTCACTATTTATGAATTCACGAATAAGCAAGTATTGGTGTTTCGTGATTCCAGTGTCCATTAAAAGCGATAAAATCTTTTCAATATTTGGTTCGAATGACTTTAGGATCGTTGGAAAATCGGATGAGTGCAAAGATAATTCTAATGGTAGTAGAGAGCTGAAATTTTCTCCAAGGCTCTTAATATTTTAAAAATGTGGTCAATATTTTCTGATCCGAATCGCCTTTCAAAACCAAATCGAAATTAAAATTTAAAAGAAAAAATGAAAATATAATTAATTAAATGGTCATTGAAAATTGTATACAAACACGAAAGACGAATACAAACACACAACACAACAAAAGGCGAATTAGAGGCTCCGTTGCGCAAATTTGCCCTTGAAAAAAATAAGACAGAGGGTTAGAATCTTTAAGATTACACGAACACTCGCAAATATCCGCATTTACCTTTAACTATTTTATTACCTTAAGAATCAGATAAAAATAATAGCAAAAAATTTTAGGAGGAATTTTGGGGCAACACGACTAAAACTTTAAGTACACATAATAAAGACAAACACAAAATGTACAAAAAATAGGGTAAACTAAACCATTAATTTTAAAATAACTACAACACAAGTTACATTTTTTAAATTTAATAACTTAAAATAAATACCTCAAATTTTGAAATCCATTAAAAATTACTTAAATTCGTTAAGTCAATTAAACGACAGACCTGTTCGAAGTGCGCTTCATAATTCCGACTGATTTCCAGAAAAACCGGTTTGCAATTACAAAGCTTTTGACATTTTAGAGACAGTTTGTTTACTTTTTTGTCCATTTTTTTTTTCGCATGCATTTTTTTAATTTTGGCCTATGGGCGGAACCACCGTGCACTGCAGCGTGTTCCAGGCAGAGGTCTAAGCCATCAAGGAGGCCGTTTCCATCGTCTCCAAGCTTTCTTTTAGACGGACACTCAGTGTGCGTCTCTCTCGGACAGCCAAGCAGCCCCTCAAGGCTCTGGGCTCTATTGCGTCGAACTCAGCGACCGTTAACGACTGTCGCAGGTCTCTAAATGAGACCGCAGAGCAGCTGGATCTCTCCCTAATATAGGTCCCAGGACATAGGGACATTGCCGGGAACGATGCCGCCGACGAGCTATCTAGGGAGGGCACTACTGTACCTCTCCTTCCGGAGAGGGAGCAAGTAGCGATGCCTTTAGCTACGTGCAGGCTATTATCGCACGAGGCATTCGAGCAAATTGCTGACAGGCAATGGCAGCTGACCATCACATGCAGAACTTCAAGAGCGATTTGGACAAATCGTTCGAAAAAGCGCTCGGAAGAGCTTTATAGACTCAGCAGAGCACATTGCTCCGCCGTCACCCGAGCCATCACGGGGCACTGGCAGATCGGCACACACGCTGCAAGACTGTCGATCCTCACAACGACTTCTGCAGAAGTTGTAGGGACGAGGAGGAGGAGTCGGTTCACCACTTATTCTGTCTCTGCCCGGCCCTGGGAAACCGAAGACTACGGTTCTTCGGGGCCCCTTTCCTTACAGACATTTCGGACCTTTCCGAAACCAAACCGGGGACTCTGTCTAAATACATCCAGGCCACCGGATGGGACTTAGCTCGGCACTTAGTTGCTCACCACGGTTGAGGCCAGGAGAAGAGGCTAACTGGACCAAGTGAGCCGGGGGGGGAGGTCTCTCCCCCTTCGCTACCGCCTTAACCTAACCTAACCTAAATTGCACTGGTAATGATGTCAAATTCAAATCAATGCTTCAATAATACATTTATTTATACTCTTATTCGAAGAGTAAGAGTATATTATATTTGTGGTAAAAGCGGTTGTGTGTAACATAGAAAAGGAAGCGTTTCCGACCCCATAAAGTAAACATATTCATGATCAGCATCAATAACCGAGTCGATATAGCCATGTCTGTCTGCCCGTCCGTCTATCTGTCTTGTTGAGCGCCCAGTGCTCGGAGACTATTAGAGCTAGAGCAACCAAACTTTTTTTCCAGACTGATGTGATATCTCACTCCTACAAGTATATTTCAAAATTTCGCCCCGCGGACGGGGCGCTCCACCAAAAGTATCGTAGAAGATGACCATATCTACCAAATTGCCGAATCTGGTTCAGATCGGGTCATTATTATAGCCACAATGATACAATAAATTTTCATCAGCAGCCCGCACCCTTTTAGTCGCTATTATGCCTCGTAAAGTGACGTGATGTTGTGAGAAGTGATGTAGATGACAAATGCAGCAAAAAAAAATTTAAAATGTAAAAACTGGATAAATATTTAAAAATTCCACATAAATCACATGTGTACTAAGTACGGGTAAAAAAGTAGTGTCGCGGCAACGGCGACTCAACACGTTCCTTACCGTTTGTCTTTTTCAAATAAGGTTAGTTTTGTTGTATAGAAAGTATGTACATATGTTGACGTTTTAAAAATAGACAAATTTTGCGTTTTCCGAGTCCGGGAGGGCATAACTTTCCGTTTTGAAAAGTAAATCGGAAATTTGATGAGAAAGTCTGAGAGACTTACACAACAATCAATTTGAGCCAGTGTTGAAATCACTAGTCAACACCATTTTTTCGGTTCGAACAAAACAAACTTTTTCTGACTCATTTTATTTTTTTTTAAATATTGACTATAAAGTTCAAGATAAGTCTACAAAAAATTGATTATTGTTGTTATATATTTTATTTTTTCAGGTGCATTATTTGCAGAGTGAGTGAGCGAGGGAGGGGCGGGGCGAACTTTTGAAGTAGACTTGTGTTAAAGTGATATCACAAGAGCTTGGATACAAAGTTCGGTTGCTCTAGATCTTATAGTCTTTGAGATCCAGGCGCTCATCTAGAAAAACAAGCAAAGCAGACGCGGTGGTGTGTGAGAGAGAGCGAGAGGGAATGATGCCTCTCAAAATGGTTTTCTTCATTGTGGCTATCCTAATGATCTGAACTGTTCTAGAATCGGGTTTTTAATAGTTATGGGCTTTCTCTGATTCTGCTGATTCTGCATTGTTTTTGCAAATGTGCGCCCTTTGCGGAGGCGGGAGTTTGCGGTGTGAAATTTTGTAACACTCTTGTAGGAGTGAGATCACATCAGTCTGAAAAAATTAGTTTGATCTAGCTCTTATAGTCTCCAAGCATTGGGCGACAAACAAGACGAACAGACGGCCGGACGGACAGACAGACATAGCTATATCGACTCGGCTATTGATGCTGATCAAGAATATATACACTTTATGGGGTCGGAATCTACAGATTTAATACTTCCCGATTCACAGAGTTTTGCAAATTTTGTAACCCACTGTCTTTGTTTATGGTAACATAACGTCAGTTTATATTTGGAGTTACATCTTTGAACCCGTACTTTCGATTGTGTTTATATGTAGCAAAAATCTAACAAATTTAATTGACTTTCGTACATTTTTTAGATTGCTAAAGATAAGGAAACTTTAGTCAGTATGTTGTGTTATTAATCTATTTTTTCCCGTTTACCGGGGGAGTACTTAATACTTTTGAAAACCCTAAAGAAAGCAAAATTAAATAAAATATTTTGATTTAAAACTCTTGCGTGAATCTTGGAATGTCTTTTATATACACTTTATATGTTAGTGTATACAGGAAAAGTAAGTAACATTAAACGTACCTGCACGGCTTGCACCATTGATTTTGCTGGTCCAGTCCAAATCGAGCACGGCACTTTTTCATATTATTACCTAAGAAAACAATGAAATATTTTTAGATGGACTTTAACAAAAGAATTTTGGTTTATTTAATATAAATAAATGATTTGTTAGTGGGCCATATATTAGTTTCAGGATTTAATGAATTATCAAACATATAAAAGAGGATGATTGCAAGGTCCAAGAATATAAAAAAAAGTAAAGAATAATGAAAGCACGCGGTTGATAGTGAGTTTTTTTGAGCATTGGCTTTGCCGTTCTAATATATATCTATGAAACACTTAGTGATATAAAACATACAATAGATTAAGAATATTTAGCCACTTGTAACAATTTATAAATACATAACTATCGTATTACATGCATGAATTACCTATAATACTTGAAATAACAATAAATAAAACTTATGAAATGAAAACATAAAATGTATTTATGTTTTAGACATGCTCAAAAGTATAACTAAACCTTCATTATACACAAAATACGAATATGAAAGCATAAGTTAATAAATTTATAAAAAAACAACGTTAGATACAATACAAGTTTTATAGTTGTGTTTATATGTTCAACGATATAATGATGTTCGGTTTGTAGCGGTAAATATACATATGCGTTTGCTGTTGAAATATAAAAACCGGTTTTGATTTAAAACCAGATTTTTATTAAATTTTTTTGATTAGTGCCACTGCTAGCAGCAAAGACTAAATTTAGTTTCCTGAACATATTTTGATTCAATGGTTATTTTAAAATAGAATCCAATTGCAAAACCTGGCTCTTAACAAACAAAAAAGAAAAACAAACATGTTAGCATATATGTATATGTACAAGTAATATTTACATGTACATTTACTGACATTACTAAAGTATTTTTTATTTTTTAACGCATATTAAACTAAAGATTTACATCCAATAGATGTGCTTTCTTTAAGTTGCTCTGATCTGGATTTGGTTAAACTGATTTTGATATGATGTATAGTCGTACAATAGTTTAAGAAAATTTGTCTAACCTCCGTCGTGGGCATCTTGCTTCCGCTTCCGTTTCTTGCCGCGCGAGGCATTCGTACGAGAGCTCCAATCGGGATACATTTGCATGTGCAGTTGACGCTCCCGCCGCGCCAACTCGTAATACTTCGCCTGCTCCTCACGCCCCAAGGCATGCCACTGGGTGTGGGATTAAAGCGTTGTTTCACGAAAATAATATTATGTAATAGTTGTATGCAAAAGTTATCGGGATATGTACTTTTTATGGAATATGTTTAAACCAGTTAATCAATTTACTTCACATTTAATTATGAGACATACATATATATATATCAGATGATACATATAGATTTCATATGTATAGAATATAAAACATATAAATGGGTTTCTCCATCTATATGACAAGTATATGCATGTACTGGAATATGTTTAAACTAATTAATCAATTTAAATTTTTCAATTCAGTTATGATATATATATGTATACGCATATGTATATGTATACATATGTATTTATATGACTCGCGATTTCCTAACGTAAAGAACAACGCCCCATACATTCACGAAGCAAGGACATGCCGAATTCCATATTTATTTTATTTTATTAAACTATTCGTAGCGCCAGAAATTTAAAAGCTTCGACGGATCGATCTTTAAGACGGTTTCGGGTGCATGCATTCGCCAATTCTGGTCGAGACGCTCTGTTTTCAAGTTCATATGCATGATTCTTATACTAAAGAATCAATAGAAATGAAAGCGTTAAACAAAATGGAATGTTTTTATTGTTCTCTTTTCTCATAATTTTGAATACTTTGCCAATTTATTTGTTTAACTTATGGTGTTTGTGTGTTGTACATGTGTTGCTATGCTAATTTAAGACTTCATCAGAATATCCTGCCCTTATAAAAAAAAATGTTTATTAAATTTATTATATCATTATTTAAATATTCAATCAAACCTAATAAGAAGACAAGAGACAAAGTATTTTTTCTAATGTAGCCATTGTTACACACATTACATTCTATAGCTTGACCAACAGAGATTTAATATTGAGCCGACTGGGCACTGCTTAACTAAAATCTTGGCTCAAATAAATTGAGTGTAAATAGTGGCTCAAATATATTTTTATAAAAAGAACACTTTTGAAAAAATGTTTATTAGCGTTTCTTTAATTTATTATTTCGATTTTGGTTTTGCGAGGTTAAAACATGTACTATAGGATTTTTGTTATCTCTACTAAAAATGGCACTCAGTTTCCATTATCTGTTAAATTCCATTAACAAGTGTTTTGCTATATTGTTCAGGTTTATTGTGACAACTGTACTTGATCTATGCTCGTCTAAAATTACCTTCAAAGCTACAAAAGCAATGTTGTAAATTTGCCAAATGTTGATTTTTTTATCATTCTTTACATACTGGTAAGTTAAGGAACTTTACAAACGTTAAATATAATCTAAGTATTTACACAAATTACATAGATATAGGTAAGTTTTAAAGTTACTGTTATTTCTAATTTGGGTGGGTTAGTTGTTGATGTTAGATGTGTGCTTGAGGTTTTGTGTGAGTGTAAGTGATTTAATGAAATCGAAAAACATAAAAGTGGAATGCAGTTAGAAGGAAACGAGTGTAACAATTTGACAATTTTGTGCAATACCTCCCGAATCCGTTGTCGATCTGTCTTTTTTACGCTTTTTCTTTTTTGACACGTAACCGTAGTTATCTCGTGCGCTCCACCCCGGATACAATTCCATATGTAATTGACGCTCTTGCCGAGCCTTTTCGTAATATTTGCTTTGTTCTTCGCGGGAAAGTTCGTGCCACTACAAATGCATTATTAAGGAGGAATCCATTAGAAAGAATTTGTAAAAACAGGGATGAGATTTCCCAAAAATAATACAAATAATATAAATTTCAGGTTAAAGTTTCATATTGTTCACGATGATCCGGCGTTCCGTTGTATAAATAAACTGTTTTCACGTCAGTGTGTCCCCTGTCAAACATCCCATTCAAAACTTCAAAGATATGTAATTCCTTGGCTATTGTCAATGGGATCAATTCTTTGGAAAACTATAACTGCATACACATACGATATTTTTATAATAGAATAGTGTTATTAAGTGGCTTACCCGTCGCCCTAAAATTTGATTGATTGCAGCTGATTCTTTCAGCGTACATTCGGCGACTACTTTGGCTCGCATCTCTTTCATGTAAAGCATGAACGCATTCAACGGTTTCTTGATATGTGGTTTTTTTATCATTTGAGCTATCCTTACAGTCAATAGATTGCGTATTCGATGAATTTTTGGAATCCAAGTTTCTGAAAGTCAAACCGAATATTTTTGTTTAATACAAACATCAAAAGTGTATAGAGTTTTTATTTATATAGTTTAGAATAAAGAGTCACATATAGCTTCGATGGACCGCGATTTAGGTGAAAAAATAAAATATCGGACAATAGTCCGTGATGCTCTGAGCCTCTTAACTGATAGGACAACACTGCTCCTGTACGTTAAATTTGGAAGAGCTGCGTCATGCAGTTTGTGTTTCGTAGTAATTGAAAACATATGTACTTCTTCGTAATTTAAAGAGAAAATGAAAAAACTAAATTCTGCTTGTTCATTAAAAACCATCGAAATAGGAACTCTGCACCATCAATTTAAATGGGTAAGGAGTAGTTTACTGAGCTCCATTAAATAAATGAGGACCATTAAATAATATTGGACGATCGAAAAATAAAATTGTTAGCTGAGGCTGTAGGGATCCAACCTTATCGGGTACATCACATTTTACATGCATTCACCACGGCACACTAAAGCCTGAAGAGCAATCAAAACAGCCCAAGGTAGCCCCCCTCTAGAATAGTTGTTAGTAAGAAAACCAAATTTTAGTTGTATACACATTGGACAGTTTTTTTATACCCGTACTCGAAGAGTAATAGGGTATATTGTATTTGTGGTAAAAGTGGATGTGTGTAACACACAGAAGGAGGCGTTTCCGACCCCATAAAGTATATATATTCTTGATCAGCATCAATAGCCGAGTCGATATAGCCATGTCTGTCCGTCCGTCTGTCCGTCCGTCTTGTTTTTCACTCATTGCTCGAAGGCTATTAGAGCTAGACCAATCAAATTTTTTTCCAGACTGATGTGATATCTCACTCCTAGAAAAGTGTTTCGAAATTTCGCCCCGCCCACTTCCGCCCCCACAAAGGGCGCACATCTGTGGCGTCCACAATTTTGAAGATAGCAGAAAACGAAAAATGCAGAATCATAGAGACAGCCCATATCTATCAGGGGCCCAAATCTGAATCGGATCGGATCATTAATATAGCCACAATAGACAAAAACATACGCAAAAACTTCGCTCCATCCCTTTCGCACTCACACAAAATCGAGTAATTTTGTTTTTCGTAAATATTAACGCCTGGATCTCAGAGACTATAAGAGCTAGAGCAACCAAACTTTTTGCCAAGACTCCTGTGATACCAAACCTGAACAAGTGTATTTCAAAATTTCGCCACGCCCCCTTCCGCCCCAAAAAGACGAAAATCCACAATTTTGAAGATAGAAAAAAAAAATAAAAATGCAGTTTTGTAGAGAATGACCATATCTACCAGATTCCCGAATTTGGTTCAGATCGGATCATTATTGTAGCCACAATGATCAAATGAATTTTCAGAAGCAATCCCCCCCACTCCTGCAACATAAGTCATTTATTGGGGTTGATTGTGGCTGCAGATTCTCTCACACACACACTCACGCTCAAACATGCTGCCTCGTGCAGTGTACGTGTGTTGTTGTGAGAACTGATGTAGATGATGTAGATGTAGATGTCGATGACAGATGTAGCAAAAAATGTAAAATGTAAAAAAATGATAAAACATTTTAAAATTCCACATAAATCACATGTGTACTGACTGAGTACGGGTATAAAAAGTAGAGTCGCGTTCGAAGCGACTCCGTACGTTCTTTCTCGTTTTTAAAGTGATTTTATGCTATTTTCCGAATCAATCAAATCTATTCGCAGCAGAACGACCTCTAGTATGCCTTTGCATTATTTTAAAATATTGTGCTGGGCTTAGGTTAGGTTAAAAAAATGTTACAATAAAAACGAAAGGGAACGTTGAGTCGCAGTTGCCTCGACACTACTTTTATACCCGTAGTTAGATAGTCTATATGTAAGCTTATGGTTTATGTGGAATTTTAAAATATTTTATCAGTTGCCCCAGCTTCAAATTTAAAACTTAAATTACATTTTACATTTATTCGCTATGTCTGTTATCTACATCTGCATAACTTCTCACAACAACACGCCGTTCTAGCTCGTTCTCCGCCACAGCCCACACGCTGGACAAGGCAAGCAGAGTGAGGGGGTCAGCAGCTGAAAGTGAATTTCATCATTGTAGCTGTAATATTTATCCGATTTGAACCAGAATCGGCAATCTGGTAGATATGGTCATTCTCTACGATGCTGCATTTTACGTTTTCTGATATCTTCAAATTTGTGGATACCACAGATTTTCGTCATTTATAAGGGTAGAAGGGGCGGGTAAAATTTTGAAATACACTTTTAGCAGTGTGATGTAACATGAGCCTGGAAACAAACATTGGTTTCTCTAGCTTTTATAGTATCTGAGGCGACAAATAAGACGGACAGACAGACATGGCTTGGCTATTGATGCTTATCAAGAATATATATACATATATGGGGTGAATATATTTATGGGGTCGGAAACGTTTCCCTTTCTGCGAGTACGGCTATAAATATGTACATTATTAAGTGATCTGAGCACATGCAGAACGTCTCAGACATTGTTGCGATGCAAAATAACGTTGCAACTGAAATAACTACGCCACTAGTACGCAAAATATTATGACCACCTTTCGCAAAATCATGGGTACGCCCTTGTTTTGTGTGCACAGAAATAAACGTTTCCGACCCCATAAAGTATAAATATTCTTAATCAGCATCAATAGCCAATTTGATATAGTATGTCTGTCCGTCTTGTTTGTTACCTAGTTTTCAGAAACTACTAGAGCTAAAGAAACAAAATTTTGTTTCCAGACTTTTGTAACATCACAAAATTAATTGTCTAAGCACCCCTTCCAGCGCTAACCCATTCTCTCTCTCGCTTACATACTCTGCTTCGTGCAGTAAGCGCCCCCTGGCGAAGGAGCACGAGCTAGAACGGTATGTTTGTGTGTGGCAAGGCTTTAGATTCGGCTCACAACTTCCCCAAAGTTTTTATACCAGTACTAATAGAATTAGGGGGTATATTAGATGTTTGCTAAAAGTGGATGTGTGTAACGCAGAGAAGGAAACGTTTCTGAACGTCCACTACACATCCCCATAACTATATAAATTCTTGATCAACAACAATAGCCGAGTCCATATAGCCATGTCTGTCTGTCCTTTTCTTTGTCCGTCCTGTTTGTCGCCAAGTTCTCAGAGACTACAAAGCTAGAGCAACCAAATTTTGTTTCAAGACTCATATGATATCACACTGTTACAAGATACCCAGCCCCTTCCAGCGCTGAATCGCTACACTTTTTGTAGATGTAGATAAAAGATGTAGCAAAAAAAATGTAATTGGTAAAAATGTATTGTAACCCATTGCTCGGAGGCTATAAAAGCTAGAGCAACCAAACTGATATTATATCTCACTCCTACAAGTGTATTTCAAAATTTCGTCCCGCCCACTTCCACCCCCACAAATGCAGAGTCATAGAGAAAGCCTATATCTATAAGAGGCCCTCTCACACACCAACGTGTCTGCTTTGCCCATTCGTCCAAGGGAGCGCCTGGATCTCAGAGGCTATAAGAGCTGGAGCAAACAAAATTTCTATCCAAACTCCTGTGATACCACTTCAATACAAGTGAATTTCAAAATTCCGCCCTGCCCCCTTCCTCCACACCAAAAGCAGAAGGTCCACAATTTTTTAGATAGAAAAAAACGAAAAATGCAGTATCGTAGAGAATGACCATATCTACTAGATTCCCGAATCTGGTTCAGATCGGATCATTATTACACCCACATTGATGAAATTACATTTTAGCAGCTTGCCCCTTCCCACGTCCACGACCAGCTAAGTTCGTTCTGCTGCTTTGATAGCCGCTACTAATTCTTTCTCGCTCACACACTACTCCACGCTTTACCTCGTGTAGTGCACGCGTGTTATTGTGAGAAGTGATGTAGATGGAAGCTGTAGCAAAATAATTTAAAATGCAAAAACTGATAAAATATTTTTTGTTTTCTGTAAAAATTGCAATTTGTGTAAGTATGTTTGTTGCTTTTGAAAATGTGTGTTTAAACCAACCATTTTGGTTTTTAAAGTTAAATGTCGAGACGAATAAATTTGGGCTGGCGAACGTGAAATGCGTCGCGAGCAATGGCTTCGAGGAGCCGTGAGAGTAGCCAAGACATTACAAATCGCAATGAAAATAATCGTCTACGCACAGCAACGTCCCGTTCAAATCAAAGGAACAGTCGTTGCAAATTTGTGGTTTAAATTTTGTATGAATTCCCAAACATTAAATAAGTAAGCAGCGAAGCGCGCGGGTCTGCTAGTTCTATATAAATCATAAGCTCACATAAATACTGACTGAGTACGGGAATGTAAATATGTATGAACATTCGAGTGAGCCTAAAGTCCAAATTTGTGCACACTTTAGTCGGCCTAGTGATAGAAAGTTGTTGGAAAGGATTATAAAACGAGGGCATTTATTAACTCGGTTTACGTTTGACTCTAGCTCATCGGTGTCAAAATATTTGCTATTGGCCATGTAAAGAAAAATTTCGAAATGTGTTTAATTCCGAAGCCTATTATCAGAAAGAACGAGAACGAACGTTTTGAGTCGCCGTTAGCGCGACACTACTTGTATACCCGTACTCAGTCAGAACATATGTGATTTATGTGGAATTTTGAAATATTTTATCAGTTTTTACACCTGTCGTCTACAACTACATCACTTCTCACAACAATGCTCCGGTTTCGTGTGGGCTATTATAATAATCCGATCTGAGCCAGATTCGGCAATCAGGTGATCTGATATGGTATTCTCTACGATACTGCATTTTCCTTTATTTTCTATCTTCAAAATTGTTGACTTTTGTCTTTTCGGAGGCTGGGCGAAATTTTGAAATACACTTGTATTGAAGTGATATCACAGGATTTGGGGAGATAGAATGGTTGGTCTTATAGTCTCCGCGCACTGGGCGACAAACACGACCGCCAAACAGACGGACAGGCGAACAGACGGACGGACAGACAGATATCGCTATATCGACTCGGCTATTGATTCTGCTCAATAATATATGGGGTAACTCTTTTACTCTTCGAGTACTGGTATAATAATAGACCACGAATTATAAAGAATTTACGTCCAAAAACCAAAAATTTCAAAATTTCATTTTTGGCTATACAAATTTTTTAAATATTATAGTTTGGCCAAAAACAAATGTTTTGACCTCGATGCACAAGGGTCAAACGTTAACCGATTTAAAAAAACGGCGATTCCGACGACTTTCTATCACCGGACCGACTTAAGTCTAAAAAAAATATTGACTTTCGGCCCACTCTAATACATACATATGTCATATCGATGACATGGTACGGAACCGGAAAAGGTTGGTTGGTCTGGGTGGGGTGGCTTATACTCGGCTTACCAAAAAGAATGCTTGAAAGTGATCGATGCTTTGGTGGGTATATAAACTTCGGCGCGCCGAAACTAGACTTCTTACTAGTTAAGTATACTTTATATCTTTGAAAATAATTTATAGCTTGGTAGCATCACAGATTAAATTGAAAAACTAATAAAGTTTCATGCTTAAATATTTTGTATGTACATATTGTCTTAAAATATTTTGAGATTACATGTTTTTAAGCTTGGTTCCAATGCTTAGATCATACGGAGCATCTGGTATGGGTTCACCTCCGCAATTGTCGCTGGTAGCGCATCCACCTACGTTGTCGATACCTGCTGCTGCCGTCAAAGCGCTCAGTCTTGCTTTGAACATATTAGTTAGGGCACGTTCCTGCAGAGCGGTTACGGCGGCAATAGCCGAAGATGCACCTTGAACAATTGGAGGAGATGGTGTAGATGTCGCTCCTGTTATTGCGGTTGTAATTGATGGTGGTATGGGTAAGGTAGCATCTATGACATTATAAATACTTCCCGTTTGGTGGCTACGAGAATATTCCTTACTGCACGTGCCTTTTAATATACTTGTTTTAGGAGAAGACGTTGGCGGAGTTTCGATGCGACGTGCGTATCTTGACTTTCTTCGACTGTTATTTAACGGACATGAAACAGGTATATTTCCAGTGGAACAGCTACTATTGCTGCTTGTCGGTGGAGTGGAAGGTGCTGCAGGAAACTGGATGTCGGCATAAAAGCCAGATTCGTTGACATTTGAAACAGCTGAACTGTCTCTATTTTTAAGCGATAGGATTGGACTCATATTCAACGCACAATAGCTGTCAATAGAATCTGATATATTTGTCCGAACTTTGACGCTAGCAGTAGTAAAATTTTCAGGAATTTGCAGAACATTTGTTTTAGACGCGTACTCCAAAATAATTTCAGCCGCAGTGCTACAATTTTCGACTTCTTCCTTAAATCGAGTGTCTTGATTTTTTGGATGCCATATGCACGTGGGCGATGGTATTGATTTTTCACCTTCGCTTGTATCACTATCACTGCAACCATTGACTGTATTCCTGGACACACTTCCTTGATGTGAAAGAACGGTTGAGGCCTTTTTTAATATTATGTTCTCTATTTCATGCAGCGTTCTGGGTTTCTCTATAGTTGATAAAAATTCAGACTCACTCGTGTTCAGTTGATGCTTTAAGTCGCTTGAGTCAATTTGACTATCATTTTTTTTAGGCTTAAGCTCACTTTCTACGGACAACGCAATGGCAGCCAGAGCCATTATAGTATGTGTTGGCGTCGAACTAAAACCATCACCATCCTCTGAACTGAGTCCCAAACGTTGCAAGCTGCGCAGGTAATAGAGCTCTGCACTATTCCATTGATGAAGAAGTCGCTTTATTTGATTCAAAATATCTTCAATTGTCTTGCAGTTTCCATTTAACTGGCGTCGCACAGTGTCTTCAAGGGACGAATCGTGGGACATGGTGGCATTTTGGCGGTGACGTACATCGACGTTATCCCGAAATTGACCAGAAAGTAAGGTGAGTTGTTCTAAGCTTCTTTTCACATCGGTAAGCAAGATTTTGTGCTCCCGAAAGAAATTACAGGTGGATTTTAGGGGATCCTTTGTGTTTTCACCACTCTTCGAGCAATGTTCTGTGTTATTTGATTTAAGAGTATCTTCTAGTTCTTTAATTTGTTGTCCCCGATTGCTGTGACTGTTTTGAAGCTGGGGAAAATCTAATATAAGTTCTTCTCCAAATCTTAGTCCATGTTCGACGTCATTCAGCATCTCATTGTTGTTGTTGTTATCCTGCGAAGATGGGGTTGGGGGCAGATCTTCTTGTCGAATACTGAGTTTCTTTGATCCCGAAAAATCTATCATGTGCGTAGTGCGTTCAAGGACTCTTTCTAATTCTGGTTCTCGTTCTGTTAATTTAGGCTGTACAAATTCAGCAAAATGTCGAGTTAAAAATGGATTCGTTGAGAACTTCGGTTGAGACAACAGGTTATTGTTGTATACGTAGGACAAAAGTTCTCGATTGCGATTGAGCTCTTGCTCGAGCTCTTGATTGTTCCCCGTCTCATCCAGTTTTTGCATATTTTGGGAAACGACGTTCGGCTGTCGCAAAAGTACGTCAGCTACAGCCGATGTAGGACACATTCCAGAATCCAACTTGCTTGTTGGAGCACAAAAAAGATGTTGCAGAATATTGAGATTTGGTTTTTTTAAAGCGTTTGAAGTTAAAGAACCATATTCGGCATATGAGTTTTGAAAGTAGTTTTTTTTCATAATTTCATTAATATCCGTGGTATTCAAATTCGATATCGCTTCTATTGAGGACGTGGCGGAAGCCGTGTCGATTGAGGATTTCTTCAGATCTGTATATGTTTTATTATTTGCATCATAGACCCTGTTAATTTTTTTGTCATTATTATTGTGCAATACTCCCTCAGGTATATGGTTCATTTTATTGATTGGCTCCTCCAGTTCAGATGACTCAGCTTCAGTAGATACTCCAAAATGTGGCACTATATGTATTCGCATAGAGCTACTGTATTGATCCGTTGGATTTGGGTGTGCATTGCTTCCGAGCCGGTACGACTGCGGACTTAGTAACTCTGACACATTTGTTTGAGGTGGATGTGGGACTATAAATTCTAATTTTGCATTTAAATTTGTTCTAAGTTTTTTAGTAAGTTTAGAATCACCATCCACATTCATAAGCTTTATTAACTGCTGGGATTTCGCTTCTGCCTCAAATGACATTTGAATATTTGTAGTTTAGCTTCGTTAAATTAAGTGAACGATTTATTGTTTTTCAAAAATATGAACTTATATAAAATTGTTGTTAACAATCGGTTTTATCCATTTTATTTATTGATCAAAAATGTCAATATTTGGTTTTACAAAATAACAAGGGATATCCGCTGGGTAAAAGTGGATGAAATGTAACATATTTTATATGGAACATATTTTTAATAAAAATGTACTTCGTAATGTAGTATTATATTTCCAATTTTCTATTCGTAAACTGAAATAATTATTTCAATTGTTTACTTGAACTCACTACATCTGTGTGATGTATCTAGAAAGCTCTCTCTGTTCTCTTACACTTGGTAATCGACAGGCGCAATGACCGTAGCAAATTAACCAGGTTTCCGCCTGTTGCAAACTCACACGAAAGACACGACGCATATTTGTATTTGATACTACACTACATTTTATTCTAGTGCGATTTTTCATAAAATAATTTTATTGTTTAAAACCTCAAGCACTATTTATTTTGAAGATACTATCGCTTCAATTGCTCGTTTGTATGTATGTATTTTTTGTCTTAGCTCAGGCAGAGATTAATATAATTTATATTAGCTCTTGCTCCCGAATGTATTGCTGACATACGGTGGTGTGTGTATATAAGATTTAAGCCCGATTATCGCTGGTAAAAATGTATATTGATTTTATCAGTCAATTTTATGAAGAATCATAAAGTTTACATGACGGGAAATAACCGAAAATCCACTTAAGAAAATATGTATTTTATTATATGCACTTTTTGAGGATGTTAACTAATATACGTATATATCTTTCCCAAATATTACACTTTCAAACTAAAAACTTCTTAACTTTCGCTCAAATTTAAACAACGGAGAATTAATATTTATTAAGTATTTCTGATAACGGTCCACACTTTTATTTTGTATACAACAGAGCTTTAGCTTTGTCGTTCTTTCGTCTATGTGAATATTTTTAATTACGAGTCCAATTAGGATTACTGTTTCAATCGTGGTATAATTCGTCTTTTAGTTGGTTTAGATTAATTTCGAGTTTATAGGCGTAAAAGGTTTGAAATTCCCTATAATCTTTGCTTATAACGATGTTCGGAAATGTGTATATACTGCCACAACATTTTGACGAATTACACTCGCCTTAAAATTAAAAGTTTACGATGACTGCGAACGTCGTTTTGTATCGACTCTCCACGCTGGAGAGGCCGAAGCCGATGCCGATGGGTACATGTGCCATGATAGAAAATGCGCATGAACTTGTGCGCAGAAGTTTAATTTAAAATGTCGCTGAGAATTTCAAAAGATACATTTTCTCTCTTAGCACGTATGTATCTACATGTACAACATGTAGAACATGTACAATTTAATACTACATTATCCTATTCCATGTTTATTATTTTAAAAAAATATATGTCATTTCGGGAGGCAAGGTGCAAAGGCCAAAGTTGCACTTTAATATTCGAAGACAAATAACCGGTTGCTTAAAATAAACACTTGAAACCTTGATGTCCAAATACATTATATGTGTTTATATTTTTTTGTTAACTAAAAAAGGCATATCCACAAGGGTGAATTCTTCGTTCGCTTATGGGAACTGTTGAGTAACTGTTGGTAGCGGTACTGACATAATTTCCTAGATACCGACACTTGTTGCACGAATTATTTTAAGGGATGATATGAATAGGCATGTTAGGTGATGTGTGGTATAGACTTGAAAATAATATCGACAGTAATAACGATATCGATGCAATGAAATATTGTAACTTCTCCAAAAGAACACTTTAATATTATCTAAGATTATAGCTTAATAATAAAATAATAAATCTTAATATTTTAGAAATTACTCATACATACTCACACATATAAATATATACACTACGGCTCAAATACTAATTACCCCACAAAATAAAAATCAAAATGTTTAAAGGTAAAAATAGTATTAATATTAAAGGAATTATGGCTCTACCGTCAACATTGTAAAACATCGAATTAGATTGTACATTACATCCTAGACTTTTTTTTGGATTACTATTTTTATTAAACGTATAATAATGAATAATAAGGTATATATATACATAAGTGAAGACAAAGCCAATGAGAAGAAGCGTTGTGAGTCGCTTTTCTGTTCTTCTAATTTTTGTGTGATTTTTAAATATTTTATCATTATACCGTAATCGAAGAGTAAAAGGGTATATTGTATTTGTGGTAAAATTGGAAGTGTGTAACATAGAGAAAAGTAAAGTATATATATTCTTGATCAGCATCAATAGCCGAGTCGATATAGCCATTTCTGTCCGTCCGTCTGTCTGTCTGTCCGTCTTGTTTGTCACCTATTGCTCGGAGTCCATAAGAGCTAGAGGGACCATAGCTAGAGCATTGTGGCGTCCACAATTTGAAAGATAACAGAAAACGGTAAATGCAGAATCGTAGAGAAAGACAATATCTAGGTAGTCCCGAACTTGAATCGGATCGGATTATTTCAAAATTTCGGAGCATTTCAAAATTTTGCCACGCCCCCTTCCAAAAAATAGATGAAAGTCCACAATTTTGAAGATAGGAAAAAACGAAAAATGCAGTATCGTAGAGAATGACCGTATCTACCAGATAGCCGAATCGCTTTAACAGCGACAGAACACGTCCCTTCTCGTTTTGTAATACTATTTTTAACAGAAAAAAAGTGTATTCATAAACGTATAATAGTGAATAACATTATAGATATACTATATAAGTGAAAACAAAACCAATGAGAAGGAACGTTGTGAGTTACAGTGGGTGTGACTCTACTTTTAAAATTCTGTTTTATGTGGGATTTTTAAGTATTTTATCATTTTACATATTTTACATCTGCCATCTACATACATTTTCCAGACAACACGCTGTTCTAAATCGTTCTCCGCTAGAGGTCGCACTGAACGAGACAAGGCAGAGTGTGTGACCGAGAAGGAGAACGAGTGTGGCTTTCGTTTTAGCTATAATAATCCGATCTGAACCGGATTCGGCAATCTGGTAGATATGGTCATTCTTTATGAATCTGCTTTTCTGAATCCGTTTTCTTGTATCTTCAAAATTGTGGATGCCACAGATTTTCGAATTTTGCGGGGGCGAAATACAATTTGGTTTCTCTAGGTCTTATAGACTCTGAGATCTAGGCACTCATCGAGACGATCGGACGGACAGAAGGACGCGGCTATATCGACACGGCTATTGATGCTGATCAAGAATATATATACTTTATGGGGTCGGAAACATTTCCTTTTGTTAGTTAATCACGTTCACTTTTACCACAAATCGAATATACCCCTTAACTCTTCGGTTACGGGTATAAAAAGAAAATTTTATTTCTAACCAAACTTTTTCCCTCTAAGGTCGGTCAAAGAATAGTCGTGCTCAAATTATTTTTTAAAGATTGATGGATACGAGAAACACGTCTCAAAAATTATTTTGTTTTTCTTCTTACATATTTTTTTTTTTTGGCATATACATATGAAAAGATTGAAATGATTGTAATAATCTGTTTTCTATATGAAAGAACTCATTTTGAAGGAACATTAATAACATGCATTAAATTTTCAATCATTTCGGTTCATGAGTTCTATGACTATAGTTCGAACTTGCCAAGAAAAATAAGTTTTTAGAGCTTGATGGAAAAGGAAGAAGCATACCAAATCAAATTTAACACGGGGGAGTATATTTATTATCATAATCTTAAAGTCTGCATAGTGGGACTTACGAACGTTTTGGACATCTGCTTTAAAAATATTGTACATTTTCTAGTGCTTTGGGTACATTTTGAAGTAATAGGAATGTGGCACATTTAGGGGATGGAGTCATATGCGCAGACGCTATTTCAATGAGAGGGCCAATGAGAGAGTTCATATATTCAGAATGTCTGTCCATTTGTTGAAATGTGTATGTGTGTGCGTCCACTCTATAGTGAGCTATGGCTAAATTAAAGATGGCGTCTTGGAAGCATTGATGTACAAATACAAAATACACTACAAATACATGGCAAACTCCTAAAAATATTCATCGTAGTAAACGACCGTATTTATTTTAGCTCGGATAGAAAACTAAATATTTGAAAGGTCAACGGGCTGTTCTGTTGTTTGTATGTATGTATGTATACAAATTAAATTTATAGATAGATAGATTTATATATATATATATAATTTTGTACTTTTTACATATGTATGTACATATACACAAGTTTACATACAAAGTTAATATAAGCTTTTTTAATAGTACAATTGGCTAATCTATGTCTTACCTTGGATAACGATTATTCGTTGTTGGGTCCTGAGAACCACAGTCTTGTTTGGAACTGGCGCCCACAATGGCAGGATGGGAGTTTAAAACATGGTGGGATGTAGCGTGTACTGAAGGCAGCAGGCTCGGTGAAAATCGGAATGGAAAATCGCTAAAATATAATTGTAAATCATTATTATTAACCAGTATTATGACAATATTGAATTCTAAAGCTTTATTTTCACCTTGAAAGCGTAGTGTTAATTGGTATAGATGTGGGGTATGGGGTTCTAAAACTAGATGCTGAGTACACAGATGGCGTGTGCCTGGAAAAATAAATAGAATATAAGATATCATCAATCGATTACATATTACAAAAGTGCTATGCTATACAACCAAGTTTACTATTTTCACATCTGTCGGGAATATTTTTGTATTTTCTTCGACATGTAACAGAAGACAATTTTAGAATTTTTATGATCAGCATCAGTATTATTATAAATACATATAAATTAACATACATACATACATACATGTACATATGTATGTATGTACCGGGTTATTTAAAATGTTGTTTTCCATTTGAGTATCGGATGTTGTTTCCATAACATCGGTTAATATATCTATTATTATTGAGGTGCAGAATACGGAACAATTATATTGTACATTAGGGGCTAAAATTTTAATAACAAAATTTTGTTTTTCTTGTGTTTTTTCAAGCCGACATCCCTTATTCTGTCTTTGTTAGCAAATAAATTTACATTTTGTTTCGAATTTTTTGTTGATTGTTTAGTGATGCTTCCACGAAAAGACAATGACTTATTATTAAATGCAATGCAATGCGAAAAATGTTTTTGAAATTATGTTAGGTAAGGATTTCCAACCATCGATAGCTAACTCTAAAAAAGGTTTTCTAATAAAAATAAATACATTAATATTAATATTTAACCCAAGATAACACAAGTATTGTTAATCACATTCTTAAGTATAAGAAGTTTTAGCCAAGTTTTAGCACTCCAAACAACATCTAAAACAACTCAAATAAAGTGGCCTTTATTGGACAAAGAAAAAGGGAACCTTTTTGCTGCATTTTCCATCACCGAGCATCTCTCAAAATTTTCGAAAAACGAAGCATGTTTTTATCTACTAAAGGCGGGAACTTTATTGATGTTGTTTTCAAAAATTTGTGTAAATGAATTCTGAAGGACCAAATCAAATAAAAATACCTTCCATATACAAATCGGTTTACAAACGTCAATCTTATTCAATGTTTACATGGAGTACTAAAACTTGGTGCCCTCTACATAGGAAGATTTATCTGGGGAGGGACCAAGATCTTGGGCCGCAAACATAACCCAATCCGTAATTTCTTAAAAAAAACTACATATATTCATCATTTGTGGAGCATAAGCACCAAAAATAAAAAAATAATGTTCTGGCCAAAACTATTTGCTGCATAGTACAGTGTTCCGCACAGTGTTTTGTGTTCAAGGTACACTCATAAAAAAAAAATTGTGAGGTGCAAAGAAAAACGGAATGTTTATTTATAAGTAAAATATAAATACATATAAATAATAAGAATTATTTCACAAAACCTTGATTTTTTCGCGGCACACGCTTTGCGGAACACTGGCATAGACAGTGCCATGAAAGGAACGAAAAGTAATTATGTAAAATACATACCAGGAAGCAACCTGAGTCATATCAGGACTTAGCATTGGGTAAGGATATTGACCTGCTGCAAACGGATATAACGCGGGACGTGTTAACCCTGAAAATAGAATAAGGGAGATGTACGATGAACAATTTTAATCAAATCTGTAAAAAAAATAGTATAAATATTTTAAGTTATTTCTTTAACTTCATGTACATACATATATGTATGTACGTACATATTAAATAAATTGAATATATACCGCAACGTTTTAGAAGAGTTTCTTTGTGTATGCAAACATTTTGTATACCGTTGATTTCATTAAAAATCATTTTTCCAGTCAATAATTTTCAGGTGTGCTGATTTTCGGTTCCAAACAAAATATTTATGGTACCAGATTTCAAGTGTGCCTTCTACAGGTACTCTATTAAATAGAGATCATTCAATCTTCGGATATTTCTGAGGGCTTATTTCATTAGAACCTATGTTGACTGTAATTTTAGTTCCCATTACAGTTGTTGATACTGGCTTACTTAAGTGTGTGCAGAAAGCAGATACAAAAGCAGCGATCTTAAAATAAACATAGATCAAAATTAATTACATTTGTTCATAATACAACAATGTCCGATAGCGTACATATACATGCGTACATATGTATATACACGACAACATAGGTATAATAATTATTATGTTTATAATCAAAAAATATGTTGGCATTTGTCTATCTTTAAAATCTTTCGCGTTTCCGGAAGTACTATATGCATTAAACGGCACTATTCTACACAAATGACATCGTTGAATTTATAAGGTTCTAATGCGTTTCAATTGATTACCCACAATAATGCCATTAACATGTACATTGTATGTACATATGTATACTACATACACGTATATAGGTAAGGGCGGGAAATGAATTTGCTCGCTTGTCGGCAGTAAAGTAGATGTGTAAATATAGGATTATTTAGCATTTCATTTCTTCTTTCAAGCCGTTTTTTTTTTAATTGAAATTTTGTTGTCCTTTCTATTTCATGTCCCGCTGATGTCATTCTCTTTTTAGCCCTTACATTTTATGCCATTGTTGTCATTTTCAAGTTTTTATTGTTATACGATGCGGCAGCATAACAATCTGCCAGAAGGGTGACGGGACCGGGGACGGCGCTGCAATCACCCGCGGGCGGTAACGTGTGCCAGAGGGGACGAGGCATGCCTTTCCAGAATTGAATTGAACTAGCGACAAAAAGATGTCATTATTATGTGGTTGTGCAACATGTTTTTATTCATTAGGTACTCTCTGCCAGATATTCCATCCCATCCCGTTGAATGGGTTGGCTCATATCATATAAGTAATATCTTCCCCTGGCTATTTGTTCCCGTCTGTTGCGCTACCCTTAAGCTCGATCCGATTTCTCTGTGAACTACTATCAATTTCAAATAAGGGTAGAACCCATTAAACGATGTGAAGTATTACCGTTGTCCCATAGCGACTACTATTGTGACATCATTAGGTGCATTCGACCTACAACTTAGTTTGACAATTTAAAAAAAAATGTTAAAATGCAAAATAATTGGTACGCGTGGTATTGCCCAAACATAAATTTGTATAAATCAAACAATCATTACACGTACATATGTATGCATGTATATATGTATATATGCATATCTGTATCCGTATGCTTTTGCAGTAGAAGATAAGGTTGATGGTCGTTCGAGAGTTGAGGGAAAACTAAAAGTATTTTCGATCTCATCAAATTACCAATGATCTAATCTGCGATGTGCCTACTTATGTTGGGCATATCCTTGCTGGGAGATCTAGAGAGCCATGTGCTGACAGCGATTACAAACGTGACAAACCACCCGATTTAAAGTTCGAGTTTGAGTGTTGTACCAAGAGAGGACGACAGGGGTTGTTCCCAACCAAACCCAACACAACACTGCACTGCAATGCAGGTCATCAACGACGTTCTTTTAACCACGCCGCGCAGAGGGCGGTCCTCTTTATATCCTTGAAAAGGAAAACGCCCCTCTTCATGTTTTACTAATAGTTCAGCAATTAGTCCTTTATACAACATTGAAACTGGAGTTGGTAAAAGTTGTATTTTTAAATTGAAATTTAAGTTTACTTATTTCATTTACATACATTTGTATGTACGAAATGTTCTTTCTGCTGCCATCGATTGCCTATTCTGACTCAAATATGTTTTGACAAATGACATTCCTTTAAGACATCTTACTAAGTAAAAAAAAAGTTAAATACAAAATAATCGTTGTGTTTTCTACTGTGTTCATACCTAATCGTAGTACTAAATACACATATGTACATACATACAAATGTATTGCTATACTTCACGAACTATTTTAAGGTTTATATGAAAATTAGAAAAAATATATAATAATATTCACTCGAACTCATAATTATTCAGGGCGAAAAAAAATGCGGAGATTACTGTACCCAGACCTAGTCCGACTCGTAACCGCATATCACCCCTGTAGCTTTCCCCTCTTCAAACTGGTTGAGATTTTATTGTGTTATTCAATTATTAGTACGCAGCCATTGTACACGTTCATAAAACCGTGTAATCCATTGGACCTCTTAAGTGCATGCCTTTTATTTACGCCGCTGGTACCCATTAGATCGACAGCCCGTGCTCGATTTCAACCCACCACAAACCCCATAGAAAACAAGCAAACAACGAGGGAAATTTGGCAGAATGGATGGATCAATGCCATATTATAGCATGTATACAAATAAAATCGCATCATGTGCAATTATTATTTCATAATTTGTTTGAATTTCGTCTTTGAGGTCGAGGGTGAGAAAGTCAATAGCTCGCGGTTGGGTTACTCGGTTTCCCGTACCGAACGATAGAGCGTAAGGGTGTATAAGTAGTAGTATAGGCAAACCACAATGGTACTTATATAAATACCATACATATACAAATAGAATTTATTGTTCTCAAATCTTGTTCATATGTACATATGTACCCAGGTACAATATATGATATTTAGTCATCGATTAATACATACATAAGTACATATATTCATTGTAAATAGTACATATTATGTATTAATCGATGTGTACATATATATCTTAATATGTAAATACATTGTAAATGGTACATAGATGTATGTATTACATATTTTGCATCCATATGAGATTATTATTATTGAGACCGATGAAGAGGAATCAAGCTGCACATTAATGTTCGGTTTTTAGCTTTTTGTTGAGCCCCACTGATATACATACAATTTAAGATCTTTTCACTTCATTCAATTTGATGAAACGTATTTCAACTATAAGTTAATAATTCATGAAATGAGAATGAAACACTATGTCAAAACATGACATTTGTGAGCTCTTTTATGATCAACACATGAATGCACATACATACAAACATATGTACATCTCTACATCCATACACATTCGCTAGGAGCAGTGTAACACCAAAAATATAATTTAGAAGACTGCATTTTAACAAAATCGGATGGTTCCAGATAGTTTAAGGATAATTTTATTTTAAATAATACATACATACATATATACATACATACCTACATATGTATTGATTATCTATTGCTTTGATTTCTGAGATTTTGCATGCTTAAGAGACTGTTAGTTTTTAAAACGCATAGATTCAAAGGGGCTGTCCATATATATTACGTAATCACGTTTTCGATGATTTTTTACATACCTCCCCCACCCTGATAATCATAAGTAATCATTCAAGGAACACCCCCCACCACTGATTACGTAATCATAAAAAATTTAATAGTTTCAATAAAAAACTCCCTAAAAAATGATCACGTAATCATTGTCCAAGTCTTTTACTCTTTGAGCACGGGTATAAAAACGGGTTTTGTCTCGTGTCACGTTTTAATTTATAAAGAACAAAAAATGTATTGAAGAAAACCTTCGAACCAAAAATTATACACAAATACAAATTCTTAAAGGGGTTCTTACCCATAGCCTTGGGATCCAATTGATATGGAGGGATACCACAGTGCGCCGGAGGTGGTGTTGTCAGTGGGTCAGCATTGTGGCAAAAAAACGGAGGTAGTCCCATTTTGTTGGCCTGAAAATATAAATTGTAATACAATATTTTAATATTTAACTAGAAAATGTATATGTATATGAAAAGAATAGATGAAATTACTTCTTGCATTACATACTTATAGTAAGGCGCATATACATACATATTCGTATGTACAGCTTTATAGCATTCAGCCCACAGCGAGATCGTGATTACAGAAATCTGAATAATACTGAAAATAAGAATCCGATTCTCGTCTATGCATGCATAGGCATATTTTTGCTAAATAAACACACACTTCTACGTTTCTGAATAACTGTAAATCTGTATGTCAAAGGCTCTGTTCATGCATATCTACTTGCAAATAAATATTTACATACATAGTATACTCGTATGTATGATATGTATGTACATAAATGTATGTTCAATTTATCACTGATGTTGTCGTCATACTTGTTGTGACTTGATGAATAAAACAGAAACAGAAAAAACACCAACACACAAACAGTAATAATAACAAGCAGCAGTGGCTACAACGGCAAGCGAGTCAACGAAACTGAAAATATGCCTTTGATCTAGCCGCCGCTAAACGAATATAAAACGTGCCGCCAACGCTGCTCTCCCACTGCTGCACATACATACATATGTATGTATGTACATACATATATACCGGTTGCTGCCGATACGGCACCACTACAACCCCTTTAGGCTTAGAAGATGTTGCCGGTGTGGCGGTGCGAGTATGTTCAGTTGTATTCATCCTCAGCTCTGTTCACCACATGTAGGCATATCTGTGTATGCATTCGCTTGTACGTTCATTCATTCATTCATTATGTTAGATTTCTTTTTTATATGTAGCTTTTAACACTCGTTTTCCAAATATTGCGAATCTAGTCATTTATATTTAATGACTACTATATCATATAGGCAGAATACACTTGAAATAAAACTCACAAGTCCGTAATGCTTCGAAGATGCTATTTCTGAAGAAGAATTGTAGCATAGTATTTTTTTTCCAAATTTTATTCAAATGATAACCGATTAAAGCGATAGCGTCCTTTAGTGTTCGAAATGTTTCTTTTTATATCCGTTACTCGAAGAGTTTAAGAATTTATTAGTTTTGGGGTTAAACTAGGTGTAACAGCCAGAAAGAAGCCTTACCGACCCCAAAAGTACATATGTACATATGTATGCATCTGTATACTTGATCAGAATAAAAATACTATTTTGGATGCTTACCACAGACAGGCTCAAGAGATAGGCACGGATATCTCTCATAGTTTCTTAGAACTAGGCGACAAACAAGACGGACAGCCAAGCAGACAGACATACAGACACATACTAGACTATTGATGCTGATTAAAAATATATATTTCATATGTTCGGAAATATTTCCTTCTGTTTTTATACCCGTACTCGAAGAGTAAACGGGTATATTGTATTTGTGGTAAAAGTGGATGTATGTAACATAGACAAGGAAGCGTTTCCGATATAGCCATGTCTGTTCGTCCGTCTGTCCGTCTTGTTTGTCGCCCACAAAGGGGGCACATCTGTGGCGTCCACAATTTTGAAGATAACAGAAAACCAAAAATTCAGAATTATGGAGGAAGACCATATTTATCAGGGGCCCGATACATACATATGTACTTCCTTCATTTTTGAGGAACCTATTTATAGAAAAGTACAAATTGGATCAAACCATGCCACATTCTCTGGCTATGATCTAAAAAAACTGAATTTTACGTATGTATAGCCCACAGTGCACTATTGAAACTTTACTGATTTTACACAGAGATTATCAGGATGTTTTTAAGATGGTAATTATCGAAACTTGACGCCATTGTCTGAAACAGTAATCGTGAACTGATTTTGGGGTTGCATTCGGTTTCGTTTCGTAAAAACTCGCTAATGCTCGTCAGTTTGGGGGGTGGTTTTTATTGTACTTAGTTGTTTCAATCGACTGGGCTGGGCTTTTAGATTGCTTCCTACTTTCGAAACTGCCACGATTGCTCGCAAGAACGGTGCTTTATGTATGTATGCATGAATGTATGTGTGCCTACTACATTGACATCAGTGCGTGCGTAAGAGAGAGAGAGCGAGCGAGAGAGAGAAAGAAACAAAAGGAACCCATGGGTAGGTACGTCGGAAAAACAGGAAAATCCGAGAAAGGACAACGCCGCGCTGACATTAGTCGACAGAAAGAGACTACCGACAATGGGGGTGGAGCAAAAAAGTTGTGTGTGCAAGCGTGTGTGTGTGTGTGTGTGGTATGGTGGTGATATACGTCGTTGATTTAAGAAATTAAATTCTTAGAGAGACATGACAAATTCAGAAAGTAATAAGAGGTTCTAGGCTTTCGGTCGGGAAACAAAATTTTGTTGTTACGTTTAGTTTTAACATTGAAGAGTATTAATGAATTATATTAATACTTTTATAATATTCTTTTTATACCCGTACGCGAAGAGTAACGCAAAGAAGGAATCGTTTCCGACCCCATAAACATATATATATATATATATATATATATATGTATATATATATATGTAAATATATATATGTATATATATATATATATATGTATATATATATATGTAAATATATATATGTACATATATATATTCATTAGCATCAATAGCCGAGTCGATATAGCCATGTCTGTCAGTCCGACCGTCCGCCTGTCTGGCTGCCTGTCTTGTTGGGCGACCAGTGCTTTCCAGACTGATGTGATATTTCACTGCTACAAGTGTATTTTGAACTTTTAAACCCGCCACCTTTCGCCTCACAGAATGCGCACATCTGTGTCCAAATCTGGGTTTGATCGGATCATTAATATAGCCACAATGGAAAAAACCATTTGGAGAAGCATCGTGTCCTCTCGCTCTCTCTCACACTCTACCACGTCTGCTTTGCCCATTCTATAAAGAGACTAAAAAAGCTTGATCAACCAAACTTTCTATTCATAATCCTGTGAAAAGTGCCGCTATTTTCAAAAATTTCTTCAATCATAATATATCATAACTAAATTGGGTTTACTGATGGTACAATGTGCGCCCTCTGACGGAGGAGAACGAGCTAGAATGGCGAGTTGGTGTTAGAAGAGAGAGGGACAGATGTAGCGGAATCCAAAACAATAGCCCAAAAATGGAAACAGACAAATTATTCTAAAATCTAACTAACTAAACTCCGGGTATAAAAGTATAGGCGCCTCACAAAGTTACCTGCTTTTTGGATCGAGTCGGTTTTGTACGCCGTCAATGAATAGCAATTATACTAGGGTTTCGACTAGAGGTTTCGTATAATAGAAATTAACTATTAAAGTTTTTTAATACAGATAAATCATAAATTCAACTTCTCGAAATGGGTGTATGAAGCCAAATTTGTAGTAATGGTACACGAGTTTTTTAAACATGCCGAGAGAGCCTACCAAAAATGAAAGACTACAAACAAAATGCCATGTCAGTTGGAAAGTGGCACCCCCCTACATGACGGTTCCCTTAGCAGTTTGTTATATTGGAAATGTTATATCGGATATGTCTAAAATATATCTATGTGTGTGTATACGATTATATACCCTGCCAGTATGAATATATAATGTAGTCAGATATGAATTCAGCAAAAAAAAAAAATTTGTTTGATTTAATAGTTTTAACAAGGAAAGTGAAAAAGAAAATTTGTTCCTTTTGTACGGACTATTTCTGAACAATAACCAGGCTGCCTCAGGGTCTTTAGGCTATTTTCACTTTCATGTTGTCTTTTTAGTTTAAGCGGTATATTTGCACTTAACCTTTCATTGTTATCATAGTCCAAAGTAAGTCGTGTAAAACGAGCCACGTAGATAAAGCTATCGTTTGAAAGTAGAGCAGTAAGTAGCGTGGAGTGAAATCGGCAAGCCAAGCAACAGGTAAACAAGAAGAGGGAGCAGTAGTCTGTTCCTGGGGTCTTTGTAGTACATATTTATATATATATATAAACATGTATATAACCCCGAATGAACAGACCAAGGCACTATGGTCAGATTTTACTTTGCCGTTTCCTGTATGGCGACTTCCCAGAGCAAATAAGAACCCTGTGGGTGAACACCGATAAATTGAATTTACGCCACTCACAGCGTCTATTTTGTTTGGGGTCAAATTCAATGTATCCGTTCCGTTTCCAATTCAAAAGGTATTGTTAAATGAATGTGTTTGTAATTTTTGTAACCATGAACACATGGTTAAATCAAATTATTTACGCCTCATATCCAATAGGAAGAAATAGAATGGGTATAGTGGATATGAAAAAATGTTTATGCATAGTGTTGTGTTACGTAGCCCGATAGTAGTCATTAATCCATGCGATACATATGTACATAAGTAAATCTACACATCTCCATAATTTTGTAGCGATATTATTTAATTGTGTAAAGATTAATAACTTACACTTTTGACATATGTATAATTGAAATTAATTAATCATTAATTTTTTAATTATTTAAAAAAGCAAAGTTAACTTTTTCGGTTTTTTGTTGGTGTTTAGAAAGAAGAATTCTTCTAAAAACTAAAGATAGTAAATATAGATTAGAAGTAGCCTATAAAAGAGCAGAAGCTATGCTTGACGAACACAAACATAAGAATACATTCGCGACGGAACGTTATGAGAAATGCATAAAACGTTTAAGCCGTCCTATATTTCATGAATATTTTATTCATTCTTATACATTTATGTATATACAGTAAAACTCATTCTAGGTTTTTGATAGGGAAATAAAATTGTTTTTGCTATTACGCTTGATTCTATAAATATTGAAGAATACACTAGAATAAAGTAGAGTAACATCTTGTGTGATTCAGATCTAGTTTTCTACCTGAAAGCTTCGAATTTACTAGATTTCAGACTGTTTTGATGTTTATTTCGTTATATCACACAGACTTTTTTCAAAAAAATTTTTCAATTCAGATAAAGTTTGAGGTCACTGATTTCATATTAAAAACTTGACGACGTTCTAAAAATTCTTATTCCGATTGAGATGAGGAGGCTTTCCCGGGTAGTCCAATGTCTTAATTCCATCATCCCCACCATATATATTATTTCACCAAAAAAAATGTATCGTTTTAAAAATCAAACTTTTTGAATAAATCATAACACAATTCAATAAAAAAGTTGCAAAAAATATTATTGACCAGTGTTGCACTTTGGCAAGAAGTATAATCGTCCTAGGAGATGAGGGCATCGGTATGCGGAAAGTACTGCTCGTTAGATAGTATGAACTTTTTCACAAAAACTTTTTCGACGTGACTGTATTCCGTCAATAAATACCAGATACCCAAATCTTTAATAAAAACGAGAGGGTACGTTGAGTCGCAGTTACCGCGACACTACTTGTATACCAGTACTCAGTCAGTATATATTGAAATTTAATAATTTGAAATACACTTATATTGAAGTGATATCACAGGAGTCTGGATAGAAAGTTTGGTTTCTCTAGCCCTCGTATTCTCAGAGATTCAAGAGAATGTGTAAGAGAGAGCGAGAGCGAACGATGCTCTTATTGTTTCCGAACACTGGGCGACAAACAAGACGGACAAACGGACGGACGGACGAACAGACAGACATTGCTTTATCGACTAGGCTATTGATGCTGATTAAGAATATATATACCCTATGGGTTTCTCGTTTGAAATAAAATTTCGAAAATGAAAACGAGAAAGAACATATGGAGTCGCTGTTAGCGCGACTCTACTTTTATACCCGTACTCAGTCAGTACACATGTGATTTATGTGGCATTTTTAAATATTTAACCATTTTTTACATTTTACATTTTTTCCTACATCTGTAATCTACATCACTTCTCACAACAACACTGCACGGCAAACGGTTGGCTGCTAGCTGCTGAAAATTCATTTCATCATTGTGGCTACAATAATGATCCGATCTGAACCATTGCCATTCGGCAATCTGGTAGATATGATCATTCTCTACGATACTGCATTTTTCGTTTTTTTCTATCTTGAAATTTGTGGACTTTCGTCTTTTGTGGGGGCGGAAGAGGCGTGGCGAAATTTTGAAATACATTTGTCTTGGTTCGGTATTACAGGAGTCTGAACAGAAAGTTTGGTTGCTCTAGCTCTTATAGTCTCTGAGATCCAGGCGTTCATTTGTACGAAAAACCAAAACGACTCATTTTTGTGTGAGTGCGAAAGAGAGGGAATGATGTTTCTCGAAATGGTTTTCTCTATTGTGGCTATACTAATGATCCGATCCAATTCAGATTTGAGCCTCTGATAGATATGGTCTTTCTCTATGATTCTACCTTTAGTTTAGTTTTCTGCTATCTTCAAAATTGTGGACGCCACAGATGTGCGCCCTTTGTGGGGGCGGAAGTGGGCGGGGCGAAATTATCAAAGATTTTTCTAGGAGTGAGATATAACATCAGTATGGAACAAAAATTTGCTCTAGCTCTAATAGCCTCCGAGCAATTGGCGACAAACAAGACGGACAGACATGGCTATATCGACTCGGCTATTGATGCTGATCAAGAATATATATACTTTATAGGGTCGGAAATTATTCCTTCTCTATGTTACACACATCCACATTTACCACAAATACAATATACCCTTTTACTCTTCGAGTACGGGTATAATAAAGCTAGTCAAGAGGAGCGTTATACTAGATAGGGTGAAAAAAAAACCTCTTTGAGAATGGAAGAAAATTGTATGCTTTTTTTTTAATTTGGTGTAGCTTTTGAGCATTCAGCCCGACACACTTATTTCACAGATCTTTCTTTATTTTATCCCCTCTGAAAAGGACTTTTCCGAAAGGTCTTCAAAATACTCCTGCGTGGTGTCGATGATATCCAAGCGAGCTGAGGATCATACTGTCCATACGCAACAGTATTCTGTCTGGCTAGGCTTGCTGCCAATCAATTTTTTGTCTGTTCATCTCGCGCCTCTTTCTTATTTTATGAAGACATTTTAGAAAAGTTCGGAAAAAATTCCAGAAGACTTATAATGAGTCAATGAGTCCAATCTACATTTTATTAGGCAGAGATGCGTGCAAAAAGCAACCTTACTTGCCATTAAAAAATGCAGTGCACTGAATTTTTTATGATAATCAGCAGTTTCATATTAAAAATAACATTATTTTCGATAGTATGTCTCACAGCCGCTATCTTTTCGATGAAGAGCGTGCAACAACTTTAACTTTTTGTAACTCAGAAAATGAACTCATAAAAATATGTTTAAGTATTGGACAAAGTTTTTATCGATTTTTGGTAAAAACATCATGGAGATTCTTGGACTTTTTAACAGGACAATTCTCCAATCCATGTCTCGAAGTATAAAAAAATTTTTTTTGAAGAGAGAAATGTCCCGGTTTTGAAGTGGCCAGCAAAAAGAGTTGAATTCTTTTGCACGTCTTATTACAGAAATATACAGAACTGATTAAATTAAATTACTCCTAGCACAAATACGAATTATTCCTAGCCTTCGCTCAACATAAATTTGCTCCCTTCCCCCTTTTAGCACGCTTAAAACTTCATTCTTACAGGAATGCGAAATCTTTAAAGGCTACTAAACAATCGATTTCGTATTTAATTGACGGGGGAAAAAATTTGGCCCCACCTTCACGCCCTGATTTTGCTGGTGTGGCGGCGACTTTTCTTTTACACCCGTTCTCACACGCATTCTGTATATTACATATGTACATAAATACATACATATGTGAGCTTATGATTTATGTTGAATTTTAACTACAACTGTCATCAACATCTACAATATAGATTCTACATTTCTTCCGCCAGAGGGCGCACGAGGCAGAGTGTGTAAAGGGGGAGTAGGGAGCGGGGTACACTTGCAGTACTCTTGTAACATTGTGAAATCAGATGAGTCTGGAAACAATTTGGTTGATCTACCTCTTATAATCTCTACAAACTAGGCGACGAACAAGACGGACAGAAAACTCTTCGAGTGCAGGTATAAAAAAAATGGTACGATTAAAAGCGAAACAATTGTGTTGAGTAGTGTTATTAAATTATTTTAATTGTTTGCTTTTGTTGGTCTAAAAATATGTAATTAGTCTACAAATTTGTTTCATTTGGATTGACGCGATAATGTGAGAAACCTCCCTTGAACCCTTTAAACTCAGTCGTTTAAGCCTAATTGTTGCAATTGGGAAATGCACCCTTTTACACGCAACTACTGTTTTCACCCTATAGAACATATGTACATACATACATATGTACATTTTGTTGTGAATGTAATATACCTTTGTAATGTATACCGTTAAGTCTGTTATTACTTATAAAAGTAATTATCGAAAATAAATGGTATGTAATTTTATTCTGTAACTTACTCAAGATGGATTTTTATAATGGAAATTAAACAGAACAATAAATATACAACAAAATTTTAAAAGTCTTCGTATAAGAATAAACTTGACGTAAGAAATCACATACAAATGCATCCAATATATCAACAACCGCTTAAACTGGGTCGTAACCATAGATTCAACGAATTCGCATTATTTTTTTGGATATTATTTTGGGTTCTAGGCTAAGCTCTGGATGATTCAAATATTTAAAATTTGTCTAATCTTACCATCGTCACTGGTAATCCGCTGGGAGTACCATTTCCATATGGATACGGCGATACCAAGTATCCCATATTGAAGGTTGGTGTGTGGGGTTCTAGTTTATCTGGAAAAAAATAATATGAATATATTTACTAATATTGTTACTACCGTTCCTATAACATATATGTACAAACATACATATTTATTCAGTCATTTATTCATTCGATTTGTAATATTTACTCTTGAAGAGAGATTTATACAACTTTTCCAGAAATTATCTCATCCCTCCCTTTCACTCAGAAATAATGCCATGTCAGGCAGTCTCCAAGTAAATAGATGATTTGACTTGTGCTAAACTGTAGTTATATTTTTAGTATTGGTATGAAGATTATATTTGATTTATAAAAATAAGCATGGTTAAAATAAATGCCCACTACATTTAACAAGAAGATCCAGAAGAATGTTTTTTATACCCGTACTCGAAGAGTAAAAGGGTATATTGTATTTGTGGTATTTGCTGTCTGTCCGTCTTGTTTGTCGCCCATTGCTCGGAGGCTATAAAAGCTAGAGCAACCAAATTTTTTTTCCTTACTTTTGTGATCTCTCACTCCTAGAAATGTGTTTCAAAATTTCGCCTCGCCCACTTCCGCCCCCACAAAGGCCTCACATCTGTGGCGTCCACAATTTTGAAGATAACAGAAAAATGCAGAATCATAGAGATAGACCATATCTATCAGGGGCCCAAATCTGAATTGGATCGGATCAGTAGTATATCCATAATAAAGAAAACCATATCGAAAAACATCGAACCCTCTCTCTCGTTCGCACTCAGACAAAACCGAGTCGAAGTGGTTTTTCGTACAGATGAACGCCTGTATCTCAGAGACTATAAGATTTGGAACAACCAAACTTTCTGTCTAGACTCCTGTGATACCAAACCAAGACAAGTGTATTTCAAAATTTCGCCCCGCCCCCTTCCGCCCTCTCAAAATTTGAAAATCCACAATTTTTAAGATAGGAAAAAACGAAAAATGCAGTATCGTAAAGAATTATCATATCTACCAGATTGCCGAATATGACTCAGATCGGATCATTATTGTAGCCACAATGATGAAATGAATTTTAAGCAGCTACCCGACCACCTTTCTGTCTTGTTGTGTGAAGTGATGTTGATGTAGATGTAGATGGCAGATGCAGGTAAAAAATGTAAAATGTAAAAAATGATAAAATTCCACATACAGCTGTGAAAAAAATAATAGCACCACCACCACAAGCAATTTTTAAATAAGTGCCCAACTCACATTTTCAACTTTAAGGAAACTTTAAACACATTTTTAGAAATGGGAGACTCTTACAAACATGAGAATAAAAAAAAAAATCATATCTTTTTTTAAAGTTTTTAAGTTATTTAGGAAACTTTAGTGAAATTGACAAAACTAGGCGAAACGAGAAGAAGTACGGAATCGCTGTAGGCGCGACTCTACTTTTATACCCGTACTCAGTCTGTACACATGTGATTTATGTGGAATCTTCAAATGTTGTATCAGTTTTTACATTTTACATTTTACATTTGTTTGATGTATCTGTCATCTACATCTACATTAGTTCTCACAACAACACACGTACACTGCACGAGACAGAGCGTGCGAGTGTGAGTGTGAGAGAATCAGCAGCAGCAACCCCTCAAAATAAATGTATATTTTGTTATGGTTGTAGCAGGAGGTGGGGCAGCTCGCTGCTGAAAATTTATTTGATCATTGTGGCTACAATAATGATCCGATCTGAACCAAATTCGGGAATCTGGTAGATATGGTCATTTTCTACCATACTGTTTTTTTGGTTTTTTTCTATCTTCAAAATTGTGGATTTTCGTCTTTTGTGGGGGCGGAAGGGGGCGGTGCGAAATTTTGAAATACACTTGTTCAGGTTTGATATCACAGGAGTCTTGGCCAAAAGTTTGGTTGCTCTAGCTCTTATAGTCTCTGAGATCCAGGCTACACAAAATACAAAAACCAAATCGACTCGATTTTTGTGTGAGTGCGAAAGAGAGGGAGCGAAGTTTTTTCGTATATTTTCCTCTATTGTGGCTATATTAATGATCCGATACAATTCAGATTTGGGCCCCTGATAGATATGGGCTGTCTCTATGATTCTGCATTTTTCGTTTTCTGCTATCTTCAAAATTGTGGACGCCACAGATGTGCGCCCTTTGTGGGGACGGAAGTGGGCGGGGCGAAATTTTGAAACATTTTTCTAGGAGTGAGATATAACATCAGTATGGAAAAAAAATTTGGTTGCTCTATCTCTTTTAGCCTTCGAGCAATGGGCGACGAACAAGACGGACAGACGGACGGACAGACATGGCTATATCGACTCGGCTATTGATGCTGATCATGAATATATATACTTTATGGAGTCGGAAACGCCTCCTTCTGTGTGTTACACACATCCACTTTTACCACAAATACAATATACCCTTTTACTCTTCGAGTACGGGTATAAAAAATAATAGCACCACTTTTCAAAAATGGATTTCAAATTAAACGAGAAAGAACGTACGGAGTCGCTTCGAACGCGACTCTACTTTTATACCCGTACTCAGTCAGTACACATGTGATTTATGTGGAATTTTAAAATGTTTTATCATTTTTTACATTTTACATTTTTTTGCTACATCTGTCATCGACATCTACATCTACATCATCTACATCAGTTCTCACAACAACACACGTACACTGCACGAGGCAGCATGTTTGAGCGTGAGTGTGTGTGTGAGAGAATCTGCAGCCACAATCAACCCCAATAATTGACTTACTCTGCAAGAGGAGTGGGGGATTGCTGCTGAAAATTCATTTGATCATTGTGGCTACAATAATGATCCGATCTGAACCAAATTCGGGAATCTGGTAGCTATGGTCATTTCCTACGATACTGCATTTTTAGTTTTTTTCTATCTTCAAAATTGTGGATTTTCGTCTTTTGGGGGGGCGGAAGGGGGCGTGGCGAAATTTTGAAATACACTTGTTCAGGTTTGGTATCACAGGAGTCTTGGCCAAAAGTTTGGTTGCTCTAGCTCTTATAGTCTCTGAGATCCAGGCGACACAAAATACAAAAACCAAATCGTCTCGATTTTTTGTGTGAGTGCGGAAAGGGATGGAGCGAAGTTTTTTTTCGTATATTTGCCTCTATTGTGGCTATATTAATGATCCGATCCGATTCAGATTTGGGCCCCTGATAGATATGGGCTGTCTCTATGATTCTGCAATTTTCGTTTTCTGCTATCTTCAAAATTGTGGACGCCACAGATGTGCGCCCTTTGTGGGGACGGAAGTGGGCGGGGCGAAATTTTGAAACATTTTTCTAGGAGTGAGATATAACATCAGTATGAAAAAAAAAAATTTGGTTGCTCAATCTCTTTTAGCCTTCGAGCAATGGGCGACGAACAAGACGGACGGACAGACATGGCTATATCGACTCGGCTATTGATGCTGATCATGAATATATATACTTTATGGAGTCGGAAACGCCTCCTTCTGTGTGTTACACACATCCACTTTTACCACAAATACAATATACCCTTTTACTCTTCGAGTACGGGTATAAAAATAATAGCACCACTTTTCAAAAAATGGATTTCAAATTAAACGAGAAAGAACGTACGGAGTCGCTTCGAACGCGACTCTACTTTTATACCCGTACTCAGTCAGTACACATGTGATTTATGTGGAATTTTAAAATGTTTTATCATTTTTACATTTTACATTTTTTGCTACATCTGTCATCGACATCTACATCTACATCATCTACATCAGTTCTCACAACAACACACGTACACTGCACGAGGCAGCATGTTTGAGCGTGAGTGTGTGTGTGAGAGAATCTGCAACCACAATCAACCCCAATAATTGACTTACTCTGCAAGAGGGTGGGGGATTGCTGCTGAAAATTCATTTGATCATTGTGGCTACAATAATGATCCGATCTGAACCAAATTCGGGAATCTGGTAGCTATGGTCATTTCCTACGATACTGCATTTTTAGTTTTTCTATCTTCAAAATTGTGGATTTTCGTCTTTTGGGGGGGCGGAAGGGGGCGTGTCGAAATTTTGAAATACACTTGTTCAGGTTTGGTATCACAGGAGTCTTGGCCAAAAGTTTGGTTGCTCTAGCTCTTATAGTCTCTGAGATCCAGGCGACACAAAATACAAAAAACCAAATCGTCTCGATTTTGTGTGAGTGCGAAAGGGATGGAGCGAAGTTTTTTCGTATATTTGCCTCTATTGTGGCTATATTAATGATCCGATCCGATTCAGATTTGGGCCCCTGATAGATATGGGCTGTCTCTATGATTCTGCATTTTTAGTTTTTTGTTATTTTCCAAATTGTGGCCGCCACAGATGTGCGCCCTTTGTGGGGGGCGGAAGTGGGCGGGGCGAAATTTTGAAAAACTTTTCTAGGAGTGAGATATTACATCAGACTGGATAAAAAGTTTGGTTGCTCTAGCTCTTATAGCCTTCGAGCAATGAGTGAAAAAGAAGACGGACAGACGGACGGACAGACATGGCTATATCGACTCGGCTATTGATGCTGATCAAGAATATATATACTTTATGGGGTCGGAAACGCCTCCTTCTGTGTGTTACACACATCCACTTTTACCACAAATACAATATACCCTATTACTCTTCGAGTACGGGTATAAAAAATAACACTTTGAACTATTAATACTAAATCTATATGCATAATTTAATATTTAGTACAGTGCCCTTTATTGGTAATAACAGCTGCACAACGTCTTGGCATAGAATCAACTATGTCCTGGCATCGTTTTAGGGGAATTTTTGACCAGGACTCTTTAATTTCTTCCCAAAGTGATCCGATAGTGGTTGGATTGGAAGCAGCAACTGCCTTCTTGACGTCGGAACATAGATTTTTAATGGGAATCAGGTCAGGAGGCTGCGCAGGCCACTCCAAAACTTTCATAGATTCTGCCCTGAACCATTCGTTTGGGTTCTTGCTGGTGTGTTTGGGCCCATTATCCTGTTGAAAGACCCATACGAGCAGCATTTCATATTCTGCAAAGGGTAGCATTACTGTCTCCATGATATTCAGGTACACGTGCTAATCCATGATGGTTTTATCAATGTATTGGACCTACTCCAAAGTAGGAGAAGCAGGCCCATACCATTGCACTACACCCTCCATTTTTAAAAGTTGTTGTGGTGTACTGGGTACTTCAATGGTCGTCTACGGTATAATTGGGATCCCTTTCCACCAAATATAACCACTTTGGACTTATCTGACCATACAATATTTCTCCATTTTCGGGATGTCCAATTTGCATGGTCCCTGGCAAGCTTCATGCGCCTGTTTATATGTGTCGCGTTTAGAAGTGGTACCTTTCTTGGGCTGCAGGCTTTAAGAATATGTTGCCTTAGATATGTGCAAAATGTTCGGTCCGTCGAATTTATTTTAAGATTTTTTTTAAGCGTGGTAGCAGGCTAGATGTGAACCTTCTTGCTCTGAAGAATCAGTCTTTGGACATGAATATTGGTCACAGATCGTTTTCGACCGCGTGTTTCAGTTTTTTCTTCATAGTTTATGGCGTTTTGAATCATTTTATAGGATCATCCTACCAATCTACCAACGCGATCTTTTTAATAAGATCGCGCTTTTCCGCAGTGTAGTGCTTTCAACGTCCCATTGTAACTATTATAATTTAACCTTTTATGATTGAAACAATGAAATCGTAGTCAAAACTAATGAACACGTGCCTTCTACAAAAGCAATTCCGCGAAATACAGGGTCTTCACGAAAACAAAGGCTTATGGTGCTATTATTTTTATACCCGTACTCGAAGAGTAATAGGGTATATTGTATTTGTGGTAAAAGTGGATGTGTGTAAACACACAGAAGGAGGCGTTTCCGACCCCATAAAAAGTATATATATTCTTGATCAGCATCAATAGCCGAGTCGATATAGCCATGTCTGTCCGTCCGTCTGTCCGTCTGTCCGTCTGTCCGTCCGTCTTGTTTTTCACTCATTGCTCGAAGGCTATTAGAGCTAGACCAATCAAATTTTTTTCCAGACTGATGTGATATCTCACTCCTAGAAAAGTGTTTCAAAATTTCGCCCCGCCCACTTCCGCCCCCCACAAAGGGCGCACATCTGTGGCGTCCACAATTTTGAAGATAGCAGAAAACGAAAAATGCAGAATCATAGAGACAGCCCATATCTATCAGGGGCCCAAATCTGAATCGGATCGGATCATTAATATAGCCACAATAGAGAAAAACATACGCAAAAAAACTTCGCTCCATCCCTTTCGCACTCACACAAAATCGAGACGATTTGGTTTTTGTATTTTGTGTCGCCTGGATCTCAGAGACTATAAGAGCTAGAGCAACCAAACTTTTGGCCAAGACTCCTGTGATACCAAACTTGAACAAGTGTATTTCAAAATTTCGCCACGCCCCCTTCCGCCCCCCCAAAAGACGAAAATCCACAATTCTGAGGATAGAAAAAAATAAAAATGCAGTTTTGTAGAGAATGACCATATCTACCAGATTCCCGAATTTGGTTCAGATCGGATCATTATTGTAGCCACAATGATCAAATGAATTTTCAGCTACGAGCTGCCCCCTTCCACTTGCGCCGTAAGTCATTTATTGGGGTTGATTGTGGCTGCAGATTCTCTCACACACACACTCACGCTCAAACATGCTGCCTCGTGCAGTGTACGTGTGTTGTTGTGAGAACTGATGTAGATGATGTAGATGTAGATGTCGATGACAGATGTAGCAAAAAAAATGTAAAATGTAAAAATGATAAAACATTTTAAAATTCCACATAAATCACATGTGTACTGACTGAGTACGGGTATAAAAGTAGAGTCGCGTTCGAAGCGACTCCGTACGTTCTTTTTCTCGTTTTCGGTGTTTTTGGGGCATTTTTTCTTAAAATACCCAAAAAAATATATGGACTGAAATTTAAAGATCGGTAGCACTGGTTTTGTTTATGGGAAATACCAAACAATATAAAAAAAATTACAATTAAAAAAAATCGCAACAGTAATACCATTTTTTTTTATCAAGAACAAAATTTGCTGCATTGGTGCTATTTTTTTTTCGCAACTGTATGTATGTAAATAACATCTGTAATGGCTGAGTACGGGTATAAAAGTAGAGTCGCTTTAACAGCGACACATCACGTCCCTTCTCGTTTCTTCTAAAAATGTGCACACCATATTTTCATCTAAACAAACATACAGTAAATGTGCACAAAAAACCTACAATGAATATGTTTGTATGTATATTATGTGCACACGATTATTACTTATAATTCTCTGTCTCGCAGGAAATAAAAGTATTGAAGAATTTTTGTGTCGCTCTTGCCATTAAATAATTAACAGCTTGTTAAAAAAGGAGGCAGAGAAGAGGCATATCTTCATAAATACATACATATGTACATATGTATGAGGGTAACCTAACCAAAAAAGCGACCCAAACTCAAAACATCCTAAATCAAAATGCTAAGGAGAAGAGAAGAAAACGCTAAATGCGAAAGCCACACCGCACAGCAGTCAAGAAGGTAGACAAGACAACGTCAGAAAAAGCGCAAATTTTGATCATCACAATAAATGCCAGCCAGCCCCACTAACAATTCTTGCGTCGCTAAGTAGCGCTGAACGAAGCTGCTGATTCCACGAAAACTCATTAATTTCCAAGGATACACTGACTGAGTTTAGGACCATATGAAGATATGAACAATATATACATATGTATGTACATATATGTATGTTCATATTTACATATGTACTTAATAACATCATTTCTACATTAATTTGAATTTCATAAAAACAATTTTAAATAGGTACCTATGTACATACATAGGATCCCCTCTCAACTTGACGTGACGACGCCCCTGGTACATTCAGATTGTAACGCTCCTTGTCGTTGAACATTGTTCTGTGTTATGTAGAATCAACATGCTTGCCATGCCGAAGAAAAGCTCGTTAACTGTTTTCTTATGGATTTAAAAAGTGTGGAGGGCGACGTAATGACAACGAATGAAGCGTACCCTCGCACATTAACATAAATACATACATATGTATATATATACATATATACAAAGTATTCCGAGAATATTATTTATTTTCACTCATACACACATATGTTCTACTTACATTCATGTATGCATTTATGTATATATATGTATGTACATTTATGTACACAATGTGTTCCACAATGTGGAATTTATTTAAAATTTGCAACTTCCATCAATACTACTGTGTTTTTTTTATTTTCCATTACTTGTTCTTTATATGTTCCCACCATACATCCGCACGTGCATATGCCTGTATGCTTATGTGTTAATGTTTGTTGTACATACAATTATGTACAAACAGAAGACCAAAATAAAACAAAATATATCAACACAAAAAACAAGAAGTGAAGTAGCGTGTCGGCGAACGATCACCTTGTTAGCACCATGGAATAGCACGGCACGGCGGATGCCAGCATTACAGTCAGCGCAGCCAGCCGGTTATTTCTCCGTCGGACCCCCTTACCATACCCCTTACCATTCCAGCCTTCCATCTCTCTCTCACTCTCCTCTCTCTCTCTCTCTCGCTCTCTTTCTCAGTGTCTCTCTCTCACGCACGCCCTCTTGCCGTGTATTAATGCTCTCTTCAGCTTCATCTTCGAAGCTCGATACTCGATGGTATATACGTTTATGTATGTGTATGTATTTTCCTCTCCACCCTTGGCATAAGCATAGCATGCATGTACGTATAGGTGGAACGATGGACGAAACTTAAAAGTGAGAAAGTGTTTCATTATCTCGACTAATCCATGGACAAATTGAAGGATTTAAATTCGATGGTAGATTATTTTTGTGCTAAATATTTGATATTTTTAACTGTGTACAATTATAATTAATAAGAAGAGGTACCCGTTGTGGACATAGATTTGGCCTCTTAACTCTTGACCAATTACATGTTATACAAAAAAAATTTGTACCAATTTTAAGCTAATATTACGTATTTAGGTAACTGTCAGTGAAGGAACCAAATTGATTCTTCTAAACAGAAAAAAAGTTATCAAGATTTTAGTAAAACGACCATTTTTTAAAATAATAAAATAACGAGAGGGAACTTTGTGCGTTGCAGTAGGCGCGACTCTACTTGTATACCCGTACTCAGTCGGTATATATATATATATATATATATATATGTGAGTTTATGATTCATGTGGAATTTGTTCATATAATTTTACATATTTTTGCTACATCTGTAGTCAACATCTACAACACTTCTCACACCAACAAGCCGTTCTAAATCGTTATCCGTAAGAGAACGCACGCTGAACGAGGCAAGCAGAGTGTGTGAGCGAGAGAGGGAATGAGTGTAACAATTTTGCATATTAGGTAGTATCTGTAAAAACTTTTTTGTACTGATGTATAAAATATTGATTGCAAACTTTTAAAGTGGCGAAATTTTGAAATACACTTCTACTGAAGTGGTATCACAGGAGTTTGGACAGAAAGTTTGGTTGCTCTAGCTCTTATAATCCCTGAGATCCAGGCGCTCATCTGTACGAATGGGCGTTGGTGTGTGAGAGAGAGCGAGACGGAACGATGGTTTTTCAAATGGTTTTCTCTATTGTGGCTTTATGTACTAATGATCCGATTCGATTCAGATTTGGGCCTCTCATATGGGTTTTCTATGATTCTGAATTTTTTGTTTTCAGTTATCTTCAAAATTGTGGACGCCACAGATGTGCGCCCTTTGTGGGGGCGGAAGTCGGCTAGATGAATTTTGAAACACTTTTCTAGGAGTGAGATATTACATCAGTCTGGAAAAAAACTTTAGTTGCTCTAGCTCTTATAGCCTCCGAGCAATGGGCGACAAACAAAACGGACAGTCAGACATGACTTACTATAATGATCATTTTGGCTGAAATGCCGAAACTAATGAAATTAATGAAAGTTGTAAAATTTAATACTAGGTGGACTGAAAAGTAACCTCCTTGGAAAGGAAAACAATTTTTTTTTTCAATTTTTTTTTTATTTTATTCAATATTGTCCTCTTTTAGGACGATACACCTATTCCAGCAATTTTGCAATTTTTTTATCCCGTCCGAATAGTAGTTTTCCGAAAGGTCTCCAAAATTCCCCTCCGCGGCGTCGATGATCTCGTCGCGTGAGCTAGATTTTTATTAATCAGCCATCTTTTTGAGGTTTGGGAAGAGATAGTAGTCCGAGGGAACCAAATCAGTCAAATAAAGTGGATAGGGAAGCAATTTCTGCATAACCGAACCCTCTTTCGGGCTTCGCTTTCGTTCGTGTTATTGGTTTGGAGTCAGCAATCGCGGCACCCAGCAGCAGAATAGCATTAAAATGCAAAATATCGCTCAAAAAAATCGGTTGGCGCTCAGTATTAATCCTTGATGTGTCTGCTAGCTCACGCACCTTCACTTTTCGATTAGCCAACACTATTTCTTGTATTTTTTTTACTTTGTCTTGGGTAACCATATCGGAGGGCCTCCCGCTAAAGACCTCATCGGCAGTGGAGTTTCGTCTCGTAACGAACTCTCGTAACCAATATTTTACAGTTTAATCGGAAGGAGCATTACTCGTATAATATGTATAACACGTTTCTTTGCATTCCTTCGCCGTTTTGCCTCTCAAAAAATTATGTTTAATGAAAAATCGAATTTTTTTTTTCATGCGCATCAAAATGCCAAACACGTCCATTAGAACAATTTTTCAAAACAAAACCAATTACTGTATCGCGCTGAAATTTTTAATGTATGCCTAAATAAGAGTGGACTGGACTACAATCGAAAAAAATTTGTTTGCGATACAAGGGCATTTTGCGCTCAAGGAGGTTACTTTTCAGCCCACCTAGTAATGTAATAGCAACTTTGGGGTCTTATTATTTATTGCTATCTAAAATATAATAGCGGGACAAAATTATATGGAAATATAACCAAATGAATGATTATAGATTGAAAGTAAGTATAGAATAAATGTAAAATATAATAATAAAAAATAGCAAGCAGAGCAAGCGGATTTCGCCAATTCTTTTTTTGTTGTGTTTGTTATTGTTAGGGTTTAGGGTCTAGAATCACCGATATATTGGCTGCAGAAAACGTTCCCAACTGGTTATAGCTTTGACAGAGAGTCCTATCAGTAGAAAATCTAGCTTTGTATACGAAACACTTCGATCATATGATGCGTTGCAATAGTTTTCTTTAATTTACAAAGGAATTTTCGCTTTTAAAAATGCCAGCAATTAGACGTACAGGCTAATCTGCAACTAAATATCGAATCTGTATTTATTATGTTACCACGTCTTTGTAATGGCACCCGACTTGCGGTGAACAACGTCATCGAAGCCGCAATTTTGAAAGGGAAGTATAAAGGAGAAGACGTTTTGATTCCACAGATTCCTTTGACTTTGATTAAACGGTTACAGTTTCCAGTGCGGCTAGCATTTACTTTGTCGATAAATAAATCTGAAGGGCAGTCTCTAATTGTTTGTGGCATTAATCCGTAAAATCCATGTTTTTGGCATGGCTAGTTATATGTCGCCTGTTCCCGTGTCGGAGTACCAACCAAACTATTTATATACGCGCCAGAAAAAAAAACAAAGAATGTTGTTTTTTAAAAAGCATTACAATAATAAACACTTTCTAAATCAAATATTTTTTAGTTGATTATACCAATTCGAAATCAATATTTATAGTTAAGACAGCACAAAGTCTGTCGGGTCCGCTAGTATACATATGTATATATAAATATGTGCATATTTATACGGATTTATTCAAGATATACTTACTAAAAACAGGACTATGGTCCGGCCTCACTGTTTTGTTGCCCTTTTCCTAGGTAGAAAAATAAATGAGTAAAGAAAAATATATGTTCAGTGTGGAATCGCTTTGAGTTTTTGTATCTGTAAATGTACGAATAGTTTGTTGTTACCTCACTTTCGGTTAAATCTATTAAGCTAGATTTCTCTTCGACTAAAAGATTTTCAGATGATATTTTCTCATCTTCACGGTCTCCTTCGTCCTTAAATATCTTGACTTCGTCGGTACTGCATAAATCATCCCCAGATGACCCATGACGGGTATGTGTATGCGGCATGTTTTACTCCTTTCCAGCCCTCAAGCTTTCCGGCGTATGAGTGGAGTTAGCCTAAATAATGCCAGTTACGCTCGCATCGCATACGCGAATGACTGTCGTCGTCACTTTACTGTATCGCATATGGTTGCTCTGCAAGTATGGTTTCTCCATGCTTTTGATGGAATGCGATCTCCGAAAAAACTCAAACGCTCGATAAACCAAAGCGTCCTAAAAGAGTTGAATATTACAAAATAAAATTTAGTTAATTTAGTTGAATTACTCAATAACAAAGCGCAATTCAAATGCAATAAGTGTTTATAATAAGTTTAAAGCACAGTCCAATGAATTTGGTGCACAATCATATGTGTATATGTAGTACATACTATGTACATAAAAGTAATATAACGCATGACTGTTTGTTAGATAAACTTTTTCTAAAATACATCACCCAACACTGGTACAGCACTGGCAGACCGCTTAATTTGAACACATTTAAGTCCACATGGTTGGAAAGCTACATACGGTTAATATATACACATATGTACATTCAATGTAATCTAGTCTATATTCCATATATATTGGATGGAATTCACTATTACTATAACTATTATTAACTATTAACTATTAGCAATGAGCTCTTTAAAATATAAAGTACTCTTACGGACAGAAAAGATACACAGTATTATACTGTTGAGACCTGGCATTTAGTGTTATTACCTGTTTAATCTTATCTCAAAGGCCACCACCACCTTAGAAATTACAGTGAACAAAAGCATGCACATAGAAGACTACCCTACCTACATATGTATATTTAAAACGAATGGAAGGCTAGTTGCCGGGGCTTAGCCGATCTATCTATATCCTTTGGGTATATGCTAAATAATAAAATACCATAATAAAGTTCGATTTTACACCATACATATTGTGAATATGTACATATTGGTATTTCTCTGGACTGAGAGATTCCTGATACACAGCTCAGAAATATATGGCTTACAATTTTTCCTGAAGCGAATGGTGAGATATGGATGCGAAAACTGAATGAAACTTATGAATATTCCTCTTTTTTTTTGCAAAAATAAATTCCGTCATTAACACAACCACTTCATCGTCAGAGTTCATTTTTTTCATTTTTATACCCGTACTCGAAGAGTAAAAGAGTATATTGTATTTGTGGTAAAAGTGGATGTGTGTAACATGGACAAGGAATCGTTTCAGACCCCATAAATTATATATATTCTTGATTAGCATCAATAGCCGAGTCGATATAGCCATGTCTGTCCGTCTTGTTTGTCGCCCATTGCTCGGAGGCTATAAGAGCTCGAGCAACCAAATTTTTTTCCAGACTGATGTGAGATTTTGCATCGTTCCCTCTCGCTATCTCTCACACAAAAACGAGTCGCTTTGGTTATTCGAATTTGTGTCGCCTGGATCTCAGAGACTATAGGAGCTAGAGCAACCAAACTTTCTGACCAGACTCCTGTGATACCAAATCAAGACAACTGTATTTCAAAATTTCGCCACGCCCCCTTCCGCCCCCCCAAAAAATGAAATTCCACAATTTTAGATAGGAAAAAAACAAAAAATTCAGTATCGTCGAGAATTATCATATCTACCATTAAATGAATTTTCACTAGCTAGCCGCCCACCCTTCAGCTGTGTTGTTGTGAGAAGTGATGTAGATGTAGATGAAAGATGCAGGAAAAAATGTAAAATATAAAATAAAACAAATTATAAAATTTTTACAATTCCACATAAATTTCATGTGTACCAACTGATTACGGGTACAAAAAAAGTTTCGCGTTTACAGCGACACAACACGTTCCTTCTAGTTTTGATTTTGTTCGATTGGCTCTGTTTACTTAACACAGCTGATTCCTCAGCATATTTTAGTTATGATCCACACACTCGCGGAATGCATAGTAAATTCCTGGTAGGAATTTTCTGCGTCGAGGAGTAAAAGGGTATATTGTATTTGTGCTAAATGTGGATGTGTGTAACACACAGAAGGAAGCGTTTCCAACCCCATAAAGTATATATATATATATTATTGATTAGCATCAATTGCCGAGTCGATATAGCCATGTCTGTCTGTCTGTCCGTCCGTCTGTCCGTCTGTCCGTCTTGTTTGTCGCCCATTGCTCGGAGGCTATAAGAGCTAGAGCAACCAAACTTTCTGTACAAACTCCTGTAATACCACTTCAATGCAAGTGTACGCCACGACCTCTGCGGCCCCCCAAAAGACGATTCTTATAAATTACATAATTTTTTTTCTTTACATAAATTGTTTATTGTTAAATAATAAAAGTTTTTTTTTTAAACAAAATTAAGTTTTCACTATATTGCTAATACTAATCTTCTTTTAACGATGTTATAGTTGACTCCACAAACAAATAGAATGTATGAAGAAATGGCGTGTGTTCGTTTTTGCGGAGGCACTAAAACATAACTTTTGTACATGTGATTTTAGGCAACATAATTAAATTCCTGTTAGGTTGTGCTGAGATGCACCAACACAATTTCAAAAAATTTCGATATCATAACAAAGCGTGGATAACAGTTATTTTTTTTAGCAATTTAGGTCTGAGGTCTATTGGCAAATATTACTGAGTCAACGAAAGTTCTCTTGGTACTCTATATGTTTTTCCCACTCCCTTGTACATATAAATGGTCACTCCTGGACAATGTCATGTTAATGGTGATACCAAGATGTACGGCCTGATCCACGTATACAATCTGCGTATTATTGAGAGACAGTTTAGGCAGATATTCCGTGCTCAGCAACTTTGTATATACAATAATACATTTAGACTTGACAGGATTTAGAAACAAACTATTACACTTAACCCATTTGCTAACATTTGACAGTTCAACAGTAACGGACAACTATCATAAATTTGGACTTCATCCGCGTACATATGAACATTACATTTAGATAACGAGCCTGGAAGATCAATAACATATAATGAGAAGAGGAGTTGACCAACAATTGAACCTTGAGGTACTACACATGACACTGGATACAGGTTGTTTGATATACATAGGACTTACGGTCCCTAAGAACTAGGCGCCCATCAAAACGGACGGACAGACAGACAAACATGACTATGTCGTTCCGGTCATTAAAGCTGATCAAAAATATATATATAAATATATATATACTTTATGTGGTTCCTTCTCAGCGTTGCACACATTCAATTTTATCACAAATGTAATATACCCTTTAACTGTTCGAGTATGGGTATAAAAAACAACAGGTTAGCCGATACTCAACCTTTTGTATTTTATTTTTGTTTTTATATAGTTTAATATGATAAAAACAGAAAGACTTTGTAAAAAAAAAAGATCTCAAGAATTAAGACACATAACTATAAAACAGGGCTTGCGACGGCCCTATCAAATGGGTATTGGAAAAAGCGCTACTGCTGCGTTGTCCCTCACGTACACGTGTATTACAGTGCTGTATACACACAAAAAGTGCAAGTGTGGGCGTGCCCGATCACTGCTATAAAAATACCGCAAAATTAACCTTTTAGTTGTTTAAAGAGTTTTTTAAACCAAAGGGAATGAAATTATTAGTAGTAACCTTTCAAAAAATTTAGATAATGCTATAATATCTGGATATGGCATCTATCGCACTACATATGTATGTACATACTAGGCTAAGCAAACATTTTTTATTTTACTTTTAGTTTTTAGTTAACTTTTCGAAATACTTGTGCAGGTTTTTTCTGCCAAAAATTGGTTGTTGACGATATTAATGGTATCAATATACAGTAAATGCAACAGATTTAATGCAGATGGCGCAAAATAAAATTTTTGTAATTTTTCAATATTTCACCTGAAATATTTTTTCAAAATAAAAATATAAGACATTAGTATTACTATCTAATTCAAGAAAAAAATTAAGGCGTGTCAATTTAAATTTAAAACCAAAATTTGTTTGGCTACATACATATGTATAGTAGAACCTTGGCATATAGCAATTCGGTATAAAATCAGTAAAAGGATATACAAGTGCAATTTTAAGATAATTCGAATTATGTACACACATGCATATGTATGTATGTATGTTTTTTTAAATCCATCGATAAATAGAAGTCACAAAAGAATTGACAGCCAAATTCTGTGTTTCTGCTAGATCTTAAAGTCTCTCATATATGATTATCAATTGTAAATAAATATTCATATTTTATTGGGTCGAATTCTTCTGGTCTTGTAATTCTCCCCCGATATTATTATCTAAATTTGTAGAAAGGTCCCTATTTAAACAAGCAAAAGTTTACTTTTGCCTTATTTTCATAGCCATGTTTTCATGATACTTAAGAAAAGATCCTCCACAAAGTCGTTCTTTGTCTTAAACACATTAAACTGTCTAAAAAATACGAACAAAATAGTTCAATATTACGTAGCCATATTTTTTAAACTGGTATTAAACTAGGAATTTTCGTCCCGTGAGACAAAAGTTTAATTAAAATTTGTAAAAAAAACTACGAATCGTATTTCCGTATAATTATATCCATGTTAAAGAGACATCAATGGAAAACATTTATCAGAAAATCGTATCAATATGTTGCCTCAACTTTTCACTTAAATCTGAGTTTGAATGGAAAATTAAAAAAAAAAATGACGATTGCCATTACCGTAAAATTATAACCATTTATAAAAAGGCATCAATGCACAAAATTTATCGGTAATTCGCATCAATATATTGCTTCAACTTTCATTTAAATTTGAGTTTAAGCGTCCCAAAAAAGGAATAGTTCCTGGATATCGATATATGGTTAATCAAGAGCTGCGTTATAATGAAAAAATAATTTTTGAGAAATCCTTTTTATATTAAGGTTTCTACTAAGCGCAATTGCAATTTCCCATTCGACTTCAGAGAAATGCCCATATTGCATAGGAATGAAAATTGTTACGTCTATATACATATGTATGGTTCACGTGGGGTCCGAGTCCCAGTCCGGTCGGGTCCCGTCTCAGTATCAGTCACGTCAACGTCAACCAGCACCAATAACCAAACCAACCATTTCTCAGAAATTGTGTTCTAAATGCTGCTTAAGAAAATTTTAACAACATCCCTACCCGTAGACAATTTTCTCTCAATCCTCTTTCAGATAAAATACTCTGCTAAGCTGCGCAAACAGGGAAAGAAAAATAATAGCATTGACAATGTTTGGTGCTATCGTATCTGTTGTTTGGTTGCTGGATTTGGATTGTCGGGCACTGCTACCTGCCCATGCCTGCCAGATCACAGATCACAACGTAGCGATTCCAAACGATGGTGTATAGGTACTCGCAGCAGGGAATACTAACTACATATTAGTTCAAGGTAAAACCCTAACCGCCGTCGACCGTCGAAGACAGGGGCAGTAAAAACAACAGCAACAACAGCAGCGCACGACGCATACATCGGATCGGCGGCAAGACTAATGACACAACGAGTTTCTATTTAGGGACAAGATTGTGGATTGTGGGATATCAACAGGTAGAGAAGAAACGCAGAACGGAACGACCAAACCGAACCGAACTGAACCTAAACAAAAATATGCTGAACGCAGAAGAATACAGAAAATCGTAATTTCAGCAAATAAATAAACAAACCAAACAGAGATGTGATGTGCGTTCCGTTCCCACATGCATATGTACATACACATATGTACATACACATATGTACATACACATGGTACATGCTTACGAGTATGTATGAATGTAGATATTTTCATATGCTGTACTTGTCAGTGTGTGGGAGTTGGTTTGGAGCTTGAGGAGGAAGATACATATGGTATTGTATACTATATTGTTCGACTGCACTAATTATTTACAAAAGTTAAATATGCATATTCACTTACTTAATAGTGTTTTAGAAACCGAATCCGATCGTAGAACCAGATACTAAGTAATATACACTCGCAAACCGTTTTTCCCGGCTGAAAAATTTTTGTTGTACCTCCGTCGGCCAAGCCAACCGCATGCTTAGCATTAGATACGCATTATTAAGTGAAAACTAGCTTTAAAATACTTTTTAAAACACGCAATCTCGTATTCACAAGAAAATACGTTGATAATCCATGTGCATATAATTGATGTATTTTTTTTTATATAAATTGGTTTTTAACACACTTAAACACATACACTTCTTGTGCCGATCGCACGAACACGCACACACCATCCACTTAGTGTATGAACACATGCATGCCTACACATTGCTGATTTATATACATACACACATACTAACACATGTGGTGGTTATGATTTCATCAAAGCACAAATCGAAGCAACCGACCGCACCACAAGATCCACATTTTGTTGTACTAAATACAGGATTCTTTATTGTACAACACAGATCTTCTATATTTTATTTACCATTCGTTTTATACTTTACAATATTTTAAATGTCCATCAACGGAATTCTCTGAATTTATTTTTCTTACAGAGTTGATTTTTAGAAAAAAATGCCCGATATTTCTGTGTTTTCCTTTGCCATTTGAGTTTTTCGAATTTGTTTATCACGCGCCGCCACAACCGCTCGGACCAATTTTAAAATTTTATTTAAGACTTAGTGTGACCGCGGATCTATCGATAGAATACCGTCCGACCCTCAGCAATATACCAAATTATACCTTTTAAATTTTTAAAATATACCATAAATATACCGATGAAAATCATATTCCTTATTTTTTATTCGATTTACGTAGCTCACGGTACGTTGGCTTTGCGTGCATGGCCGACTGAAAGAGCCGTGCGAGTTTCTTTATCGCTACCTTTATTTGACTTTGACTCCAATTTCCCTTTTGACTTAATTAAAGAAGTCTTTTTTGCGATATATCGGTCAACACCCAGGGATTTTCCCAGACCAAATTGGTATATTTCTGGTATTTCTCGGACCTTAAATTTGTACGAAAAATTTGGCAAATTTTAAATAGAATACGTTATATAGTAGTATATACTATACCCAATATATACTTTAACCCCATAATTGCAGCATCACTATACATAACTTAAATCTGAGCTGGAGCTCAGCACGCATTTATAAGGCGACGATGAACAACCACACAATTTATTAGAGTTCAATTTTCACACTCTTTATTAATAACCTGCCTTCAGTGTTAACAAACTACCCAGTACGCAGTATGCAGTGTATGCGGATGATGTTAAACTCTGTGTCCAGTATAGGGACTTTTTATTTCACTCTCGCTTGCAATCCGATCTCAATAATTTTCAGTCATGGTGTTGTGCAAAAATTGTACACCTTAATGCCTCGAATTGCAAATATATGACATTTCATCACTCCAGCCCCTTGTTCTCTCCTTATCTTCTTGTCTCTCTTGAGAGAAGTATGTTGGTTGAAGAGCTTGGTGTTAAACTAGACCACAAGTTAAAGTTTTCTGAACAGAAAACATGGTAAATAAGGCCATGAGAGTTATTGAGTTAATAAAGAGGTGGTGAAATTTGACGACCTCTATATAATGAAGACTCTCTACATTTCGCTGGTTCGTCCAATTTTTGAGTACGGCTCTTGTGTATAGTTCCCTCAGTACACCAGACCGCATGGAATCAGTCCAGAAAAACTTTTTATTCATTTTTTTAGTTGATATACAATCCTCAATCCTGCGTTGGGAATGGCATCCCCCCCACGGCCAGAGATCCCTACACATTTGGCGTTACTGCTACTACTACTACTAAATCTACTACTACTACTACTACTACTTACTACTGCACTACGTTATCACAAAGCCGGCAAGGTATCCTCGGCTGATAACAACCACATCTATAATAGTAAAGTCTTACAATTTTTTTTTCAGATAAAAACAAAACAAATAGCACTTAGATCACAATTATGCAAATGCTTAAACCTATGCTTAAAGCGAATTCGGAAAAAATGAGAGGAGAATATATATAAAAAGCTTATGAGTGAGAGCGCTACTGCACAGAAAGTTTCGAGAGCGAGAGAGAAAGAACAGTTATTTGGGTTTAGGTGATTCAAAGATAGTGATAGACGGCAATAGCTAAGACAAAAGAGCGGCCACACAAATTAACCGACGCACAAATAAATTATATAAGTTTTGTTATAGAACTTACAAAATTATTCGGCTTGCACCGGCGGTTAGGATATCAATGAAGTTAAAGAATAATTAAGTATATGAATTAGGAAAAACACCGGTGTAAACACAAAATAAGGGGAAAAATGCGTCATGGTCACTACGAAAGAGAACGAACGAACACATTACATCGCTAACAGCATTGCAGTTTACTCGGACAAGACTAGATAAGTCTAGTATGGGTTTTGTAGTACTTGTTGTTATACAATATTTATGTTTTAAAATTCTGCGCGTATCCGAATTTTAATCTAAACCACACCATTGCAGAGATTTACCTTCAGCTTTATTAATTGTCATGTCGAATTTAAACCTTTTGAATTTAAATGGTATATCATTCGGGATCATGGGAATCCGAGTAATGAAGACATCTTAGCCTTTGAAAGGTCCAGTTAAGATTGTTGCTTCCAGTGTGGTGGAATAAATTTCTAGAGCATGATAATTGGCACACCTATTATCAATTTCAATACGTGTGGTAGCATTCCAGGCAGATCAAGTCAATTCAAAAAGCCGATCCGCCTCTCGCAGCGATTAACGCTATTCCTCAGTCCTATTCGCGAGTACGACGACCCAAATTGTTTTTTCTGGGAGGCATTATTCTTGAAACAGGAGGAAGAGAAAACCATACTAACGTTTGACAGTCCCACTATAAAAAATAACGAGAAAGAACGAATGGAGTCGCTGTGAACGCGACTCTACTTTTATACCCGTACTAAGTCAGTACACATGTGTGTGGAATTTTCAAATGTTGTATCAGTTTTTAAATTTTACATTTTTTTTTGCTACATTGACATCTACATCATCTACATCTTTTCTCACAACAACACACGTACACTGCACGAGGCAGAATGTATGAGCAGTGTGTGAGCGAGAGGGAGAATCTGTAGCGACAATCAACCCCACAAATCACTTACGCAGAAAACGGGTGCGGGGAAACACTGAAAGGGGAATTCCCGCTGCTGAAAATTCATTTGATCATTGTGGCTACAAATTCGGAAATCTGGTAGATATGGTCATTCTCTACAATACTGCATTTTTCGTTTTTTCCTATCTTCAAAATTGTGGATTTTCATATTTTGAGTGGGCGGAAGGGGGCGGGGCGAAATTTTGAAATACATTTGTTTCGCTTTGGTATCGCAGGAGTGTGGACAGAAAGTTTGGTTGCTCTAGCTCTTATAGTCTCTGAGATCCAGGCTACACAAAATACAAAAAACCAAATCGACTCGTTTTTGTGTGAGTGCAAAAGAGAGGGAGCGAAGTTTTTTTCTCTATTGTGGCTATATTAATAATCCGATCCTATTCAGATTTGGGCACCTGATAGATATGGTCTTTCTCTATGATACTGCATTTTTAAAATTTTTGTTAAAATTGGGTTAATGCGATTAAGTACTTTTGAAAGCATAGACGTGGGAGAAACAAACACATCATTATACCCGTACTCGAATAGTACTTTTATATAGCTGCTACATAGCACCTCGGTTTACCCAAGAACAATTTGAGGACATTATCAGCAGCATCGCCAACGACGCCCGCGACAAATCGCCGGTCCTTATAGCGGGCGACTTCAACGCCTGGGCAACGACTTGGGGCAGCAACAAGAACACTCCTCGCGGGACATCGCTCCTAGATGAGTTTGCCAGCCTCAACATCTGCCTCCTCAATAAAGGCAGCACACCAACTTACAGCAAAGCAGGAAGAGAGTGCGTCATTGACCTCACCTTTGCAAGCCCGGAGCTCGCACGCCACTCGAAGTGGCATGTGCTAAGGACATATACCCACAGCGACCATCTCGCTGTGGTGACTGACTTCACCGCAACAAGGAATTCCTTAAGAACGCAAAACGCACACTGTACTGGGTACAAGGAGGAAAGCCTAAACATAACCGCGCTCCTCTAAGCAGCTGAAGGACTGAGCGCCGCCGGGGATGCCGAAGCATCCGCGATAGCCATCACCAGGACCGTCAAAGCGGCTTGTGATGCAGCCATGGAGGTGAAGAAGAGCGGAGGAAGCAGGCACCGCCCCGTACCATGGTGGAATGAGCACATCGCCAAGGCCAGGAGGGAGTGCTGCGCAGCCAGACGTGCTTACCAGCGCTCTAGAGGAACGGCCCGATTCGACAGCAATGGGATAGAATTCAAGGCCAAAAAGGAGATCGTTTAAAGAGGCCATCAAAAGCAGCAAGAGCAAATGCTTTTAAAGAGCTCTGCGATGCGGCTGATGCTGAACCTTTCGGCGGGGCATACAAGCTGGTCATGGGGAGGCTAAGCAGACAACCTATGCCCGTGCCCTGAGCAGCTGAAAGGTATAATCGACACCCTCTTCCCTTGGCAACCTCCCTTACAAGAGGAAGCCAGTGTGGAAGATGCGAGGCAGATCGACACCACCACCACCATCACTGCCAGAGAGTTACTGGAGGTCACGAGCAAGCTCAAGACGGGAAAAGCGCCGGGGCCTGATGGAGTCCCAAATGCGGCTCTGAAATGCATTATCAGAGCCCATCCTGACGCTTTTGCAGCTATGTACAGCCAGTGCCTAGCGGAGCGGACAGTCCCAAGAGCATGGAAACAGCAGAGACTCGTCCTGATACCCAAGCCAGGCAAAGAGCTCAGCGACCCATCTGCATATCGGCCGCTATGCATGCTGGACGATGGGCAAGATCCTGGAGAGAATAATCTGCAACCGGCTGGAGGCGGAACTGGCAGAGCGCAACGGCCTCTCCGACCTGCAATTCGGCTTTCGGAAGCAGAGGAGCACCACAGACGCCACTCTGATGGTAACAAACATAGTAAGGGAAGCCATGGCGGGAACGCGATGGGCTGGAGGGGCCAAGAAGTACTGCCTAGTATGCACACTAGACGTGCGAAACGCCTTCAACTTGGCCAGCTGGAGGAGCATTCTGGAGGCCCTGAGCAGGAGGGGCATTCCTGAGCAACTGATACGGACGCTGCGAAGCTACTTTACGGACCGCGTCCTGATCTACGACACGGAAGAAGGAGCAAGGCAACACAAGATTACCGGGGGCGTTCCACAGGGCTCGGTCCTAGGGCCGATACTGTGGAATGTTATGTATGACGACATCCTGCGGCTCAACTTACCGGAAGGCTGCACACTGGTGGGCTTCGCCGACGACATCGCACTGGTGACAGTGGCGAAACACATTCGAGATGCGGAAGAGAAGAGCAGCGCTGCAATCGAGGAGATAATGTCCTGGCTGGCAACGAACGGGCTGTCCCTGGCGGAAAAGAAAACGGAGGCTGTTCTTAATGAGCAGCAGAAAGAAGGTCGAGCAGGCACTCGTGAGAGTCGGCAACACGGTCATCGTGACCAAGCCGGCACTGAAGTACCTGGGGGTAATGCTGGACCAGAGGTTGAGCTTCAAGGCCCATCTCGAACACGCCAGCTCAAAAGCAGCCACAGCAACGGCGGCCATCAGCAGGACAATGGCAAATACAGGAGGACCGCGACAGCGCAGCAGACAGCTCATCGTCGGTGTGGTCACATCCATAATCCTTTATGGATCAGCGGTGTGGGCGCCAGCAATGAGGGTGCCCATACCATAGCCCGTTGGCAAAGGCGATGGGATCAAGCACCAAAAGGGAGGTGGACCAGACGGCTCATCCCCCAGCTCAAACCGTGGCTGCAGAGAAGACAAGGACAGGTGGACCATTACTTGGCCCAACTACTGACGGGGGCATGGCTGCTTTAAGCAGTACCTCCACAGGTTTAAAAATGCAGACGATCCGTACTGCAGCTACTGCGGGTCTGGAGTTAGAGAGGATGCGGAGCACATCTTCTTTGTATGCCCCCCGCTTCTCGCAAGAGCGAGAGAAACTAGGGGAGACGCTCGCAGGAGTCAACGTGGACACCCTGATCGAGAAGATGATAGCGGATGAGCAGGCATGGAGCGCAGTTGCCAACATGGCAGCAGCAACTCTCAAGGAGCTGCGCAGGCTGGAGCGAAGCCGGTCCGGCTAACTCCAGAGAAGACCCACAGCCCGCACCGCGAAGTAATGCCTAGCGGCAGTCCCGCGGCTACGGTACCACCCAACCACACCCTATTTATCCTACCAAACCACACCCGTACTCGAAGAGAAAAAGGATATATTGTATTTATGGTAAAAGTGGATGTGTGTAACATAGAGAAGGAATAATTTCCGACCCTATAAAGTATATATATTCTTGATCAGCATCAATAGCCGAGTCGATATAGCCTGTCTGTCCGTCCGTCTGTCTGTCTGTCCGTCTTGTTTGTCGCCCATTGCTCGAAGGCTATAAGAGCTAGGGCAACCAAACTTCTTATCCAGTCTGATGTGATATCTCACTCCTAGAAAAATGTTTCAAAATTTCGCCCCGCCCACTTCCGCCCCCACAAAGGGTGCACATCTGTGGCGTCCACAATTTTGAATATAACAAAAAACTAAAAATGCAGTATCATAGAGAAAGACCATATCTATCAGGTGCCCAAATCTGAATAGGATCGGACCATTAATATAGCCACAATAGAGAAAAACATACGAAAAAACTTCGCTCCCTCTCTTTCGCACTCACACAAAAACGAGTCGATTTGGTTGCTTGTATTTTGTGTCGCCTGGATCTCAGAGACTATAAGAGCTAGAGTAACCAAACTTTCTGTCCACACTCCTGTAATACCATTTAAAAATTTCGCCCCGCAGAAAAAAGATGAAAATGGTTCAGATCGGATCATTATTGTAGCCACAATGATCAGATGAGTTTTCAGCAGCGAACTGCCTCACCCCCATGCAGCGTAAGTCATTTATGGGGATGATTGTCGCTACAGATTCTCTCACACACCCACTCACGCTCACACAAGCTGCCTCGTGCAGTGTACGTGTGTTGTTGTGAGAACTGATGTAGATGTAGATGACAGATGCAGCAAACAAATGTAAAATGTAAAAACTGATACAACATTTGAAGATTCCACATAAATCACATGTGTACTGACTGAGTACGGGTATAAAGTAGAGTCGCCTTCACAGCGACTCCATACGTTCTTTCTCGTTTTTATATATATACTAAAAAGCCCGTCCACGCTTCACTGTGGCACATTGTGGTTGCTTGGATGAGAAATGCGTCGAATATATACGATAAATATAATTTTATTTTTGAAATAATAGAAAGTATTTAGCATACCCGCGCGCTTCGCTGCTTACTTAATCAATTAAACAATGATAATTTAGATGTAATAACTTATTTTAGACCTTGTAGATTTTGTATATCACGTCGTTCATTTTCAGTTGTTGTTGCATCATTGTTCCGTTGATTTAAACGGCACATTGCTGTGCGTTGACGATTATTTTCCTTGCGATTTGTAATGTTTTAGCTACTTTCACGGCTCCTCGAAGCCACAGCACGTGACGCAATTCGCATTCGCCGGCACAAATTTAATCCTCTCGACATTTAACTTTAAAAACCCAATTTTATAAGCAACAAATATACTTACACAAAGTGCAGACAATATTTTCAGAAAACAATTTTTCAAACAAAAAGCTTAATTCTATCATAAGATGCTCTATTACAGCATGATAAAAAATGAAATGAAATAGGCGTTCAAACAAAAATATTCAGACCAAATTTTAAGTTGTTTTTTATTACCGCATGCAATTTGGACGCACTCCTTGCGGAGATACACACAGACAAGCTAGCTTTTCAAGAACGCATATTTACCCACTTCAGTGTACCGAAACGATTCGTTTTCGATAACGGATCCCAGTTCACCCAGTGCAAACAGCAGGTGTAGATCTACAACACACAGCGACTTACTGCCCGTACTGCCAGTGAATACAATGATTGACCAATTCGTAAAAGACTACCAGAAAACATGAGATGAGCTAATACCCGAGATATAATTAGGGATCAACTCCAGCCTCTCAGAGACAATTGGATTTAGCGCAGCCTTCCTACTACATGGAAGAAAGCACGGCCTTTTTGGAGCACTATACGACGAAGTCACACCAGGGCCACAAAGCAACAAGGCTCAAAGAGGTATTGGCGGCCCACTGTGGGTTCATCAGTAAACTAACCTGAAAACTTAACAGACCAATTCCCAATCTTCACACAACCCACTGACCACCGTCAAATCGTCGACGTTACACATATTCTGACCCACAAACCCCACACAAATAATCATAAGCCATCACTTCCTAGTAAGAACAAGAGAATTTGCGAATTTAGCTGTCCCTTACGTGTCGAGAATTAATCACTGAGTCAGGGAATACCACCCTAAGGCGACACACGGCCAACCCCCGCTTTAAGTTCATAGCGATCTACAAAATTCTTCAAGAAGAATCCTGGACGGACTGAGCATACCTCAGCTGACTTGGTAGTAGACGAAGTGACCACAGTTGCCCTCGAGGCTGCTCCCGTATCCGCCGGAAAGCAAATGTCTGAATGACTCCTGTTCGGTGATACTTTCCCCTGTTTCTGGAAGTCATGGAAAATTGACCAAAGCATCACCACGATCTAAATAAAAATTCGTGAGCGACACCAGTCACAGCCACATCAGTGCCAGCAAGCGGAAGTGCCACAGACTCAACAGGACCACGACGACTACTCCAGCTCCGTTTCACCAAGTGGCCAAGACACCTAAGCGACTGGGGGCTGCGGTGACCGACATGCTGATGCCATAATCCCTGATGAAACGTCGATGGACGAGCCACACAGCCCCAGGATGCGAGCGAGCAAGGAGTACCGAAGAATCGAAGCGACGTGTGGCATCACTTTGACAAATTAACGGACTTATAAGTTAAACGCAAGACGCAAAAAAATGGAAATGTTTTATGAGTCATTCGCCCCATTCTAAATTTCTAACAGTCAAAGGAGGCAGGTACCTAAAAACATCGACGTAAAAGTTTGGAAAAGCAGATTTCGAAGTTGTTCCCAAAGGAAAAATGGGAATGGCCAACCACTTTGATAGAAAGATTAAAATATTTAAAGAAAAAAGGTAATATAATTAATATGTTCATATATATTATTTATAATAATCATAGCTCGCAAATAACAATCAACCGTTTTTCGTTTTGCGGTCTGCTCTCTAACACAACCGAAAAAGACGATGCACGTGTGCTCTCGCTCTGACCGGAATTTTCGTTGCTCTTTGTTTTGGTTTTCGGTTAACTGTTAACTTTTTATGGTCACTCAACAACAACTTAGTGAGCGCGATCCAACTAAACGCTCGCTCATTGAGGGTCAGCAGAAGAGCGAAAAACGAAAGGCTCATCGTAAACGGTCTTTTGACTTCAGTGCCTTTTGATTAAAAAGTGTGAGTGTGCAAGTGTGGTTTTACAAGTAGACTGATCATTCGCATATACACTCATACAAATGCAAAAGACTTTTATTTTCTTCGCTCGTTGCAAAACGGTCAGCGAATGAGCAGAGCAAAAAGGAAACACGAAATTGGTTTTGGTTGAGCACAGACCGTTCGTTCAAGAGACACTGGTGAACGGTTCTTGTCTGACTTTTTGCGCAAGTGGTGCGCAAAAACAGTTTTTGGTGACTGCAAGAAACGGTCAACTGTTATTTGCGAGCTCTGATAATAATTATATTATAAATATTTGTTAATAATTATTTATAATAATTTCCATTTTCAACAGCAGTATAGCAGCAGTATATTTTTAAATGAAAATGATGACTTTTGGCTGAAAACGTAAAATGCGAAAGTAAGTGAAAACCGGAGCCTGCCTGATTATTCCAATCTCAAATTTGGATCTAAAAAAGTTGTCAGGGCACCACCAAATAGTAAAATCGTGCGAAAAAGTGCCGCAGCCTGATTTTGTTATCGATAAGTCTCTGTTAATCATAACAAAATCTTGTTTATATAAACACGAACACATCTTTTGCGGATTCTAGAGCGCTGTTAAACGACTTATGGATAAAATGTAAAAGGCGAAGTGAGTGTGAAAGCCGGAGCCTGCCCAATTATCTGAGTATAATAACATTGATTAAGGATCAATTTTTGCAAGTCGTCAATGGAATTTTTTTTTGGAAAACAGGAGCACACATTTCGAGTCGTACGAAATATATTTAAAACGATATCGACAAACTGCAAAATTCGGATCATAGTTGCACATTTAATAAGCCGTTCAGACTGCGTAATGATTCTTTTGCCTTGCAGGAGACGATTTCTTTTTTATGTAGGTTAAGCATGTGGGTCTAGTGGTGGCATAAAGTTGCGTCGCTTTGGACGCATGTGCGACAGTCGAAAAACTCAATTGCTTGTACGCTAAGCAGCACATTTTTGCACTTTTCTGCCTATCAGCTCAACTATAACTCCTAATAACAACAAAACTAACAGTTCAAAAATCAAATTTGGCGCGAAACATTTCAAGTTGTGAAAAAATTAAAAAAAAATATATACATATCCTTAAAAATATGCTTAAAACTAAGAGAAGGAGAAAGGTGTGGGATAAGTTATAACTTGGCTGCAGACAACCCCGCCGCTCTCATGTATTTTAAAATAGCCTCTTAATTTTACTCCACCGAAGATTAAAGAAACAAGTCTCTTTCTGTTTATTTCCTCGTGATTTGATTCACAATTAAGAGTATTTAATTAAATAAAAATAACTTTAAATCAAATGATATATCGCAAAACAATATGGGATTGAAACACTAGGTGGCAAACAAACAGCGCAGCAAAAAACATATTATCCCATATATATTTCGGTTTCATACAGATATCATTATTGAATTCTCCAGCTAAAGGTTTTCTTCCTAATACAAAGCCCAGAACTAACAGGATGTTTTCCTAGTTCCCTAGTTTCAAGTTGTGAAACAATTTAAAAATATATATTTATATATCCTGAAAAAATACTTAAATCATTAAGTTTTGTTGTGAAATCGTTCAGTGTACTTAGGTCTTAAGTAATTTCTGCATTATTCAACACTATTTCCATCATTTCCTTCTTTTGACAACCGCAATCAAGCGTGATTCGGCCTTTTCCGGTTTATTCGTTGAACATGGCAGTCGGTAAAAATAAAGGTCTTTCCAAGGGAGGAAAAAAAGGTGGTAAGAAGAAGGTAGTAGACCCCTTCTCACGCAAGGACTGGTACGATGTCAAAGCACCGAATATGTTTCAAACCCGTCAAATCGGTAAAACGCTTGTCAACCGCACCCAGGGTCAAAGAATAGCCTCGGACTACTTAAAGGGCCGCGTGTTTGAAGTGTCTCTGGCTGATCTGCAGAAAGACATCGATCCTGAGCGTTCGTTTCGTAAATTCCGTCTTATTGCTGAAGACGTTCAAGACCGCAATGTTTTGTGCAACTTCCATGGCATGGATTTGACTACCGATAAGTACAGGTAAGTGAGTTACAAAAATATTCCAGTATGACGCAGCTTGTCCATATAGCTTTTTGTATGTACATACATACATATATCTGCACCGCTTAGCTGGAAATTTTGTTTTGTCTATGTGTAACTTAGCTTGTAGCAAACCTTTGCCATATATATATACATACATGTACATATGTTAAGATGGGCAAGACACTGCGCATACATACATATATCCAATAATCTACCCAATCGTACATTTTCTTTCGGCTAGGTCCATGGTGAAAAAGTGGCAAACACTTATCGAGGCCATTGTTGAGGCCAAAACTGTTGATGGATATCTGTTGCGTGTTTTTTGCATTGGATTTACTGCAAAGGACCAGCAGTCTCAGCGCAAAACTTGCTATGCCCAACAGTCTCAGGTCCGTAAGATTCGGGCCCGTATGACTGACATCATAACTAATGAAGTTAGCGGTGCTGATCTGAAGCAGCTAGTTAACAAATTAGCTCTGGACTCAATTGCAAAAGATATTGAAAAGAGCTGTCAGCGTATCTATCCTTTACATGATGTATACATCCGTAAAGTTAAGGTGTTGAAGAAGCCCCGTTTTGACGTATCCAAACTTCTTGAGTTGCACGGCGATGGTGGCGGAAAATCTACAGATGCCGTCGTATCTGCTGAGGGCGCTGTGGTCGACCGTCCTGAAGGTTACGAACCCCCTGTACAGGAGGCAGTTTAAGCTGGATATGCATTTTGTATATTGTATTGCATTCACAGAGCATATATAATATATAACTACGCTTTGTAGAAAATAATTAAGTGCGTTCTCTTCTTGGGTCCAGGGGTCTAATTCCATTTTAGGAGTCGCTGAAAATCGACTGTTGCTGATTACGTTTTACCAAACGGTCCAAATGGTTTTACGGTACGTAATCATAAAAACATGGTGCAAACGATATATCTTATTATTTTCGTCTCTTAGATTTCATGATAACTTGTGGGGCCCTATTCGCCATAACAGGTATATAAACAATATCAGTAATAAAATTCTTTTTGCAATATGATGTTTTATTTTTCGTCTCTGTCGGCTTACTGATGACAATTTTTGGCTGATTGCAAAAATCCAGAATAAGATTGCAGAAAATTTGATATTTACTTCTTAACTCGTCCAAATTTTCTATCGTTGCAGATATTTGAAGCTGTAAAAAATGTTAATACACACAGAGGTCAGATCCAAGTGGACTACTAATTGTGGACCATTCCATATTTTTCAGGACTTTCTATGATGAGTTTTCTTGTATAGTAGCGAAATTTTATATTGTGCTATGGTAAGTTATTGCTAAAGCGCTGGATTACTAGCCATACTTATTTGTGTGATCATGGCTTCATGTATTTATTCATATATATTAGCTAGTTTTTATACCTTCACTCAGGAAACGGTTCCAACCCCATTAAGTATATATATTCTTAGTCAATAGCCGCGTCGATGTAGCCATGTCTGTTTGTCCGTCTGTTTGTCGACTAGAGCTAGAGAAACCACATTTTGTTTCCAGACTCATGTGATATCACACTCTTTCAAGTGTGAAATGTATATGAACTCACAAATGTGAACCATATTAAAAATAAAATTATTTTTGTAGCATGATGTTCTATTTTTCGTCTCTGTCAGTTTACTGATGAAAATTTTTTGGCTGATTGCAAAAATTCAGAAAAAGATTGCAAAACATTTGATGTTTACTTCTTGACTCGTCCAAATTTTCTATATTTGCAGATTTTGAAGCAGTTAAAAATTAATACACCCAGAGTTCAGATGTTTGTATGGACCATTCCATATATTTCAGGACTTTCTGAATTGATTTTCGTTGGATGGTAGCGAAATTTTATATAACGCCATGGTAAGTTATTATTAAAGCGCTGGATTACTAGCCATACTTATTTGTGTGATTATAGCTGCGTTTATTTATTCATATATCTTATAACTAGTTTTTATACCTGTACATAAGCAGTTAAGGGGTACATTAGATTTGTGTTCGAAGTGGATGTGGGTAAACCAGAGAAGGAAACTTTCCCGACCCCATAAAGTATAAATATATTCTTAAAAAGCAACAATAGCCGCGTCGATATAGCCATGTCTGTCTGTCCGTCTTGTTTGTCGCCTAGTCATCAAAGACTACAAGAGCTAGAGCAACCTGATTTTGTTTCCGCTTGTGATATCACACATGTACACGTGTATTTAAAAATTCGCCACCCCCTCCGCACCTACAAAGAACGAAAATCTGTGGCGTCCACAATTTGGATGATACAAGAAAACGAAAAACAGAATATTCTAGGAACTCATATCTCGATCAGAACGGATCATTACAAAAGCCAGCATGAAGTAATTAATTTACCAGTACTCGAAGAGTAAAAGGGTATATTGTATTTTTTGTAAAAGGGGATTTGTGTAACACAGAGAAGGAATCGTTTCCGGCCCCTTACAATGTATTTATTGATCATCATCAATAGCCGAATCTGTCTGTCTGTCCGTCTGTCCATACCAGCCGAATTTCGGTTTTGTGTTATATTACTTTTATAGTCGTACAACTCTTAAAATTTAAGTTATGATGAAAAAATTAGCCAGCTCGCTTCGATGTTCCATGAAGAGAACTGTTCCAAATCCAACCAAATTTAACTGCTGATTTAGTGTTTTTACAAATGAATTCTTGGTTCAATATTTACTTTGTTGAATTAATAACACAGTATTGTTTTTGTTTTCAGAGAGACGGTGCAAAATAATAAACAGAAAAGAATACCGTATGCTGAAAACATAATTCTGCTCATCTCAGATCTAAGGAATTCAACGGAATTTTAAAGAGGTATGTATTCTATGCGTGTGGTGAGATAAACACCAGCAAAAATTTAATAATTTTCTTTTGGAAAACTATATAAAAAATTGTAATATATCCGATTTGGATTACCCTGTATTAAAAATGTCTTAAAGTTTATTGATAGTATGATGATTTGTTTACGGATTCCCCATCATTTAGGTAATATATGAAAAATTCCATTCACTGCAAATTTAGCAGAATACATATAATTTTGTTGATTTACTTGATTAATAATTATTGATTTGTTGTCCTGTTTTCAGATAGATGGAAGAAAAAGACTTATTGCTTTTATTTTGCCTGGGATCAAACCTTCACGCGAGTCCTGCCGCAGGTGGGTACGCTGGATGATAGCCAAAGAGAAAATTTTAGAAATGATGTATTGTTTTATTTGCTACTCTTGAAAAAGATGATGAAAATTTTCACCTTAGTAACTGACCTGGAATTTACAAAAAATACTGCTATATTCTATTTAACCAATGGTTTTAATAATATTGATTAATTTTGTTCTTCCATTTAGGTCCAAATTGAGTGTCCCGTTGCCGAAGTCGTTCACCATCCAAATTTCGGTTTTGTGTTATGTAAGATATATATTATGTTACTTTTATAGTCCTACAACTCTTAAAATTTAAGTTATGATGAAAAAATTACCCAGCTCGCTTCGATATTCCATGAAGAGAACTGTTCCTAATCCAACCAAATTTAACTGCTGATTTAGTGTTTTTACAAATGAATTCTTCGTTCAAAATTGAATAATAACACAGTATTGTTTTGTTTTTAGAGAGATGGTGCAAAATAATAAACAGAAAAGAATACCGTATGCTGAAAACATAATTCTGCTCATCTCAGATCTAAGGAATTCAACGGAATTTTAAAGAGGTATGTATTCTATGCGTGTGGTAAGATAAACACCAGCAAAAATTTAATAAGTTTCTTTTGGAAAACTATATAAAAAATTGTAATATATCCGATTTGGATTACCCTGTATTAAAAATGTCTTAAAGTTTATTGATAGTATGATGATTTGTTTACGGATTCCCCATCATTTATGTAATAAATGAAAAATTCCATTCACTGAAAATTTAGCATAATACATATAATATCATTTTGTTAAATTTACTTGATTAGTAATTCTTGTTTTTTGTCCTGTTTTCAGATAGATGGAAGTAAAAGACATTGCTTGTATTTAGCCTGGGATCAAACCTTCACGCGAGTCCTGTCGAAGGTGGGTACGCTGGATGATAGCCAAAGAGAAAATTTTAGAAATGATGTATTGTTTTATTTGCTACTATTGAAAACGATGATGAAATTTTATTGATTAATTTTGTTCTTCCATTTAGGTCAAAATTGAGTGTCTCGTGGCCGAATTCGTTCACCATCCAAATTTCGGTTTTGTGTTAAGTAAGTATGTTACTTTTATAGTCCTACAACTCTTAAAATTTAAGTTATGATGAAAAAATTACCCAGCTCGCTTCGATATTCCATGAAGAGAACTGTTCCAAATCCAACCAAATTTAACTGCTGATTTAGTGTTTTCACAAATGAATTTTTCGTTCAATATTTACTTTGTTGAATTAATAACACAGTATTGTTTTGTTTTCAGAGAGATGGTGCAAAATAATAAACAGAAAAGAATACCGTACGCTGAAAAAATAATTCTGCTCATCTCAGATCTAGGGAATTCAACGAATTTTAAAGAGGTATGTATTCTGTGCGTGTGGTAAGATAAACACCAGCAAAAATTTAATAATTTTCTTTTGGAAAACTATATAAAAAATTGTAATATATCCGATTTGGATTACCCTGTATTAAAAAATGACTTAAAGTTTATTGATAGTATGATGATTTGTTTACGGACTCCCCATCATTTATGTAATAAATGAAAAATTCCATCCACTGCAAATTTAGCAGAATACATATAATTTTGTTGATTTACTTGATTAATAATTCTTGTTTTTTTGTCCTGTTTTCAGATAGATGGAAGAAAAAGACTTATTGCTTTTATTTTGCCTGGGATCAAACCTTCACGCGAGTCCTGCCGTAAGGTGGGTACGCTGGATGATAGCCAAAGAGAAAATTTCAGAAATGATGTATTGTTTTATTTGCTACTCTTGAAAAAGATGATGAAAATTTACACCTTAGTAACTGATCTGGAATTAAAAAAAAATACTGCTATATTCCTGTACTGCTTTATAGAACCAATGGTTTTATTAATATTGATTAATTTTGTTCTTCCATTTAGGTCCAAATTAAGTGTCCCGTGGCCGAAGTCATTCATCATCCAAATTTCGGTTTTGTGTTAAGTAAGTAAGTATGTTACTTTTATAGTCCTACAACTCTTAAAATTTAAGTTGTTATGATGAAAAAATTACCCAGCTCGCTTCGATATTCCATGAAGAGAACTGTTCCAAATCCAACCAAATTTAACTGCTGATTTAGTTTTTTTTACAAATGAATTCTTCGTTCAAAATTTACTTTGTTGAATTAATAACACAGTATTGTTTTGTTTTTAGAGAGATGGTGCAAAATAATAAACAGAAAAGAATACCTTATGCTGAAAACATAATTCTGCTCATCTCAGATCTAAGGAATTCAACGGAATTTTAAAGAGGTATGTGTTCTATGCGTGTGGTAAGATAAACACCAGCAAACATTTAATAATTTTCTTTTGGAAAACTATATAAAAAATTGTAATATATCCGATTTGGATTACCCTGTATTGAAAATGTCTTAAAGTATATTGATAGTATGATGATTTGTTTACGGATTCCCCATCATTTATGTAATAAATGAAAAATTCCATTCACTGAAAATTTAGCATAATACATATAATATCATTTTGTTAAATTTACTTGATTAATAATTCTTGTTTTTTCGTCCTGTTTTCAGATAGATGGAAGTAAAAGACATTGCTTGTATTTAGCCTGGGATCAAACCTTCACGCGAGTCCTGTCGCAGGTGGGTACGCTAGATGATAGCCAAAGAGAAAATTTCAGAAATGACGTATTGTTTTATTTGCTACTCTTGAAAACGATGATGAAATTTTATTGATTAATTTTGTTCTTCCATTTAGGTCAAAATTGAGTGTCTCGTGGCCGAAGTCGTTCACCATCCAAATTTCGGTTTTGTGTTAAGTAAGTAAGTATGTTACTTTTATAGTCCTACAACTCTTAAAATTTAAGTTGTTATGATGAAAAAATTACCCAGCTCGCTTCGATATTCCATGAAGAGAACTGTTCCAAATCCAACCAAATTTAACTGCTGATTTAGTGTTTTTACAAATGAATTCTTCGTTCAAAATTGAATAATAACACAGTATTGTTTTGTTTTTAGAGAGATGGTGCAAAATAATAAACAGAAAAGAATACCGTATGCTGAAAACATAATTCTGCTCATCTCAGATCTAAGGAATTCAACGGAATTTTAAAGAGGTATGTATTCTATGCGTGTGGTAAGATAAACACCAGCAAAAATTTAATAAGTTTCTTTTGGAAAACTATATAAAAAATTGTAATATATCCGATTTGGATTACCCTGTATTAAAAATGTCTTAAAGTTTATTGATAGTATGATGATTTGTTTACGGACTCCCCATCATTTATCTAATAAATGAAAAATTCCATCCACTGCAAATTTAGCAGAATACATATAATTTTGTTGATTTACTTGATTAATAATTCTTGTTTTTTTTGTCCTGTTTTCAGACAGATGGAAGAAAAAGACTTATTGCTTTTATTTTGCCTGGGATCAAACCTTCACGCGAGTCCTGCCGTAAGGTGGGTACGCTGGATGATGGCCAAAGAGAAAATTTCAGAAATGATGTATTGTTTTATTTGCTACTCTTGAAAAAGATGATCAAAATTTACACCTTTGTAACTGATCTGGAATTAAAAAAAATACTGCTATATTCCTGTACTGCTTTATAGAACCAATGGTTTTAATAATATTGATTAATTTTGTTCTTCAATTTAGGTCCAAATTGACTGTCCCGTGGCCGAAGTCATTCATCATCCAAATTTCGGTTTTGTGTTAAGTAAGTAAGTATGTTACTTTTATAGTCCTACAACTCTTAAAATTTAAGTTGTTATGATGAAAAAATTACCCAGCTCGCTTCGATATTCCATGAAGAGAACTGTTCCAAATCCAACCAAATTTAACTGCTGATTTAGTGTTTTCACAAATTAATTTTTCGTTCAATATTTACTTTTATTATTAATTACACAGTATTGTTTTATTTTCAGAAAGATGGAGGAATAAAGTAAATAGATCAACTCAGATCTGTTGAATTTAACGGAATTTTAGCAGAACTCATATTTTTATTTCTTTGTTTCTGGTCGTGGTTTTTAGGCTTGCTTGTATTTTGCCTGGAATCAAACATTCACGCAAGTCCTATCGCAGGTGTCTTCGCTAGATGAAAGCCAAACAAAAAACGAAGAAGCTATGAATTTTTAATTCGTTAGTCTTAAAAATACTGATTGAAAACGTTCACCTTAGAGATATTATATTAAATTAAAAACTACATTATATTTGTTTACATTGAGCTAATAGCGGATTAATGAACAATTTAATAAAATTAAAAAATCTCTAAATGGTTTTTTGTATTTTTGTTTGCATTCACAATAAACTATGATCTGTGGCATCCACAATTTTAAAGATATGTTAATTAAAATAAAAGCAGTCTCGTAGAGAATGACCGTATCTACCATAATGCCGATTACGCATCTCTCTATTATATAAAATAATAAAAGCAATAAATTGCCCGTGCCCTAATGCAAGCGAGAGCGTTATATCGATACAGCGATAGAGAAAGCGAAAATGAAATGATGCAAAGTAAAGACCCGCAACCGTTTATGTGACAATTTGGTACAGTTGCCAGTGAAAAAAAAACAATAATAGGATTTCCTTTACTACCGCACCCGCGCTATAACCTACGTTTTACTGTCTAATATTTGTCTACGTAACCAACATATTGTTTGAAATTAAAAATCATGGACTTGGTCGCTTATAACATACGTATTATATTTATTTTTCTATGTTTTACGCACTATATTTACTGATTTATAAACCGAAATTAATTTTAAACACATGGCAAAATTTAATTGAACAACAATTTTTGTCAAGTCAAATTTGTGGCCAAAAGAACTTACCATTTATTTATTTATTCAGAAAAAGAGGACGCATTCTTAAATTTTTCAATTGTTATTCGAATTTGGAATGCACAAGTGCTATTAGTTGTCAAAAATGCGATAAACCACACCGACCTGAACCGATTTTCAACTCTGATTTCAAATTATTTTATGTGGAATTATTAATGTTACAAAATTACTAAAATATTGAGCGACTGTAATTGCGAAATGGATGAAGACAAATTAATCGTCATTACCGATCGTGGGTCCACCATGTTTAGCGTCATTACACTTTCTTCTATAAAATCGGACAGTATATGTACAAGTTAAAATTAAAATTTCAAGTTTAAAAATATCAACATACATAAGTAAATAACATTGAAATACGAAATATTCTTGGGCACTTTGAAGAAGCTTCAAAACAAAAGGGGAATAATACCCAACTATACATTTAGTTATTCAACATGTTTTCAATAAAAAAAAATACTTGTAAGAGAAGGATTGTGTAGAAGACCCGAAATATACGTCTAACACTATTTTTGAGGGCTCGTTCCTCCATAACGCACGACAGCAATAAGGAATGAACAGAATCTCAAAATTCAGGCGTACATGTCCCTTAAATTTCCAGTAACGGAAGAGTACGGTCGTACAGTGGTGGAACTCAAATAACGAACATTTTGCAATACTGTTTGAAGTTAACTTTTAAGCAGTACAGCACCTAGTGCCTCTTCCGAGAGGCACGCCAGAATTTAAATTTCCGCGAAGACAAGTAAAATTGCTACGAACAATTAATGAATGTTTCTAAATTTTAATTTAAAACGTTGTTTTTGGTTCATCTTTCGCATGCATTCACATGTTCCGTAATTTCAAGCCAACGCAAAGTTCTCGTTCTCGCAAATATAAACATGATGCTTGATATGATACGGTCAATGTAAGTGTATGTGTCTCGAAATATACTGACTAAGTATTGACATTGCGGAGGGAGAGAAATATGTATATGAAACATGAGTTATTTAATTATACTTGGAAATTTTTATAGTTTTTATGATAATTCTGATATTTTCATGTGGCAACCGTGCATTACTCTTCAAAAAATGAAAGTCGAAAAAACAAGAAGCTATATATTTCTATCGGTACTGCGGAAGAAAAACAATAATTCATTGCATAAAGCCCCGTGTGGTTTGCCGTTGAACTTTGTACGGCTGCCAAACTTAAATGATCCTTTACGTAAATAGGTTAAAAAAATAACTTCAGAATAATTGCTGATTTTGTATACATACATATATATGACATTGTATACATATTATATGCTAACATATAATGCATCAAAAGCGAACTACATCTTCAATTTATTCATACATACAAACGTACGTATGTATATAGAAATAAGACAGATAACATATGCGTGTGTTAAATTCATGAGTAACTCGACTCAAATCTTAGTAAATACATACATACATACATACATACATATGTATGTATATGTATGTTCAACTTTCATATACTATGCACATTTGTCACATATGCCCATAGAACATACATTTATATTCTAGATGTCAGAAATCAAATAGATAATTAAAAAAAAAAAATAATATTTGTCAGTTGTCAGAAATATAATAAAAAAACATGCTTAAATATAACAATAAAATGTTTGTGAAAAAAATATATAAAGACATTATTGTGTATTTATTTTCACGCATGGATATATATAAATATAAATATAAATATATAAATATAAATAATAATAAAATAAAACAATATGTTCATATGTACATACATATAAATTCTAGTTGTCAGAAATGTAATAAAAATACATGCTTGAATATAACAATAAAATGTTTGTGAGAAAAATATATAATGACATTAATATGTATCTATGTATGTATTTTTTTTCACGCATGGATATGTACATATGTATATAAAAATAGTTGACTTCGTGTTTCTACGCTAACGCAAAAACGGGCAAAGCACAAAGCTGCTCTTTGATAGTTTCTGACAACTTTCATACCAATCGCCACGGTACGTTTGTTTCCAACATCAGTACAAACCCTAGCCAAAGATTCAACTCGTGAAACCTCCGCATACCCGAAATTACTATAAGTAGTGGTGTGAGAGGTCTGCTGGTCTCAATTTGTTTTTAACTTTCGCTTCAAACGGACAAATGTTTTGTTGATTTCCTTTGCTACTATACGTACTCTTAATCCAATTGTTGTTGTGGTCGATTTGTTTGTTGGATGCTGATATCAAAACGCGATTTCAGTTTTAGAAACTTCTTCTTGATAGAATGAATGCCCATCTTACACTTATTGTGGCTCTTGCCATAACAACTGTTATAGTCCCTTTCAATGCTGGGGCTGACCAAAAAGATACAGCAGATCAGCCAAATAGTGATGGAGAAATACGAATCTACAAACGCCTTATTCCGGCTGATGTGCTCAGAGGTGAGTCAGTCCATTAACCACACTGCACGAGGGGCATTCAATCAAGTTTGAAACACGCTTACCGAAAGTGGAATCATCAGTTGAATTTTAATGTTAGTTTTTGGTATTATTACCTGTCCAGTGTTGATTCATACCCTTGCCGAACAGCTTTTCGACGCTCAAAATCAGAAAGCTTTAACTTCGGCATGTGTACATACATATTATACATACATATATATATATATATATATATATATATGTATATGTATATTCAAGCCTGCTTTGCTCTTTAGTGCAAGGTCATTTGTATGTGAACCAACATTTTATATTGCAAATAAAAATATATCGCAGACCACGGTTGCAACAACCACTTGTTATATGTATGTATACAAAGCTCTTTAATGCATATTTATGTGTTTATACTATTGGGATGTGTTCGTGCTTATGTGTATGGATGCACAGGTGAAAATTAAACAGTTCGGCACAGAAAATTTTATAATAAAATAATATAATGATATAATACTTGTATGAGAGCAAAAGCAGATGCAGAATCGTTTTAAGGCAAACTAATGTCACAAATTAAAAGAAAACGAGAGATAACTTTGCGAGACGCTTTTGCCGCAACACTACTTTTATACCCGTACTCAGTCAGTCTATATGTTTTTACATATACCATTTTTTCCCTACATCTGTCATCTATATCTATATAACGAGAGAGAGAATGAGTATCGGCTGCAGCGTTGAAGGGGTGGGTGTTAGCAACTGTTTCATACGTCTACTTTTACCACAAATACAATATACCCCTTAACTCTTCGATTACGGATATACAAATACATATATGCGCAATTTATTTCCAGCTTAAAAAACATTTTTGAATTAAAAACAACCGAATGTTCCAATGAGGGGGATATTGGTATACATAGCTCCCTGATCTTCTGTGGGTTAAAACTGCTGATTAAGACTTATTGCACTAACTGACCGGTTGGAGGTGTTCTAATAATATAGTCTAATTAAGTTAATTATATTAGAACTTAACTTTTTACCTCAGCTTTTTTAATAGGTATCTCCTTCTAAGAAACGAATTTCTTAGGCGCTAGAGTTCGAGTGAGATAATATTAAACCATTTTTCGCAATAAAATATGAATGAATATTAAATATATATAAGTACAAAAAGGCAATATTTTATACCCGTACTCAGTCAGTGTATCCCTTAAATATTTATGCTACATTTTTTATCTTGCGGAACTCCTCTCGTAGGGGACAGAAATGATGACCACTCAAATTTCGAAACTACAGATCGCATCCGATTTGCATTAGTCTGGTTGCAGTGCTGTCCAGTCCATATAGTCTATGAAGTTTTGTACACAGACCCTCGTGATTGACGGTATCGAATGCTTTGCTATAGTCTAATAATGTCAAGAATTCCACCTGACCTTCATCCATGTTTTTACGGATGTCTTCTGTAACTTTAAGAATTGCAGAAGTACAACTCCTATCTTTCATAAACCCAATTGTTTTTCTCTGAGCAGTTTATTACTTATCATATGACTAATTTGAGTGGAGAGAAAACGTTCAAGAACTTTTGAAAGGAAAGGCAAAATTGCAATCGGTCAAAAGTCATTATGTGATATTGGCAGTTTTTTGACGAGCTCATAATTGCACTATTCATGACATTTGTTATGTATAGCAATATCTTTGATACCAGTATCTTAAGAAATTTGGGGTTAATGTAATCTGGCCCTGTTGCATTCGATTTAATTTTTAGAATCGACTCTACAACATGACATTGGATCACACATACAAAGCTAAATCTATCATCACAGTTAAAACAAGAAAGAACGTATGGAGTCGCTGTGAACGCGACTCTACTTTTATACCCGTACTCATGTGATTATGTGAAATTTTCAAATGTTTTATCAGTTTTTACATTTTACATTTTTTTTTGCTACATTGTCATCTACATCTACGAGAGGGAGAATCTGTAGCGACAATCAACCCCATAAATGACTTACGCTGGAATCGGGCGCGGGGAAACGCTGAAAGGGCGCGGGGTATTCCCGCTGCTGAAAATTCATTTGATCATTGTGGCTACAATAATGATCAGATCTGAACCAAATTCGAGAATCTGGTAGATATGGCCATTCTCTACGATACTGCATTTTTCGTTTTTTTTCTATCTTCAAAATTGTTGATTTTCGTCTTTTTGTGGAGCGGAAGGGGGCGGGGCGAAATTTGGAAATACACTTGTTTCGGTTTTGTATCACAGGAGTGTGGACAGAAAGTTTGGTTACTCTAGCTCATTTTGCGTTTTTGTGTGAGTGCGAGCGAGATGAAGCGAAGTTTTGTCGTATGTTTTTCTCTGTTGTGGCTATATTAATGATCCGATCCGATTTAGATTTGGGCACCTGATAGATATGGTCTTTCTCTATGATACTGCATTTTTAGTTTTTTGTTATATTCAAAATTGTGCACGCCACAGATGTGCGCCCTTCGTGGGAGCGGCAGTGGGAGGGGCGAAATTTTGACACATTTTTCTAGGAGTGAGATATCACATCAGTTTGGAAAAAAGATTTGGTCCCTCTAGCTCGTATAGCCTCCGAGCAATGGGCGACAAACAAGACGGACAGACAGCAAATACCACAAATACAATATACCCTTTTACTCTTCGAGTACGGGTATAATCACAGTCATGGTAAACGGTATTTTTCACAGTAGGTACGGTAGATTGTACAAACTTTCTATTCAGATCTTTAAGGTCAATATCCACCTAAGGTGATTTCGGCATCTGTTTTCCAATACCGAGTGATTATAATTACTGCCATTTATGGCTGCTCGACAAGAATTCATGAAATTTGTTGGTGTAATATTTAGTTTTACCATTTTTACTGCTATTCTGCACTTTGTATCTCACGTTCTTAAACACTTCCTTAGCTGGTAAAAATTTGTTGTAAAGGTACAGTGTGTTAATTTGAAGTAATGAAACTTGTTCGTCCACTGAGGTTGTTGCAAGAATTCTATTCCATTTTAGTTGGTCACATTCAGCATTTAACAAAACATAGTCAATATTTTTAAACACCCTCTAACATATAATTTCGTTAATGTTTTCGAAATAAATATCATACGTCAGAAATGTTAAGTCATGTCTAGAAAATACTGGCATAGATACTTTGTCATATAATAGAATTCTTTGACAACCACTAACAAAAAATACATCAAGCTGGGTGTCAGTACTTTATGAGAAGTGAGTTGGGTAGTCAGAGTTTGCAGCATGCAAACCCATCGCTTCCAAATTGTTGTTTATGTGGTACCTATTCAGCGTTTTGCTATTGAAGTCCCCTGTCAGATGGCTTCCGAAAAATCTGTAATGCGATTTGTTCAGTAGATGCAGCCAATTAGTATACTTGACGCTTGTCTGGCTCCCTTTATTTTGAGAAACATATGCTCTATAAATATTAATATTACTTAAATATTAAATATTGAGATGCAAGCATTGATAAGAGCATTGATTAGCATGCTGCTACTGCGAGCGTAGTTCTCGCTCCCAGCATCTCTCACGTGAACAACGGAGCGGCGCGTAAATACGGCGGTTAGCTTTTTTGTCTTTTCCTTTTCATTGCTCATTACCTTTTCATTACCTTTTCATTGCTTCTTTGAAAATTTGATTTTAAGCTTTTGTGAGTTGCTCTTCATATGGAACGGCACGTGAGAATGGAAGCCCAGCCCCAATCGTAAACTCAGTGGCTGTTTTTCTGTTCGCCGGTAAGCCCCAATTTGTCGAAGCAGTGCAACTTTGTCTCGTGTGTGATCCATTTTGACAATAACTGTGGGCACAACAATAGTGCCAATTAATACCATCTTTTGCCTTATTCGGAAATTATCCCTAATTTTAGGCGGAGGCGTAAGATTGAGCGAAAAGCATAGTGTGTGAGAGATGGTTTTCAAATTTTAGCAGTCCACAAACGATACCCCGTGCACTGGGAGGTCAACTGCGACCCCAACCATTGCCTGCACCTCCAACTTCTGCTCAAAGCGCGCTTCCAGTGCCAATATTTTTGCCTTCAGTGTGTCATTCTCGGCACACACTAACTGCTCCTCCCGCTTGGCCAGGCGCTGAATCTCCTCGTTCCGTTTGGAGACATGGTCTTGAAGCTCACCCAGTTTTTTTTCTCGTATTTTTACGCTGGCGGATACGGCGGGTCCAAATTTTGAAACACTCGTGTAAAAGTGTGAAATCACATTTGTCTGGAAACGAAATTTTGTTGTTCTAGCTCTTATAGTCTTTGAAACGTTTCCTTCTCTGCGTTACACACATCACTTTTACCAAACATCTAATATACCCCTTACCTCTTTGAGTATGGGTATAAAAATAAGAAATGATAAACCAAGATTATATATTTGGCTTAATTACTTTCAGATTTTCCGGGAATGTGCTTTGCTTCCACACGCTGTGCTACCGTTGAGCCTGGAAAATCATGGGACTTGACTCCGTTCTGCGGTCGTTCCACTTGTGTGCAAAATGAAGACAATAAGACAAAGTAATATTTTGACTCAGCTGTTTTATAAAGCCGCAACTATATATATTACCGTATTCACAGACTTCTAGAACTTGTTGAGGATTGCGGGCCGCTACCATTGGCAAACGACAAGTGTAAATTGGACACATCAAAGACCAACAAAACCGCCCCTTTCCCTTATTGCTGTCCTATCTTTACATGTGAGCCCGGCATTACGTTGGAGTACCCTGAGATTGAAAAGGAAGATGCCAAAAAGAGTGATATATAAACTTGGCGTTCCACTATTTACTGAGTTATACCTGATATCCCGAGTATTTAAATATATGTGTTTTGTTTGGGTCAGATACATCGAAACATTCGCGCAAGCGATAATTAAATCGATTCTGTAAGGAAAGTTCTATGAGAAATAAAGTTAAAAGACCAAATAATAGTGGTCCACTGCAAATTGTTTTAATTAAATGTATGACAAGTATTATATTAAGCAAAATTAACTATTTGTACATTTTCAAAACGGTAACAGAAACTACATATATCTTCTATACTATAAATTTGTAGAAAAAAATCTGTGTGTATGCATCTATCTCCGCAACGCGTCCACCAAATTGCATGCGGTTTTTAGGTTCCTCAAGAATTAAAAATGAATACAAAAAAATCTCAAATTTGGTCTAAAAATGTGTAACAGTACATTTTATGATAGATTTAGTTTTGTATAACTTTTTGTGTCAAAAATTATTTTCTGAAAAAATTTCAATTTGTGTAAATATATTTGTTGCTTTTGTCAGGCATATAAATGTAAAGGTGAAGCAGATGGGATGTGCTGTGCGGGTGGTAAATTGAAATTGCCTGAATTGGGGAGCCCAAAACAACCATTGAGCACATTACTTAATGGATTGACACCTGAGTCTAATTCATTTTGAACAATATACGAAAGTATTCAAATGACATCTTTTGGCGCCACAAATATCATAAGAGACAACTTCATGCTAACGTTCAAGGTAATTAATTGGTGTTTTGTTTATGCAAAATTAAAGTTTGTTCTCATTGTATCGTATATTTATTTATTTATATTTTGTTTATGCAAAATTAACTTTTGTTCTCATTGTATCGTATATTTTATTCAGATTCAATGTCAAATATACCATCCAGCTGGTATATTATTATTACATTAAAATTACCATTGCTTAATTTCGATGAATTCCTAAACATTAAATAAGTAAGCAACAATTAAGTAACTGCGCGCGGGTTTGCTAGTTTGTTATAAAATGCAGATGCAAATGCAGATTTGAAAAACATTTCGAATCTATATACGGTTCTCCATTGTATTCCTCAATTCGTAGATACGAAAAGTTAACACGTAACAATATCAATACGGATATACCACATCATAACTACAAACTATAGATCATAATATGACATTGGCTACGGAAAGACATTAGCCTAAAAGGCTGAATGAAGCCAATTGTAGTCCAATGGATATATCTAGATATAGATATAGCTATACTACTCTATGGAGTTACAGTATGGTGGCCAGCCCTTTCAACCACCAACCAATTGGCCAAATTGGCCAGCAGTATCGTAGAAAAGGACCATATCTACCAGAGTCCCGAATCTGGTTCATATCGGATCATTATTATAGCCACAATGATGAAATGAATTTTCAGTAGCGAGCAATGTAAACAAAAAAAAAATAAAGCATGTGTGGAGTCGCCGTTAACGCGACACTACTTTTACCCCCGTAATCAGTGGTTTTAATTTTTGCTGAATCTGTCATCTACATCTACATCAGTTCTCACAACAGCACACGTACGGACGCGTACTCAGTCAGTAAACATCAGGGGTTATGATTTATGTGGAATTCTAACATTTTTTTATCGGTTTTAAACTTTACATATTTTTGCTACATCTGTAATTTACATTTTAACGAACCATGTAACCCCTCTAAACATAAAAAACAGCGGTACACCTAGACTAATCCAGAATAATTATAAGAACCCTCGCAACGCGATCACCAACTCCACCAATTTTGGCAACTACTAACCCACATAAACGCTTGATTTGTTCCATGCAGACTCGACAGAAACAATCAAACACAACCCACTGACGCACCGTCAGATCATCGACGCAGCACAAAATCCAACCCACATACACTAACCAATTCCAGCGATGCGCAATCGACAAAAGTGCCAAAACTCATTACCACCCCACAAACCCACTGACACAAAATGCGACTTATCAAAAAACTCCACATCAATCACATGCTAGTTTTAATACGGCTTTAAGTTGCGCGAGCTGCCGATCAATCGGGTCAGTCTATCAACTGACACACGAACAGTCTATTAGTCGATGTTCTATCGAACAGTCAACAGTAACGGCAGTACATCAGCCGACAGTCAAACAGTTAGGGCAGTCCTTCCGCCCTAGCAGGGCAACTTTAAGGAAACTTCAAGAAAACCTTAACACGGGGCTACGTGGATTAAAGAGCTAACAACAAAACACAAGCTCGGGAGAAAAGACCCGCGCACCCACATGAATTCAGTCGCGATTTACAAGCGCCGTCGCGACGAGCTGGAGGCCTTCGCCAAGGAATTTGGATTCGGCAACGAAGGAACTATCAGGAATTGCGTAAGAACTTTGCCATACTAGTCGCCGGCTCACTCCCGCCGAGTTTCTGGGTTCGTCTGGCAGAACTTGAGCAGCAATACGCCAGATGAGCTGGACACTCCGAGTCCCCGCTGCCCGCTACCCGGGACCATCAGAAACAGGAAGACTGGACGCCAAAGCCGGCTTTCAAGTCCCCGCAGTCACCAAATTCACGCCCAGACCAACAGTCGTAACGTCCGCCGATCTCCCAAGGCCACCAACTACGGAAACTATGACTTAATATCGTTTCTGGAACTACTCGAGGAACGCGCACTCTCGTATGAAGAGGACCCAAACGAGCTGCCTCGGACCATGGCCGAACTACTCACCGACCGAGCTAGTCGTTGGTTTCGTACCAGACAACTGCAGCTGCAGGAGTTTTGACGTATTTCCTGCCATCACAGTATTTTGAACAATTGGACGACAAGATCCGAGCCCTCAAGCAAACGATGGGAGAACCGTTCAAAGACTTTCTCATCGAGATACGGCTGCATGAGTAGCCGGGTACCAGTTAAGGAGCTTTACAGAATCTACGAAAACGCCCTACCAGCAACGATACCAGCTATCCGTGCGGCGACACGAGCTGAAAAGCTTGTCACAGCTAACACGGTTAGCCGGAGGGTACGAAAGTATTCAAGAGCGGAGCCCCCCGACCAAACGCACCCCCATGCGAAGCCCATCAAGAGTCACCAGACCGAAGACAATGCGATTCCTACCGGACGAAATTTCGGAGACCTCACTGGGACTCAGCAGACTCACGCCGGAGACAGTCGTCAAACTAAAACCAGGACGACGAACCAAGACGTCGCCCATCGCATGATCACCAACCGATGTGGGAAAGCTGGACACGCCGCCTACAACTGCACCAACCCCTCGATCCTATTCTGCTGCGAATGTGGAAAATGTCTGGCTGACGCCTCAGTCAGAGAGATCACACAAGTTCTACTGGCGCACATTAAACTGGACCAACGAGAGGTCCAGATCTCACTCCTGGTCTTACCAAACATGTTGGAACACGTTATTTTCGGCATGGACTTCCTATGTGCCATCCAAACAACGATTCGACACTACGATTCGACACTACGCAGCTAAAACTACGAGATCACCGGCTCACGCCGACGCCACCGAGATTTCTGACCAACCACATCCAAGTCACCGAACTAAGCAACAAGAAACCTAAGCCAACCGCAGCGAACACACGTCCCTGACCTACCACAAAGAATACGGCACCGTAACGAAGAATATGACACCGAAAACAACTGCAGCGAAAGCGAAGCGCCGGCCCACAACGGAAAACACGGCCACTACGGAGCACCCGCGTCTTAAACCAACCACAGGGAATACTCATTCCAAACAAACCAGAAGGATCTCATACGTGAGACGAGCACAAACGCACCCGGCGCTCGACACAGGAAGCCCAGGTCCAAAACAAAGTACGGGACCCACGCATCCCAAACACACCACGAGGATCTCACACACGAGACAAGCATCCACACACTTGAACCCGGCGCTCGACTCAGGAAGCCCAGGTCCCCTGTCCAGCCACAGAGCACTCACGCACCCTATCCTCAACGGAGAAGGCGAACCCACGGACAACCTTAAGAGCCGACAACCAGCCCGGAAATCCGACAACGACAACGGCAGCAGCAGTCCGACAACCAAGCCACGAGCGAAACAGCCATGTTTACCCCCGCTGGACCAACAATGGAACTGATTTCCATAGGACCTCTCCGCCAGGAACCGGAATCTAGGAGAATCTCGGAATTTTTGGCCGACGCCATACCGATCTTCGCAAAGCCAATGGAGTACCTTCCAAGTACCGACGTGCCGACTAGCGCCGTGCACCAAGCCATGCCTAGAGCCACCATGGATCCGAGAATTCCTGAACAAAGAACTACCAAAGTTCGATAATCTCCATTGGACTTCCGACATCGCCGAGCACACCATCGTCATGATGGATAATCGACCATCAAGCAGCAATACTATCCAAAGAACCCCATCTACCTGGAGCGCTATACGACGAGGTCACACAAGGAACAGGACGTCCTGTCCCGACAACCCTTAGAAACCCTCGCAAGGATCAAAGAGGAAACTAAAACCTGCCCCTGGCTTACACGACGCTTTAGACAGCGAGCTGTCTACATCGAAACATTCGCGCAAGCGATAATTAAATCGATTCTGTAAGGAAAGTTCTATGAGAAATAAAGTTAAAGACCAAATAATAGTGGTCCACTGCAAATTGTTTTAATTAAATGTATGACAAGTATTATATTAAGCAAAATTAACTATTTGTACATTTTCAAAACGGTAACAGAAACTATATCTTCTATACTATAAATTTGTAGAAAAAAATCTGTGTGTAAAAATGAATACAAAAAAATCTCAAATTTGGTCTAAAAATGTGTAACAGTAGATAGATAGATTTAGTTTTGTATAACTTTTCGGTTAAAAATTATTTTCTGAAAAAATTTCAATTTGTGTAAGTATATTTGTTGCTTTTGTCAGGCATATAAATGTAAAGGTGAAGCAGATGGGTGTGCTGTGCGGGTGGTAAATTGAAATTGCCTGAATTGGGGAGCCCAAAACAACCATTGAGCACATTACTTAATGGATTGACACCTGAGTCTAATTCATTTTGAACAATATACGAAAGTATTCAAATGACATCTTTTGGCGCCACAAATATCATAAGAGACAACTTCATGCTAACGTTCAAGGTAATTAAATGGTGTTTTGTTTATGCAAAATTAAAGTTTGTTCTCATTGTATCGTATATTTATTTATTTATATTTTGTTTATGCAAAATTAACTTTTGTTCTCATTGTATCGTATATTTTATTCAGATTCAATGTCAAATATACCATCCAGCTGGTATATTATTATTACATTAAAATTACTATTGCTTAATTTCGATGAATTCCTAAACATTAAATAAGTAAGCAACAATTAAGTAACTGCGCGCGGGTTTGCTAGTTTGTTATAAAATGCAGATGCAAATGCAGATTTGAAAACATTTCGAATCTATATACGGTTCTCCATTGTATTCCTCAATTCGTAGATACGAAAAGTTAACACGTAACAATATCAATACGGATATACCGCATCATAGCTACAAACTATAGATCATAATATGACATTGGCTACGGAAAGACATTAGCCTAAAGGCTGAATGAAGCCAATTGTAGTCCAATGGATATATCTAGATATAGATATAGCTATACTACTCTATGGAGTTACAGTATGGTGGCCAGCCCTTTCAACCACCAACCAATTGGCCAAATTGGCCAGCAGTATCGTAGAAAAGGACCATATCTACCAGAGTCCCGAATCTGGTTCATATCGGATCATTATTATAGCCACAATGATGAAATGAATTTTCAGTAGCGAGCAATGTAAACAAAAAAATAAAGCATGTGTGGAGTCGCCGTTAACGCGACACTACTTTTACCCCCGTAATCAGTGGTTTTAATTTTTTGCTGAATCTGTCATCTACATCTACATCAGTTCTCACAACAGCACACGTACGGACGCGTACTCAGTCAGTAAACATCAGGGGTTATGATTTATGTGGAATTCTAACATTTTTATCGGTTTTTAAACTTTACATATTTTTTGCTACATCTGTAATTTACATTTTAACGAACCATGTAACCCCTCTAAACATAAAAAACAGCGGTACACCTAGACTAATCCAGAATAATTATAAGAACCCTCGCAACGCGATCACCAACTCCACCAATTTTGGCAACTACTAACCCACATAAACGCTTGATTTGTTCCATGCAGACTCGACAGAAACAATCAAACACAACCCACTGACGCACCGTCAGATCATCGACGCAGCACAAAATCCAACCCACATACACTAACCAATTCCAGCGATGCGCAATCGACAAAAGTGCCAAAACTCATTACCACCCCACAAACCCACTGACACAAAATGCGACTTATCAAAAACTCCACATCAATCACATGCTAGTTTTAATACGGCTTTAAGTTGCGCGAGCTGCCGATCAATCGGGTCAGTCTATCAACTGACACACGAACAGTCTATTAGTCGATGTTCTATCGAACAGTCAACAGTAACGGCAGTACATCAGCCGACAGTCAAACAGTTAGGGCAGTCCTTCCGCCCTAGCAGGGCAACTTTAAGGAAACTTCAAGAAAACCTTAACACGGGGCTACGTGGATTAAAGATTAAAGAGCTAACAACAAAACACAAGCTCGGGAGAAAAGACCCGCGCACCCACATGAATTCAGTCGCGATTTACAAGCGCCGTCGCGACGAGCTGGAGGCCTTCGCCAAGGAATTTGGATTCGGCAACGAAGGAACTATCAGGAATTGCGTAAGAACTTTGCCATACTAGTCGCCGGCTCACTTCCGCCGAGTGTCTGGGTTCGTCTGGCAGAACTTGAGCAGCAATACGCCAGATGAGCTGGACACTCCGAGTCCCCGCTGCCCGCTACTCCGGGACCATCAGAAACAGGAAGACTGGACGCCAAAGCCGGCTTTCAAGTCCCCGCAGTCACCAAATTCACGCCCAGACCAACAGTCGTAACGTCCGCCGATCTCCCAAGGCCACCAACTACGGAAACTACCCTTTCGGCCACGCAGAGAATTGTGCCAGCGATCGACGCACACACAGACGGGCCAGACTACAGGCACGTCGCACGCACGGCGAACGCATCCGCGGATGGGGCATCCAGTTCAACGGAGAGAATGACTTAATATCGTTTCTGGAACTACTCGAGGAACGCGAACTCTGGTATGAAGAGGACCCAAACGAGCTGCCTCGGACCATGGCCGAACTACTCACCGACCGAGCTAGTCGTTGGTTTCGTACCAGACAACTGCAGCTGCAGGAGTTTTGACGTATTTCCTGCCATCACAGTATTTTGAACAATTGGACGACAAGATCCGAGCCCTCAAGCAAACGATGGGAGAACCGTTCAAAGACTTTCTCATCGAGATACGGCTTCATGAGTAGCCGGGTACCATGCCGGGTTCGACGCAGCTAAGGAGGTTTACAGAATCTACGACAACGCGCTACCAGCAACGATACACAAGTTCTACTGGCGCACATCAAGCTGGACCAACGAGAGGTCCAGACCTCACTCCTTGTCCTACCAAACATGTTGGAACACGTTATTTTCGGCATGGACTTTCTATGTGCCATCCAAACAACGATCCGATTCGGCACCACGCTGCTAAAACTACGAGATCACCGGCTCACGCCGACGCCACCGAGATTTCTGACCAACCACATTCAAGTCACCGAACTAAGCAACAAGAAACCTAAGCCAACCGCAGCGAACACACGTCCCCGATCTACCGTAAAGAATACGGCACAGCACTACTGACCCACCGCCGAATGTACACCATCTATAGCAGCAGAAATTCCGGCGCCCCCATTATACTACTGACCCACAGCCGAAAGTAGATCAACAGCAGTATCCTCACATCCAGCCGGAAGAAAGGGGGGTGTAACGAACCATGGAACCATGGCTTGCTACATTCTTTAGGGCATAAGATACCATACTCCTCTAAACATAAGAAACAGCGGTACACCTAGACTAAGCCAAAATAATTATAATAACCCTCGCAACGCGATCACCAACCCCACAAATTTTTGTCAACTACTGACCCACATACACCGCTGGATTTTCTCCATGTAGACTCGACAGAAACAATCACACACAACCCACTGACCCACCGTCAGATCGTCGACGCAGCACAATATTCAACCCACATACACTAATCAATTTCCCCGATGCGAAATAAACAAGAGTGCTAAAACTCATTACCACCCCACAAACCAACTGACACAAATTGAGACTTATCAAAAACTCCACACCAAGCACATCCGGATTCGGCGGACTCAGCTGCCCCAAACACCATGTTCCGGCTTTAAATAGCGCGAGCCGCTGATCAATCGGATCAGTCCATCAGCCGATACCCGAACAGTTAGGGCAGTCCATCAGCCGACAGTCAAACAGTTAGGGCAGTCCATCCGCCAGCAATCACACCACCACCTGGCAGAAACACAATTTACACACTTATTCTTCCACTCCCACTCAAAAATAGACCGATAAAGTCATTATCAACCAAACTCAAGTGTCAGCATTTTCTTCGCCAAGCGCGAACAGTTGCATTACAAGCCAAAAATACGGTAACGCAACGCCGCCGTAGCTTTCTTTCGGTCTCACGACCAAGCCCCTGCCGACAAAAGTTTCCAATTTCCGACCGAGCTAGTCGTTGGTTTCGTACCAGACCACTGCAGCTCCTGGTAGCTCCTGGACATACTTCCGCCAGGAGTTTTGACGTATTTCCTGCCATCACAGTATTTCGAAAAATTGGACGACAAGATCCGAGCCCTCAAGCAAACAGTGGAAGAACCGTTCAAAGACTTTCTCATCGAGATACGGCTGCATGAGTAGCCGGGTACCAGCTAAGGAGCTTTACAGAATCTACGAAAACGCCCTACCAGCAACGATACCAGCTATCCGTGCGGCGACACGAGCTGAAAAGCTTGTCACAGCTAACACGGTTAGCCGGAGGGTACGAAAGTATTCAAGAGCGGAGCCCCCCGACCAAACGCGTCCCCATGCGAAGCCCATCAAGAGACACCAGACCGAAGACAATGCGATTCCTACCGGACGAAATTTCGGAGACCTCACTGGGACTCAGCAGACTCACGCCGGAGACAGTCGTCAAACCAAAACCAGGACGACGAACCAAGACGTCGCCCATCGCATGATCACCAACCGATGTGGGCAAGCTGGACACGCCGCCTACAACTGCACCAACCCCTCGATCCTATTCTGCTGCGAATGTGGAAAATGTTCGGCTGACGCCTCAGTCAGAGAGATCACACAAGTTCTACTGGCGCACATCAAACTGGACCAACGAGAGGTCCAGATCTCACTCCTGGTCTTACCAAACATGTTGGAACACGTTATTTTCGGCATGGACTTCCTATGTGCCATCCAAACAACGATCCGATTCGACACTACGCAGCTAAAACTACGAGATCACCGGCTCACGCCGACGCCACCGAGATTTCTGACCAACCACATCCAAGTCACCGAACTAAGCAACAAGAAACCTAAGCCAACCGCAGCGAACACACGTCCCTGACCTACCACAAAGAATACGGCACCGTAACGAAGAATATGACACCGAAAACAACTACAGCGAAAGCGAAGCGCCGGCCCACAACGGAAAACACGGGCACTACGGAGCACCCGCGTCTTAAACCAACCACAGGGGAATACTCATTCCAAACAAACCAGAAGGATCTCATACGTGAGACGAGCACAAACGCACCCGGCGCTCGACACAGGAAGCCTAGGTTAAAAACAAAGTACGGGACCCACGCATCCCAAACACACCACGAGGATCTCACACACGAGACAAGCATCCACACACTTGAACCCGGCGCTCGACACAGGAAGCCCAGGTCCCTGTCCAGCCACAGAGCACTCACGCACCCTATCCTCAACGGAGAAGGCGAACCCACGGACAACCTTAAGAGCCGACAACCAGCCCGGAAATCCAACAACGACAACGGCAGCAGCAGTCCGACAACCAAGCCACGAGCGAAACAGCCATGTTTACCCCCGCTGGACCAACAATGGAACTGATTTCCACAGGACCTCTCCGCCAGGAACCGGAATCTAGGAGAATCTCGGAATCTTTGGCCGACGCCACACCGATCTTCGCAAAGCCAATGGAGTACCTTCCAAGTACCGACGTGCCGACTAGCGCCGTGCACCAAGCCATGCCTAGAGCCACTCCTACTACTACTCCTCTAAACATAAGAAACAGCGGTACACCTAGACTAAGCCAGAATAATTATAAGAACCCTCGCAACGCGATCACCAACCTCACAAATTTTTGTCAACTACTGACCCACATACACCGCTGGATTTTCTCCATGTAGACTCGACAGAAACAATCACACACAACCCACTGACCCACCGTCAGATCGTCGACGCAGCACAATATTCAACCCACATACACTAATCAATTTCCCCGATGCGAAATAAACAAGAGTGCTAAAACTCATTACCACCCCACAAACCAACTGACACAAATTGAGACTTATCAAAAAACTCCACACCAAGCACATCCGGATTCGGCGGACTCAGCTGCCCCAAACACCATGTTCCGGCTTTAAATAGCGCGAGCCGCTGATCAATCGGATCAGTCCATCAGCCGATACCCGAACAGTTAGGGCAGTCCATCAGCCGACAGTCAAACAGTTAGGGCAGTCCATCCGCCAGCAATCACACCACCACCTGGCAGAAACACAATTTACACACTTATTCTTCCACTCCCACTCAAAAATAGACCGATAAAGTCATTATCAACCAAACTCAAGTGTCAGCATTTTCTTCGCCAAGCGCGAACAGTTGCATTACAAGCCAAAAATACGGTAACGCAACGCCGCCGTAGCTTTCTTTCGGTCTCACGACCAAGCCCTGCCGACAAAAGTTTCCAATTTCCGACCGAGCTAGTCGTTGGTTTCGTACCAGACCACTGCAGCTCCTGGTAGCTCCTGGACATACTTCCGCCAGGAGTTTTGACGTATTTCCTGCCATCACAGTATTTCGAAAAATTGGACGACAAGATCCGAGCCCTCAAGCAAACAGTGGAAGAACCGTTCAAAGACTTTCTCATCGAGATACGGCTGCATGAGTAGCCGGGTACCAGCTAAGGAGCTTTACAGAATCTACGAAAACGCCCTACCAGCAACGATACCAGCTATCCGTGCGGCGACACGAGCTGAAAAGCTTGTCACAGCTAACACGGTTAGCCGGAGGGTACGAAAGTATTCAAGAGCGGAGCCCCCCGACCAAACGCGTCCCCATGCGAAGCCCATCAAGAGACACCAGACCGAAGACAATGCGATTCCTACCGGACGAAATTTTCGGAGACCTCACTGGGACTCAGCAGACTCACGCCGGAGACAGTCGTCAAACCAAAACCAGGACGACGAACCAAGACGTCGCCCATCGCATGATCACCAACCGATGTGGGCAAGCTGGACACGCCGCCTACAACTGCACCAACCCCTCGATCCTATTCTGCTGCGAATGTGGAAAATGTCTGGCTGACGCCTCAGTCAGAGAGATCACACAAGTTCTACTGGCGCACATCAAACTGGACCAACGAGAGGTCCAGATCTCACTCCTGGTCTTACCAAACATGTTGGAACACGTTATTTTCGGCATGGACTTCCTATGTGCCATCCAAACAACGATCCGATTCGGCACTACGCAGCTAAAACTACGAGATCACCGGCTCACGCCGACGCCACCGAGATTTCTGACCAACCACATCCAAGTCACCGAACTAAGCAACAAGAAACCTAAGCCAACCGCAGCGAACACACGTCCCCTGACCTACCACAAAGAATACGGCACCGTAACGAAGAATATGACACCGAAAACAACTACAGCGAAAGCGAAGCGCCGGCCCACAACGGAAAACACGGCCACTACGAAGCACCCGCGTCTTAAACCAACCACAGGGAATACTCATTCCAAACAAACCAGAAGGATCTCATACGTGAGACGAGCACAAACGCACCCGGCGCTCGACACAGGAAGCCCAGGTCCAAAACAAAGTACGGGACCCACGCATCCCAAACACACCACGAGGATCTCACACACGAGACAAGCATCCACACACTTGAACCCGGCGCTCGACACAGGAAGCCCAGGTCCCTGTCCAGCCACAGAGCACTCACGCACCCTATCCTCAACGGAGAAGGCGAACCCACGGACAACCTTAAGAGCCGACAACCAGCCCGGAAATCCGACAACGACAACGGCAGCAGCAGTCCGACAACCAAGCCACGAGCGAAACAGCCATGTTTACCCCCGCTGGACCAACAATGGAACTGATTTCCACAGGACCTCTCCGCCAGGAACCGGAATCTAGGAGAATCTCGGAATCTTTGGCCGACGCCACACCGATCTTCGCAAAGCCAATGGAGTACCTTCCAAGTACCGACGTGCCGACTAGCGCCGTGCACCAAGCCATGCCTAGAGCCACTCCTACTACTACTCCTCTAAACATAAGAAACAGCGGTACACCTAGACTAAGCCAGAATAATTATAAGAACCCTCGCAACGCGATCACCAACCCCACAAATTTTTGTCAACTACTGACCCACATACACCGCTGGATTTTCTCCATGTAGACTCGACAGAAACAATCACACACAACCCACTGACCCACCGTCAGATCGTCGACGCAGCACAATATTCAACCCACATACACTAATCAATTTCCGCGATGCGAAATAAACAAGAGTGCTAAAACTCATTACCACCCCACAAACCAACTGACACAAATTGAGACTTATCAAAAACTCCACACCAAGCACATCCGGATTCGGCGGACTCAGCTGCCCCAAACACCATGTTCCGGCTTTAAATAGCGCGAGCCGCTGATCAATCGGATCAGTCCATCAGCCGATACCCGAACAGTTAGGGCAGTCCATCAGCCGACAGTCAAACAGTTAGGGCAGTCCATCCGCCAGCAATCACACCACCACCTGGCAGAAAACACAATTTACACACTTATTCTTCCACTCCCACTCTAAAATAGACCGATAAAGTCATTATCAACCAAACTCAAGTGTCAGCATTTTTCTTCGCCAAGCGCGAACAGTTGCATTACAAGCCAAAAATACGGTAACGCAACGCCGCCGTAGCTTTCTTTCGGTCTCACGACCAAGCCCTGCCGACAAAAGTTTCCAATTTCCGACCGAGCTAGTCGTTGGTTTCGTACCAGACCACTGCAGCTCCTGGTAGCTCCTGGACATACTTCCGCCAGGAGTTTTGACGTATTTCCTGCCATCACAGTATTTCGAACAATTGGACGACAAGATCCGAGCCCTCAATCAAACGGTGGAAGAACCGTTCAAAGACTTTCTCATCGAGATACGGCTGCATGAGTAGCCGGGTACCAGCTAAGGAGCTTTACAGAATCTACGAAAACGCCCTACCAGCAACGATACCAGCTATCCGTGCGGCGACACGAGCTGAAAAGCTTGTCACAGCTAACACGGTTAGCCGGAGGGTACGAAAGTATTCAAGAGCGGAGCCCCCCGACCAAACGCGTCCCCATGCGAAGCCCATCAAGAGACACCAGACCGAAGACAATGCGATTCCTACCGGACGAAATTTCGGAGACCTCACTGGGACTCAGCAGACTCACGCCGGAGACAGTCGTCAAACCAAAACCAGGACGACGAACCAAGACGTCGCCCATCGCATGATCACCAACCGATGTGGGCAAGCTGGACACGCCGCCTACAACTGCACCAACCCCTCGATCCTATTCTGCTGCGAATGTGGAAAATGTCTGGCTGACGCCTCAGTCAGAGAGATCACACAAGTTCTACTGGCGCACATCAAACTGGACCAACGAGAGGTCCAGATCTCACTCCTGGTCTTACCAAACATGTTGGAACACGTTATTTTCGGCATGGACTTCCTATGTGCCATCCAAACAACGATCCGATTCGGCACTACGCAGCTAAAACTACGAGATCACCGGCTCACGCCGACGCCACCGAGATTTCTGACCAACCACATCCAAGTCACCGAACTAAGCAACAAGAAACCTAAGCCAACCGCAGCGAACACACGTCCCTGACCTACCACAAAGAATACGGCACCGTAACGAAGAATATGACACCGAAAACAACTACAGCGAAAGCGAAGCGCCGGCCCACAACGGAAAACACGGCCACTACGGAGCACCCGCGTCTTAAACCAACCACAGGGAATACTCATTCCAAACAAACCAGAAGGATCTCATACGTGAGACGAGCACAAACGCACCCGGCGCTCGACACAGGAAGCCCAGGTCCAAAACAAAGTACGGGACCCACGCATCCCAAACACACCACGAGGATCTCACACACGAGACAAGCATCCACACACTTGAACCCGGCGCTCGACACAGGAAGCCCAGGTCCCCTGTCCAGCCACAGAGCACTCACGCACCCTATCCTCAACGGAGAAGGCGAACCCACGGACAACCTTAAGAGCCGACAACCAGCCCGGAAATCCGACAACGACAACGGCAGCAGCAGTCCGACAACCAAGCCACGAGCGAAACAGCCATGTTTACCCCCGCTGGACCAACAATGGAACTGATTTCCACAGGACCTCTCCGCCAGGAACCGGAATCTAGGAGAATCTCGGAATCTTTGGCCGACGCCACACCGATCTTCGCAAAGCCAATGGAGTACCTTCCAAGTACCGACGTGCCGACTAGCGCCGTGCACCAAGCCATGCCTAGAGCCACTCCTACTACTACTCCTCTAAACATAAGAAACAGCGGTACACCTAGACTAAGCCAGAATAATTATAAGAACCCTCGCAACGCGATCACCAACCCCACAAATTTTTGTCAACTACTGACCCACATACACCGCTGGATTTTCTCCATGTAGACTCGACAGAAACAATCACACACAACCCACTGACCCACCGTCAGATCGTCGACGCAGCACAATATTCAACCCACATACACTAATCAATTTCCGCGATGCGAAATAAACAAGAGTGCTAAAACTCATTACCACCCCACAAACCAACTGACACAAATTGAGACTTATCAAAAACTCCACACCAAGCACATCCGGATTCGGCGGACTCAGCTGCCCCAAACACCATGTTCCGGCTTTAAATAGCGCGAGCCGCTGATCAATCGGATCAGTCCATCAGCCGATACCCGAACAGTTAGGGCAGTCCATCAGCCGACAGTCAAACAGTTAGGGCAGTCCATCCGCCAGCAATCACACCACCACCTGGCAGAAACACAATTTACACACTTATTCTTCCACTCCCACTCTAAAATAGACCGATAAAGTCATTATCAACCAAACTCAAGTGTCAGCATTTTCTTCGCCAAGCGCGAACAGTTGCATTACAAGCCAAAAATACGGTAACGCAACGCCGCCGTAGCTTTCTTTCGGTCTCACGACCAAGCCCCTGCCGACAAAAGTTTCCAATTTCCGACCGAGCTAGTCGTTGGTTTCGTACCAGACCACTGCAGCTCCTGGTAGCTCCTGGACATACTTCCGCCAGGAGTTTTGACGTATTTCCTGCCATCACAGTATTTCGAACAATTGGACGACAAGATCCGAGCCCTCAATCAAACGGTGGAAGAACCGTTCAAAGACTTTCTCATCGAGATACGGCTGCATGAGTAGCCGGGTACCAGCTAAGGAGCTTTACAGAATCTACGAAAACGCCCTACCAGCAACGATACCAGCTATCCGTGCGGCGACACGAGCTGAAAAGCTTGTCACAGCTAACACGGTTAGCCGGAGGGTACGAAAGTATTCAAGAGCGGAGCCCCCCGACCAAACGCGTCCCCATGCGAAGCCCATCAAGAGACACCAGACCGAAGACAATGCGATTCCTACCGGACGAAATTTCGGAGACCTCACTGGGACTCAGCAGACTCACGCCGGAGACAGTCGTCAAACCAAAACCAGGACGACGAACCAAGACGTCGCCCATCGCATGATCACCAACCGATGTGGGCAAGCTGGACACGCCGCCTACAACTGCACCAACCCCTCGATCCTATTCTGCTGCGAATGTGGAAAATGTCTGGCTGACGCCTCAGTCAGAGAGATCACACAAGTTCTACTGGCGCACATCAAACTGGACCAACGAGAGGTCCAGATCTCACTCCTGGTCTTACCAAACATGTTGGAACACGTTATTTTCGGCATGGACTTCCTATGTGCCATCCAAACAACGATCCGATTCGGCACTACGCAGCTAAAACTACGAGATCACCGGCTCACGCCGACGCCACCGAGATTTCTGACCAACCACATCCAAGTCACCGAACTAAGCAACAAGAAACCTAAGCAAACCGCAGCGAACACACGTCCCTGACCTACCACAAAGAATACGGCACCGTAACGAAGAATATGACACCGAAAACAACTACAGCGAAAGCGAAGCGCCGGCCCACAACGGAAAACACGGGCACTACGGAGCACCCGCGTCTTAAACCAACCACAGGGAATACTCATTCCAAACAAACCAGAAGGATCTTATACGTGAGACGAGCACAAACGCACCCGGCGCTCGACACAGGAAGCCCAGGTCCAAAACAAAGTACGGGACCCACGCATCCCAAACACACCACGAGGATCTCACACACAAGACAAGCATCCACACACTTGAACCCGGCGCTCGACACAGGAAGCCCAGGTCCCTGTCCAGCCACAGAGCACTCACGCACCCTATCCTCAACGGAGAAGGCGAATACACGGACAACCTTAAGAGCCGACAACCAGCCCGGAAATCCGACAACGACAACGGCAGCAGCAGTCCGACAACCAAGCCACGAGCGAAACAGCCATGTTTACCCCCGCTGGACCAACAATGGAACTGATTTCCACAGGACCTCTCCGCCAGGAACCGGAATCTAGGAGAATCTCGGAATCTTTGGCCGACGCCACACCGATCTTCGCAAAGCCAATGGAGTACCTTCCAAGTACCGACGTGCCGACTAGCGCCGTGCACCAAGCCATGCCTAGAGCCACTCCTACTACTACTCCTCTAAACATAAGAAACAGCGGTACACCTAGACTAAGCCAGAATAATTATAAGAACCCTCGCAACGCGATCACCAACCCCACAAATTTTTGTCAACTACTGACCCACATACACCGCTGGATTTTCTCCATGTAGACTCGACAGAAACAATCACACACAACCCACTGACCCACCGTCAGATCGTCGACGCAGCACAATATTCAACCCACATACACTAATCAATTTCCGCGATGCGAAATAAACAAGAGTGCTAAAACTCATTACCACCCCACAAACCAATTGACACAAATTGAGACTTATCAAAAACTCCACACCAAGCACATCCGGATTCGGCGGACTCAGCTGCCCCAAACACCATGTTCCGGCTTTAAATGGCGCGAGCCGCTGATCAATCGGATCAGTCCATCAGCCGATACCCGAACAGTTAGGGCAGTCCATCAGCCGACAGTCAAACAGTTAGGGCAGTCCATCCGCCAGCAATCACACCACCACCTGGCAGAAACACAATTTACACACTTATTCTTCCACTCCCCACTCAAAAATAGACCGATAAAGTCATTATCAACCAAACTCAAGTGTCAGCATTTTCTTCGCCAAGCGCGAACAGTTGCATTACAAGCCAAAAATACGGTAACGCAACGCCGCCGTAGCTTTCTTTCGGTCTCACGACCAAGCCCTGCCGACAAAAGTTTCCAATTTCCGACCGAGCTAGTCGTTGGTTTCGTACCAGACCACTGCAGCTGGTAGTGGTAGTCCTGGTAGCTCCTGGACATACTTCCGCCAGGAGTTTTGACGTATTTCCTGCCATCACACTATTTCGAACAATTGGACGACAAGATCCGAGCCCTCAATCAAACGGTGGAAGAACCGTTCAAAGACTTTCTCATCGAGATACGGCTGCATGAGTAGCCGGGTACCAGCTAAGGAGCTTTACAGAATCTACGAAAACGCCCTACCAGCAACGATACCAGCTATCCGTGCGGCGACACGAGCTGAAAAGCTTGTCACAGCTAACACGGTTAGCCGGGGGGTACGAAAGTATTCAAGAGCGGAGCCCCCCCCACCAAACGCGCCCCCATGCGAAGCCCATCAAGAGACACCAGACCGAAGACAATGCGATTCCTACCGGACGAAATTTCGGAGACCTCACTGGGACTCAGCAGACTCACGCCGGAGACAGTCGTCAAACCAAAACCAGGACGACGAACCAAGACGTCGCCCATCGCATGATCACCAACCGATGTGGGCAAGCTGGACACGCCGCCTACAACTGCACCAACCCCTCGATCCTATTCTGCTGCGAATGTGGGAAATGTCTGGCTGACGCCTCAGTCAGAGAGATCACACAAGTTCTACTGGCGCACATCAAACTGGACCAACGAGAGGTCCAGATCTCACTCCTGGTCTTACCAAACATGTTGGAACACGTTATTTTCGGCATGGACTTCCTATGTGCCATCCAAACAACGATCCGATTCGGCACTACGCAGCTAAAACTACGAGATTACCGGCTCACGCCGACGCCACCGAGATTTCTGACCAACCACATCCAAGTCACCGAACTAAGCAACAAGAAACCTAAGCCAACCGCAGCGAACACACGTCCCTGACCTACCACAAAGAATACGGCACCGTAACGAAGAATATGACACCGAAAACAACTGCAGCGAAAGCGAAGCGCCGGCCCACAACGGAAAACACGGCCACTACGGAGCACCCGCGTCTTAAACCAACCACAGGGAATACTCATTCCAAACAAACCAGAAGGATCTCATACGTGAGACGAGCACAAACGCACCCGGCGCTCGACACAGGAAGCCCAGGTCCAAAACAAAGTACGGGACCCACGCATCCCAAACACACCACGAGGATCTCACACACAAGACAAGCATCCACACACTTGAACCCGGCGCTCGACACAGGAAGCCCAGGTCCCTGTCCAGCCACAGAGCACTCACGCACCCTATCCTCAACGGAGAAGGCGAACCCACGGACAACCTTAAGAGCCGACAACCAGCCCGGAAATCCGACAACGACAACGGCAGCAGCAGTCCGACAACCAAGCCACGAGCGAAACAGCCATGTTTACCCCCCGCTGGACCAACAATGGAACTGATTTCCACAGGACCTCTCCGCCAGGAACCGGAATCTAGGAGAATCTCGGAATCTTTGGCCGACGCCACACCGATCTTCGCAAAGCCAATGGAGTACCTTCCAAGTACCGACGTGCCGACTAGCGCCGTGCACCAAGCCATGCCTAGAGCCACTCCTACTACTACTCCTCTAAACATAAGAAACAGCGGTACACCTAGACTAAGCCAGAATAATTATAAGAACCCTCGCAACGCGATCACCAACCCCACAAATTTTTGTCAACTACTGACCCACATACACCGCTGGATTTTTTCTCCATGTAGACTCGACAGAAACAATCACACACAACCCACTGACCCACCGTCAGATCGTCGACGCAGCACAATATTCAACCCACATACACTAATCAATTTCCGCGATGCGAAATAAACAAGAGTGCTAAAACTCATTACCACCCCACAAACCAACTGACACAAATTGAGACTTATCAAAAACTCCACACCAAGCACATCCGGATTCGGCGGACTCAGCTGCCCCAAACACCATGTTCCGGCTTTAAATAGCGCGAGCCGCTGATCAATCGGATCAGTCCATCAGCCGATACCCGAACAGTTAGGGCAGTCCATCAGCCGACAGTCAAACAGTTAGGGCAGTCCATCCGCCAGCAATCACACCACCACCTGGCAGAAACACAATTTACACACTTATTCTTCCACTCCCACTCAAAAATAGACCGATAAAGTCATTATCAACCAAACTCAAGTGTCAGCATTTTTCTTCGCCAAGCGCGAACAGTTGCATTACAAGCCAAAAATACGGTAACGCAACGCCGCCGTAGCTTTCTTTCGGTCTCACGACCAAGCCCTGCCGACAAAAGTTTCCAATTTCCGACCGAGCTAGTCGTTGGTTTCGTACCAGACCACTGCAGCTGGTAGTGGTAGTCCTGGTAGCTCCTGGACATACTTCCGCCAGGAGTTTTGACGTATTTCCTGCCATCACAGTATTTCGAACAATTGGACGACAAGATCCGAGCCCTCAATCAAACGGTGGAAGAACCGTTCAAAGACTTTCTCATCGAGATACGGCTGCATGAGTAGCCGGGTACCAGCTAAGGAGCTTTACAGAATCTACGAAAACGCCCTACCAGCAACGATACCAGCTATCCGTGCGGCGACACGAGCTGAAAAGCTTGTCACAGCTAACATGGTTAGCCGGGGGGTACGAAAGTATTCAAGAGCGGAGCCCCCCCCCACCAAACGCGCCCCCATGCGAAGCCCATCAAGAGACACCAGACCGAAGACAATGCGATTCCTACCGGACGAAATTTCGGAGACCTCACTGGGACTCAGCAGACTCACGCCGGAGACAGTCGTCAAACCAAAACCAGGACGACGAACCAAGACGTCGCCCATCGCATGATCACCAACCGATGTGGGCAAGCTGGACACGCCGCCTACAACTGCACCAACCCCTCGATCCTATTCTGCTGCGAATGTGGGAAATGTCTGGCTGACGCCTCAGTCAGAGAGATCACACAAGTTCTACTGGCGCACATCAAACTGGACCAACGAGAGGTCCAGATCTCACTCCTGGTCTTACCAAACATGTTGGAACACGTTATTTTCGGCATGGACCTCCTATGTGCCATTCAAACAACGATCCGATTCGGCACTACGCAGCTAAAACTACGAGATCACCGGCTCACGCCGACGCCACCGAGATTTCTGACCAACCACATCCAAGTCACCGAACTAAGCAACAAGAAACCTAAGCCAACCGCAGCGAACACACGTCCCTGACCTACCACAAAGAATACGGCACCGTAACGAAGAATATGACACCGAAAACAACTGCAGCGAAAGCGAAGCGCCGGCCAAAACAAAACAAAACAAAGTACGGGACCCACGCATCCCAAACACACCACGAGGATCTCACACACGAGACAAGCATCCACACACACTTGAACCCGGCGCTCGACACAGGAAGCCCAGGTCCCTGTCCAGCCACAGAGCACTCACGCACCCTATCCTCAACGGAGAAGGCGAACCCACGGACAACCTTAAGAACCGACAACCAGCCCGGAAATCCGACAACGACAACGGCAGCAGCAGTCCGACAACCAAGCCACGAGCGAAACAGCCATGTTTACCCCCGCTGGACCAACAATGGAACTGATTTCCACAGGACCTCTCCGCCAGGAACCGGAATCTAGGAGAATCTCGGAATCTTTGGCCGACGCCACACCGATCTTCGCAAAGCCAATGGAGTACCTTCCAAGTACCGACGTGCCGACTAGCGCCGTGCACCAAGCCATGCCTAGAGCCACCTCCGAAATCGTCGTCGCCCAAAAAAGTCTCCACTGGACTTCCGACATCGTCGAGCGTGTGCTCGTCAGGATGGATAATCGACCATTAAGCAGCGATACTATCCAAAGAACCCCATCTACCTGGAGCGCTATACGACGAGGTCACACAAGGAACAGGACGTCCTGTCCCGATAACCCTCTGAAACCGTCGCAAGGATCAAAGAGGACACTAAACCTGCCCCTGGCGTACACGACGCTTTAGACAGCGAGCTAGCTGGCGAGGCAAACGTCAACAATAGCACTACTGACCCACCGCCGAATGTAAACCATCTATAGCAGCAGAAATTCCAGCGCCCCCGTTATACGACTGACCCACAGCCGAAAGTAGATCAACAGCAGTATCCTCACATCCAGCCGGAAGAAGGGGTGTAACGAACCATGGAACCATGGCTCGCTACATTCTTTAGGGCATAAGATACCCTACTCCTCTAAACATAAGAAACAGCGGTACACCTAGACTAAGCCAAAATAATTATAATAACCCTCGCAACGCGATCACCAACCCCACAAATTTTGTATTTTCTCCATGCAGACTCGACAGAAACAATCACACACAACCCACTGACCCACCGTCATATCGTCGACGCAGCACAATATTCAACCCACATACACTAATCAATTTCCCCGATCCGAAATAAACAAGAGTGCCAAAACTCATTACCACCCCACAAACCCACTGACACAAATTGAGAATCAAAAACTCCACACCAAGCACATCCTGGTTTTAAGGCGGACTCAGCTGCCCTAAACACCATGTTCCGGCTTTAAATAGCGCGAGCCGCTGATCAATCGGGTCAGTCCATCAGCCGATACCCGAACAGTTAGGGCAGTCCATCCGCCAGCAATCACACGACCACCGGGCAGAAACACTATTTACACACTTATTCTTCCACTCCCACTCAAAAATATACCAATAAAGTCAATATCAACCAAACTGAAGTGTCAGCATTTTCTTCGCCAAGCGCGAACAGTTGCATTACAAGCCAAAAACACGGTAACGCAACGCCGCCGTGGCTTTTCTTTCGGTCTCACGACGTAGCCCTGCCGACAAAAGTTTATATTTTCTCTCATTTTAAAAATTATGGACGCCACAGATGTTCATCCTTGGAAGGTGCGGAAGGGGGCGTGGCGGAATTTTGTAATACACTTTTATTACAGTGATATCACAGGAGTTTGGATATAAGGTTTGTTTGCTCTAACCCAACGCCACCTAGCTTTTCTTTCGGTCTCACGACGTAGCCCTGCCGACAAAAGTTTATATTTTCTCTCATTTTAAAAATTATGGACGCCACAGATGTTCATCCTTGGAAGGGGCGGAAGGGGCCGTGGCTGAATTTTGTAATACGCTTTTATTATAGTGATATCACAGGAGTTTGGATAGAAATTTTGTTTGCTCTAGCTTTTCTTCTCTCCGATATCTATTTGCTCATCTGGACGAACGGGCAAAGCAGACGCGGTGGAGCGTCAGAAAGAGCGAGAGGGAGTGATAGCTCTCTCAATGGTTTTTTTCATTGTTTATCTGTTGATAGATACTTTTGATAGATACTGGATTTCCCTATGATTTTCAATTTTCAGTTTTCTTGTATCTTCAAAATTGTGGATACCACAACTTTCGACCTTGGTGAGGATGAATGGGGTGGGCGATATTTCGAAATACACTTGTAACAGTGTGACATCAAATAAGTCTGGACTGAGAATTTGGTTGATCTAGCCCTAACAACTAGGCGCTCAACAAGACAGACGGGTAGACATACATGGCTACATCGACTATGCTATTGATGCTGATCAAGAATATACATATATTCTTTATGGGGCCGTAAATGTTTCCTTCTCTGCGTTACACACATCCCCTTTTACCATAAACACAATATACACACTTACTCTTCGATTACGGGTATAATATGACGATTAATAATAGAAAAGCGGCGGATTGTAATTGATAGTATTTTGCTATTTATATAAAGGAAAATTATATGAAAATTATAATTGACTATTTTTATTAATTGATATTAATATAAAGCAAACATTCTGATTTTACCCTCTCTCCCACAACAAGAGCTGCCAGTCCCAAGGAGTATTTTCATGTATATGCCTCCTTAAAAGACGTTACATTCTCGGCGGCAGTTGAAAGAGTATCGTCGAACTGAATGCAAAGTGAAATTTAAGTTGAGATCAAGGATGGGGCGCAAAGACAAGAAGGGTTACGAAAATTTTGTATTTGTTTTAAAATAAGCTTAAGGAAGAGTTTTTACTATTGGGGGCAATAAACCTTTTCGGGCGAAAACGAGTATTTGCTGCTGTAGTATTTGCTGCTGTAGTATTTGCTGCAGACTGAGTGCCTGCAGCCTTCTCGCCGAAAAGAATGCGCACCAAAGTCTTAATCCTCAAGACTTTGCGAGCCAAATTTCAGAAAATAATTGTGTTATGTTTTTTGACACCATTCTTGCCCGAAGCAGCTGCGCTGGCTGATAGGTATTGACGGCATCCACCAAACGCTGTTGGGTAATATTAAAGCTAACAATAAAGAAAGAATTAAAACTCCACATATATTTTAAGTAATGTTTATCATTTAATGGATATTGAGTAGAATGTTACTTTTCGACGTTCAGCAACGTTCGATTTATGTCTTGCCCGCTCGTATTTAAAAAATTAAAATTGTTAAATTTTTTTGAAACATTTCATAGCTCAGTATAATTATCCCATTCTAAAAGATTTTTTAATAAATAGACGAAACATTTAGCAGAGTAATGTAGATACAAAATCAGATACAGTCATGTGATTTAAAATAAGGACAGTTGGCCATGCTTCAGAAAATTCTCTATAAAATTGCTGTTTTTAGGAATTTTGAGCTGATCTTAATTTATATTAGTTAATTTATGTTTGCACTCCTTAAACTAATGGTAAAAACCCAAGTTTAACGGTAAAAAAAAATTAAAAATTTTTGTTCGATATGTCATTGACTTTGGGCTGTGCGAAATAATAGGGACACCCAAAAGAAAACATGTTATAATTCGTAAAAATATCATCTTTCTCAAAGGTTTTAATTTTTAATAATTGATTGTAATTAGTTTTGGTAGTTTTAGATATAAAAACATCCATAAAGCAAAGTTCAGATAATACGGACGGAAGGAACGTGCATAGAAGTACTCAGGTACCCATGGACATGAAAAACGTCCACAATAATGGATTTTCGTATCGGAAAATGGCCGAAACATTGACATTTATCAAGGAAATGAATGCTAATGCAGTAAAACATACGATTAAATACGAAACACGGAGAAAAAAATTAAAAATATTCCAAACCATTGAGAAAAATATGCTTAGATTCGTGAGGCAACCCGCATTTAAAATTTCTCAAAATAAACAAAAAAATATTTATTGGAGTTGAACCCCCTTAAAATATGAACAATACTTAAAGCTAACCATATAAACTCCAAAAGACCCCAAAAAGTTCCATGCATATCGAACAGAGATATACCAAAGATGATGATGGTCGCTAAACACAGAGAACCATCAATTATTGTATTAGGGTGCCCGTGTGCATGGTCCACAGCGACCATCATCATCTTTGGTGTATCTCTGTTCGATAGGCATGGAACTTTTTGGGGTCTCTTGGACTTTTGATTGTTAGCTTAAAGTATTGTGCATATTTTAAAAGCGTTTGCTTTAATAAAATATTTTTTTTTTTAATTTTGAGAATTTTTAAAAAGGACTTGCCTCACGAATTTCAACATATTTTTCTCAAGGATTTGGAATATTTTTGATTTTTTCCCACATGTTTTCTATTTAATCGTATGTTTTACTGCATTAGCATTAATTTCCTTGACAAACGTCAATGTTTCGGCCATTTTCCGGTACGAAAATCCATTATTGTGGACGTTTTTCATGTCCATGCATACCTGAGTACTTCTAAGCACGTTCCTTCCGTCCCTATTATCTTAACTTTGCGTTATGGATGTTTTTATACCTAAAATTACTAAAACTAATTACTATCAATAATAAAAAACTAAAAACCTCTCAGAAAGATTTTTTTTTACGAATTATAACATGTTTTCTTTTTGGGTGTCCCTATTATTTCGCACAGCCCAAAGTCAATGACATATCGAACAAAATTTTTAATTCTTTTTTTACCGTTAAACTTGGGTTTTTTACCATTAGTTTAAGGAGTGCAAACATAAATTAACTAATATAAATTAAGATCAGCTCAAAATTCCTAAAAACAGCAATTTTATAGAGAATTTTCTGAAGCATGGCCAACTGTCCTTATTTTAAATCACATGACTGTACATCCCAGCACAAAGGGTTGTCGAACCGAGCTAAACCTTTTATTTTATTGTTTTATTCCAAAAGCAGCACTTTTAGACACAATACATATGTACATATGTATTTTTTATCGTTGAACACTATTCGCCATTTTGTTTCTGTTGATTCGCATAAAGCTCCTCCTATGTAACCTGTTTTATCTCTTAGTCTGACTAAATAGTTAAACTTTAAATGTGTTGAATCCAATCCAAACACACTACATAAATATGAATATGTACAAGCATATGTTCATCCGCTTGATTGCAAGTAAATACGTATGTACATGTGTTTGTATATAAAAAATACGTATATACATATGTATGTATGTACTATTTAAGCATACAACTCGTAAAAAAATTACTCATAAAATCATCCACTACTTAGAGATGGATATGCACTGATGAAAAAAGCTCTAACACTTTTTAGCATACTGTTGTAATTATATGTGCATACATAACTACAAATTAAAAAATATAAAAAAAAATTCTGTTTGAAAATCATAGTACTTGTATAATTACAACTATCATCTGTATGTATCATCAACTATCATCTGTATTCACTTAAATGTGGGTAAACATGTTTGTGTTTATGCACATATGTACAGATGCACGTACATAGGCATGACAAAACAAAAATATCTTCACTTTTTTGTTTGCTGGGTGATAAACACACACACTTAGACCATTCTGAAACGGGTTAATGTTAATACAACACACGAAAAATGCACAGTGGTGTGTGTATAAAAGTATACAACTCAATAAAAAATGGATAGGAGCAAAACAGGTTTCTGGCTTCTCTCTTTGTGGTTGAATACTTCATCGACTATAACCGATTACGAGGAATGTCTTCATTAGTTGGGTACAAAATTGCTACGTTTATCAGTTTTGGTTCTACTTTGCATTATCGAGCCGAATTTCTATACTCTACCAATTGCAGATGTGTACATATGCATACATATGTAGATTCTGGAGAATTCAGGATTGTACACTGCACTACACGATATCTATACACTAAAGAAATTAGTCATTGTAATGTAAGAAATTGTCATACGGATCTGTCTTTATTACAACAGAACTAAAACCTGCATACGTACATATATGAATTTATATTTTTATGAAACAAAAATTTTATGAAAAAAAATTTGTATGTATTCAAATATACAGGGGTATGTATGTATGAATTGATGACTTTCTGCTGACTTGAGGCTCAGACACAATTTAAAGCAACGACACGCAACGAGCGCTTTGGCTGAGTTTGCGCTGATCGTATAAATGAAAAGTGTGCAATATGTCAGGAAGAACCTTGCATACTCTCACTAACTATTTTAACAGCATACTATTTTCATATGCCGTTTAACTAACCATCTCAGGCATTCAAACATTGCATTATTAAATATGATTAGGATCTTTATTGGCAGTTTATTTACATATACAGTATAGTATGATAGAGACATCAGCTAAGTCTATGTTCACAAAGATCAACTTTGTTAAAGTGCTCACTCCTTTTAAGGGTAAAATAATGTCTTCATCAGTAACAGTAGCGACAACCGAACGATGCGAATTGGGACAGTGGATGATAAAAATGGAGAATTAGGGGGAATGAAAAAGTTTTGGAATGACTATAAATTGAAAAATGAATACGACCATATGTAAGTACATATTGTCAATACACAATCCTACCACTAAATCAATGGTGATCATAGTGAGCCACTATGGCACAATAATAATCCAATCCTTGCGTGGCGCTGAAAATCAGGGCAATCGAAATTCAAATTCAATCGAAATAGGATCTAGGAAAGGCTCTATGCCATCTCCCCCTTATACTTTGCGGTTATACCGCCAGAGAGATACGGTGAGTATGAGGGTTTAGGAGAAGTGCGTTGGGTAACTCCAAATCGCACACTTGGTGGCATTCAATTATTTTCTACCCTTTAAAAAAAATAAAAATGTTTGAGTACCAAATACACATATGTATGTATAGTACATATCTAAGTAGCGGGTATTTTATAGTCGGAATATCGTAAAAAGGCTAACTTGTTCCTCTTTCATTTTCTGCTTCGACGGACAACATAATTCGAAAGGCGAGTTCGGCTCAATTTCTTGATAATGATGATGCTTCAATCTGCGTCTGCCTTGTCGCTTAATGGAGAAAGAAACTGGATTTAAGAGTATGTATGCATGTACATATGTACATATGAATGTATGTATGAGCGTGTATGTACATGTATGCATGTATGTTGTACATATGAATGAGTGTGTATCGATGTAGACAAAGGTGATGTTTTTGTGGGTTTCGATTTGCAGACTAATTAAGACCTTAAAATTCATACTGGCCAGGTAAAAAATAAAATAATTAAGTCATTGTGTTCTCCATCAATAAAAAGGCTTAATATGAACACAATATGGTACGTATATTTTATACCACATCTTTAAATCCAATTACATACATACATATGTATGTATGTACACACATACATACATAGCCGTTTTGGAATTTGTGATAATCCTTAATGGATCCACCAACTACGAGACTTCAAACCAAATACAAACCGTTGTTCCATCTCAACGGTGAAACATTGTACTCCTATAATGTATCATCTTTCGCGTCGTTTTGCAAAAGGGTTGTGAATTGTAGCTGAATTGCAAAACCTGCTGATGCCGCGATCTTCAGATTAGTTCGCTTTCATTTTTTTGCCACTCTGCAGTTGATAGGCAGACGAAAGCAGATGCAAAATCTTACATTTCTATATACAAACATATGTACGGAAAAAGTGCATGTGTGTGTACAAAAATACCACCAAATGTACATACGTACATACATATGTATGTGTACGTATGAATGTACATATATAAAAATATCTGGTTTTTTGTTGTTTCCAAGAACCGACCAAAGTTCCCTCATAAAATAAAACAAAATGTGTGCATGGAAATGTTCATACATACTTATGCACATAAATATGTATGCATCTACGTTCACGTACAGAAATACAAATGTGTGTATGTACTACCCGCTGCCAGGGCATCTTTCGTCCATTTCATAGAGAGAAGAGAAGACTTGGAATGACTTGAATAAGACGTTAAATTACAAAAGGAAGGCACATAATGAGAACGTAGGAGCGCACAGCAAGCGCATTTTAAGGCCTAATCCAGCCCCGCTGTGCTCTCGCAGGCACAGAATCTGCTTGAGCCCAAACATTCGTTGTCTGTGACTTTTTCGAAATACAAGTAGTAAGCCCTCAGCCACGCCACAGGTTTCCAAAAGGTCGTTTTATAGACATCGTGGCTCGTTGACTACCCAGGCCAGAGCATGGGCATTGACAAATTTTAGAGCCAGGGTCTGCAGGTACAATGCAGATCGCACACAGATACACTAAGATTCACATTTGTTCCATCTATGCTTCTACACAAGCATGCATATGTACGTATGCATGTACATTCATATGCACCTTTTTACTTAACTATTTTATTTAACTTTTTCCTTTTACTAATTATTTCACTTCTAAAATTTGTTTATTTTCTAAATTTAAAGTATATACATACATATGTATGTCGTTAAATACTTACATATGTGTGTATGTAAGTTCGTAAATATATAAATATTTCTGGCCGAAAGACTGTTTGTTTTACAAACTATGTAAACTGCACATGTACAACTTACTATGGATTCTCTTTTCGTTTTCAGAGTTTGTACTATGTATATCCCAAAAATGGTCTGTTGCTAAATATTCCCGGGTAATATGCTCCACTTTATAAATTTTACAAAGACATTCTCTCTACGAAAGTCTAACAGAAAATTTTCAAATGCAAAAAATTAGTTGCGGCGTAGCCAGGGAGTGCGACCTCTGGCGGAGGAGATCGAGATATTACAAATTATACATATTCTTGATCAGCATCAATAGCGGAGCCTATGTTTGTCTGTCTGTCCGTCCGTCCTAGTTCTCAGAAACTATAAAGGGTAGAGCAACCAAATACTGTTTCGAGACTCATGCTGTATCACACTCTTCAGTGTATTTCAGAAACTCGCCTCGCCACCTTCTGCCTACAGAAAGAACGCAAATCAGTGGTGTCCACAATTTTGAAGATAGCAAAAAACGGAAAATGTAATATTGTAGAAAATTACCATATCTAACAGATTGTCGATTATTATACCCAGAACGAAGAAATAGTTGAATGAAATGAAAGAACCCCCTCCACTTCAGTACTGAAGCTGCTACTCATACTCTGTCTCGCTCACACATTCTACCTTGCCACATTCGGCGTGCGGCCTGTGGCGGAGAACGAGTTGGAACGGTGTGTTGTTGTGAGAAGTGATGTACATAGATGTAGATACATGTAGATTTAGAAAAAATATGTGAAATCTAAAAACTGATCAAATAATTTAAAATTCGTCTGCGTGTATACCGAATGGTCGCACCCACGCGACTCACAACGTTCTCTTTCGTTATATTTACAAAATGGACTTTTATTCCTCTAGATTTGGTGTTTTGCTCAGTGTGAGATGCCGAGATAGTATCAAAACCGAGGGAATAGTGTGCATAATTACTTAATGTGTACATATTTATGTACATACATATATATCGCTGTATCAACAGTCAGGCTAAAAGTATTATGTATAGATTTCGGATTTGAATCTAGAATAAAAAAAAACTATTTTCTTTCCAATGCCGGAATCAACGAGGTATTGTGGGTTTTACGAGATGTTCGATAAATACAAAAGAAAAAGAAACTCGAAACTCATAATGTGTATGTACATACATATGTACATATGTATTTTGTATATATCTTTCGTGTGAGTTTCTATGGGAATCACTTCCTACCTCATTTTTAAATTAAATTTAATTTCATTACAAAATGTATAATTACTTTTCTTATTAAGATAAGCAGCCGAAAATAATATACATAAATCAGAACACTATATCATATTTGTTGGCATTAAAAAAAAATAAGGAAATATGTTTGAGAAAATTTTTTTCCTAAAAATACGTTAATATGCGTTGTAATTTATTAGTTTGAAACAACGCATGCATGTTTCACGTTTTTGTTTCACGATTATTGAAAAATGATAAATATAAATGTGTACGTACATATGTACATACATATGTATGTATGTACATCCATTTAAACCTTTTTCAAATTTATAGTAAATTGAGAATTGTTTAGAAATTGTCATTATAATATACTACAAAATTTAAATGAATAGATTGTCTAAAAAGACCTATACTTTTATGTTGCGTATTGTCCATTCAGATGGGAAGCGTATGCCTGATTTTTGTTTTATTTTTAAATATACATGGTAATATACACATTCACCTCATCATGTTCATTGGCATCATAAGCCCGGATGCAACGAAGTAATTTCTTCATTATTTTTTTGTTGTATTAATTGAGCAAAGGTATACCCTTGGCGCTACTCGTTTCGAATGTTTAAGAGAATGTATGTGTTTGTGTGTATAGATGTTGGTGTGTGTATGTACACAAGCCATATACATGCGATTACACACCAAGAAAAGCAAAGAGAGCATAATAGTGTGAAGGGATAGGGAGAGAGGTCTGTATGCGACAGCGAGATGGGAAATCCAGAGAGTCGCAATGTGGGAGCGGCGCGCCGATCGTTTCTACGTCCGAGGCATAACAAAACCCATTAAAGTCTATTCGTTGAGATTCGGTTGGTGCCGTCCAGGCCGTAAAAACGATCGGAACCTACCTGCCATTGGACCAGATCGAGAGAGAGAGAGAGAGAGAGAGAGAGAGCTGAGCCTTATTCGGTTGTAGCTGAAAAGAAGCCAAATCGCCAGCTCTAAGGGCAAAAAGTATCTTAAATTAGTATGTGTGAATGTGTTCTGTATATTGTATGGCCATCTTCGATCTGCCCGCCTTCGCTGACTGTTCGTGATCTGAAGCTATACACTTGAATCAGTGACGCACTTGCACATGTATCTGTGCGCTTATGCTGTATTTTAAATTGTATCTGTGTTAGCATCTGCAGCAGTATCTGTGAGAGGAGACAACGTGCGGTGGCGGTGCTGGTGCTCCATCTAAGTAAGCGAAGCATTGCAAGAGATAGAGTTGCTGCCACTCAGTCCTCTCGCAAGAAACACCGCAATAAGACGCAGCACACACTCGTTATTGACTTTGTCACACTTAATTTATTTTTGTTGGCTGAAAGTTAAAATAAATTAAGCGATTAATTTGGGTGCTCTGTGTAACTACATGATTTGCGTACAGTACTCACCCGCATGTGATCACCGTTGTGAAAACAAGTGAATATTCTTTAAAATTACTTAAAAAGCACTGAAACCACCATTTGTGTCTTGGGAATCGTATACGAGTGGTTCCTGGAAAATTAATTACTTACAAAAGCAAAATAATATGAACCTTTTTGTGCTATTTGTGCCAGTGTCTTGTTAGAATAAATGTGTTTCCAAACGCCGCTAAAATTTAATACGAAAGTGCCGACGGTAAAGCCATGATGTGAAAAATAAAATTCCGCTAACTTTAACATCATATATAGAAACATCTTTAATCTGGATCAGTTAAATCAACATGGACGCGTACGCCTTACCAACTTATTTTCCCCTTGCGTAAGTTTAATTATAATGCGCTATCTGTACACATACATACATATGTACATTTCTGTAATAATATAATAATACAATTTACAGTGTACAAAGTAAATTGAGGCGGTTTCTACGGCCGATTTGGAAATGTTCTTTCCCAAATCATAAATTTTCATAAATAAATAGCGACGAAGTTTGATCAAACCTGTTATTTTTAACACTTGGAAATGTAGAAAAATAATAATTATTCGCTAAATCGGTTATACGCTAAAAGAAATTGAAATTTGGGCATTCTATCCTCGACGTTTTACTTTCGGTATACATACATATGTATAGTACATATGCATGTTATTTGTCCCCTTTGAATCTATGCATTCTACCGTTTTTGATAACATAAGAACGATCAGTAAAAAAATCATCGTTTATTTCTAAAGAAACTTAAAATTCTTAACACAGTGCAACAGATCTTAGAATTTTCAATAAATCAAATCATTTTTTAGATGACTGTGCACTTCATAACAGTAAACATTGATTAGCAGAAAATCAAAATACTAATACTAGAATACTAATTTACTAAAAACCTCATTAATATGGCAATTCTTGGACATTTTAAACCCGTACTCGAAGACTTAATGGTTATAGTAGATTTTTGGTCAAAATGGATGGAAACATTTCCGATTCCATAAAGTATATACATACATATATTCTTGATTATAATAGTAGGCGATTGGATATAGGCTTGTCTGGACAGACAACAGACAGCCGTCTGTCCGTATTGATGAGCGCCTGGATCTCAGAGACTATAAGAGCTAGAGCAACCAAATTTTCAGTCCAAACTTCTGTGATACCACTTCAATACAAGTGTATTTCAAAATTTCGCCTTGTCCCCACAAAAGACGAAAGAGCACAATTTTGAAGACAGAAAGAAACGGAAACAGTATCGTAAAGAATGACCATATCTACCAGATTGCCGAATCTGATCCAGATCGGATCATTGTTATAGTTATACAATGATTAAATGAATTTTCAGCAGCTATCCCACACCCCTTCAGCCGCTTCTGATTCTCTCCCTCGCTCACACACTGCTCACACATTCTGCCTTGTGCAGTTTATGCGTGTTTTTGTTAGAATTGATGTAGATGTAGATGACAGATGTAGCAAAAAAATGTAAAATGTGAAAACTGATTATTTAAAAATTCCACATAAATCACATGTGTACTAAGTACGAGTACAAAAGTAGTGTCGCGTTAACGGCGACTCAACACGTTCGTTGTCGTTAGATGTATGTAACAGCCAGTCTGAAGCGTTTACTTAAAATGGCAAATATAATCACTAACGAAAATTGTTGAACACGTTTAATTTCGCTTGCTAAATAATATGCAGGTATTACCATTGTTCATAAACTATTTCACTTCCAATGAAAGACAATACATATCCGTTTTTAATGCATTGATTAGTTTGCCAATTAGTGAATTGTTTAACTAAATTGGAAAGTATTTATACAACTTATGATTTATGTAAATTAAAAAATATATTTGATAAGGAAAAGTGTCAAAGTAAAATGTTATCAGAGCTGATGACTGCCGCATGTTCCCTCGCTCTCTTTGTGGTATCGCTGTTCGCAAAACGGTCGGATGTATGATATTAGTGGAAATATAGAAAGAGCGAGCGAGAGCGACGATAGTTATGTTATAATGATAGTTCTTGCACTTCTTCTATCCTCTATATCCGTCTATATTCTAGTAATTTTCACGCCGCACGTTCGTTGGATTTCTCTATATAGATCGATAGTTGGGTTATAACGATAATTCTTGCACTCCGTCTATTCTCTATATCCGTTTATCCGTTTATATTATTGATAATTTCCATGCCGCACCGTTTCTTGAAAATCTCACTATTTCCTACAACGAAATACCACCTGACTGTTATATATCGCTTATTTTTTGCAATAATATCAATAGAAACTGGATTTACAAAAATAAGATGGGGGTGGCACATTTTTATCAAGAAATCCATTTAATTAATTTTTATTGTATACATATTTTCGCACAAACGTCTTTGGCTTTACCCTGCAATTTTCCAATACATTCATAATACATTTATTTAAACAAGAATTCATTACTCTATGACAACCATTAGGTTTCAAGGTGGGAATAGGTCGGAATCATTAATTATACATTTTCCAAAATAAATTATCGTTATAAATTGGCACACGTAAAACGATTGTCACTTAAACGTAAATTTGCGAATACAAACGTTTTATTTTTGGATGCTGGTCAGGAACGTACTTCAAACATTGAAATACGATTACGGCTAGTATAATTGTCTAAATTACCATTGCGCGCCGCATGTGACGTAGCTGTTTTGATTGACTGCGTCGAGTTATTTTTGGCACAATATACTCTCTGAATGCTGAATGTGCGAGAACCCGATTTCGATTTTCTGCGAGGTATTAATTGATGTGGCACTGATTATTAGAAGCTAACCCTGATTGTATTTAAGTATTTTCGTTTTCAAGTAGATCTGTAATGACACCCCATCTTTAGCGAACCTGCTATCAACATCAGCTGATCGATTTTTACGAGTGCGGCTTTTGCCTTTATTGTTTCTGTTTTTTCGACTTTTTAAACATTCATTAATTCAAAACGAAAAAAATATATACAAGTCGGTCATGCCGTTTGCGTATTTTTTATCACTTCATAAAAACCATTGAATTATACACATTGAATACAAAATAAAGAGAATAGACAAGAGATATGTATTATTATCGACCTTTATTAAATTAAAAGCCGGGAGTGCAAAGAAAAATGTATATGTAATGTATGGATTTATATGTTACAGATACTCGGAACTACAATTTCTAGCATCTAGGCGAGCTGCAGCCGTAGCAGCAGCGTCAACTGTGTTGCCGGGTTCGCCATGTCTTAACCACGTTCCGATAACAGATGTTAGTAGCTCGGTGACAGTTCCGCTCCCGATGTCCGGGAATGAAACAGCGACATCGGACTCTATTAAAGTGCCTGCTTCTATTCACCAAGCGATTAATACTGGGAATGCTAGTAACCACACATTACTGGCCAATTCATCTGGGCACCATCATCATCACCAGCATCAACATGTTCATAGTATAAATGTAGGTGGGCAACCTCAACCGCATGATTTTCACCCTGCCTACAGAATTCCCGGATACATGGAACAATTTTACTCTCTACAACGGAGCAGCCCCACTACATCCTACCATGGTAGTTACTCTGCTTTATAGCATAGCTGTTAATAGTAAAAACGTTAAAAATATAATTAATGTAATTTCCTTCTGGTAGATCCATATGCTAACTGTGCCTCGGCATTTCACTTGGCCGGTCTTGGATTAGGCTCAGGTGACTTCTTGGGTACGCGAGGTATGGGTTCTCTGGGTGAATTGCATCATGCTGCTGTTGCAGCAGCCGCCGCTGCAGGATCACTGGCAAGTACAGACTTTCACTTTAGTATTGATGGTAACGGACGACTAAATAGCCCGCAGCCGGCTGCCGGCAGTATTCGTGCAAGCGTTAGCCGCAAACGCGCGTTGTCTTCATCGCCATATTCGGACTCATTTGATATTAATTCAATGATCAGATTCTCACCAAATTCACTAGCCACGATTATGAATGGTTCGAGGGCAAGCAGTGCCGCTAGTGGATCATATGGTCATATTGCCGCAAATGCATTAAGTCCAATGACACACGCCCACTCATCAATAGCACCACGTCTACAGCAAATTCAAGCACATTTGCTGCGGGCAAGTGCTGGACTTCTGCACCCCATGACCCCGCAACAGGCAGCTGCTGCGAGTTTTTCTATGACCCATGCAGCCAACGCTGCTGCTCTAGGCCTAAGTGATGTTCATTCCAAACCAAAAGACTTACACTTACCCATTCTTGCGTCGAAATCTCCGATACCGAGACCAGCTTCAAATGAATCAAAGGAGGTCGCTGCTCTAAAGGTAAATGCGCTTTTATTTCTATGCAATATGTTTATATTGTTTATTAATATTATGGTTTATGCGATAATAGAACTTTGACGAGGGAACCCAGAAGGCCCGACAGTTAAAAAACAAGTCCATGGAGCAGCCATCGTCCACATCTGACAGCGTTGCACAAGTAGAAGCGGATAGCGCCTCTTCGAATTTATTGGAGCGCCGACAACGTAATAAAGGCTCAGGCAGCACTGGTAATGTCAATGGGGTTGGACAGAGTAGCCACGTGGAGGAATTCGTCAACTATGGCTCTACACCAACTCCATCGAATGAATATGACTGTACCACTGCCGACACAACAGATATTAAGGACGAGCCCGGTGACTTCATTGAAACGAATTGCCATTGGCGTAGCTGTGGTATTGAATTTATGACCCAAGATGAACTTGTTAAGCACATTAATAATGACCACATTCAAACCAACAAGAAAGCTTTCGTCTGCCGATGGGAGAATTGTTCACGCGGTGAAAAGCCATTTAAGGCGCAGTATATGCTGGTTGTACACATGCGTCGCCATACCGGTGAAAAACCACATAAGTGCACGGTATGATTGATTTTCAATTTATGTTGAAACAGTTTTTTTATAACATTATTTATAGTTTGAAGGCTGTTACAAAGCGTACTCCCGTCTAGAGAACCTGAAAACTCATTTGCGTTCGCACACGGGAGAAAAGCCCTACACCTGCGAGTATCCAGGATGCAGCAAGGCCTTTAGTAATGCTAGTGATCGTGCGAAGCATCAAAACCGAACACACAGTAATGAGGTAAGATTTTAAAATACAACAATTATCGAAATATTTAAAACCTGCGTTTATTTTTTCAGAAGCCATACGTTTGTAAAGCTCCCGGTTGTACGAAACGTTATACCGATCCAAGTTCGTTGCGAAAACACGTCAAAACTGTTCATGGTGCTGAGTTCTATGCTAATAAGAAACATAAAGGCCTGCCTTTAAATGATGCAAACTCTCAACTGGAGAAAGACAATAGCCAGAATCGACAGCATTTACAAGAGCAGCATATCGACTCAAGCCCTTTCAGAGATGACCTGCATATTGGAAAAATGATAGGCATGTCCAGTCCCAGTATTAAATCTGAATCAGATGCCAATTCTCCACATCATTTAATGGCAAATGGTGGTGGTGCCGCAACTTCCGATTACGGTGGCTTTAATGAATGTGATGATGAAGTCGATGTGGCCGACGTACCTATTGTCTTGCGTGCAATGGTTAATATTGGAAATGGGAATGCCTCTGCCACATCTATGGGGGCAACTTCTATGGGTCGCCAGCGTTTTCGCAGTCGACTTCAAACTAAAGGTATAAACTCGTGTACTTCGATGCTTTGTAATATTCCGGAGAGTAATCGTGCCATTGGCATTAGCGAACTTAACCAGCGTATTACAGAGCTAAAGATGGAGCCAGGTATGCCAACGTCTCATGTTCAAGCGCGAGTACCTTCTAATACAGGTTTAGGCAGCTTGCAAGATGAGTTATCGCAAACTCAATCACAGAATCGCAACATTGCTTTAACAAAGCAGGGCTATGCACCAGTACATAGTACTCTACAAGCTCAGTATCGACGAGACAGCCAGAACTCCAATGCCAGCACATATTACGGCAGCATGCAAAGCCGTCGTAGTAGTCAATCATCGCAGTTATCGTCCATGTCAACTATGCGACCGAACCCATCCTATAATACAACCTCAGCTTCTCTTTACGACCCAATTTCGCCAGGCTGCTCTCGCCGCTCTAGCCAATTGTCAAATGTTGCAAGCTGCTATGCCCTGACACCAACAACAGGATCGAATTCAACAGACAAATATTCGAATATAAACTGTAGTGCTATTGCACAAATGAATGACAATCCTGGCAATCAATATTTCGGCCCTAATAACAGTCTTCCACCCCTCCGTCGTCACATTTGATTGCAACTAATCTAAAGCGATTGCAGGGGACAAATGGTTTTAGCTGCTATCAGCAGGAAAAGTCTTTTCAAAATACCGGACGTTACTCTACTCCCAATATTATGCAGTCTCCGCATTCTGGGAACTATCGACAAGGAGCAGGGTTAGAGTTCGGTAAATCAGTGCAGAATAGTGTATCTAGGCGCCAATCCGAACCATTATTGCCGAACCTGAACTTAGAGCCTCATATTACATTGAATGATATGCGAAGCTCCAATAACAGGTATAGAACTTGCACAGGCGAAACTCAGGGGAATGAGTTTAGAACCAGGCAAGATACCGCTCAAATGCATCATGGTTGCAATGTCCCTGTTAATACTGTGAACATGCTTACGGCACATGAGCAACATCCAAATGAAAGAGTGAATTTGGATGAAGTTGAAGAGCTCATATTACCGGATGAGATGCTACAGTATCTTAATTTGGTCAAAGATGATGATAAGCTCTTTTCTGAAAAAGGACATGAAAATAGAGATATCTCAACTGGAGTAACAAAAACCTCATCAGCTAATGATAATCAAGATCGACCACCTGTAAACTTGGCAAATCAGCAGCTGACGTCAAATGCCTCGAACCTAGACATATCAGTAGCAATTCGACCGCATACTACGTCGCATCAAGCTGGACGTGCCTTCGGAACATTATGCGCACAAAGAGATCAGATTACATCAGAACTCCGTCGTCCTGAACAGACGGTATGCAATCATTTCTCGCAGAGAATTGATAATGGGCAATACACCCAACTCCCAGTAATATCTTTTGAGCAACAACCAATAACAGCAACTCAGAATCAAATTATAGATTCATCAATGACAAGTTTGCCAGAGTTAACGGATATTTCAACTAACACGAAAATAGCTTCAGATGATATAGTGAATAGTGAACATCACAAAAATAACGGAAATGAGATTCAATGCGGAGTCATAAGCCAGTCACAAATGTCACCATCTCTTAACACAAATGGCACTGGCCAAGTGCCGACCATAAAGACACAAGCCCATAGCTCAAGTAAATTCCCTACAAAGCCCCCCTTAAAAAATGTGCAGCTTTCGTATATTTCTGCGACAAGCCCAAAAATTGGGACTGAAAACCAACCAGATAATGTAACTTCAATGCATTTAGAGACCTACCAACGTACCCTGGAATATGTTCAGAGTTGTCAAAACTGGATGCAGACAAACAACGCCGTTGCGGACCATGTTCATGTTACTGCAACCACGGCTACCACCAATATGCAAGTTTCTAGCAACAATCCCGTGTGGCCGGATGTAAGCAGCTCGACTCACCCCCAGGCGGGAACAAATATGGTTATCAACGATATGACTACATCACTGACCTCACTTTTAGAGGAGAATCGATATCTACAGATGATGCAGTAGAGTTTTACGTCAGAATAAACAATTGGACTAAAACTGTGCTTCCAGAAGAGAGATTACTAAATATGCAAACTAAATATTACATCACGAAGTTCATATTTAGCATTTTTTATTTTAAAACAAGACAATCAAATATATATTTTTTCAATATGAGTGGAAAAAAAGAAACTCTGCTGTATAGTATGTAGCAGATACATACATGCTATAAATTAATTGACTATTTAATTTTCAAGTATTATATTTTCTACTATAACTAAGCATAATGAAAAGGCCATTCGTTAAAAAAAGGACTATTAATTTTTTAAGATATACATACAAAACTGCCTAAAAGCATAGATGAACTGATTTGCTTTTCCGTACTAAGATAATCTTGATATGTCTTCCAAATCATTGATATGATTTAATTCCCTGTAATACAATTATTCATATTTTTGTAATTAAAAATACTCCTGTTTTTTACACTTACCTACACATATTTAGACTTTCAAGAAATCTTCAATAAACCTTGTTCCCTTTAATACGGAGTTACACTGGGTAAGAAAGCGGACGCGTGATCCAGGAGAGTCATTTAGCAGATATATGCTAAATTCTGGTTAAAAAAAATACGCTAGACGGGAATTGTGGAATATAGAGACTTTATGGTGTTGATAACGGATTTTTTCTGACTGTTTCATAATTAGGTCACACGTAAGTCTCTAAATTCTGAGTCATCTAAATACATTACGACTTAAAATTTATAAGGGGATTGAAAAAGTGGAAATCACTCTTGAGAGTCGGATATCAAATAAATTTGCTGCTAATAGAACTGTGGTAAAAGTCGGGGCTGACAATATATATTATTGATCAGCATCAATAGCTGAGTCGATATAGCCCATGCCTGTCTGTCCGTCTTGTTGAGCACCCAGTTCGCAGAGACTACAAGAGCTAGTCCAAACTTTCCAGAGTTTTCAGACTCATGTTGCAAAATTTTGAAATACACTTGTATGACAGTGATATCACAGGAGTTTGGATAGAAACTTTGCTTGCTGTAGCTTTTATAGTCTCCGAGATCTAGGCGCTACAAGCAAACTACGGCTACCAAACTTTCTATCCAAACTGATATCGAAATTCTTAATTTGCAGTGAAAATTAAGTCTAGTTAGTAGACGACCTGGTGAAAGCTGGTGAGAGAAACGATGGCAGAAATACTAAGAATAGGGGGATCAGGAAGGCTGATCTTATTCTTAGGCGAGTCCAGACGGACTGCCCCTGATGGCTCTGGCGAGGCTGTTTTTATTGCCGGGTGACAGTTGTTGGCCCCTTGGTTAGCACTAACACGTTTCGTAATTAGCTGGTAGTGTGGCCGTTCGGGTTTGATCCATGGTCACGCTGTTGGCGCGGGGATTCGAATGTTGGTCGATCAGGTGTTATTTTAGTGTGGCCGTGTAGAATGTAACATAAGAATTATATACTACGTTGTAATATATTTTTGTGGCTTTGGGGGGTCTGTATATGGTCTTGGGCGTCACACTTGAGAATACTCAAATGAAGATGCCATCATTCACAATTGCATCTCTAATTGATCGGTTCTTCAATATACAACAACATCTCTTGGTTAGAATCTACGACATCGTCTATAGTTGGGACATTATATCTCCGGTCATTTTCTTTAGCCTTTTATTTTGTCCTCGTAAATAAAAATTTTGTGGGTATCCTCATGGCATCGTATCAACAAACGAAAAAAGTTGTTCCATTCGTCAATCAGCGGCTGCAAGAGTTATGTTTCCTGATGTTCGATAGGAAATGGCACCGATGGTGCTTCAAGTTGAGGAAACTTTATATTTACGTCGGTGAAAAATGTCCATTTAATTTCATTGCGTTTCATTGAACCGTTTTTTACATTAATTACATACATTACATCTAACCTCCAATTCTGCATCTACATCCCATGGATATTAACAAATCATTTACAATAACAACAAACCCAACTGGATCAACCAAAACAACAGCAATCGATCCACCACAATAATCTTAATCTTTCAAACGATCTAGAAGCACTAGCAATCAATACAAAATCTAAACAAAGTTTAAACATATTTTTGACATACATCTCCCACAATAACCCCGTCACAAAACAGATCCTTCAAATCACGCTCAACAGCCAGCTCACTCAGTCCTTAGCCGTAGCTGCCCTGAGTTCAAGAAGGCCCTGGCTAAACTGGTTGATGGGTAAGCTCCTTCAGCTGAACTTAAACCACTGCCGAGCTGCCCAGGATCTGTTGGCCCAAACAGTCCTGGAGCAGAATATTGATATAGCGCTACTTAGCGAGCCCTACTCGGGAAAACACGAAGGAGTCTGGCAGCAAAGCTCAGACGGAGGAGCGGCAATCTGGAGCTGTGGCGCACAACCAGGCCAGCTCACGCACAGACTATCAGAGTGGGCTATGTGAGGGCTAAATATAATGGCATGTTTGTATATAGCTGCTACATAGCACCACGATTTACCCAACAGCAGTTTGAGGATATTATCAGCAGCATCGCCAACGACGCCCGAGACAAATCGCCGGTGCTCATAGCGGGCGACTTCAACGCCTGGGCAACGACTTGGGGCAGCAACAAGAATACTCCTCGCGGGACATCGCTCCTAGACGAGTTTGCCAGCCTTAACATCTGCCTTCTCAATAAAGGCAGAACACCAACGTACAGCAAAGCAGGAAGAGAGTCCATCATCGATCTCACTTTTGCAAGCCCTGAGCTCGCACGTCACTCGAAGTGGCATATGCTGATGTGATCTCGCTGTGGTGACGGACTTCACTGCATCAAGGAATTCCACAAGAATACTAAACACAGCGTGTACTGGATACAAGGAGGAAAGCCTCAACACAACCGCGCTCCTCTCGGCAGCCGAAGGACTGAGCGCCGCCGGGGATGCCGAAGCATCTGCGAAAGCCATCACCAGGACCGTCAAAGCGGCTTGTGATGCAGCCATGGAGGTGAAGAAGATCGGAGATCGGAGGAAGCAGGCACCGCCCCGTACCATGGTGGAATGAGCACATTGCTAAGGCTAGGAGGGAGTGCTGCGCAGCTAGACGTGCTTACCAGCGCTCTAGAGGAACGGCCCGATTCGACAGCAATGGGATAGCATTCAAGGCCAAAAGGAGATCGCTGAAAGATGCCATCAGAAGCAGCAAGAGCAAGTGCTTTAAAGCGCTCTGCGATGCGGCCGATGCTGAACCCTTTGGCGGGGCAAACCGACAACCTATGCCCAAGTGCCCTGAGCAGCTGAAAGGTATAGTTGACACCCTCTTCCCTTGGCAACCTCCCTTACAAGAGGAAGCCAGTGTGGAAGATGCGAGGCAGATCGACACCACCATCACCATCACCGCCAGAGAGGTACTGGAGGTCACGAACAAACTCAAGACGGGAAAAGCGCCGGGGCCTGATGGAGTCCCAAATGCAGCTCTAAAATCCCAGATCCCATCCTGACGCCAAGCCAGGCAAAGAGCTCAGCGACCCATCTGCATATCGGCCGCTATGCATGCTGGACGATGGGCAAGATCCTGGAGAGAATAATCTGCAACCGGCTGGAGGCGGAACTGGCAGAGCGCAACGGCCTCTCCGACCTGCAATTCGGCTTTCGGAAGCAGAGGAGCACCACAGACGCCATTCTGATGGTAACAAACATAGTAAGGGAAGGCATGGCGGGAACGCGATGGGCTGGAGGGGCCAAGAAGTACTGCCTAGTATGCACATTAGACGTGCGAAACGCCTTCAACTCGGCCAGCTGGAGGAGCATTCTGGAGGCCCTGAGCAGGAGGGGCATTCCTGAGCAACTGATACGGACGCTGCGAAGCTACTTCACGGACCGCGTCCTGATCTACGACACGGAAGAAGGAGCAAGGCAACACAAGATTACCGGGGGCGTTCCACAGGGCTCGGTCCTAGGGCCGATACTGTGGAATGTTATGTATGACGACATCCTGCGGCTCCCATTACCGGAAGGCTGCACACTGGTGAGCTTCGCCGACGACATCGCACTGGTGACAGTGGCAAAACATATTCGAGATGCGGAAGAAAAGAGCAGCGCTGCAATCGAGGAGATAATGTCCTGGCTTGCAACGAACCGGCTGTCCCTGGCGGAAAAGAAAACGGAGGCTGTTCTTATGAGCAGCAGAAAGAAGGACGAGCAGGCACTCGTGAGAGTCGGCAACACGGTCATCGTGACCAAGCCGGCACTGAAGTACCTAGGGGTAATGCTGGACCAGAGGTTGAGCTTCAAGGCCCATCTGGAACACGCCAGCTCAAAAGCAGCCACAGCAACGGCGGCCATCAGCAGGATGATGGCAAATACAGGAGGACCGCGAAAGCGCAGCAGACAGCTCATCGTCGGTGTGGTCACATCCATAATACTTTATGGATCAGCGGTGTGGGCGCCAGCAATGAGGGTGCCCACGTTCAGCAGAGACTGCAGGAGCGCCTACCGGCGCTGTGCTCTAAGGGCTACATGCGGCTTCAGGGCGGTGTCGGTAGACGCAGGCATGGAATGCAGTGGCCAACATGGCAGCAGCAACTCTCAAGGAGCTGCGCCGGCTGGAGCGATGCCGGTCCGGCTAACTCCAAAGAAGACCCACAGCCCGCACCGCGAAGTAATGCCTAGCGGCAGTCCCGCGGTTGCGGTACCACCCATCCTCACCTTATTTATCTTTCCCAAACCCCGTTCCAGGACCTGTTAGCGCTCTCACCAGGAGAGTATAGTCGCATATTCACCGGTGAGTACAGTTACGGCGGGTGACGGTCAGCTCGTGATCCCCTGTATCCTAGAACCGGGAGCATGGCCGCCTCCCTGTATCACCCGAGTGGCTGACGGCTAAGGAATTACAAGGTAATTTAAGATTATTCGGTGGGGCTATGATATTGCTCTCCGGAGATTTTTTACTTTAGGACGTTGATGTGCACTGACTGCACCATCAAGTGGCCCATGCAACACCAAGCCGAAGCCTGTTACGCGCGGATCCCAGGCAGATACGAAGCCCTCCTCCCGCCCAACCGACCGAGAGGCGCTGCCGCATGACGCGCGACACGAGTACCGATATCGATCGCGAACATGCAGGAAAGATAGGTGTTAGACTAATATTCGAGGAAAAATTAGGGCTAAACACAACGCTAAACATGCAAAATTACAAAAAAGAATATTACTAATTACGTGCAAGGTATGTTAGTATTAGTGATTTAAGTAGAGGAAGTGATTTAGTGGTGAATATTATATGGGTAGAACGAATTATAATCCGAGCATAAGATCCGAACGGTTCATGCAAGGAATAATTCGATCTACACAGTGGAAGGTACAAAGGAATAAAATTTCTAGAGGATCTAATAGGAATCGTGAAGTTTATGCGGCTCAACAAGTCAGGGCTGTCGATGTCACCCCTGATCAAGTTGTGCATGAAAATCACAGCAAGCACTTTTCTACGATTAAGTAAGGATAGAAGGTCTATTAAGAGCAATCTGCAAGAGTAAGAAGGCAGTCTCACACCTTCATCCCAGTGGAGGCCACGCAGAGCAAAAAGTAAAAAGTTTTTCTGTACTGATTCTATACGGTCTTGCTGTACTTTGTACTGAGGGCACCATACACACGAGCCGTACTCTAAAAATCGGACGAACAAGCGAAATATAGAGAGTCTTTTTTATATAGGGGTCGTCAAATTCGTTTGACCACCTCTTTATAAACCCAAGTACTCCCATGGCTTTATTTACCATGGTAGAAATATGTTCAGAAAATTTTAACTTGGGGTCTAGCTTAACACCAAGATCATCAACCAATGTAATTCTCTCAAGAGAACCACCGCAGAGGGTGCCCTGTGGTACTCCAGAAGTAACCTGAACAAGTGAAGACAAGGAGTTTTTGAAGAGGACTCTTTGAGACCTAGAGCAAAGGTAGCTGGAAATCCATTTCAAAAAGATTGGGCGGAAACCCTAAAATGTCAAGTTTTTGTGCTAAAAGGGAATGGTTTACAGAGTCGAATGCTTTACTGAAATCGGTGTAAATGACATCCGTCTGCATGCTACCATGGAAGCCTTTAATAATAAAAAGAGGTAAACTCTAGTAAATTTGTAGTTGTTGATCGTCGCCTTAGAAATCCGTGCTGAGCTGGAGATATAAGTGATTTGCAGAGATGTTGCAAGTGCGGGGTTAAAAATTTTCTCAAACATTTTTGGAATAGCGGATAACTTTGATATACCTCTGTAATTCATTGCGTCAGACTCACTACCTTTCTTATGGAGAGGAATAATAAACGATTCCTTCCAGATCGGAGGGAAACAGGAGGAGTTAAGGGATAGGGTGAATAGTTTAAGCAGGGGTCCACACAGTGTCGGCGCAGTACCTGAGTACACAGACGGGGACTCCGTCAGGACCCGGTGAGAACACCGGCTTAACTAGTCGAAGATCCTGAAGCAGTGAGCTTTCATTTAACTTAGGGCTGAAAATGCCGTTCGATCTTGGTAAACTGTATGGATACGGCTGACAAGAGTAGCTTTCATGGGAATAGGTTGTTTGAAAAAATTGTGCAAAAAAGATCGGCAATGGCCTGATCATTGTTTGCCGACGAATTATGAAATGATAGCGAGGATGGATGTCCGGACGTTTTACGCTTGCTGTTCACGAAGCTGTAAAACTGTTTAGGGTCCTGAGAAAAGCGCATCCTGCATCGAGCTAGGTAATTTTTGTAGCATTGAGCGTTTACAATGGTGAAATTTGACCGAGCTATTACATAGCGAGAGAGAGAAGAAGGAGAGCCAACTTCTTGAAATTTTTTATAAAGTCTTGATTTTATGTTTTTTAGACTGATAGCTCTTTGGTAAACCAAGGGGGCTTCCCAGATCTAATCGGACAAAAATATGGGACACAAGAAACAAAGAGTGTGTCAAGTACATTATAGAAAATGTTTGTGCCTTTCATAACGTCAGTGTACAAGTACAGAGCGGACCAATCGAAATCCCTAATCAGGCTATTAAGCTTCGTAAACTCGGCCTTACGAAAGCAGCGGACACGTTTAGAAAGCTTATCTGATCGATCCAATACAGAAGGTCCAATATCGACCGATACTTCGAAAGTAGGATGGTAGGAGTCTTCAGATATAGTGAGCGGAAGGGCTCGGGCTAACAACGCTATGGTCGGATCCGAGACGAAGCACAGATCGAGCAATCGACCCAAGGAATTTTTGACATGGTTGACTTGAGACAGGGACAGGTCTAGCAAGCCGTCAATAAAGTCATGTCGTGATATGGGCACAAGGTTATTCGACTCGTTTACCGAAGACCAAACAGTGCCTGGCAAATTGAAATCCCCAGAACTATCATGTGGTCTTTATCTGATAGCGTGGAAGAAACAGTTTTTAAAGCGGACAGGTGCTGCTCGTATATAGAGATATCCGAAGACGGTGGAATGTACGAGCAGGTAATGAAAATAGAAAAGGCTGGAAGAATCAGTTTTATGCACAGGAATTCTAGGTCTTGTTGAACCTGGAATATGAAATGTTCCGACGTGAAGTTAGAGTCCACTGCGATGAGGACCCCTCCTCCACGTCGAGACAAACGGTCATTTCTAAATATTGTGTACCGATCTGCCAAAACTTCGGAACTTAGGATGTGCGCTTTTAACCAGGTTTCAGTTAACACAATAATATGGGACAAAAATGTGAAACTTTCAAGATAGAGAGTGCTGAGCTTAGTACGTAAGCCTCTAGCATTCTGGTAAGTAATTAAAAGAGAGGAAGCTAGTTTTACGGATGAGTGGAAGTAGAGCGGGAAGATGAGGATGGAGCACTGGTCTGACTGCCGGGGAGAGTTATGGGGGGCCTATTCTTCTTCTTAGCCTTATTCTCCTTCACAACCAAGTGCTCCGGCCAAAAATTGGCAGAGCAAATGGTGTCGAAATGAGATGGGGGGAGACGCTTATCTTAAACGAAGCTATCTCCCCTGGCATAAGCGAAATTAAACTTCTCCACCTTTAGGCCTTCGGCTTTTTATTTTGCTTTGTATAAAAGCAGTTACATCATTAGATGTAAGATCAGGGCAAGCCGAGAGACAAAAACTTGCCGCTTTGGTGGGACACCCACCAGTGGTTTTGGCACCACAGGTGCGGTACCTGTGATGGCAATATCCGGTGGTCCCGGACGTTCAACAACTGGTGGGTTCGTAATCGATGGGATGGCTATGGAGTTTGGTACGGACTTTACGGACACGGACGCTACAGTCGGCTGCATGTTCTCCGAGACGATGCATTCGGCTACCGAATCTGCATCACCAGCAGCGATCGTTGCCCTTGGAGTGGCAAACGAAATCAACTGCTGCACTGGCGTAGTGGTCGGAGTTAGTTTTTTAGAAGTTTTTTCAAGAAGTTGGAGTTACCCACAAGCATGATATGGGCGTTGCAGAAAGACCCATCGGCTACTGATTTTCGAGAGAACTACAGGCGCTTGGCATAGGCTAAATTCCTGATGCTGATGATAAAGTTCCCGACAAAGAGTTGGTTGTGAAAGAGTATAAGGCTAAGAAGAAGAATAGGCCCCCATAACTCTCCCCGGTAGTCAGACCAGTGCTCCATCCTCATCTTCCCGCTCTACTTCCACCCATCCAAAAACTAGTTTCCTCTCTTTTAATTACTTACCAGAATGCTAGAGGCTTACGTACTAAGCTCAGCACTCTCTATCTTGAAAGTTTCACATTTTTGTCCCATATTATTGTGTTAACTGAAACCTGGTTAAAGCCGGACATCCTTAGTTCCGAAGTTTTGGCAGATCGGTACACAATATTTAGAAATGACCGTTTGTCTCGACGTGGAGGAGGGGTCCTCATCGCAGTGGACTCTAACTTCACGTCGGAACATTTCATATTCCAGGTTCCACAAGACCTGGAATTCCTGTGCATAAAACTGATTCTTCCAGCCTTCTCCATTTTCATTACCTGCTCGTACATTCCACCGTCTTCGGATATCTCTATATACGAGCAGCACCTGTCCGCTTTAAAAACTGTTTCTTCCTCGCTATCAGATAAAGACCACATGATAGTTCTGGGGATTTCAATTTGCCAGGCACTGTTTGGTCTTCGGTAAACGAGTCGAATAACCTTGTGCCCATATCACGACATGACTTTATTGACGGCTTGCTAGACCTGTCCCTGTCTCAAGTCAACCATGTGAAAAAATTCCTTGGGTCGATTGCTCGATCTCTGCTTCGTCTCGGATCCGACCATAGCGTTGTTAACCCGAGCCCTTCCGCTCACTATACCTGAAGACTCCTACCATCCTACTTTCGAAGTATCGGTCGATATTGGACCTTCTGTATTGGATCGATCAGATAAGCTTTCTAAACGTGTCCGCTGCTTTCGTAAGGCCGAGTTTACGAAGCTTAATAGCCTGATTAGGGATTTCGATTGGTCCGCTCTGTACTTGTGCACTGACGTTCTAAAAGGCACAAACATTTTCTATAATGTACTTGACACACTCTTTGATTCTTGTGTCCCATATTTTTGTCCGATTAGATCTGGGAAGCCCCTTGGTTTACCAAAGAGCTATCCAGTCTAAAAACATAAAATCAAGACTTTATAAAAATTTCAAGAAGTTGGCTCTTCTCTCTCTCTCTCGCTATGTAATAGCTCGGTCAAATTTTACCATTGTAAACGCTCAATGCTACAAAAATTACCTAGCTCGATGCAGGATGCGCTTTTCTCAGGACCCTAAACAGTTTTACAGCTTCGTAAACAGCAAGCGTAAAACGTCCGCACATCTATCCTCGCTATCATTTAATAATTGTCGGCAAACAATGATCAGGCCATTGCCGATCTTTTTGCACAATTTTTTCAAAAAAAACCTATTCCCATGAAAGCTACCTGGTCAGCCGTATCCATACAGTTTACCAAGATCGAACGGCATTTTCAGTCCTACGTTAAATGAAAGCTCACTGCTTCAGGATCTTCGACTAGTTAAGCCAGTGTTCTCACCGGGTCCTGACGGAGTCCCCGCCTGTGTACTCAGGTACTGCGCCGACGCTCTGTGTGGACCCCTGCTTAAACTATTCACCCTATCCCTTAACTCCTCCTGTTTCCCTCCGATCTGGAAGGAATCGTTTATTATTCCTCTCCATAAGAAAGGTAGTAAGTCTGACGCAATGAATTACAGAGGTATATCAAAGTTATCCGCTATTCCAAAAATGTTTGAGAAAATTTTAACCCCGCACTTGCAAATATCTCTGCAAATCACTTATATCTCCAGCTCAGCACGGATTTATAAGGCGACGATCAACAACTACAAATTTACTAGAGTTTACCTTTTTTTATTATTAAAGGCTTCCATGGTAACATGCAGACGGATGTCATTTACACCGATTTCAGTAAAGCATTCGACTCTGTAAACCATTCCCTTTTTAGCACAAAAACTTGACATTTTAGGGTTTCCGCCCAACCTTTTGAAATGGATTTCAAGCTACCTTTGCTGTAGGTCTCAAAGAGTGCTCTTCAAAAACTCCTTGTCTTCACTTGTTCAGGTTACTTCTGAGTACCACAGGGCAGCCATCTTGGCCCCCTACTTTTCACACTCTTCATTAATGACCTGCCTTCAGTATTAACAAACTCTCGAGTACTCATGTATGCGGATGACGTTAAACTCTGTGTCCAGTATAAGGACATTTCATTTCACTCTCGCTTGCAATCCGATCTCAATAACTTTCAGTCATGGTGTTGTGCAAATATGTTACACCTGAATGCCTCGAAATGTAAAGTAATGACATTTCATCGCTCCAGCCCCTTGTTGGCTCCTTACACCCTCTGCGGTGGTTCTCTTGAGCGAATTACATTGGTTGATGATCTTGGTGTTAAACTAGACCCCAAGTTAAAAATTTTCTGAACATATTTCTACCATGGTAAATAAAGCCATGGGAGTGTTTTGGGTTTATAAAGAGGTGGTCAAAGGAATTTGATGACCCCTATATAACGAAGACTCTCTATATTTCACTTGTTCGTCCGATTTTAGAGTACGGCTCATGTGTATGGTGTCCTCAGTACAAAGTACACCAAGACCGTATAGAATCAGTCCAGAAAAAACTTTTTACTTTTTGCTCTGCGTGGCCTCAACTGGGATGAAGGTGTGAGACTGCCTTCATACTCTTGCAGATTGCTCTTAATAGACCTTCCATCCTTACTTAATCGTAGAAAAATGCTTGGTGTGATTTTCATGCACAACTTGATCAGGGGTGACATCGACAGCCCTGACTTGTTGAGCCGCATAAACTTCACGATTCCTATTAGATCCTCTAGAAATTTTATTCCTTTGTACCTTCCACTGTGTAGATCGAATTATTCCTTGCATGAACCGTTTCGGATCTTATGCTCGGATTATAATTCGTTCTACCATATAATATCCACCACTAAATCACTTCCTCTACTTAAATCACTAATACTAACATACCTTGCACGTAATTAGTAATATTCTTTTTGTAACTTTGCATGTTTAGCGTTGTGTTTAGCCCTAATTTTTCCTCGAATATTAGTCTAACTCCTATCTTTCCTGCATGTTCGCGATCGGTTTCGGTACTCGTGTCGCGCGTCATGCGGCAGCGCCCTCGGTCGGTTGGGCGGGAGGAGGGCTGCGTATCTGCCTGGGATCCGCGCGTAACAGGCTTCGGCTTGGTGTCGCATGGGCCACTTGATGGTGCAGTCATTGCACATCAACGTCCTAAAGTAAAAAAAAAAAAAATTTTTGTAGGTTCACATTGTGGAAGGATACGGCTGACAAGAGTAGCTTTCATGGGAATAGGTTGTTTGAAAAAATTGTGCAAAAAAAGATCGGCAATGGCCTGATCATTGTTTGCCGACGAATTATGAAATGATAGCGAGGATGGATGTCCGGACGTTTTACGCTTGCTGTTCACGAAGCTGTAATACTGTTTAGGGTCCTGAGAAAAGCGCATCCTGCATCGAGCTAGGTAATTTTTGTAGCATTGAGCGTTTACAATGGTGAAATTTGACCGAGCTATCAATAACAAAAAGAAAGATCAAAACAAATAGCAATCAGACCACAGTGCAAGCAGTTTCTAAAAGCTATGCTTAAAGAAGAAATGGAAAAAAAAGGGAGAACTACTGCAACAGCTTGTAAGTGAGAGAGCTACTGCACAAAAAGGTTTATAAGCGAGAGAGAAAGAACAGTTAGTTTGGGTGATAGAGTGAGAGAGTTGCTAGACAAAAGCTAAAGAGCGGCCAAATGTACTTTCTTACTTACTGTAAGCAACAACAAAACACAATTACCCGCCGCACTAAATTGGTTAAAAACGTCGTGTTTATACACAAAAAATAGGCATGCACCCGCGGATTTCGATAGAAAATCAGATTAAGAGTGTAATTATTAAATTTATTAGGCCAAACACCGGTTGTTTGTAATATATAAAAGAAAGAAGCGGAGCGCAAGAAAAAAACACGTCTGGTCACTACAAAGAGAACGAACGAAATCATGAGATTTTCCTCAAACGCTTCCAGTCATTTCGAAATCTACTGCTGCCGATTAACTTAATGCATGCCTGAAATCGTCGTCTTTGTGGCAGCATTTCAAGAAGTTGGAGTTACCCACAAGCATGATATGGGCGTTGCAGAAAGACCCATCGGCTACTGATTTTCGAGAGAACTACAGGCGCTTGGCATAGGCTAAATTCCTGATGCTGATGATAAAGTTCCCGACAAAATTTTTGTAGGTTCACATTGTGGAAGGAGGAACTAATCACTAAAGTGTTTCCCGGCATTGCACAAAATTATAAAAATCTTGATTGGATTAGTAAACGGACAAACGGCAGCAAAAAATATGGATGACAATATCTTGAATTCCATTAGTCAATATCAACATGCTGGAGAGCTGCATTTATGAAAATCCATTGACAGCGTGACCGACGAGAATAAAGCGAAAAACCATCCCAAGGAATTTTTAAACTGGCTTGATTGTATCGATCAGAATCATGTTTCGGAATGTGAATCATCCGAAATTGTGCAACGGTACGCAGTTGTCAGTCAAGAAACTGATCAACATTTCATTCAAGCGACGATCTTCAACGAAAAATTCAAGGGAGAGGCAGTCCCTTTCCCACGAATTCAGATTATTCCAACTAATTCATTCATTTCATTCCATTTCAAAAGGATTTAAATCCCCGTTTGATTGGCTTTTGCGATGACAATTAATAAATGGCAAGGCCAATCATTGGAAGTCTGTGGGATTATTTTCCAATTTTTCTGGTTGTTTGTTTTTGCGCCGGAAAACATATCGATAACAACTTTCGACGGGACCGCTATTTCAAATATATTTGTTAATATACATGCCGCAACCAAGAATAACTAATATTTTCCAGCGGGGCTGTAATGAAATTAAACGAGAAAGAACGTACGGAGTCGCTGTTGCCGCGACTCTACTTTTATACCCGTACTCAGTCAGCACACATGTGATTCATGTGGAATTTTCAAATTTTTATAAGTTTTTACATCATACATTTGTTTGCTACATCAGTCATCTACATCTGCTTCATCTACATCACTTCTCACAACAACACACGTACACTGCACGAGGCAGCATGTTTGAGCGTAAGTGTGCGTGCGAAAGAATCATTAGCGACAATCAACCCCATAAATGACTTACGCCGCAAGTGGAAAGGGAAGCTCGCAGCTGAAAATTCATTTGATCATTGTGGCTACAATAATGATCCGATCTGAACCAAATTCGGGAATCTGGTAGATATGGTCATTCTCTACAAAACTGCATTTTTATTTTTTTCTATCTTCAAAATTGTGTATTTTCGTATTTTGGGGGGCGGGAGTGGGCGTGGCAAAATTTTGAAATAAACTTGCACTGAAGCGATATCACAGGAGTCTAGGCAACAAATTTGGTTGTTCTAGCTCTTATAGTCTCTGAGATCGAGGCGCTCATTTATACGAAAACCAAAACGACTCGATTTTGTGTGAGTGCGAGAGGGATGGAGCGAAGTTTTTGCGTATGTTTTTGTCTATTGTGGATATATTAATGATCCGATCCGATTCAGATTTGGGCCCCTGATAGATATGGGCTGTCTCTATGATTCTGCATTTTTAGTTTTCTTGTTTTTTCAAAATTGTGGCTGCCACAGATGTGCGCCCTTTGTGGGGGCGGAAGTGGGCGGGGCGAAATTTTGAAACACTTTTCTAGGAGTGAGATACCACATCAGACTGGATAAAAAGTTTGGTTGCTCTAGCTCTTATAGCCTTCGAGCAATGGGCGACAAACAAGACGGACGGACGGACGGACGGACAGACGGACAGACGGACGGACAGACGGGGCTATATCGACTCGGCTATTGATGCTGATCAGGAATATATATACTTTATATGGTCGGAAATTACTCCTTCTCTATGTTACACACATCCACTTTTTAGCACAAATACAATATACCCTATTACTCTTCGAGTACGGGTATAAAAACGGATCATTGCAACATCAATTAACTGATGAAAACCGATAAACTGCACCAGAACTGTGCCACGTTGGCATGGAACGAAATACATATGGCCTTGAAAAGATCTAATCGCAGAAGTCCAAGTGGTGATTTGACAAGCAGCGTTTCTGTACGATTGGAAATAGTTTTCGAACACGGTTTGGCATTGAAGTTTGCTGCCGTGCTGCCTTAATGGAAAAGTGAAATTATAATTTAATTCATTTTATAACCTAATTAAGTTATTTAAGCTGTAAGTAAGTTAGGTCCTACATTCACGGAAGCATGCAACAAGTCATTCAAGGCAGCATGCCCCGCACCAAAACCGAGGGGGAAAAAGGGTTTCCATGGTGACCATGGTGGTCAAAACAAATAGATATCCTACGTAAGAGTAGCAGGGCTCTCTTCAACAGAGCCAAAAGCGCCAACGAGGAGGAACACTGGGAAGACTACAAGCACAGTCTAGCCCCCTCTACAAAAAAGAAACAAGAAAGGCAAAAAAGAGCCTCGTGACAAAAATTTTGCACAGAAATAGAGGAAACATCGGAGGCAGCAAGGCTGCGTAAGATAAACAAAAAAACTACCACCTCGGTGGGATACCTCAAACGTAACGATGGTACGTGGACTAGCTCCAGTGAGGAGTCCCTACACATCTTACTAGACACTCACTTCCCCGGATGTACAACCATTGAGCCGACCCATTCAGCTATTGTGGGCTCGGTCACCTCGATGGCACACATCCTCTCGAAACGGAACATCAGCTGGGCAGTAAACAGCTTCAACCCGTTTAAATCACCAGGCCCTGACATGATTATCCCTGCCCAACTACAAAAGGCAGGAAACATGGCAACCAACTGGCTTCAAAGTATATTTTCCAAGATACTCATAGTAGGGAAAATTCCTGACGCATGGCTTAAGGCAAAGATTGTCTTTATTCCCAAAGCGGGAAAAGCCTCGCTCTCCACCGCAAAGGACTTCAGACCAATCAGTCTGTCGTCCTTTCTCCTCAAGACATTTGAGAGACTAGTCGGGCTACATCTAAGGACTACGATAAATCCAAAGATGCTGTCAGACTCACAACATGCCTACAGGAAAGGAAAATCCACAGAAACGGCACTACACGAGGTAATCACCTCGGTGGAAAAATCCCTTTATTCAAAGGAATATTCCCTTATTGCCTTTCTCGATATCGAGGGAGCCTTCAACAATGTCATACAAAGAGCCATCACGGAAGGTTTGACGAGCCTGGGGGTGGACGATCACTCTGGCGACGCTCATCGATCAATTGCTAATATGCAGGACGGTGACGTCGTCGATGGGGTCGTCCACTCAGTCAAGGTATGTCAACAGAGGCACACCGCAAGGTGGGGTTCTATCTCCCCTTCTATGGAACATAGCAGTCAACAAGATTCTGTGTGACCTGGATGGGGGCTGTAAAGTGGTGGCATACGCGGATGACGTTGCCATAATATTCTCGGAAAATTCCCTCAAACACTCTGCGACCTAATGTCTGCAAAACTCGCGAAACTGTCAGACTGGACAAAATCGCGCGGTCTGGGGAGTAAATCCCTCAAAAACGGAACTTGTATTATTTTCTCGTAAATACAAGATTCCCCCTTAACCATCCAATGCTTAACGAATGCAGGCTATCCTTAAGCGATAGTGCTAGTTACCTGGGGTTGGTAATCGATAGTAAGCTCAACTGGAACCAAAACATCAAAGAAAGAGTGAAGAAGGCTACGATAGCTCTCTACACCTGCAAAGAAAGCCATTGGTCTAAGGTGGGGTATTAACCCAAGTATAGTCCAATGGATATATCTAGCAATAGTTAGACCAATACTACTCTACGGAGTCACGGTGTGGTGGCCGGCCCTATCAAAAAAGTCCATCACCAAAATGCTCGGCAAGGTACAAAGAACTGCCGCACTCTGCATCAGTGGAGCACTTCGCACCACTCCGAATGATGCTCTAAACGCTGTCCTGTGCCTCCAGAGTCCTGACCTCGCAGGTAAGGCTCAGGCACTCATGGCAGCGATTCGTCTTAGAGACTCCGACCAATGGGTACCGCAAAAATATGGGACACTCATCCATTCTAAACAACAACAATAACGTCCCAACAAAAACGGACTACTGCATTCCGATGGAGTTTACTGAAACTCCATTTGAAATAGATATCCCTCACCGTGATAGCTGGCTTGAGGGAACTCCGGGTCCTGGTGGAGCCATTCAAATCTTCACGGATGGCTCCAAAATGGACAACAAAGTAGGAGGAGGTATCTACCCGAGCAACTAAACATAAGGCATTCCTTCAGGCTCCCGGATCACTGCAGTGTCTTCCAAGCGGAAGTCACAGCGATCTGGGAAGCTCTGATTTGCATCCAAACAGTTGCCTTTTCGGCAACCCATATAAACATCTACAGTGATAGCCAAGCTGCGATCAAATCACTTAATGCGATTACATCAAACTCGGCCACCGTAGCAAAATGCCGCAAATCTCTTCACGAGATGGCCCAGCAGTTTGCTATTAGCCTGATATGGGTCCCGGGTCACCAGGACATTGAAGGTAACTGCATAGCAGATGAACTGGCCAGAGCTGGCACTACCACCTCCTTTCTCCACGACAAAGAGGATACATGTATGCCTATGGCCACCTGCTAGCTCATCATAAAAGAGCAATTCATGCGACTAGACGACAGTCGGTGGCAAAACACACCACGATGTCGCATCACGCGACAAACGTGGCCCACTATAAACAAGAAGCGCACCACCGAGCTCTGCAAGCTGAGCAGAAAAAAGGTGCAGCACGGTCATTCGATCCCTCACGGGACACTGGCTAATAGGAACCCATGCCAGAAGGATGGGAGCCCCATACAATGATTACTGCCGCAACTGTAGAGATGAGGAAGAGGAAGAGACAGTGGAACACCTGTTCTGCTCCCTGCCCGGCTCTCAGTAGAAGAAGGCTACAACACTTGGGCTCGCCCTTTTTCACAGACATATCACTGATGTCCAACATGTGTCCCAGAAAGATAGCGAATTTTATTGGCGCGGCCGGATGGGATAATTGCTGACAGGATGTCTCTCACAGCGGGAGGGGAAGAATGATTCGATGGTACCACAACGGGCCGAAGTCGGCCTATGTGTGTCGGGCTCATGACGGCCCGACAGCCGATACTACCTAACCTAACCTAACCTAAGTTAGGTCCATTTTATAATCTTTGTTTACTCTAAAAAAAAATTTAAACAGAAGAAACCAGATTCTGTTCTCAGATCGAAAAAAACAGCTTGCGAACAAAATCAGGGTTGATATTCCGTGAAAAAGAAACCAAAACCAAACAAGCGGATAGGTGAGTACAGTGACGAAGATATTGTAAAACTTATTAAGGAGGTCGTAAAAAGTAGCTATTGTGAAATTTAAGTAGTATGAATTGAATTCTATCAAACTGTAGTTGAAAATACGCTGGTCCGTAGCCAGGTTTCGGGAGCTGAATGGCTTCATAATCCGCCAGCATCATCTCCAACATGGAGTTCGCTCTCTATTAGCACATTGTCGTCAGTAAACTGAAGAGTTTCTGGCAAGAACGCTTTACCAAGCTTACAGTTTGAGAAGGCATTCATTGTTCAAAGTAAACAAAACCAAACAGCTGTCGGAGCAGTGTAACCGTACGGAATGCAGTGCACACCTCTGGTCACACCACTGGCCGCTAGAAAAATATATGACAGTTGTTCGCTAGCAAACAGTTTTTGAATCTGAGTACCAGACGGTATTCATGGACGAAATACGAACTTTTCAAAAAAAAGCTCGAAAATAAAAAAATAATTAAGGTGATAAATTCTTTTTCGTAAATTTTCCTGTTTTGCTCTCCATCAAGTACTCTAATCAGCTATTCTTATTACGCAAAAACCTGCGTCTGCCAGCGTCGTAAGCATATAATGCGTCATTGCATCTATGCTGTAATCGATAGGAAACGCACCCAGTGTATAAAAACTATACAATTTTTTCATGAGCTCTTCGTGAGTACCCCAAATGAAGTTGGATTTTTCAGGAGTGCTGGAAAATCTTACAAAATATGTATACATATTTGACAATTCAATTGTGTGTGGTGTCTTAAATTTTTACAAACGACAAACGCTGTTATAAATAAAAGTACAAACTGTGGTCATTAACAACTTATAACTAATTCCAAGTGCATGAACGTAACGATAAATGCTATGAGTGATTCCTGTTTTGAAATGCTGCTACTCACGAAGTAGTTGTGCCAGTGGGCACCTATGTACATATGTATATACATGTTCTTATATGTTTATGCTGTGTAGGATTTATATATACTCAAAACATCTTGTACAATAAAAATGGATCGAGCAAACAGTATATAACAAATGCAATGTAATATTAGTGATTAAAAGTCATCATATTAAAGAAGACGAGGATTCTTTCTGTACGCAAAGAAGAGATCAAACCACTGAATGAAAATGCTGCGGAAAAACTTGTTTCTTACTGATGCCATATCAGTTTTTTATGGATACTGTATAATCCATGTTCTCTGCTGTCAACTTCTTAATTCTGTGCAGTGCACCAAAGATGTCGTAGACAACGTGTCGGTCCAGGCTCAGTTTTCCTCAAACGACATTGTCGCGCAGTTTAGCTTACCTCCTATATCGGCTGGATTGGGAACCAGGAGTAGTTCCACCTCCACGGCGGCGAATTTTTCTAATCGCTCCAGCACGAATAGCTTAGGTGCAGGTGGAGATGTACAATCTAAAAACTACTTCACACACTTGAACTATGATTTTACACACAACGTTTTGTACGCTGGCGCGACTAATAAAATACTCAAACTGAACGAAAACCTTCGCGTGCTGTCCGAAGCTGTTACTGGTCCCAAAAATGACTCGCCACAATGCCATGCTGGTGGCTGTCCTGAGGATGTGGAGACCACCCTGGTCAACAACTATAATAAAATTCTGGTAGTAAGCTACGCGCACGATGGCATCCTTATATCATGTGGTAGCATTCGACAAGGTAATACTTTAAATATATATTTAGCGTTTTACCTGACCCCGGCAGGATTTTTTGTTATCGTCCGCGTGTACAAAGACATTTATCTGTATTTATCATCATACTTTCAAGCTACCTTGAGCTTGCGGCGATACAAAGTAATCATAATACCAGAAAGAACTGTAGGGAGAGTGCTAAGCCTACCTATGATTCCCGCAAAGAGTTGGATGGTCTCGTCTTTCATAAGTGTCCGTTTGGCGCGCTGTCCAAATTCCTTTCAGTTTTGTATATTTTAATAGACTTGTTGTTGTCTATTGCTATGACTGCTATATGAGATATGCACTATATGCGCATTTCTCTATAACTCAATGCTAAAACTTTGAGTGTTGACAATCAAAACGGTTTATATCCTCTTTCGTGTTTTTGTTGTCGCGTCCTCATATGTAAATTTGGGTTATCTTTTACGCGTAAAAATTGTTTATTTGTGCTATGTACGTATGTATGTACACCAGTAGGTGTTACGATATGAAAACATATTTAACGCACATAAACGGTAAATGGTAATCGAAACACAATACAAACATACCGATGTATGTATGTGCACAGGTAGTTAAATTTGATAATATATATATATATCTTGAAATTATTTTCAGGCGCATGTGAAATATACAGCTTGCCACGATTTCCAGTCGCACCGCAGTTCATTGCAGTGCCATTAGCTGCCAACGATGAATTTGCATCGACATATGCTTTCGTGGGTCCAGCGCGATACTCCTGGAAGGAAGAGGATATATTGTATGTGGGTACCACTTTCACCAACGTTGGTGACTATCGGCATGACGTGCCTGCCATTTCGTCCCGTCGTCTGGATGATTTGAACTATGCAGAGTTCTCGATCCAGCAGTCAATTATAAACATTGATGTCAAATATCGGGATCATTTTCTGGTCGATTACGTATATGGCTTCAATTCGTCGGAGTATGCCTATTTTCTTCTTGTTCAGAAGAAATCACATTTGGCGGACGAAGCCGGGTATATAACTCGTTTGGCTCGCATATGCATCACAGATCCAAACTACGATAGTTACACGGAAATAACAATTCAGTGTACGGCAACCGAACACAATATCGATTACAATATACTACGCGATGCTAAGATTACGCACGCCAGCCAAAAGCTGGCTCAACAAATGGGTATCAAGAAAGATGATCATGTATTAGTTACCGTTTTCTCCCCCTCAAAAGAGATTAGCGATCAGCCGGAAAGCAAGTCGGCCATGTGCATATATAGCTTAAAGGACATTGAGGACACTTTTATAGAGAATATACATATGTGCTTTAACGGTACTATTAAAGATCGAAATCTTGGCTATATATCCGGGACAATAAACGACGGAAGATGCCCGATTGTCGGCTCACTTGGGAACATTTACAACTTCTGTTCCGTGGGACTAAAAATAAGCGGGGTGTCACCCATCATGGCCCATGCTCTCTTCCATTTTGATAATGTGTCGGTCACGTCCGTGACGGCAACCTCAACCACTGATCAACAACATTCACTCGCTTTTCTTGGCACGGACGCGGGCATTATCAAGAAGGTTTTGCTATCCGGTCAAAAGCCTGGCGAATATGAAGAAATTATCGTGGATGCTGGCAACCGCATATTGCCCAACACTATGATGTCGCCAAATAAGGACTTTCTGTATGTGCTGTCCCTACAAAAGATCACAAAATTGAGGATCGAACATTGCTCTGTTTATACAAATTGTTCCGCCTGCCTGGAGTCTCGGGACCCTTTCTGTGGATGGTGCTCCTTGGAGAAACGGTGCACCGTACGATCAACCTGTCAGAGAGATACTTCTGCATCGCGCTGGCTTTCTCTGGGAAGCGGACAACAGTGCATTGACTTCGAATCCATTGTGCCGGACAAAATTCCAATCACTGAACTGACGCAGCTGAATCTGATCATTCGCACTTTGCCGGAGCCATTTAATGCCAAGTATCGCTGTGTATTTGGAAACTCCACTCCCATTGACGCTGAAATACTGGAGAATGGTCTTGCTTGTGCCACGCCACCTCTGGATCAAAGACCGATAATACCAAGCAACATTGACCATGTGCTGGTACCACTCTCCGTGCGCAGCTCGGAAACAAACAAGGACTTTGTATCCAGATCGTTTGCATTCTTTGACTGTTCGCATCATGGAAATTGCCAGGAATGCATGCACAGCTCCTGGGGCTGCAACTGGTGTGTTTTCGACAATAAATGTGTGCACAAGTCGCAGCAGTGTCGCAATATGGAAAACGCCATCAGTGCTGTAGCCCAATGTCCCCATTTGAAACGAAGCCGTGAGCCGATTCTTCTGCCGGTGCGGGTTCCACAGGAAATACGTTTGGAGATTGAAAACCTGCCAAAGCCAAAAAGTGCGCATGCCGGTTTCCTATGCACCATTCATATTGAGGCCGCACAGATGCTACTGCCAGCGCACATTGAGGCCAACAGAATAGTGGTATGTGAGAAAACGCCCTACTTTTACGAGATCAATACGCACGAGTACGAGGCTAAAGTAGTCGTCACTTGGAACTTTCAGCACTACGTGGACACAGCAATGGTCACACTGTACAAGTGCGACGTCCTTGGCTCTCATCGGGATCATGCGGACTGCAGTTTGTGCGTAACTCGTGACCCAAAATACCAGTGCGCCTGGTGCAGCAACTCGTGTGTATACAATGAGACCTGCGGAGCCAGCGACAGCTCCATAAAAACAATGTCAGCAACGGCTAACCAAAGCGAGTGCCCTCGACCAAGGATTGATATTATAAAGCCGCTATCAGGACCAGTCGAGGGTGGCACTCTAGTAACAATTGAGGGCAGCAATTTGGGAATACGCGAAGAAGACGTGCGTGGAAAAATTTCCATAGGCTCTGTGCCATGTGAACTGGTGAACTACCAAATATCTGTTAAAATTGAATGCCGCACCGGGGCAGCTTTGCACGAGATGTCAGCACCTATTAAGGTGGCCAATGACGCGGGATACACTGAATCAAGTGTTCAATTTCACTTTAAAGATGTACAGCTTACCGGCTTATATCCCACAATTGGACCCAAATCGGGTGGCACGCAATTGTCTCTAATGGGAAAGTTCTTAAACATTGGTTCAAGCATTCGCGCTTTTCTAGATGAATATGAGTGCCACGTTAACGTGTCCCAGGCGTTGTCTTCCCAAGTAAGCTGCACCACCTCAGAGGCGACACAGCCCGAGCCGATACGCTCTTTACGCCTAGTTATAGATGGCGCTAACCGAACCTTTACATGTCAAAATCCAATCAACAGTTTCGGCAACCAGCATCGGGTAACAAGTCCGTCTCGCAGCTACTTCAGTTCTTACCAAATCCGCACCCCGTCACGACAACCATGCTCCATCTTTAACTATACTCAGGATCCGCGGATAATGCAAATCAAACCTCTACGCAGCTTTGTAAGTGGCGGTCGAGTTCTAACTGTGCACGGCATGTACCTGGACTCTATTCAAAAGCCCGAGCTGGAGGTATTTTTTGATAATGAGAGGGTGAACAAAACTTCCTGCGTTGTCATTAACTCCAGTCAGATGGAGTGTCCGTCTCCACCAGTCAATCTTAAATTTTATTTATTAAAAAATAACAGCAAAATTACAGATTCTGATTCGGGTTTGAAGAACTCTACGGTGTCCACGGAAGTCACGGACCAAAGTGGATTGGCAAGGCGAAAGCGCAAAGCCAAAGCCCAAATGACCGATAACTTTCAATTGTACTCGACGGGCGGTATAGTGTCCAGCTATTTTACCGCTAACAACCTGGATGTGACGGCTTTTGTAAAGGTTCATGAAACCCAATTAAATCTACAGCTTAGTTTTGTAATGGACAACGTGCAACTGGTTCGTGATTTGAACAAATATTTTCACGATATTCGCAGTACGATTGTTTATTTGGCCGACCCCAAGTATTTGCCATTTCCCAACGATGGCGTGAAACTATATAAGGGGGATACTCTGGTTATCGAAGGCGAGCTATTGAATTTGGCGGCTGACGAGTATGACGTAAATGTTACAATCGGCACATCGCAATGCAACATCACCAGCCTTGCACTCACACAACTTCTATGCATTCCGCCAGAGCAGCAACCTTCACCAACTGATGAAAATGGTGTGGATCAATCCCCGGATTTGCCTTTAGTTGTTGTTAAAGTGGGACGGAATCTGCGTTTTGTCATTGGCTACCTAAAGTATGATTTAAACAAACCATATGCGTTTTCTCATGCTTTATTCGGCATAATGTTGACGGTGGCCGCCCTTGTTATAGTCCTTGTTATTATACTCATCATATTCAGGAGAAAGTCTACGCAGGCCGAGCGTGAATACAAGCGCATTCAAATTCAGATGATAACACTAGAGAGCAATGTGCGCTCCGAGTGCAAGCAGGCCTTTGCCGAGCTCCAGACGGACATGACTGACCTAACTGCTGATTTGGAGAGCAGTGGAATACCAACACTTGATCACGTAAATTACATAATGAAGGTTTTCTTTCCGGGAGTATCGGATCATCCCATTTTGAACTCGCCAAAATTCCGGGGCAACAGTCCGCATACCAATTATGATGCCGCTATGATACAGTTTGAACAGCTCATTGGCAACAAATATTTTCTGCTAATATTTATAGAGACCTTAGAGGCTCAGCGATCATCGTTTTCAATACGCGATCGAGTAAACGTAGCTTCGCTGCTTATGGTTGTTCTAATGAATAAGATGGAATACGCCACGGAGATCTTAAAGTCGCTTTTATTGCGTTTAATTGACAAATCACTGACCAGCAAGCACCCTCAGCTAATGCTGCGTCGTACAGAGAGTGTCGTGGAAAAAATGTTGACCAACTATTTGGCGATTTGCATGTACGACTATTTAAGGGAATATACTGGATCCAGTCTCTTTTTGTTGTTCAAAGCAATTAAGCATCAAATTGAAAAGGGCTTGGTGGATGCCATAACCAACGATGCGCGGTACTCCCTCTCAGAAGAGCGGTTACTACACGAACAAGTTACACATTCAATTGTTATATTGCATATCCTACAAGATGATCTTGATGAGAAGGTGCAATGTAGAGTAAACGACTGGGATACCATATCTCAAGTCAAGCTGAAAATACTTGACGCTATATTTAAAAACACTCCATTTTCCATGCGGCCATCTGTTCACGAGGTGGACTTGGAGTGGAGACACGGTCGTGGGGGTCATCTCACCCTGCAGGATGAAGACTTGACTACAAAAACAATAAGTGGATGGAAGCGGCTCAACACACTGGCTCATTATGGAGTTAAAGAATCTGCAGTAATGTCACTTATCGCTCGACAAAATGATAGCTACCATATACCCTATAGTAAAAACCAGCACCCAGCCCCATACCACAATTGTAAGTACCCTCCAATAGTATCTGTTTCTGACTTACAAAATGTCTCTCATTAATTAACTTTCATTTGCAGTTTATTTCATAAATAATTCCCAAAGTCATATTATAATAAACAACGACATCGAGTCCGGGCTGCAGCAGCCTCGAATCTATCACCTGGTTAAACCGATTATGCCTGATCATTATATGAACATTAAAAACTCGGCTATGTCTGGAGCATTGTCGGCATCACAAACCTCACATTGCGTTAGCAATGCCAACGAGAGGGTAAATAAAACTATACCAGAAGTATACTTAACTCGGCTGCTTGCCACCAAAGGAACTATACAAAAATTTGTCGATGATTTCTTTTCAATAATTCTTACTGTTAATGAGGAGCTACCCCCGGCAGTAAAATGGCTTTTTGACCTGCTTGATGAAGCGGCTCGTCGGCATAATATTGCCGATACTGATATAGTTCACGCATGGAAATCAAATAGCTTACCCTTGCGTTTCTGGGTTAATTTTATAAAGAACCCAGACTTCATATTTGATGTAAATAAAACGTATTGTGTGGATTCTTGTTTGAGTGTCATAGCCCAAACCTTTATGGATGCATGTTCAACCTCAGAGCATCGACTCGGAAAGGATTCGCCGTCAAATAAGCTGCTTTTTGCGAAAGTGAGTATTGTTATACCCGTACTCGAAGAGTAAAAGGGTATATTGTATTTGTGGTATTTGCTGTCTGTCCGTCTTGTTTTTCGCCCATTGCTCGGAGACTATAAGAGCTAGAGCAACAACATTTTTTTTCCAGTCTGATGTTGTATCTCACTCCTAGAAAAATGTCTTAAAATTTCACCCTGCCCACTTCCGCCCCCACAAAGGGCGCACATCTGTGGCGTCCAAAATTTTGAATATAACAAAAAAATAAAAATGCAGAATCATAGAGAAAGACCTATCAGGGGCCCACATCTGAATCGGATCGGATCATTAACATACGAAAAAACTTCGCTCCCTCTCTTTCACACTCACACAAAATCGAGTCGATTTGGTTTTTCGTACAAATGAACACCTGGATCTCAGAGACTATAAGAGCTATAGCAACCAAACTTTTTGCCAAGACTACTGTGATACCAAACCTGAACATCGGATCATTATTGTAGCCACAATGATCAAATGAATTTTCAGCAGCGATTTTCCTCTTGCCCCGCCCCCTTGCGACGTAAGTCATTTATGGGGATCATATTCGCTCACACTCACGCTCTCACGCTCTGCATCGTGCAGTGTTCGTGTGTTGTTGTAAGAAGTGATGTAGATGTAGATGACAGATTTAGCAAAAAAATGTAAAATGTAAAAACTGATAAAACATTTTAAAATTCCACATGAATCACATGTGTACTGAAAAAGTAGAGTAGCGTTCAAAGCGACTCCGTACGTTCTTTCTCGTTTTTATCTGAGATATTGCGATGGCTCACTCTTTTCCTCTGATCTTGGTAAATATTGATTTTTTCTTATTTGTATACCTGGTACTAAACAGTACACGGACATATCACGGATCCACGAAAAACGTAACTTCCCAAAAAGAAGAAAGTATTAATGATAATCAATAACCGAGTCGAAATAGCCGCCCGTCCTGACTCGCGTCTATATTACCGAGACTACCTATAAGAGCTAGAGCAATCTGATTTTGTGTCGTGTGATATCACAATGTATTCAAATATTTTGTCATGCTTCATATTTTATAACAAATAATTTGGAAGATATAAGTATTGCCAAGAAATAAAAAACGAGGTGAACGTTGTGAGTCGATGCGGTGGCCGCGACTCTACTTTTATACCCGTACTCCATATATATATGTGATTTATGCGCCATTTTTATCTAATAAAAAGGGATTGCAACATCTGTTATCTACATTTACAGTTCATATTTTGAACCTTCGCCATCTTCGCCAAAGATCGCACACTGCACAGAGTGTGTATGAGCACGTTTCTGTGCTGTATTTTGTCGATAATTTTCAAATGCAACTATAAATATTTGACATTTACATCGAAAAATTCACATTCACTAATGACAGGAAAATGGGAAAATACAACAGAATTGTCTCGGGCACTAGAACTCGGCATTTCTATGGCAATACTCCTATCCAGAGGAATTGCTCACACACTCCGCCTCGTGCAGTGTACGTCTGCTGTTGTGCGAACTGAAGTAGATGTACTAGATGACAGATGCAGCAAAAAAATTTGAAATGTAATAACATATAGAATAGTTAAAAGGTTCACATAAACCGCATGTGTACTGACTGAGTACGGGTATAAAAGTAGTCGCGCGTAAACGGAAACTCAACACGTTCCTTCTTGTTTTAATTATAAAAATAAACAAATTATCTGCCGCCCCAAATTGTGTGCATCAGCCTCTCATGGATGGGGGGATGATGGATAGTGAAAGTATAAATCGAAGTTTCACGTTTGTGAATTCCCAATGTTCCCCTGGGATGGGCTCAGTGTACAGAGGGTATAATGGGCTATGCAAAATGTTAAAATATTTTATCAGTTTTTAAATTTTACCCATTACATGGGTAACCGCAACGGAGGGTCCCTTACGGACCTCATCGGCCACCATGAAACTTTTAAATGAGAATTCAAGGTTGAACTCTCATTTTGTATAAGAGATCAAAAATAGTTTTTATACCCGTACTAGAAAAGTAAAACGGTATATTGTATTTGTGGTAAAATTGGATGTCCATAAAGTATATATATTTTTGAGCAGCATCAATAGCCGAGTCTATATAGCCATTTCTGTCTGTCCGTCTTGTATGTCGCCTACTGCTCTGAGACTATAAGAGCTATAGCAAACAAATTTTTGTTCCTGCTTTGCCAATTAGATGAGCGTCTGGATCTCAGAGACTATAAGAGCTTAAGCAACCAAACTCCTGTGATACCACTTCAACAGAAGTGTACTTCAAAATTTCGCCTCGCCCCTTCTGCTCAACCAAAAGACCACAGTTTTAAAGATAGAAAAAATGGAAAATTTAGTATCGTAGAGAATGACCATATCTACCACATTGTCGAATCTAGATCAGATCGGACAATTATTATAGCAACAATGATAAAATTAATTTTCAGCAGCTAGCCCACACCCCATTAACCACCTTTTTAGACACTACTGATTCTCACTCACACTCTGCCTCGTGCAGTGTACGCGGAGACCAAAACGACGTGTTGTTGTGAGAAGTTAATAGTAAATAGTAAAAATATTATATAATACAAATGCTTACAGTTTCTACACCAATGTAGATATTTGTTTGTTATCAGAACAAAAGCTTACGACGTCTTTCCCATGCTTATATATATTTACTAATCATAAAATGTTTTATTTTAATTAAAACAGGATATTCCAAACTATAGAATTATGGTTAAGGATTTTTACCGAGACGTGGCACGGCTTCCCCAGATAAGTGATCAGGAAATGAGTACAGCTATGCAGCAACTGTCCGTACAGCAGAACGACGAGTTTGACACCATCTCTGCTTTGAAAGAGTTGTACATTTATATAACCAAATATAAAGAGCAGGTAAGCAATTTATTATATAATATATTTTCTTGTAATCTCAATAAACGTTATTATTTTTGTCTTTAAAGATAATGGAAGCACTTGAGTCTGATATAAATTGTCGAAAAATGCACCTTTCCCGGAAATTGGAAAATGTTGCTTGCACACTCGAGGGCGACAATACATCTAATTGCTGACATGAATATGACTATCAGTATGCACTTATCCTAATTTACAAAGTTTCCAACACAACATTATGCATTGGGGCTTACGCGTGAAACAGGTTAATATTTTGATAGTGCGTTAGTAACAGTATTTTGTTTATTAAACATAACAGGGAATTAAATATCTAGCAGGGTTTCCAGTTTCATAATTTTTAATTTCCCCAACGCAAAAATTAGTTTTATTTTAGTTAATAGGTCACTAAAATTTAAACTGACAAGAAATATTTAAGCAAATCACAAGAAAATCTTGAACGTGCATAACCTCAGGTGTTTAAATGAGGAGAACTCTAAATGTCACTGAGCAAACAACACATAGAGGCGTCAATACGACTAAAAACTGTCTGCATGCAAGTTTAGGACGTTTGGCTTCCAGGCCTTCGGGTCTGGGAGGTGATCGCTTCGGCAGGGAGTTCGGATCTGATTTCGTCATGATCGGCTTATAACATGACGCGAACCGATCGACAGAAACGCAGCTGCGTTAATGCATGTTTCTCATTTAACACATACAAATATTTTCTTATGTGCGTTTTCGTTGTTAGCGCTTGAAGCGTTTTGATTTCTGTTTTCATTTTATTTCTTCTGAGTTCGCATACCGTTTACCTTCGAATATTTGAGATTTTTGCACTTTTTGAAGAAGCGTCGAAGAAGCTTGACTCATAATATTAGAAGAACTTTTAATTTGTATAGCCTTTGTATCCTTTATTTTAATATCCATATAATTAACATATGGTTAAACGCATATACATATGTAAATATACATAATTGACTTCACATTCGAACAATTTTCCATTCGGGAATTCATTTCTGAAATAATTGCATATTTTTTTTCCCATTTCTCGACTTCAGAGCGAATACTAAGAACAAAAAACGGTAGATTCGGACCTATATATCCTAATGGACATCTCTTCAAATGTCTTCTTCGACATCTTGTTCATCAATTATGATATACACTATGTATATTTACATGTGTACATACGTTTTCCCACATTTTTATTATACATACATTTAAAATATATTAGTGTACAAAGGCTATACAAATTAACAGTTCTTCTGATATTATTGGTCAAGCTCCTTCAAAAAAAAAAATTTCTTAAATTTTAAATATTCGAAGGCTAAGGGTATGCGAAGAAAGAATAAAATAAAAAAGATTTCAAAATGTTTCATATACGAGCTTAGGGCTAATATAAAAATTTTGTACTTTTATATATTTTTATCTTCAAAAAAATTCAAATTATGCAGCATTTACAGCATTTATTGATGTTCATCGACTGAATGTATAATTTTCGAATAATACAAAAGAATTAAATAAGGATTGTATATAAAACTTTAAAATAATTAAATACTAACTGAAAATCCCATTCTAATATTTTTTTTAAACAAATTTAATAGTCTTATACATTTATAAATTGGTTCATCGCACACCCTTAGTTACAACGATGATAGTATTTTAGAAAATGTGATATGTATAATATTAGGCATTTCTCTCATTTTTTTTTTTTGAATTTCATTCCAATATGTATTAGCCGGATTTCCAACCACGTTACGTGTCCTATATGTTAACGTTGGATTTTTATTATAAATATCCCTTTGAATGACAACGTTTGGGATTCCAATTATCTACTAAACACAATATACATATTGATGGCAATGTCGTGCTGGCCATGTTTTCCGATCCACTTAACATTATATATACAAAATTATAAAAATTATGATATAATTTTTTCGGAATCAAATTAATCGTACATTTTAGGCTTAAGTAAAAATTTGGGTGTCTTGAATTTTAAACTAAGTCTAGAGATTGTCAGTTATCTGGCTTTAGTCACTTAAGCAAGCTGCATTTTGTAAATTAACTTATTGACACGCAAACATTTCGAATATATGTATACATGTAAACGACTACAAGCTATATTTAGACTGCTACTTCTAGTTTTATTGTACGAATATGTAAATATACATAAGTGAATAAATTTGTTTATGAATGAACTTTTAGATATGGGCAGTTCTCTGACGTCGAATGGGACAGTCGATAGTCAAAAGTGTTAGAAGGATCAAAATAACACGGATTTTCAAAATTATTTTTTCATTATGGACCTTTTCTTGATTAGCCCTATAACTGCTGCTAAGGTCGATTTTGGGAAGCCGTTCGTTTTCGAAATTTTTGCCAAATAAAAAAGGCGGTCACACAGGAAAAATATAGAAGTGGTTTTCGCGGCGATCAATTTAAACTCAGATTTTAGCGACAGTTGAGCTAATATATTGATGTGAATTCCTGATAAATGTGCATTGATGTCTCTATAAAACCTCTTTTGCACAGGACAATGTCGCACGGCACAAAAATTCCTAGTTTATAACAGTCAAAAATATGCCGATGGCCGAGATTAAAGCAGTTTTTTACAGTACATTAAATAAAAATATCGGTACAGAATTTTAGGAAAATGTGTATTTTAGACAGCTACAGCTGATCGTAGTGCTCGCTCTGCCGCCAGGTCACTCATCTCGCTTATTTTCTCACTACGTCTTTTCGATCTCCACCTTTTCTAATACTAAATGTGCTGGAGGCGGTAATTTTAGCCGTGTTATCGACATTATATCAAAACGTATGGGTCTTTCCTGTTCATTGTTGGCGTGTCGAGAGATTGAGGCGGAAATACATAGATAGCGCCTCTTTAGATTTCGACACTATCGAAACCTGGCTTAACTCTTCTACCAATAGAATGGATTGCCCATCATTTCCTGGTGGGGTTCTTTTTTCCGATCGGTTTCCCTTTAACAACATCCATCGTATTGAATTTATTACTGTCAAAATCGGAATTGGAACACCATTTATATTTTATACCTTTTCCTATATTCCTTCTAAATCTGATGCCGGTGCCTATCTGCACCACGTTCCTGCCATTCATGCTGTGGCGTCTGCTTTAGGTTGCGCTGATCTGATCATATTTTGGGTGATTTAAATATACCATTTCTTGCTTGGCAGTAAATAGAATGGCTGTTGCTTGGTAGCAGCAGGTACCAAGTTGTTAAAATGATTTTGTCAATGGACAAGATTATAGATCTCACTTTTGTCAGCGATGCTTCTCTTGTAACGATTGTCAGAGGTAATCCGATATCTTTTCCTAAAGATCCGTACCATTCCAAAGCAGCTCGATCAGCTTGTTAATAGACAACAGTTTAATATCCCCGTCGCGGCACGGTATTTTAAGACACCGATCAACATCCACTACCCTTCTAGATTACTCGACTCTAATTAACCGAGGCTTTCAAAGCTTCATGCAAACACATGCCATTAAGCAAGGCTTTTGATTCGGTTAACCATACTTCTCATAAATTGGATTACGTCGTATCTGTCAAACCCCACACAATTTAAAAGAAATAACTGCTCAAAAAGGATTAATTTTGCTTTGAAGCTTAATATTTCCCAGACGGTAAGGGAAACAACTAGGTGCTTGGATTCAATTCATAAATGCACCTACATATAAGCTTTTCAGAAAGAAAAAATTACAACAAACAAAAAAGATATTTAAGTTTGCAACTTTTGGTTGCTTGAGGATAAAAAAACGTCCAACTCTGTTAGTGTTATCAGTGTGACGGAATAGTGTTATATTCTGGAAAGAAAAAAGTTCCGCACGGTCTTCTACATAGCCAGCTGGACTTGCATTTTAAGCAATTTAACAAAAGTAGTTAGTTGTTGCAATTTCTTTAATTCCTTACAAACATTTATAAAATACACTACAACGAAGTTGCCTGTTTTTCTAGTTCACAATAGGTGTATTTAAGTAAGTGTCGCGTATTAGCATAGTTTTAGTAGTGTGTTACACAAACGTCAAGAAGGCTATCTAAAATATCATCGCTACGTCCGAACTCGGCAGTGCTATGGAGGTAGTGAAACGGCTCATCAATGCTATCCATTAGGGGTCGAAAATTTGTGTAGTCGTAATTGATAGTAATGCTACTTGGATGTACAGGACTACAGATAGCAGATGTTATTAATGTTCCATCTTGTTCTTCATGAATATCTAAATTTGCTGATGTGGAAGCAAGCACTGGTGTCATATTTGACGTCACGTTTACGCTTTCATTAAACGTTGGAATGTCATTATCACTGTATATCTGATGAAAAAGGGATTTAGATAATATCGTTAGAATTCCAATATATGTAAATATAGCTAGTCTTACCATGCTAGTACATCCTAATTTGTCTGTTATAAGACAATTTAAACCATTTGACTCGTCGATAATTTCCGTAGTACTAATAATAATTGTGCCAAGCTCAAATTGTTGCTGACAAATTTCGTCGTCAGCAATCGTCATTGGGACCATATTAGATCCAAATGATGTGGTAACCATATCGTCTTCATGCGGACTAGAACCAGTAGATACCGACAGGCCTACCTCGGTCACCAATGATGACCCAAGGTTTTTCGGGCTCTGCATTTCTGTTAAGTCATTTGGTTGAGAAATTTTATAACTTCTTTTGTAAGTATTTTGAATGGATTCCCCAGGCTGCATTGGTTCCAGTTGATTACATTCGCTTGAAATGCTTTGGTGAGTGTTATTCCAGTGGGCCCAACTCCTTTTAGGTGTTTGATTTAACTTTTTATGTGATAATTTTCGATTGCGTATGCGCTTCCTATCACATTTTTTTGGGTCCACTCCCAGTTCCCAGTAACCACCTTTTCCCTTCTCCTCGCGTTTTCGATTACGAAAGCAGTGGTGAAGCGATAAGTTGTGCCGAATCGAGTTCTAAATAACGAGTTTTATTATTATATTTTAGACTCGTACCATGTACATTTTATATAAAAACTTACATTCCACCTTTTTCGCACTCGAAAAAATGCAAACTTGGATTCAATCCATGCACATATTTGCTGCAAAGTGACCCGTCCATTTACTAGCATTGCCATTCCAATTATATGTGAATAGTTGAAAAGGTGGCTTTTCCGTAACGTCTGTTTCATACTTTGATGCTAACTTTTCATATTCTGACCAATCACTAGAGAAAAAAAAGGAAAAAAATATATATATGTATATATATAAAATCCAAAACTATGTAGAAATATACAAATCTATGTGGTCTTACCGTTTAATTTTGTTAATGAAGATTTCATATCGTTCTGCTGGAGTAGGGCGCTTTTGTAATGGTGACGGTGGTAGCATTTTGAACTCGGAAAGTATATTCGGCTTAGAGACAGGTTTTTTTTTTAACGGGGTCTCTTCGGAGTAAATTGGTTTAATTTGTTCATTCCGTAGATTTTGAGTTTGGAAATGTATCCCCTTTGATATTACTTTCGAACTCGCATTTGTATTTAATTCGTCCTCGGTGATTGTGTCAATTGTTTTCGGCCATGTTAAGTTTTGGTTTCGCAAGAGCCAGTTGAGATTTGTTAGCTCGCGCTCTTCATCAGAGTCGTCCTGTTTTTGAACGTTAGTGCTGCATTTCATCAGAGCATTGCTCTTTCTTTGATATGTTAACATTGTGTACCTGTGTGAGCTAATTGATCATAGTTAATATTAATTACTGTGAGTCAATCTAAAAATACGGATTTTCTATTCGAGCGTTGCAACACATCGCCCCATTCATTAGATTTGTATACCCCTTACTAAAAGTGCACATGTACACACATATATCACAGCCAAAAGGAAGCGTTTCGTTTTTCGGGTGCATATGTAAGATATTCCCAATCACTTCCTGCCAGCATTAACCCACACATTGATCTGTTCTTTTTGCGAAAATAAGAAATGTTGCGGCACGTGTGGTTGTAAGCAAAATAGGTCCACAAAATAAATACTTTAAAGCATATACATTTCGCCATTTTGTAATACCCTTTTTGCATGTGTACACAAATTCAAGACCTCTTCAGGACGACTTTGTTAGTATTGACAATTGATTTGCCAATCTGTCCAAAACTTTGAAATTAACTAGATTTGCACGAAAATGACAACGACTGAGATCAAGATTACAGCGTATTTAACACAATTATTTTGAAAGCATTTGACTTGCAAGTCTGCAGTGGAAAAAAATCACAAAACTTGTAGTTGTATATGAACATAGTTTGAAATAATGAATTAAACGTAATTTATTGAATTCTATCTTATTCTCAAAGAACTTGTAAAATTTTTAGTAAACTGAATACTCATCGGCTTTAAATGGATTCTAATATATTTAAATTGCATGGCATACACGGTTATTTTTAGTGTTTTCTTGGAACTGCTCCTTTATTTTTGTCCATGTTCGGACAACGCTGTTGTGATTGGCTCTCGCGATTTTCTATGGAACAACATGATTGGGGCCAAGGAAGAAGTTTCGATGAGTAAGCTAACGGGGGTGAAGAAGTCACTGCGCCATTTTGAAATTATAATTCCGAGTATATGGGCTACACGCGAGTGACTCATGAATGTATGAGGGAAGGAATTTTTATTTGGTCCGAATAACCCCGTAAGGTAAAAGAAGGCTGTAAGTCGATTGTATCCACCGCTTGAATTGTTACAAAAACATATTAATTGGCTAACACATAATATTACTGAAGATGTAAAAAAAAATGTGGAATACATACATATAAGTGATATATGTATAACTTATATCTTGGATTCACTAAACGGTAATGTATTTTTAAGTCTATTGTGTGGATAACATACTCGTATTATCTATTTTTGTTTATTCAATATACATTTTTTGTATTATTTTATCAAATACTTTTAACTGCTGCGGCGAGTTAATTTTATTTAACCGTTTCGAACGGACTGTTAGAACTGTACTGCATTGGTTGTCGTTGCCTTTACACCTGTATGTCTGCTTAACGGTCTACAAGCAACCCTCTTTTTTCTACTATATTGGGTAAAAATTGGTAGGTGTTATTGCTTGGCCACGGCCACATATGTATATAGCGGTAAAGTGGACGGTAGCTCAGGTGTTTCCTTGCTGCAAAACTCAGTCCAGTTTTAATGCCCCAGGTTCAACATAGCGAGTTTTACGTTATACCGCAGTCTAAGGTCTCCGAGTGCTTAAACTATGCCGACAATTACCGACCGGCCATCGACCAACGTCCACGAACTATTTGATTACCCAAAGGTCGCAGCAGCAACCCCGATTTCACCCCATTTGTAACGGACATAGAAGTCTAGGCTACAAATACGGCTACCACTTGTCAACGGTGTCGGTTTCCTCCACCAGTTTAGCATCGTCCGTTTTGGTGGATAGAAGTTACATATGTTATTTTAGGGTAATGAACACATCCTGTATAACCGATTCAAATGTATCTTTAAGTAACGTTTGCTATGTAATTTCCCTTGGAACGTTATTGTTAACAAAAATAATCATTTTGAAAGCCACCAATATTCGTTTTTTAAACACAAAATTTCAGTATGGAACATTCATACTAAACAAGTTTGAATAAATTTGGACACCTAGAATTCTTGATTTTTTAAATGCTGAGTTTAGGGCTTAGAGTTCATGTTACTTAACAAAGAATAAAATAAATGAATTTCAACTTACATATTGTATGTATATGTATTTCACCACGTCGCCCAATCGAAAACATGTTACAATATAATCTTTCATAAATAATGGACATTTATTAAGAAATAGCTTTCATGTTGTCATACAAATGTTTTTGAAATGTTGTATAATGACAAAATTTACTATACTGTGCGACAAAATATAAGCTTTTGAAAGTTATTTACACGAGAAAAAACTAAGTTGTAGACCTGAATGAGTAAATAATTTCCTCATACTTCAAATGAAGAGACTGCGTACTCTTGTAATTTTTGCTCGGCATCTAAAAAGAACCATGCATTAAAAGTGTAAGAAAATGGCAAAGTTGAAGAAACTTTAAAACCGGTGAAAATCTTCAACTTAGGGACTCTATATTATCAGGTAAATCCATTATACATATACCCACAAAGTAAAAATCGGCTGCAGGTTCCGAGTAAACAAACAAGTTTTTATAAAGATTTGTGGCTTATTTCACAAGTTCATCCAGGCCTCCAAACTCTTTTTTAGTCTCGTGCAAATTATAAAATAATTGTCGCACAGTGATATACGTGTAGCAGATAGCGACATGTCTAGTTGTTTTGCATTCTGTACAATTGATAAAATATACTATATTTATTATAATAAATCGTTTATTAAAAAAAATTGTTTGAAAAACTTATTGAGAAAAGCTGGCACAGATTACATTCGAACATGCATACATAGATACATATAAATGTCTATATACAAATATGTGTTAATCAGATAGGCTCCCGTTTTCACTTTCGCTGAAAATGTCAGAATTTCCTTATTAAAACGAAAAGTTAGGCCCTCCCGTACTCGGTAAACTCCAAACTGTGCCATTTTAATAAATAATTTTGTTTGAGCCCAACCTCAAAATTTGAAAAATCCAATCCAACAACACTTTGCGTTTCATGCGAACAGCCGATCTGGTTATCAATACCTATTTTATTTGTCTTTTTTGTATGAATTGGCACTAACCAGAGGGTATAACAGCAGTCGGAAATAAAAAAAACAGTGCACATGTCGGAGTGCGTTGAAATGAAAAGTATGACTTTTGGTTGAAAACGTAAAACGCAAAAATAAGTGAAACCCGGAGCCTACCGATTTAGTTAAACAATTTTTTTACCCTTTTTGTACTTTTTTTTCTAATTATATTTTAGCCAATAACTATTAACTAGTTTATACACTACTTGACGATAAGTATGCTGAAAAAATTTCGAAACTAATAATAAATACTCTTAGAGTACAAAGATACGTAAAGTTCCTTATTTCTGATTTTTATACGTATTAATACAAAATTCATAAATGCAAATGGCAAATGGCTTTATGATTTCGATCGATTTTGATTGTTTGCGACAGCATAAAGTACGAGTATGTACATTTTTAGGAAATGTATGTATTCTATGTTATTGATCAGTATCAGCCGATCTAAACAATCCCATTCTCGTTCTTGCACGCAATATGCAAAGTAATAATAAGCCCCCGATTTCCAATGTTGACGTTTGGGTATACAACTTTGACTAAACGACTAAACCAAGCTTAATCTGAGCACGCTGTGTTAAGGAAACGAGCTTTCTGGCCACTCCCCCAGTTTTTTTTCTGCTATTGTTTTTTGATGCTCCAAAAATTAACATGCTCCACCGCCAGCTTAAATTTGCATATACCACTAGACCACTAGCTGTTTTTGCTCATCGCTGATACCTATTTCTGTTATTTTTTCCATTACTGTTTCATCGGCTATACAGGAGGGGATGACCAATAATGTGGGTATGCTTTTAGAGGTGTCCCATCATTTAAACAGACTCAAATCCAGAAAACTCGCTAGGTATCTAAAACCATTAATAAACATTAAATATTTACTTAAAATATTTTATATTTTTGACGAACCTTCTCGGGCTTGTATAGATGCGTGTGTGGCAGCAAAAAGGTTGAGCCCAAATCTCTTTCAGCCATTGTATTCACTTCCTAAATATTCGTTTTGAGTTTTCATATGAATTTCATATATAGTATGTACATAAGTGTTATAACATTATAAATATTTTTCTCATGTTAAAAAAATTACCTCATTTGTGTGGTCCTCTATCTGCATGCTTAATTTGAGAAGAGCGGGGATAGGTACAGCTTCAACTGTTGTTTCGTCAAACGAACGTACGCCATTTGATCTAATAGAGATCACATATGTATAATTAAATTGTTTTTCTTATTTTCTTATACATTTAATACATTTAATTTGAATTTTACTGAATTTTACTTTATGTTCGATGATATTTTTTGCTATACGTAGTTTACTCACTCAGAATCTAGTTTTACATTTTGTTGTGATTTTATTTCAACATTCAAGGCTGATACAACTTTGCCAGGTGCGGCGCAGGATTCGTTTACAATGGCAGACACTTCATAGCCAGCGGAAACTAGTTCACTAGTCGAACGCTCAATTGTTTTTATAAGCTGCTTTGACGTGTCGATATAAACAGATCGATATTCCAAGCCTCCCTTTTTATGGAAATCACCCTGTGTTTCTTTATTTTCCACGGATACCTTATTATTCTGTTGGGAGTGCTTTAAAATATACGGTTGGCGGAATTTAGCACGTGGTATCATAAAGGTGAGAGAACGATCGGCTTGGTCTGTATCAGCGTCAGTAACAACTTCATCCATGTTAAATAATGGAAATTCCTGTTCTTCAATTGGTTCACTTAAATCAAGTATGTCATACATATCACGGATTGAAGTTACTTTGTAATTGTGGGCTGCATTCGTTTTTGGTAGTACTCCTGGTTTCACCTTCGACTTTTTTGGCCCGTCGACTTTCTATAGTTAAGGAACGATACAATAAGAGTATCCAAAAAATTGTAATTATGTGATTTTACCTTATCCAAAACAGTTCCTGAGCTATAGCTTGATTCGCTATTGGAATCATTTATATATTCCACTAGTCGCGATTTTCCAGATGACGCCAGCATATTAGGATGTATATTTGAAGCTGTAATAAATATGGAACTCACGGGAGCGCCCTGGTTCTTCCGCTTTGTGTGTATAATCAATATGCAAAACAGAAGCAAAATAAACAGCACTGTGCCTATTGCAATCAGGCAGATCAGAAGTATCTTCAGATTTAGTTGACACCTCGTTCCTGCATACCAAGGAAAGCACTGGCATACCGTAGTTAGGTTCGGCACTTTATCCTGCGTTATTGTTATACATTTCCCGTGGTAATGGCACTTTTCACAGCCAATGATGTTATCTGAGCATTTTCTACCCGGATAAATAGCATTATCAGATATATCCACATAGCCATCCAGACAACTGCATGTGTAACTGCCACCCAAGTTAAAGCATTGAGCGTTGGTGGAACAGTCGTGAAAACTTTCGTGACGGCATTCGTCGAAATCTGCGTAAATACACATATGTAAGTTCTAAGTATGTATATAAAGCTATTCAAAAATATCACCTTTAAATTCTAATGAATTCATTCCCTCTTTAGAGGTATATAACTCAGTGCCTCCAATGCTAAAGTTACTTTGCCGCAAATATTTTTTAAAAACAGATGACAGTCGTTTTTGATCACTGTTCTCGGACAACTGAAATGCAGAGTAATCATTAAGTATTAAATATAAAAGATGATTTTCAAAGCTAACACCGATATATAAATACAATACATATAAATACATGTATGTACAATGTTCAGCTTTGTAAAACTACTAAGCTTTTACAGTAACATAGTTTCCGATATATTTAGTAACAAATCGATGATTGTTTACTTTAATACACTATAATACTATAATTTATTAAAGCGCTTTATCGCGCTAGCTTTTCGATATCGAGGTCGATTTGCGACGAGAGTACGAAAAGTCAGCTGGATGGTTAGCTTGATTAAAGACCGGGTTACATTGAAGATGCCCCCGCGACTTTAGGTCGGTTCCAAGCAAGCTTTATTTGCTAAAAGTCTGACTAGTAGTCAACATAGTCGGATCATACAAAAGCACACATACAGCTTAAACCTAACACGTCAAAGTAATTAAAAGCTCTGTATATTGACGATACCTGCCCGCCCACAAATTTGATATTTTTATCAGATATTTAAGACAAACAGACTACATAAAGTATGCACAGAGCTTTCTACTAGACTGAAACCTTTGACAGCTCTTTCATATTTCTGCAAATAGTATGTCAGTCGGACGAGGGACCCACCTAAAGTTTAGCTGCAATAGTAACAATGGGTTCAAAACTCACCTGGAGCAAGAATTTACTAATAATATTATCTAGCTTGCTAGCAGTAATGCTAATTAATTGTACACCGTGATATACGTCGCGAAAGTCCGATTGCATTATCATGCGATCGACGGCGTCAAGTATAATTCCACTAAGGTGACGATATTCGTTTGACGCATTACTTTTAAGTACATCGTTGAACTTGAGGATATAGTTTCCAACCCGGAGAGTTTCCAGTTGCAGTTCGTAGGTATATGTGGCTGTAATGTTAAAAATCGTTATAAATTGTGACAATATAAACTCCTTTGTATTTAAAACATACGCTTGCAAGGTCGGTCCGGAAACATGCGCCCAAAACTTGGTCGACACGCACAATGGCTCACAGATTCATCTCCATTGCTCATAATAACACATATTTCATTTTTTTTTGACTTGCACACTGGATTGCAAGAGCTAGCTGAGCTTAACTTTTGGATATGCTTAGTTTTTGAAGGTGTATCAATCAATATACCACTTAGATGTATATTTCTGGAGTCGATTGGGGAATACATTTCCTCATCCCATACTGGATGAGTTAATACAATCGGCGATTTCTTTTTTTGGTCGATAAGAGACGTGGTTTTGGAGATTTCGATTAGCGTTAGACTGTAAATTGCATCTTTAGTCGTAATCCTGTGATACAAATCTGGTCTCGTTTTAATTACAGTGCTTACATTTATGATATCTGGCTTGAATCCATTTAAATTTTGGGACGGTTTCTTTGCTAATGGATTTGAAAACGAAATCTTCATTTGCGGCAAGCTTGAAGTATATACACTTTGATATATTCGCGCGATATCAGACTGCACTGCCCATTTTTTTCTAGACATCGCTAATAATGTTACCGGATCTTTTGAACTATTTCGGGTAGACGTAATACCCAAAGATGATTCAGATTTAGTTCCATTAAATATGGATGGGTGGTAAAGTTTCGTGGCGTTAATATGTGTGGTGGCAGGAATTAGTACACTGATCTGTATGCCCTGATCTGGATGCCTTGATCGAAACTGCTTTTTAGTGTCAAATGCCTGAGAAAATTTTCTTAGGTCTTGCTTACTAGATATCGAATATGTTGAGCTCCAGTTCTTGCGAGTAGGTATCAGTGTGGCTTTGAAAATCTCCGATGAATCAAATGAAATCATTTTTGAAAGTAACGGTACACCTAAGCCTAGAGATTCTTTTTTTTTGCTTTTTTTTGCTGTTGTAGTCTGCAATAATGAAACCTTATCTTCTGTAGAGAATATTAGCTGCGTGGACTTCAGAAAAGATTTTTTCAAAGCAGTGAAGCCAGTATCCGAATCCAGACTATTTGTTAGTTCAGTTGTTCTTTTTAAAATAGTTTCAGAATCGTTGTGTACTATTTCAGATGGCTCTAATCCTTTTAGATCGTGTTCTAGCGGCTTGGAGGAAATATTTTCGGAACGGTTAACTTGCAAATTTACTGTTTCTAAGTTAGAGCTGACTTGGCGAGTGTAAAAATGAGGAATTCCTTCCGACACCGGTGGTGAGGAAATTTCAAGCGACTTTGCGTGCGTGTTTGTCGTCATTGTAAAATATTTGCTGTGTCCCATAGCTTTAAATGGCGGAAAAGTAGTTTGAATCTTTCCAGTGGCTTTTTCTGGTGTCGAAGTTGTATAAACATTAGCCCTTTGTTTTAAAAGAGTCTTTGTAGTATTAACGCTAATTTTATGAGTTGCAATAGAAAAAGGATTCACCGAAATTGGGATTTGCGTTAGAGGTGTCCCTTTAGACTTTTCGAACTCAAGCTGACTCTTAGATTTGGTTAAAGTTCCCAACTGAAATTGTTCTCCTGTTGCTAGAAAGATCTTATCAATTGTCCTGGTAACAGTGTTCGAATATTTTCTTTCTATAACCGTAGAGCTGTGAGCAGCAGTTATAGTTGGTTTATTTTGGTGCATAATTAGCCAGATGTTTGAGGGGCTATCAAGACTGTTTTATAAGATGAATTGTAGAATTGAAGGGAATAGTTTGAGTAATCAGCATTTTGATCCTGTTCTGAGGAGAAACCAATGTCGCTCTGACGGAACCCTTGAGTCGCTTTTGTTTGATTGCTGTTCAAAATATCTGTATATCCGAAGTTCGATTCATACTTTATCAAAAGTTCATTCGTTTTTATTGTTGAAGGTGTGTTGGTTGTAAAAAGGTTTTTGTAATTTTCGGACGCTTTGCTCTTAGAAACTGCTTTGGTAGCAGGTTGATCAATTGCCAAATTACTTAGGTTTTGATTGCGTTGCTTAAATTTGTTGTCACTTGACTCTGTACTTGAGTGTTTGTCTTGTACAAGAACTACTCTGCTTATTTGTGGGGACACTCGTACATCTACATTGGCTTCGTTGACAGGAATTTTGATCAGCGGCATTGACAAATGAACAACATGGCCCCTAATGGCGGTTGCATGCGGAAACTGTTCAGCTTCTTTATTAAATGTAAGTGGAGGTGCATGCATGTTGACTGTTTGACTAAGCATCTCTTTTCTTAGATTGACTTGATGCAGTCCCGAATATGTAGAGGCAGATAATGGCGATCTGTGTATCCCAGTCGGGCTTAATGGAATTTGCGAATAATGATAGGTGTTTGATACCGCCAAATAACTAGTAATGGCCGGCAGCTTAGTACTAAATATTTCCGGTATTCGCATTATCTCTAAGATCTCATTGCTGTGCAGCCCCGAATTTAAACTGGCGATTTGTTCTGAAGCATAATAATTGTCACTCGGATTCTTGTTCTGCTCAATAGGAATAGGGAGCGGGTAGTTTATTCGACTTTGCCTAACTCCTGATTGTGCAAGTAACAATGCTGGGTACTGCAGAACATTTTTTGAAAATTTACTCGCTGGTCGGTTATTTATAGGCGGCGGCGGCTTTAATATGCTTCCATACTCGTCCAGAGTTTCCCGGTTCATCTTTAGAGAGTCTAGTCGATCTTGATTAGACTTAGGGGGATGTAAAAATGCAACACTGGGGTATAATGTTTTCGAACGGGTTAATTGACGATAAAACTTAGGAGCTAATAAGCTCTTTCTTACTTCTAGTAAGTTGTGACGTATAGCAGTATCCCTTAGAGACACTTTCATGCTAGGTGTGCCAATTATAACATCAGCGTTGGCCGTGATTACTTCACCCGGACGTATAGGAATACCCGTCCTAAGCAAAGAGCTTCCATAAGCTTCATTCGTATCTTTTGCGTGTCGAGGAAACGATACATTCTTCACGGTTTCCTGTATGGAATTGTGTCTTTGTATACTTTTTTTCTTTGCTTTAATGACAGCATTAATATTAACCGACCCGTCCGAATTCTCGTTGCCATCATAAGAGTGCCCGCTTAAAAAATGTTCTTTCTCAGTTTTTTGCAGAGGTATATAGACTGGTCTCTCAACAGTTCTAGTTACAATTTGATTTAGAGTCGTTGTTGCTATATTATTATTATTTTTAAGATTTCCTTGATTATAAGTTTGTATGCTGTGGTCTGTGCGATGTTTATTAACAATATTTTTTTTAATAAGATCGGCCATAACATTCAGCATCGGCCTAAATCGTTCTAAAGTCAAAGGTCCAATAATTTGGGAGACTGTCGAAGATACTGGAAATTGAACTAATGCATTCTGCACTAATGGATTGGTTTCTATATAGGACTCTGGATATACATCAATATTTTCAGACTCCGATAAGCTGAGATCTTCGTCAATTTGAGGATGCATCTGGATATATTCAGATGATTTTAGTGAGATTTTATTGGTTGTGGAAGATTTTTGTGTTGCGATAACTTTAAGTTTTTGACCATGTTTTATTTGTTCGATGCTGATCGGCGAATTGTTAATATCGTTTACAAAATTCAAGTTTACTTTTGATTGAATGTCTCCTAAAAAAGCTATCTGACTTGAGGCCAATTTGATTAAGGTTTTCAGAGCGGTTATTTGCATGGTTTGGCCATCTAACAAAGTGGCCATCGTCACAATAACATTGCGATCATTTTTCCCCTTTTTCCGCATGAGTTCTGTGGTAAACATGGATACCAATTCTGGCCTAAGCAACGAATTAGCCACTGTGCTGGTGACGATATTTTTAATTACTTGAGTGTGAAGCTTGGCATTGATATACTCGTGTTCAGTGAGTACTGTGGGATTTTCATTTTCATACATCGTCATGGGTATTGGAATGGTATCATGCAAACTAGTTCCACTTATGTTGTTACTCAACAAAGTGGTGTAAAAAGTTAACGTGGTTAAGAGAGTTTTTGTGGCAAATATGTGCACAGCGCTTTGTTCTTCTTGACATGTCAATGCAGTGGGAAAATCAGTATTCAGGTCTCCGTTCAGAAACAACACAGTTTTCTTGCTACTTTTTATCTTTATTTTAGTGATGATGGGTTCGGGTGTTGGTAAAGACTCTGTAATAGCTACTTGAGCCAAAATATCTTCACTGGAGACAGTATTGATATTTTTCAGCTCATCTTTCACTGTTTTCGTTAACAAGATTTGACTGATATAAGAATCTGTGTATTGGGAGGGCGTAGTTTCCTCTGATGGATGCAGAAAAGCAATGTAATTATGTGGTCCACTGATTTGATTTATAAAGGTAGTCTTAGATTCTATTACTATGGGGCTCTGTTGTGTCGTATCCCTTGTAAGTGTGTTCAAAATGTCATAAGTTTTCGGTAATATTCCCACAACTAGCTCAGGCGTCTAAACACGAGTAGAAATAACAATAGCTTATTAACTTGATGTAAATATTAAATTAACTCGAATACTTACTCCTGAGAAAGTCACGTCTGTTCCCAACAAGGAGCCGTCAGGCAAGTAGTTTCGCTCTTCTGTATGGCTATTTGATATAACCGTTTTCTTTTTTTCCACACTGGTGCTCCCATTCGCAACATAAGTCGTGCGATATGTGTACGTGGTCAGGCATATTTTTGTAATAATCTGATTATCATTGATAGGTATATTGAATTTTTCCTATGGCATTTAAACATATTAATATGATACTGATGAGCTCGATAATAATTACCTGTTGTTCTAAAGGCATCGTCAAAATCATCTGGTTTTTTAGTGTACTTGGAGCAAGAGTAAGAGGCTTATGATGAGATTCCGTTGCAGATATCGTACGACTTCGAATTTTTGATAATATCTGTGATTTTTTCTCTTCTTGTTCTACATACTTTCCTTTTTCGCTTGCAATTATTAATTCAACTCCATTCATTACGTGAGTGGCCAGATTATATCTCGCCTCGTCTAATGTCTTCTCCGATACAGAACCATCTAATACGTCGACTCGATTTTCATAACTCAGTATGTTCCTAGCCTCAATCGTTTGGGGGCTGATGTATTCTTAAAATTGCGTAAAGGGATTTCTAAAAGTTTGCCTGCATTTACATATATGCATATACATATGTACATATATATACATACATACATATATTTATCAAAGCAGGTTTGATTAAAGGCACTTATTTCGGAAGGCTACGTATACGTATTTGTACATTTATACATACATAAGCATATTTGTTAAATTGGAATAACATAGCATACTGATACTGTTTTACATACATACATATGTATATCAAAGTTTCCTCTGCAGAAGACCATTTTGCATTCTGCACCTTGTCACCTAATTTGTAGATATGTATTTATGTGATCGTAATAGAAATACTGGTCAAATTTGTGTAGAGAATCAAAATACCTCTCCAAATATTGTATTTAATATTGGATACTCCTTTAAGTGGCTACCAATTGCTAAGATATATAAAATTTGAGGCTACAAAAGTATGAATTTCAGGTAAATATAAGTACAAGGAAAGGTATTTGTTAGTTCATTTATCTTTATTAAGTCAAAATAATTTTATTGGCGAAAAAGTGTATAAATATATACGAACTAGCTGGTATGTAAATTTCTGTTCACGGAAATAACATATTGATGTATAAAAGCAGTTATTATCTCTATATATTTTATTTATAGTATTTACATACTCAGAAAATATTACATACGAGTATTAATAGACCCATTAAAGATAATCTGATATTCATAGATATGTTTGTATGGATGTCATGTACATTTATGTGTACATAATATGTTATTCATATATACACTTAACAAAATTGATGGCTTAATTTAAAACTACGTAGTTTATATATTTGTATATGTTCGCATACATTTATTTAATATATACCTTCATACAATATAATTTTGTGAATATTACAATAATAATTGGCAAAAACTACCTTCCTTCACAAAGTTATGATTTATTTCATCAATTTATATCAACAATTAAAGTTTAACAATCTTCGAATGGTCACTTTTCAATTTGTTTTCCTGTCACTTACTATAGAACAGGAGCCAGCGAAATGAGATTTGAAATGATGGAGAAACTGTGAAACCGAGATACAAAATGCAAGGCAAATCTTCTGTTTCTTTACTTCTACTATATATGAACACAAGCAGAAACCCAGTCGTGTAAATGAAATTGGTTCTGGGAATTTTGGTAAATTTATTTTTCCCTAGTGTTGGAATTTGTATTTTTTATTTTAATCATAAGGCTAGACACAAAATTTACAAAAATGAATAAAAGTATTTACATTTTCTTATATACGAGTATGTAGGCATTCAATGTTAGGTGTAAAGGCTGTCAACCATATCTGTGGGTGTAACTGAAACATTAGTAAGTCGGCTGGATGAAGTAGTCAGTGTGATATCGAAAGTTTTGGTAGTGACTCGAGTGAAGGTAGAGTGCGTCTGTAATTCATGTTTATTGTTTTGTACGCGATCGACGACGTATGTGAAAGTGCGCGTAAACACTTCTGTTCTTTTTGTGTTAAGGGTCGTCGATAGGTCATATACGGTCTGGCGGCTGCTTCTTTCTTCATGAGTTAATGTAATTGGCTGGACCTGGTCATGATTTTCTTTTTGTTTTCCCAGTGATTTATCTACTATATGCTTGCTAGGCATGATTTTTATCTGTGATTTTCCCTGCCTAACGGAAGTCAGTGAAACATCACCTAGAACGATCTGCGAAGTGCTTGTTTTTTAAGACAAATGTTGTGCTACTTGGTACTCTGCGCTTCAATATTACAACACGAAAATTCTTTGGGTAAATAGTTGGGGGTGAATGCGACTGTGGAAGAGGACTGCCTTTTGCATTTGTTGTTTTGTTGACTAGTGATTGCATTTCTTCCAATGGTTTACGGCGAACAAGTACTTTTCGAAAGTAGCGCTTTGTTGTATTTTTAGATGAACCAGAATCAGTGATAGATAAGCTGGTATGAGCTCCACGTCTTGCTCTATGATTTCCTATTAAGGAAATGGAAGTGAGTTTCTGAGGATGAACTATGAAAGAAAATAGTTGGTTTGTGACCTGCGACTGTAGCGGGAATAGCTCAGTGAGGTCTTTTATGCTAAAAAATTTAACGTACTACTGTTATCAATCGCACTGGAATCTATTGTTGAGGCCAGAATCACGGATTGGCTGGAAGATTTCGAGTACCAAAGGTCTACATCACCTACAATGCTTTCTAATGATGCAGTTCGACCCCTCACAGCATCATCAAAAACTTCGGTTGAGCCAACACCATGATATACATCCAACAATGTGTCAAGCGTATTTTTATCGAGCTGTGGAGGATCTTGTTTGGATGATAAGAATAATATGACATTTTGACTCTCTTCGGTGTCATACATATCATTGACTTCCTTCTCTCCCAAAGCTACCGTATGTTGTATTTGTGAATGTGCTTGTCTCTTTTGCAACGCAGCCGAATGATCGTAGCCATTCTGCACGGTCGACAATACTGTGCTAAATTCTCCGGGCCTACGGCCCGATACGTATAATGTGACTACGCTTGTTTCCTCTAGCGGAACATCCAATTTCTGTTGCTTGCTTCGTTTGTGTCCCTTGCTCGCCTTTCGGGATTTCTTGCGATTGAGATTTCTATTCGTGCTCTGCATTTCACTGTGGATTGTCACAATCCCATCGTCAATAACACCTAGTGCATCCACTTGTGTTGCTGTACGGCCAGCATCGTCCAAATCCTGAAGGTTCTCACTCAAAAACAATTGAGGGGATTGAGTATGGGATAAGCCCTGTTGCAACGAAAATGGTTCCTGCTGTTGCTGAAGAAGCAACTGCTGCAACAACAAACTATTTACCTGCGCAACAGGTCCAATCGATTGTACATTTTGAGGAAGTATAGGAGTGTTCACTATAGTATCTACACTGTATTCCGTAGCTGTTATTGTTTGTGCGGTAGTATCGTAGACAGTTGTCAGAATCTTTTTTTCCCTGAAATGTCAGTGGGAGTATGGTAGACTTTCCATCGAAGATGGTAGTTACATATGTGGAGGTGTGAGTGCGGTACTCAGTCACTGGCTCAACAGAGGTTGATACTATGGCTGATATCGCACTCTGTTGCTGTCCAAGCGCGCCAATTAAGGGATTGGGCGGCAAATTGAGATTGCCCAAGAGCAACTGGGAAAGCAGTATATTGGCGAGCGGAGCGTTAGCAGATATTTGAGGTTGTACTGTGGATACAAGATGCTCTACAGAGTACAAAGTAGATGGCAGAATATGGGAGAAGGATGTCTTGCGACCGCGGATAGTGGTCGGTGTAAAAGTTACTGTTGTTGTTAGAGAACCATGCAACAGATATCTAGTTAGTTCTGTAGCACCTGCATTGTTAATACTGGATTCTTCTCGCGTAAGATATGTTGACGTTTGTCCGTTTGTCCCCAAAGTCTCCGTGTATTGATTTGGTCCCAGCACCTCGGTGCTGGTCTTCGCAGTCACTATATTCTTATATTCTGTTATTTGGCCATTTATAACAGGCACCGTGACCTCGGCTGGTATGAGGTGAGTAACCGTGATAGTTTGACTACCCAGCTCTATTGATTGCAAATCAGAAACATATTCATTTCTGTTTCGACCACGCACAGATCCTCTTCCTCTATTCAAACCATTTGAGTTTCCATTTCTTGATCGAGACGTACCTACTATGCGCCCGTTGTCAGCATTATTGTTGCTGTTATGACCACTGTAGGTCTTCAGTCTACGACTGGTGCCAGTTCCAGTGCCTATAGTGCGTCGTATTGCAGGACTTCCTGTTGATGGTTGACGTCGAAAATTTGATGATGAACGTTTAGCTCCATTCAAAGTTGGATCTTTCTCTCTTAGTGTGAACTGGGTGCGCGGCGTAGTTGGCCTTGTTGGACGAATAGTTCGATGATTTGCCACAGCGGTGGAACTGGACTGAGCTTTCTGACTGTTGGCCTGTTGGGCACGTGGCGACGGAAACCTAGATCCAAATCGAGAACTTGTTTTACCGCGGGAAGTGGCTGTGGTTTCATTTAAATCGTCAGTAATCGAAGTGCTTGGCTCTTCTGGTGAAGGCATCGTTGACACGTTTGGTCGCCGAAATCGAAATCGGTTCCTATTGAGGGCATCTGCTTGCCGTCGCACCCTGGAAAGAGTTTTACTCTTTTGCGATTTAGAATTTGATCGTCTACTACGATTTACTTCGTCTATAGCGTCATCTTCCCCATCATCATCGGCATCATCGTCATCATCGTATTCAGAATCATTTTCGGATTCATTTTCATTTTTCTTTGCTTCTTTTTGAGCTTCATCTCTTTGCTGTGACTGGAAAAGCCCACGTGGTGGAAAAAGACTGTTTTGTGGCCTGGAGCGTGCCTGAAGGCTAGAAATAGTTGGTCTCTGAAAGCTGCGGGTCCGGGGCTTAGCAGTCGTTGTAGTGGTAGTGGTTGTAGATGTTGTCTTTGCACGGGCTGACAATGGGTTTCTTCGAAGTGAAATGGCAGGAGAGCTGTTAACACTCGGACGTGGAACCGGTGTAAACCCACTTGGCCTATTAATAGGTCGACGGAGTCGCAGCAATGGGTTCTGATTGCGTCTTGTGCTTTCTTCATCGTCACTAATTTGTACCAATTCGTCAGTGGAATTTTCATCTTCAACACTGCTATCTGAACTCAATTCTTTTAAAACTGTGTTTGTTGTCGTTCGCTCACTCGGTGGTGATCCCGATATAGTTGGCTTTATGCGAAATTTAGAATTTCCACCAAGTATTCCGGAAGCACGAAAACCTGGGCTGTTAGATGGGCGATACGAAGAATTTATGTTTTGTTTTCGGCTAGTTACAATTTGTGTAGTGCGTGAAGAAGATGCAAATCGATTTCTAGGGGGTACGAATGCAACATTGGACTGGGGGCTGCCGCCCAGTTCATTAACTACAGAGCTACTCAATGACTTTATCGGACGGCCAAAAGTGCGTCTAGAGGACTGCGGGAATCCGGATTCATTTTGATTTATTGGTGCGTTTGATATAACACCTCTTCTTGATGAGCTATATCTGCCGGCTGATTTTAGAGCAGGAGTCGCCGTAATGGTTGGTGTTATATCTGACCTTGTTATGATAGTAGCACTACTTGGACTTAACGTTTTTTGTTTTGGCGCGAAAGTAGGCCTATTCCGTGAAGCAAATGGTCTTATCACCGGGGCGAATGTGCGCTTTGATGCTTCAGATGGGTCCAAAGCTGTTGAGCCACTTTCATCGTCGGTAGCTCCTGTTGTAGTTTGATCTTCTTCATTCTCTATACTTGAATCCGCATGAACATTCAAATTTCCCGTTTGTGTTATCATAACCGAAACTATGGCCGATGTCGGCAATAGCGCAGCTTCTTCAGTTTTTTTCTCAAAGAGAAAACTAGACGTACTTTCAATAATCTGCGCGTATCGATTGTCTATTACAGTTCCAATAACCTTAGATTGATATAAAGTAGTTGTACCGTTTCCGATTCTTGTACCTTCAATAAGCCGTACCAGACCAGTTTTGAACGGTCTAGAGCTAGATAGGCTTTCATCATTTGACATCATCATAGCTAAACTAGACTTTTTCATTTCATCAACATGCAAACTTGATGTGCTACTTGTGATTTCTATTTCAATTCCCTCGCTGTTAAGCGTTGATGCCACTTCTGTTGTAAAGTACAATGTACTTACTTCATCCGCATCAATGATGTGCTTATAGTCAAACAAGACCAAATCAGATGGACTCGTTCCCGTCAAGAGCTCGCTTGCCTGAGTGATCGCTGGCGTTTTCAATACAGTCGATGTGATAACATCCGTCGGTGTCACTACATTAGTTACGGTTTCGAAACGAGAGTTTGTTATAGTCTCATTGACTTCATATGATGTGGTATAGTAAGTATATGTGGTGTAATAAGTGGTAAGGTCAGAAAGTAAGCTCGGCTCAGTCATCCCGGAAGTTACAATACTTTCTGTATCCGTTATTTGACGTTGCTGGATATCATCGTCACTTTGATCTAGGGAGCTATTCGAATTGCTTGCCGTCCGTAGTATTTCGTCCTCAGGAATTGACCCGTGATTTGTCGGTTCAATTACATTTGATAGTGTTTCTTCTCTGCTTAGTGTAGTAATCTCACCATCCTTAGCTAACTTCGTCCAATAGGTAAATGTAGTAAAATACGTAACAGGAAAGGTTGCTTCCTCTGCGCTTAACATTTTTGTGGGCTTTAGCGTTTCAGTTGCAACGTTAGTAACTGTCTCGAGCCGGCTAATAACGTTTGTTTCATCACCAGCGTACATAGTTGTGTAGAAGGTAAACGTTGTGAAGCTTGTCTGAAGAAGCAGAGTAGCTGATGGTAGTATCTCATCGGTGTTACTTTCCGAGCTCACTTGGTCGTCCACAGGATCTTTTTGGTTTAACATGACTTGCTGGTTTCCATTAACACTACTTGACCGTACATCCATGACTAAGGTCACATGTTCTTCCTTTTCGACGCGATCTTCTGATGGCTGATTTGACGGTTGCAAGTTTTGGGTAGTATTTTGACTGTCCAGGTAAGTTGAAGTATCGGTAAGATAATTACTTAACGAATTTGTAGTTATATAATTTGTTACAACCTCAGTTCGCGACATTACGTCAGTGTCATTATCGGCGAATATCGATGTATAATAGGTGTAGGTAGTGAACAATGTGTTAGTATACTTAGTGTCATTAAGATATTCAGTTTGCTGTTTATTACTCGTACTTTCATCAAAAACTACACTAATTTCTTCCCGTTGTTCCCTTTCTGGCTGCAACAGACTGACAATCTCTTGAGGAATTGTATACTTGGAAGTCAAAGCTGAAACTGTTCTTTCCGATTGTGGGAACATACTTGCACTATCCAATCCGATATCTCCAATCGAAGCGATAGTATCAGTTGGTTTTGCTATCTGATCTATTTCAGTACCAGCTGTAGAGGAAATAAGATTAGTGACAATCTCCGTATGGCTTGATACCGTAGTAGAAGTGCCTTGAAAGAATGTTGTCAGGTATGTATAGGTTGTGTACAGAGTCTTATAAATTAAATCGACCTCATTAGAACTACTATCAGTATCGTAATCATCATCTTCACTGTCATATTCATTATCAGTCGTTACATCGAAGTCCTCCGTCTCATGAACAGTGGATTCCTCTATTTTATTCGATATCTCTGTAGATATAAATTCTTTATGTGCCTCTGCTGTTGAATCTTCACTAAGAACGCTCACATGTTTAATTTCGGGCTTTTCCAGTTGCTTTACCTGTGTTGCCTGTATGCAATAGTATTTAGTGGTCTGAACAATATCAAATGCCAAAAGTGGGTTTTCATCGCTTGATAGACTTAAAGGATCTTCTTTCCCAGTACTCAGTGGCAGAGATCCCAAAGACTTTGGCAATTGTGTTAGGAACACTTGAGATGTTGTGTGATCACATGTTTCTGAAACATTTTTGTTATTATCATTAATGGGCAGTGTTGGTAAGGGTTCAGTAACAGCGCTATCATACAAATCTTCGGTTAAGTTTTCAGTTGCTGCCGTGGTTGTAAGACTATCTTCTTGGTCTTCTTCAATTAGCGCAGTTGATTCGTCTGCGCCTTCAAAGTTGTCTCTGCCTTCAGTAGCTGTTTCGTAATCGATTTGATCTGTCGAAAACGGGATATGATGTGATACGCCCGTAGGATCTATGAAGTTGGCAAAAGGATCGTCATCAATATAAACGGTTGTGGCACCTCCATGTACTTGAACGCTTGATACATTTAATATTTTATCATCGCTTACTATGGCTGTACTCTGTGCTGTGTATTTTTTATCCACTATGGATTCCAATAGATCGCCAGTAGTCAGTAGCCCAGAAGGCATTTGAATTGTCTCTGTTGTTTTCGATTGACTTGACAAAGCCTGAACTGACGTAACGTTCATACCGTAATTCAGACTTGGTGCTATGTTTTTTTCTGGTGTCGAAAACTGATTTGAATTGTTCATCTCATCAACTGTAGTTGATGAATCTGATCGGGTTCTTGTTTCCAGGTCAAAGTTCCATTGATTGGTAGAAGTGGATGAAATTGGCATTTTTTCGGAAATTATTGCATCGGATAAATTTGAGGACTCGGTTCTTAAAGTAGGCTTTCCCTTAATAGAGGTAACGTGACCAAAGTTTTGACTGCTTTGAATGGTGCTAGGAGAAAAAACAATCACGCTATCACCGACAATCGTTGTAAAATCCGCGAAGCCGTAATAGGTTACTGTCGCCAACATTCGTTTTGTTGCTGAAAGAGCTGGTGCTTTCGAAGTAGAATTCCTTTGCTCTATCTTTGCTCCACTATGTTCTTGTTGTGGTTGATAGTAAGATTTTGGAGACCGCCCATCGTCTATTCTGTCTTCAATAAACTCGTATGAGTCTCTATTAGTTTGCTTGATTCCCGCGATTGGCTGGAAATCACTCTGTTCGAAATAATTTTTAACCGTGATGGTGGGCAAATATCCACCAGACAAAACATTCTGGTCGGAAAAGATTTTTGCTCCATCCACAGCTTTAAGCTCAGATTGCGATATAACTGTATTGACAGACATATGTATCGATTCCAAAGAAGAGGTAGAGATATTGTCTAAGTACGATGCGATCGCCATTGTCTCTAACGTTGAGCCTCTTGTATTTTGTATGTTCACAAAGTCTGTGTTTCCTACAAATTCACCTCGATGAACACCTATATTATCGTCAATATCCTGCCAGTCAGGGGCATCAGCATTAAATAAATCGTTGTGATTCTGCAGAAACGAACGCGTTTGTATATAATCACCAACACCACCCACCCAACTTGTAACAACAGAAGGAACGACACGATCGTTCTCATAGAGAACCCTTGAACTTTTTTTTAGATACTGGGCATAGATGCGACCATTATGTAATGTAGTACCGACAACCTGGGTAGCGAACTCTGTTGTAATTCCATCCTGAATAAATGTTCGCGCTGTTGAAGTCAACAGTCCAACCTCTGGACGCACTGTCAAAAACCGTCCATGGCTATCCCCCAATCTCCCAGCCCCATTATTCACCAAGAGCACAGTAGTAACATCTAATTGCAAATTTTACAGCGATTGCGTGAAATAAATTCGTCATATTCATTTTCAGTAAGAGTAATAGAAAGGAGTGAGATTGCCAAATATTTACATTATAGGGAACATAAATATAAATTTAAATTTACAGATGTAATCAATTGGTGCAGAAAAGAATTGAAAGGTTAATTAATTAGTTCATATTTCCAGAATGTACAGCCCAAAAAGATGGTGAAATCATATACATAGAAAGATATAAAGAAAAGGAATAAGAAATGTAAGTACAGATTTTTTCATGATATTATACATACATACATATGTATGTATAAGTCTAAACTTATTTAAATTGTGAAATTTGTCCTATTTAAAATTTGTTTACAACAGTTAAATCAGATCATATTTAAGTATAGGAATATTTTGCAGAGATTTAATAACTATGTACGAGTAATTCTCTTAGTAACTTGTTTTGAGCACCAGTCCTTGGGCTCAGAAAGTTAGGTACTAAAAATCTTACCATCAGCGCCTACTATCGGCAATGTTGGTGTTGGATTTACTACGTAAGGTTCATCTGAAATTATAGGTTTTCATGTTAAATTAAATTACATAAATATTTCATCTTATTTCGTTATTGATGTTATCTAAAAAATGCTAATGCTTAATTATGAGATACGTACATACATACATACATATGTACGTATGTACATACATATATGTATATGTTGTTGTCAACAACAATATAATTATTCCCCAAAACTCGGGGACTCCAATTTCGGCAACGCGAACAGGTTCGAATAAAGCTAAACTAGTTTGTTTTTTTTTTTTTACATTTTTTAAAGTTCATCGAAAAAAAAAATAAATACATATAACTATGTAGGCATGTACATATGTATGTATGGCTTTCATGGCTTTCAAAAACAAATACATAATAAATACTTATACAAAAGATTACCAGAGGGGCATACCAGAAAAACACAATAGTCCCCCATGAAAGAAGAAATCAAGTCTATTATCTGTACATGGAATGCAACAGTTTTCTTTCTGCCTTTCGGTCAGATGAAGCTTGGGTGAATCGAATGAGAAATATAAATGTAAATATGGAGAGATGTATTTATGTATGTATATACGTATATGTACATACATACATATAAATACATACACCTGTCTTTGACACTGGTTCAGACGGTAAAAGAAAAGAAAGTGGTAGAAAAACTCTAAATATATGTGTGAAAGCGGCAATGATGTCAAGCGGACCCAGCTACCTTTTTCAACAGTCTCCCATCTTAATCATCTTTCAGAGGTGCCACTCGGAACGATGGCGATTGCCATGTACAAATACTAATATTTTGCGGGCATAAGGCCAACAGGTATTTTTTAAAGCTTTTACTGAGAGTCAAATACATATGCACATATGTACATTCAGAAAGCGAAGACCTGTCTGCATACTTTTTGCACTATACCAACAAAATCACATCCGCATTTAGCTTTAAATAGATGCAATTGCTAGTTTTTAAGCCACAATGCCAACCCTTGCTGTACAGAATTATATTTTCGATGAATCGAACAAAGCATTTTATGTACATTTTTTTGAGACTTTTATATGTGACAGCTGGGTGATGAGCTGGGTAGTTTCTTTATTTTTTTAACTGTGCAAGGCAAAAATCTTCGTATGTATTTATGTGTCTATGTTAAAAGCATTTATTATTGACATTATTTTTTATTTGTATGCCCGGCATTCGGTATTGATTTGGTGCACATGTACATACATATGTATGATCAGAAGCAAAAGCCTACATAAATATCGGAGACTATACTCGTGGGAGTTGGAGATACTTAATATCATACACACATACATTTTTGGAAAGAAATTTGACATTTGTCTGACTCACCAACACTTTGGGCAGCTCCAAATTGTAACATAGACAAGAAAATCGTAGCTATCAAAGTTAGGCTCAATATGTTTTCTTTTGATCGGATGATAAATGTCTGAGAAATAAAAAACAGACCATCCTTACGATGCTTCCAGTACATATTTGTGTTGCAGTAGCCTTGCGATTTTTTGAAGTTATCCTCGCAATGTTTGATTCTCCGTGTTATACGTGGTTGTAGCATTTTTAACTCCCTTAAAACAGAGCAGAGAAGGAAAAAGCCACAGATAAGTTTAACACCTACAAATATGCATGTTTACAACGGCATACAGTGGACAGTCTTGTCATTATTTCGTCGTTTTTATTCCTATAGAATTAATATATATTATATAAGCACATACGCATGTATATATTATTATTTTCAAGATTTTTTTTTTTTTTTTTGAGTGATTTTAACACAATTTTTAAAGATGTTCATAGATCCTTAGAATGGAGTTTTATAGCACACTGTAACAAGTTATTGAGCTCTAGTTCCGTGTACATAAAAATGAGTACACATATACTTTCAAAATACGTGTAGGTATGTACACCGCTTACTCTTTGAAGGAACACGCACGACCATTCATGCAAACGAAAGCTAGAGAACTGAATTGGCCAGCATAACCACTTCGCTGTTGGCTCAAACCCAACCACAATCCACGAAGAGCTTGAGAGAGTGGTACGATCGCATTTGCAAAGGTTGTTTGGCTACTTTAGACGGGCTATGCAGTACATACTCGATTCCCACAGCTTTTAATATGAAAGAGCTTGCTGCCCGTTCACTTGGACTTACTGGAACTGAACAGGTAACTGACTAAACTGAACTCAATAGTATTTAATTCACTATCAATCGAAGATGTATGTTTTATAGCTCTGGAACAGTGACTATTTTGTACTTCTTGAAGATTCGCAAAGCTTCTTCATTACACATTATGTCTACATTATCTAACGGACACCTAAAAAAAAATGCATTTTTTTTTAAACGTTCATACCCAGTTGACTACTGCATAAATTAATACAAAAGAAAGAATAATATTATTTAATCGAACCAAACTTACCAAGGTACATGCATACAAAGTATAATTACTACTTACAATACGTTTCCATGTTTCGATTGAAAGAGGGAAAGATGAATCAGAGCTTTTGCTCTATGACATAAATTCATAACGATTTTATTCAATTAATCGAAGCGTATCTTATTACATATTACTTATTACAAAACAAATAGAATTATCTGGTAATGTGCTTTTCCGGCCGAAATCAGAGGTAGTATATATTACAAACTATATATATATATATATCATCGCCGTGCACTTTCAAAACATCGATTATAAGAACAATTTATTTATGTATGAAAAAGATATGACAAAAAAGTAGCTTATAAATAATTCCCTACTACGAACACAACTAAAGTTAGTGACCTATTAATATATATATATTAATTTTTGTATTCAAACACATGTATTTACAAAGAAGGATGATTAACTATTCAGATTTGTACAATTTCATATGACTATTCGTTACGGTTCTACAGAAGGGGTAGATGAAGGTTGTTTTATATAATGAGCATTATTATCTGACGAATCAAAAAATCCAAGAAAGGTGTTGTGATGGGTATCGAGGCTTTGCTCAGCACCCAAGCTAACATATGTAGGTTGCCCTCCTTCCCAATCAGTGGACTCGTGGGGCTCGTATACTTCAGTTATAGGTGGCCAGTTATCACTTGTGGTAATATTATACTCTAGGCGCATGTGTTGTTGCTTCGATGTAGTCCAGCTTTGGTCACGCCGCACTTGATATTTTTTGAATACTAGGTATTCTACAAGAAAAGACTCCACAAAAACATGAATGACAAAAGCTGCTGCCCCGTAAATAAGCATAACATATCGAAAACTCATAACTGGTGGCACAATCAGCTGAAAAAAATTAGCTATCCACTCGCTTGGGTAAACAACCAAATAGACTATGATGCAACCGTTTACAATAAATGTTAAGCACAGTGGCCAATTGGACCACAAGGGTTTCCGATAAGGAGCACCCTTCGAAAATACAAAAGCGAGTATAATATACTGGAAACTGGATATTGAAAACATGGTGTAGTTCTCATAGCAGCCTAGGTGATTCTCATCTGATGATTGAAATGGCTGAAACCAAGGCTGCTGCTGAAGATGAAACCAACCTAGATTGCCGGAGTAATACAAAAAAGTTACATTTTAGCATTATTTGAAAACTAAATTAAGAATTTTTATTACTCACCAACTACCTGGAACACAGTCACCACAACTAGATGCAATAAGAGCGACGACAATGGCGTGGGAGATATCAGCGAACTAAGCGGTACCTGCTTTACAAGGTGTCCTTCAAAAGCTTCCGTTTTACCAAAGAAAAAGGCAAATATTGATATCAAGCCTAGGTCAACATAGAGATACTGTTTGTCTGTTAGATTCGAGTCTATCGAATACAGGATCATCACAGATATGAATTGTACCAGCGAATATGCAGCCATATACTTAAAAATGCCAAACGATGTGACCAAAGCAGCGCGACCCTCTTTTATAACATTTGGCACAGCCGCAATTGTGGGATTACGCGAAGTGAACGGTGAGGCAATGGACGACTCAGTTTCACTTAAGGAAATACCAGCATGTGCCACCTTTAGTGCACCGCAATCATTGGCCCCATCACCGCACATGGCCACGCAGTAATCTAATTTTTGAAGTTCCATAACCAGTGCTTGCTTTTGCTCGGGCGACATACGAGCGTAGATAGCTCCACGCGTTAAAAGGATTCCCAATTCCTCAGGAAATTGTTCCTTCACAATTTGCCACGTTTTACCATCCATTGCAAATATATAATGGCGCCGCCAGCTAACGTCTTGTGTGAATTCCGTTCCAAGCTCCACGTCTATCGCCTCGTTGTGGGTCCATGTGTCCACGGTCTTTACACTAGCCAAGCTATCACTGTTGGGAAAACTGCTTTCGGCGTAACTAGTGTTTGAACCATTAGCTAACGAATTGGTAGACATCAACCGGTAAAGCGTTGGAGGACAATTGCCACTTAAGTTACTCTCTTCGGTTACAGTGTTTCCATTGCAATTAGATTTCCATTGAGATGTCGCAGTGTTCTTGCTTCCCAAGTCCAGGGTGTACTGAAGTTTGTATTGCCTATGTCTATATTGTTCGGACATGCTTTTCGTATCCTCAGGACTAGTATGACTACTGTGAGCATGGGTATGTGTAACCGCAACCACATCAACTGGATCTGCGTGCACCGTAATTACCGCTTGTGCAGGAGACACTATGCCACAGTCCCGTGCAACACTCGTGGCAGTTAAAATATTGTCTCCAGTCACCATTATCGTTCTTATCTTGGCTGCGTTTAGTGCATGGATTACCGTTGTAGTATCGGGCTTGAGTCTGTTCTCTAGGATGACAAAGCCAAGAAACTCCAGATTAACTTCAACTTCCTCGCGGGAAAATCGCTGAACTTTTGTATAATTAATTTTGGGGGCGAGAGCTTTGAATGCCAAGGCTATAATTCGGTATCCCTTTTTGGCGAACGTCGACAGCTGTTGAGAATAGTTCTCTGGTAGGCTTTGAGGTTTGCACAGCTGTTGTAACATTTCTGGAGAGCCTTTACAGTATACATTAAACCCTTGTGCACTGAGACACCGAGTGATGACCGACATTCTCTGAAGACTTGAGGTAAATGGAAATTCTCGTACAATCCCATGATCAAAGCTTTTCTGGGTCTGCGACAGGCCAACATTGGCCAATAAATCATCTACTGATGACTGCCGTCGAATCCCTATTTTAGTATGTGACGAAGTATCAGAAGAAAAGTCTTTTGGTTGGCGCAATATGGTTGGATAAATAAGCCCATATTTCTCATTATCGGGTATATCTGAAGAATCCTCAAGTATCCAGCCCGTTGACTGGAACATTTTAAGATCAAGTGGGTCACCCATCATCATACCATTCAGTATAGTAATCGAGTGACATGTTACCATGCCAAAAAGAAAGTGATCATTTGGCAGACGATTTACGTTCTTTAATGGTATTTGAAATTGGTTAGTGGATGACTTGGGGACCACCCCCCACATATCCAGCCCATCCTCTGTTAAGGTACCAGTCTAAAATTCGTAAACGAAAAATAAGAACATAATTAGAACATATAATTTATAATTATTATCTGTAATTATTTAAATATAATTTTTTTGTTCACACGATATCTCTATTTAAGAGTATCCCTACGGAGTGTCATTGGAAGCCAGGATATGATTCATAAGGTATTGCAAGGTACGTTTAGATATAATAGTATGCATAAGTAAATGTTTCATTAAGTGTCAAACCTTATCAAAGCAACAGCAATTAATGCTTCCAGCCACGTTAATAGACCGTGGAGAGATACAAAAGATTTCGTTAGCTTTCAAACGCTTCTGTGCATAAAAGCGACCGACAGTCATTGCAGCTGGTAGGGCGGGAGGTACAACAATAGTAATTAGGTCCAGAGATTCAACTGCTATTTTTACCGGATCCGTTCCCCGCATTATCTGAAAATATTTTAATCATTATATTGAAAAAATACAATACTATAAAAACAAGTATATACTTTATATATGTATATACAATCTGTACCTTGGTTATTAGTGTGTAAATAAATCCAACACAAGCAATTAATGCCAAGAACTGAATAAATTTATATGAATCTTGTTCAAACTTATAGTCCACAGGTGGCGGATAAAGAATGGATCGAATTAGTTCTCCTTTTGCCGTTATGTTTCCGGTGTTAATTACGAATGCCAGAACTTTTTTAGATCCAATATACCGCGTCTGGATAACCTTTGTTCCACAAAAGAGTATATGTCTGGCATGTTCTTTCTTGTCAAAAATCATATCACGTTTCGGAGGTAACGGAGTTTTTGTTACCGGAACACTTTCGCCCGTAAGCATCGATTCATCTAGAATACAGTTGCCTGATAATAATACTGCATCACACTGCATTGTACATCCTGATGAAGGTATTTCAATTATATCACCCGGTACAAGGGTTTGGGTTGGAAACTCTTTGGAAACACCCTTTGCGTCCAAAACGAAAGCATTCCCAGTGTTGTGCACTGTTTTTTTAAGAACATCTTGATTCTAGGAGACAGGAATCACAAGAATAGAACAGTTGTCTGAATTAAATAAGAAACGAAGGAACTCTTACAGATAGTCTTTGTTATCTATGTTATATTTTTTTAATATAGTAATCTAATTTGGATTCTTTTTGTTTCTTTATTTGTTTTGTTTGTTTATCATTAATTAGGTGTCTTTCCTAATATTAGGGATATTTATTGACACGGTTTTTCTATCTCTCCCTTAGGATCTCGAAAATCTGTAGGTTAATAATATATGGAATATTGCCAATAAAAGTTTCGTTCGTATATACATATTTATGTATTTTTCGTTTCTCTGATATCAATTAATTGTTTAATTTGTTTATTCTTTGTTTAATTTAAAAAACTCTGTTGAACATAATTATATATTCTATGCTAGTCTCAGAGTTTCAAGTGTTTTTACGAACAGACGGACTTTATACATATTTACTTTTACATATTTATTATACAAGTTTATATTATGAAATTTATTAAACATACATATGATATGCACACATTAAGCCATTGATACACACAGTTACTTAAAAGTAAAATTTGAAAACTGTAAAAATGTAGCTAACCGACTCACCTTTTTTTTGTTTGCAAAATGGACATGGTTATTCAAAGATAGACATTAAGAGGATAACACAAGCATAATAGTAATAGTCATAGGTAAACCACAGGACAACCGAGAATATTTGAAATACATAGAAGGGGTTGAGCACTTCCAGGAAGAGTAACGTTTTCACATCTCGCAATGGCACAGTTATCTCATTTTCACCAAAAACTATGCGTCTGGAAAGCTTCTCATGCACTGTTAAGCCACGTTGCTGATGGTAGTATGAACAAGGCACGTTAAGGTCGAGGCCATTCACTTTATTAAAGCAATTCAGTGTACTGTCCCACGCATATACTAATTGCTTGCACCGGAATATCCGAATGGACGAACAATCTGGGTAAATAAAATTGGCAAACCTTTATTTAATATCCTTTGAGATGAATTATAAATTTGAATATGAAATATGTATATATGTTTATTAATTATTTGCATGATCCAATGAAAGTATGTATAATTTCTTTTAATGCACTTTTTAATGTATTAATTCTGTACCATACCACATACTTTTGAACTGAGCTGATGTAAAATGCACTGAGATGTGCAAATTATTATCATCGACTTCACAACTGTTTGGATATCCTTTAAGTAATAATGACCTGGAATTAAAGAATATTGAATGAGGAATTATTGGCAAACTCCATCGACAGTCACTCAATAAACGGCGCAAGAGTGTGCCCTTAACTTACTTCAGGTGATTTATATTTAAAACGCGAACGCTCTTCACGTGATACAGCTTGTGCTTGCCTTGATAGTCTTCTACTATCAATACCTGATCTGCCTCATCTAGGGGGCACTGATGGCAGGTGGCGAACAAGTACCAATGGCGCCACCAGTGTAGCACGAGTCGCAGTAGACCTCCAGTTAACACAATGCAGACCCAGCAAAGAACACTGCGCACATAAGAGCGTCGATATCCAGATATGTTCATCTGGTCTTCCTGGTCTTGATTTAATAGACCATTGCATGGTTTTGGATCTAAGAAACGAAAAACAAATAGAAATGTTTAACGCCGGAATAGCTCAGTTTCCACTGTCTCCGTTTTGACGCAATGTGAGTGCACCCTATTTTCTTTGTTTTATTCCATACCTCTCAACACGTTGCAGTTCATCGTCAGATTCGCCAATAATGTGACCGTGACAAAAAAAAAACACTAGCCAAGAATTCGAAGTCGATTTTAGCGTCTGCGATAATCCATCATTAATTGGATCTTTTTTGATCGACTTTTGTGATTCATAACATCCAGCTTGTCGAATTAAGCGACTCTTTACCGATTAATCAAGACGTTCATACACATAGCTCCACTAGGTTATGAACAATCAAATATATATACATATGCAAATACGCATGCACATTATGATGTATATACATATGTAGTACATATAGGAAACCTCGTGGTCCCAGCTTCTGACAGGTCTCCGAAAAGTTCTCTTGGAGCGTATGTGTACATATGCACGTAAATGTGATAAGGTCACATAAAACAACTGATTTAATATTTAAAAGTAGTATATTTGTATGTACAATATAACTTCATCGGCTTAACACCGGAATTAATTATTATGTATGCAAATATTAAAAGACATTTACGTATTCACTTTGCGATTGGTCAAATAGGTAAAGCTACTTAAAGGGACGGATCAAGACAGTAGACTGTTACAGTACCACGGTTAGCTGTTAGCAACGCGTTAAACGCGTAATCGAAAAGCCAACAGCCAATATGTAGATAAAAACAAAATGATAAGAAGCACGAACGTCTCGGTTGCTATTGTTTGTGTGCCAAGAGAGTACGAGTCCGCCTGGCTTGAGGGCTTTCCCGATTCGTTTATTTGTTTATAGAGCTTTAATTATACATATGTATGTATAAGTAGGTTTTCACAGACGTACGAATGTTTTCATGATACTGCTCAATAGCTTTGAGAGTGTAACAGCGCATTTATGAGCAAGTGGTGTGCCAAACATAAAACAATAAAGTTAAACAGAGGTCCAAAGTGTTTGCATTTAATGTTCTCTTTAAAGGATTGCAAGATCGTACTTGCATCTTATGAAAACATTTATTTTATCAATAATATACATATGTGGTCTTATACCTCGATTCCCCTTGCGATGTAATTACTACCGATATATTAATATAATTTGATCATTCATATTCACCAACACCACCGTGTGCCACATCAAGCGTCATGAATAAACAAGTGCTACATACATATGTAAATTGATAAGTGTGTGTGAATGACATTGACAAACACCCATACGAATACCATTTGAACAAGTATACGATCATACTGACGCACATACATATCTACATACAAATGTACATATGTATGCAGAAATCTCCAATTGACGTTTAGACATACATACATATATTTTAATAATTATTCTACACACACATTAAATTGCAGAGCTTCTTTAGACAGCTTATCATCCAATGTATGCTGTTTTTTCTGACTAAACCAGCTCTTATCAATTTTTATTTACACATAAGAACATGTAACTATGCATCTACATGCATCATATGTACATATGGACAATTCCATTCAGGTGTTACGTTACGTTCGTACGACAAATAGGAACAAAAATAATGAAAAGTTGATTAAAAGCTTTGCTTTACAAAAATGCGGGGTAATACAAGTTTAAAACGAGAGGGAACGTTGAGTCGCAGTTTCCGCGATACTACTTGTATACCCGAACCCAGTCAGTCTATATGTGAGCTTTTAAAACTTTTTGAGCTTTATGTGGAATTTTAAAAGTTTTTCTCAGTTTTATATTTTACATTTTTTGCTAGGCGGAATTGAGTTGTGCGAAATTTTGAAAAACACTTGTATTAAAGTAATATCACATGAGTTTGGAAAGAAAGGAGAAGGAACTGAAAGAAAAACAGAAAACAAACATTTTTGGAGTACATTTTTTGTATTATGCTTACAGCACCTAGATCGAGGTAGATATTTGCTTCGTTATCAGCACGAATATTGATTATTATCGAATGACTCACAATACTCAGATCAGTGTGGGTTAAAGAAAGTGGAAGAAGAAAATGCACAAACAATACAAATCAGACGAAACGGATAACAGTAATAATCGGATTTTCTGGGTTTCTGGGTTGTGTAAGCGTGTAAGGTTCATAATATATGTATAAGTATGAGTTCGAAAATGAATTCGTCACTTTTTTCAAATAATACTGAAACCTAAAACTAGTTAATTTAAAAAAAGTTTTTTTAAATTCTTTTAAGAAAGAACGTACGGAGTCGCATCGAACGCGACTCTACTTTTATACCCGTACTCAGTGATTTATGTGGAATTTTAAAATTTTTTATCAGTTTTACATTTTTGCTACATCTGTCATCGACATCTACATCTACATCATCTACATCAGTTCTCACAACAACACACGTACACTGCACGAGGCAGCATGTTTGAGCGTGAGTGTGTGTGTGAGAGAATCTGCTGCGACAATCAACCCCAATAAATGACTTACGCAGCAAACGGGCGAGGGGAAACACTGAACGGTGCGGGGTAATCCCGCTGCTGAAAATTCATTTGATCATTGTGGCTACAATAATGATCCGATCTGAACCAAATTCGGGAATCTGGTAGATATGATCATTTCCTATGATACTGCATTTTTGGATTTTTTCTATCTTCAAAATTATGGATTTTCGTCTTTTGTGGGGGCGGGGCGAAATTTTGAAATACACTTGTTCAGGTTCGGTATTACAGGAGTCTGGGCAAAAGTTTGGTTGCTCTAGCTCTTATAGTCTCTGAGATCCAGGCGTTCATATTTACGAAAAACCAAATCGACTCGATTTTGTGTGAGTGCGAAAGAGAGGGAGCGAAGTTTTTTTCGTATATTTTCCTCTATTGTGGCTATATTAATGATCCGATCCGATTCAGAATTGGGCCCCTGATAGATATGGGCTGTTTCTATGATTCTGCATTTTTTAGTTTTTGTTATTTTCAAAATTGTGGCCGCCACAGATTTGCGCCCTTTGTGGGGGCGGAAGTGGGCGGGGCGAAATTTTGAAAAACTTTTCTAGGAGTGAGATATCACATCAGACTGAATAAAAGTTTGGTTGCTCTAGCTCTTATAGCCTTCGAGCAATGAGTGAAAAACAAGACGGACGGACAGACGGACGGACAGACATGGCTATATCGACTCGGCTATTGATGCTGATCAAGAATATATATACTTTATGGGGTCGGAAACGCCTCCTTCTGTGTGTTACACACATCCACTTTTACCACAAATACAATATACCCTTTTACTCTTCGAGTACGGGTATAATTAGGAGGTTCAGATAAGGTGTAACTTGTTAACTTAAGGAAACTTGTCCGGCAACACTTATGCAAGTTTTTTTTCAAACATTTTGTTTGCGCAATCAATTGGATTCTGCACTAAAATATTGCAATTATATCGATAACATTAACATTAACATTAACCGTACTCTAAGTTTAAAGGGGTATATTGTGTTTGTGGTAAATTAAGATGTGTGCAACGCAATAAGGAACCGTTTCCGACCCCAAAAGTATATACATACATATATTATTAATCAGCAAAAATTGCCGAGTTGAAATAGCCATGTCTGTCCGTCCGTCCGTCTGTCCGTTTTGTTGAGCGAATAGTTCACAGAATATAAGAGCTAGAGCAATCAACATTTTTTTCCAAAGGTCGCACATCTGTGGAGTCCACAATTTTGAAGATAAAAGAATGCAGAAAATGCAGAATCATAGAGAAAGACCATTTATATCAGAGACCCGAATTTTTAACAGAGCGGATCATTATTATAGCCACAATGGAGCAAACCATTTGAACAGCCGTCGTTTTATCTCGCTCTCTCTCACACTCCACCGCGTCTGCTTTGCCCTTTCGTCCAGATGAGTGCCTAGATCTCGGAGAATATTAAAGCTAGAGCAATAATACTTTCTATCCAAACTCGTGTCATATCAATTCAATACAAGTGTATTTTAAAGTTTCGGCCCGCCCCTTTCGACCCAACAAAAGAAGAAAGTCCAGACTTTTAAAGATAGAAAAAAACGGAAAACGCAGTATCGTAGAAAATTACCATATCTATGTATTAGATTGCCGAATCTAGCCCCCTCCCCAACATCGCTGCAGCCGCTACTGATTCTCTCCCTCGCTCACACACTCTTCTTGCCTTCTTCAGCGTGCGGCCTGTGGCGGTGCACGAAGAAGTTGGACGGCGTATTTTTTGGAGAAGTGATGTAGATTTAAATCACAGATTTACCACAAAAATTTTAAAATGTAAAAACTGATCAAATATTTAAACATTCCACATAAATCGAAGCTGTACTGACTGAGTACGGGTATAAAATTAGTGTCGCGGTAACTACGAACCACAACGTTCCTTCCCGTTTTGATGATTTTGGGTGGTAATCGGATTTCTGTGAATGCCAAACATATTCCTTGGAGCCTATGGGCAAACGCGTAGCTTTTCTGGACTTGCAGTTAAATAATGTGTCGTCTACGAACTTTATGTAAAATTATGCTGGAAAGGCGACATAAAATTGTTTTCATTATTTTTGAGGATATTGAAGACTTGGTCTTTCATATAATAGATAATTTGTTTCGACTACAATATCGATTTTCAGTATTCAGTTGAAATAGTTAAATACAATAGTAAGAGTGCATTCAACTTAGTTTTCAACGAGTACTCAAAGAGTTTAGGGGTATATAAGATTTGTGGTCGAAGTGAATGTGTGTAACGCACAGAAGAATCATTTTCGAACGCATAAAGTGTATATATTCTTGATTAGCATCACTAGACGAGTCTATGTATGTATGTCCATCTGTTGGTATTTCCGACTTTATGATCGCATAGTTCTCAGAGACAATAAGAGCTATACCAACTATTTTAAATTTCGTGATCAACTTTAACACATTTGAACATCCTAGAAACTTTGTTTAAGATATGTATATACATGTAAAATTATGCACAGCACATGTAAGTTTCAGGATCACTATATTAGCTGCTGTAGGAACGATTGTATTAATAGCCCCACCAATTTACAACACTGTACTTATATATGTATGTATATGTACATCAACTATAAAAACAATGCAATCAATACTGGAAGCTTCAATAGCAGAAGAACATGTGTAACATTTCCATATTGGTGTACATACCATCTACAAGTCGGTGAGAGTCCTTCATACCAAATTCTTCAACGCCCGGATCAAAAGGAGTCTCGTTCTTTGTATCGCCTGTGTGCAGTTTCTGATCTCGATCGGGCTGACTTCGCTGAAGGACGGAAACTAACTTTGTTGGCGTGTTAAGGCAGCTATGAACTACGGTATTGTTATTATCCACGGCATTTATCCTATTGGCATGTCCTTTTTGTTCCCTTCTCTCAGGCTGCAAAAATGCTGCCTCCACGTCTTGCGGTTGTGTGGGTGAATGCCACCAATTAAGCTTTAAGCGATTGTTTTTGGTAGCAATTCGTGAAAAGGGATAGTATTCCTCTGTCTCCAAATCCAGCTCTTGCAAGTTTACAGTTGCATTTGATAAAGATTGCAACTGCAGGGTCTCTGGACGAGAAGCTGCGATGTCTGCGTCTTCTCTTTGACTAGCAGACATGTTCTAAACGAGAAAATAACTCAGCAAATCAAAACTTTATTAGCAATGCGTAGATTTAATAAAGTAGGTTCGTGTGTTTGGGGTTTTGTTTATTTCGCAGGGAGCAGAACAGATCAGACCATTCCTGTAGATTCTTTAGAAATTTTCTTTAATGTCAGCTACGAAACTGTTGCGTTTCACAATCAATCACTGCGATGCAACATGAAATCCTTAAGAATCTGAATGATGACATTTTCGTTTGTCCGCTTACTTAAACTGGCCAATGGAAAAGAAAAGATAGACGTTTATGTTGGTCGCCAATATTTAGCTCTGAAAATTTGAGTCGCGATTTTTTGCGATTTCTTTGTCAGATAGCCAACTGAAGATGTTATCTATGTGAAGGTGTGAAGGTGTGGGTGTACGCTGCAAGGCTGATACCCCAAATCCTCTTTAATCATCCAAAGTTTGAGATAGCGCTGGACAACCGATATTGTTTTGAAATCCCGTACGTTCCTCCGCTTCCGACACGCTTTTCAAAAACGAACTGCTTGACGTAATCCTTTTGCAAAATGTCCAAATTTATCCTTGTCCAGCTGGGGAGGACACTGAGGCCAGTCCACCAGTCAACCGACTTTGACACCGCTGACAGACCGTAGCACCGTTTGAGCAGCTTTCTCTTTAATACCCAATTTGTCTCCTGCTGCTTCTTTGTAGCACCTTTAACTGAATTCATTACGATATTAAAATCCTTGGGATAAACGTATTGTATTGACTGTCCCAAACAGCTGAGAATACTAAATATTGGAATCAAGGCTTTTTTGTCGTCGAGACTTTATTGCATTTGTTAGCACAGCAACCTTACAACAAATGTCGGCTGTTCTGACATGCAGAAACAAGGATTGGGTTCGCTTTTATAAATGATTTTAACAGCTCAATAGTGTTCACATGCCACTTTGGGAAAATAAGTCGATGTTTGCGATCCGTTTTTTCGTATTGGGCGATTATAGAAGCAGCTTCAGGTTCAACAGCTAACAGACTATTGATTATACACTTTAAACTCATTTCTCGTCGAACCGCGATCAATGGCATAGTCATAACGACGCATGCAAAAGCATGCCTATGTGGATACAGATCTAGATCGACTTAAAATTGGTGCTTGGAAGATGATCAATCAACGTATCTGTAACGAAAAAAAATACTTGTTCAAAACTGTTTACTTATTTATTTATTTACACCATTGTAAACTTAGATAAATCCCAAGTTAGAACCAATAGTTATAGCCATTGCACACGGCTGGTTTTGTTAGCCTATACAATTATATTTGCAATAATTTTTATTGTATCTCTTGTTACATTAATTGTTCAGTTTTAATGGAGAAAAAGTTGCAAGGTTCAGAAAAATAAAGATGAAAGCAGAAGATACGTTGTGAGTCGCAGTTACCGCGACACTACTTTTATACCCTTACTCATTTACCCGTTGTTACATTTTAAATTTGTTCAGAGAGAATCAGTAGCGACAGTAGCGCTAAATGGGAGGAAGGTATATAAAGGAATATACAGTAATTGGTTTTGTTTTGAAAAATTGTTCTAATGGACGTGTTTGGCATTTTGATGCGCATGAAAAAAAAATTCGATTTTTCATTAAACATAATTTTTGAGAGGCAAAACGGCGAAGGAATGCAAAGAAAAGTGTTATACATATTATACGAGTAATGCTCCTTCCGATTAAACTGTAAAATATTGGTTACGAGAGTTCGTTACGAGACGAAACTCCACTGCCGATGAGGTCTTTAGCGGGAGGCCCTCCGATATGGTTACCCAAGACAAAAAGTAAAAAATACAAGAAATAGTGTTGGCTAATCGAAAAGTGAAGGTGCGTGAGCTAGCAGACACATCAAGGATTAATACTGAGCGCCAACGGATTTTTTGGATCGATATTTTGCATTTTAAAGCTATTTTGCTGCTGGGTGCCGCGTTTGCTGACTCCAGACCAATAACACGAACGCGAGCGAAGCTCGAATGAGAGTTCGGTTATGCAGAAATTGCTTCCCCATCCACTTTATTTGACTGATTTGGTTCCCTCGGACTACTATCTCTTCCCAAACCTCAAAAGATGGCTGATTAATAAAAAATCTAGCTCACGCGAGGACGAATTTTGAGCTATTTTGGAGACCTTTCGGAAAACTACTATTCGGACGGGATAAAAAATTTTTTTTTTAAATTGTTTTCAATTGTTTTAAGGTTACTTATCACCCCATGAGTTATCTATACTATAAACTTGTAGAAAAAAAAAATTTTTGTATGCAGCTATCTCCGCAACGTGTGCACCAAATTGCATGCGGGATTTTTAAGATGATAGTCAGAGAAAATGGCATGGTTTGCACAAACAAATTTGTACTTTTCTATAAATAGGTTCCACATTAAAAATTATTTTAAAAAATCTCAAATTTGGTCTAAAATCTGGTCTGAAAATCTGTTTTAAACCAACCATTGTAGTTTTTAAAGTTAAATGTCGAGACGATTAAGTTTGGGCCGAAATGCGCCACGAGCTGTGGCTTCGAGGAGCCGTGAAAGTAGCCAAGACATTACATATACTTTTACTATGGTTGCCAACCCACAGCTCACTGACTTTTAAGGTCCAAATATGGTTTTTAATTAAAATTACCGGCAACCCAACTTTCAGTCATAGAACGTATGGTGGCATGCCTGGCAAATCAACGGAGTTCAAAATCTCTTTTTGATCATTTACAACTTCGTTCTCATCGCAAACTATCGATCGATTTGTACGAGGGCTGCTATTTAAGATTTGCGTCTTGATATCTTTTAACCTGATACTGACCGAGTGGTCATATCCATTAATAAGTTTTGCCATAAATCTGCCTATAGCACATTCTTTTACGGCCACGTTTGATATCGATTCGAACTTGGTATCCATCCAACACCGCGGAATCTAAAATTTCCTGGAAAAATTTGTTTACCCGTACTTGAAGAGTACGTATTTGTGGTAACAGTTGATGTGTCTAACACACAGAAGAGAGCGTTTTCGACCCCATAAAGATTCTTGACCAGCATCAATAGGCGAGTCGATATAGCCATGTCTGTCTATCCGTTTGTCCGTCTTGTTGAGCGCCCAGTGCTCGGAGACTAAAAAAGCTTGAGAAACCAAATTTTTGTTCGGTCTGATGTGATGTCTCACTCCCACAAGTGTGTTTTAAAATTTCGCCCCTCCCACTTCCGCCTCCACAAAGGGCGCACATCTGTGGCGTCCACAATGCAGAATCATGGAAACAGCCTATATTTATCAGAGGACCGAATCTGAATCGGTTCGGTTCATTAGTATAGTCACAATGGAGAAAACCATTTGGAGAAGCATCTTTCCCTCTCGCTCTCTCTCACACTCTACCGAGTCTGCTTTGCCCTTTCGTCCAGATGAGCGCCTGGATCTCAGAGACTTTAAGAGCTAAAGCAACCTAAATTTATGTCCAAACTCCTGTGATACCACTTCATTACAAGTTTATTTCAGAATTTTGCACCGATGTAAAATCTGATAAAATACTTTAAAGTACTGAGTACGGTTATAAAAGTAGTGTTGCGGTAACGGCGACTTAACACGTTCCTTCTCGTTTTTATTATCAAGCCGGGCTTCGGACGCCGGTTGGGAGTTAACCCACACGTGAGTCCTTGAGAAAAAAAAATGTTCCTTATCGGATAATTTAACGTTACGATTAACGTTATCCCGAAGTCGAGATACCGGCCCTATGAATGCCAGGATCGACATTAGCCGTCCCCACTAATGGTGTAGTTTAGCGTTCAGCCGTTTGGGACGGAATAAGGACAGAATAAAATTAGAATACCGTGTGGCAACAGTGTGAATCAGACGCCCTTCATAATTGGGAAAAATAAACCTAAACATATATCTCACTAGTTGTATCTTGTATCAGGGTCGGACCATCTTTAGGGCTATTTAATTGAGCTTACAACGCAGAAGAAAAAAAATTATGTACACATATGAATGATTCTTGATCAACGCCATGTCGAATTAGATGACTATATAATACCTACTTTAGGAACAGTCTACAATCTAAAGCTTTGACCGATTTAACAAATCCATATATGTATGCATGCATGTACATATAAACTATACATTTGCAACTACTATATATAGTGGTTTTTCTTTTTTCACGATACCGAACAAAATCGTTCTTTTCTAAAAACAGTCATACTTACATATCTGAAGTACATACACTTACAAATATTAACGTATGTATGTATATGTTAACAAAATGTGTATAGGATTATTCTCCATATGATTCAGTATATGTATATGCATGTGCAAATGATTCATGCAGGAAAAATCAATCTTATTTAATGCTTATGTCAATGATCTAAAATATATCAGGAACATTTCTGTTAACATACATTTATGTATGTGTGCAGATGTATGTATGTACATCTCTGTAGTTGCGTTAAAATTCACAGATAGGACTTAGTTGCTGTCATATGCTTTTGTATAAAATATTACTGACAATTTACACTCGTCACAGTCGCCTCAGTCGATTACACATTTACAGATTATCCATTCAGAACTTTATCAAGTGCATAATATGTTCACTTTTACTTATGTTCATCAATTTTTCTAAGATTATAATGCTTTTTTTACTTGCACGCGGCTCTGATTTCGTGTGACTAATATACCGTCAGACCCCTCTAGAAATATACCGAAATATACCTTTCATATTTTTTAAATATACCGTAATTATTCCGTCGAAAAAATGAACTTAACCCTCTTAACCCCGCTTTTAGAGATTTTGATCCTTTATTTCACATAACTTAAGTATCTTTTAACTAGTTTTAATAAGTTTAGCTATTCTAAAAAGCTGATAAAGGCAGCTGTAAATTGGAGCAGGAATGTGTTGAAACGCCGTTACCAAGACACTACTTTTATACCCGTACTCAGTCAGAACACATCTGATATATGTGGAATTTTTAAATATTTTATAGTTTTTATATTATATGTTACATTTGCTTGCTGCATCCTTCATATACAGCTACATCACTTTTCACAACAACACCACGCGTACACTGCACAAGGCAGAGTTTGTGAGCAAGAGAGAGAATCAGTAGCGGCTTATTCGCTGAAGCGGTGCTGAAAATTCATTTCACCAATGTAGCTACATATAATAATGTTTCGATCTGAACCAGATTCGGTTGCTCAGTTGGTTGCTCTAGCTCTTATAGTCTCTGAGATCAAGGCGACACAAAAGACGAACAATCAAAGCAGACGCGTTGGTGAGTGAGATAGAGCGAGCAGGAACGATGCCTCTCCAAATGGTTTTCTCTATTGTGGTTATACCAAATATCCGATCGCTTTCCCCATGATTCTGCAATTTTTCGTTTTCTTGTATCTTCAAAATGATGGACACCACAGTCTTTCGTTCTTTGAGAGGGCGGAAGTGGGCGGGGCGAAAGTTTAAAATATCCTTTTAGGAGTCTGGAAACATAATTAGGTTGCTTTAACTTTTATAATCTCCGAGCACTGGGCGAAAAACAAGATCCAGACGGTCGGACGGACTGACAGACATGGCTATTGATCGGCTATTGATGCTGATCAATAATATATATACATTATGGTGTCGGAAACGATTCCTTCTCTGCGTTAAACACACGTTTACTATAAATACAATATACCCTTTTACTCTTCGAGTACGGGTATGAAAATCAGAGATATGGGATAGCTTTCTTTCTGAAAAGAAGACCTGTTGTAGAAACCCTGACCTTTGACAATGTTTCGGTCTCGACAGTTTCGTGTGCGATATTTAAATCTTTTTCACATACCCGTTGTCAGTTTAGGTATCTATCCAATCTAGGTATCTATCTATCTACCGCAAATGACTGCCGTTGGTCTGTACATGAACTTGCATTCTCCACTATCTTGATGAGATCGTCGTGGTTGCCCGCCAAATTTCACAGTAAATGCGACAGTACTCCACTCTTGTCTGTTCCTCTGTTAGCTCCCTTTACCATAGAAAAATTCGTCACTATGATTTCACCAGCTACAACCTATGCAGTGTTTAAGGTTGATTGTTGCGGTCCATTATTCCGCTAATATAAACGGCATTTGATGCTTCCGGTGCAGTTCCGCCTCCACCAATTTCCCTTTGGGGCAGTCGTGCGGTTCGGTTGTTATCAGTCGGAACATATCATTCTTAAATGATCTTTCATGGGATAAGGATATAGCTTGTGCTTACGCACGCCGTGTATATTTTGGAGATCATGGGCTGACCACGTCTTCGGCCACCGTGGGGAGTATTCGGTCTAACCCAGGTGCTTTTATACACGCGCTCAAGTTTAAAGCACAGTGTTAGATTTTATCAGATCTGTTGCCGGGTACATCTCCTCGGTTTTTAGCTGTGGTGTTTTTTAACATCAATGACTTTATATCCAATCTACTGTCCGATTTATACTAAATGAAGAAATTCGCTGACCATATCGTCGCTTTATATTACTAAGCTGTAAATTTGGTCAGGATAAGAGTTAAATACTTAATCTCGCTATATACGAGTATAACACACATGGCATAACCACAACAGATAATTCCATTTTAGCGGTCAATGTAGTTTTGTTCTCTCGTTTCCATAGAAGAGTTACAAGGATGGATTTTAATAATTTAACAATTTATTTGATTAGTATTCACATTTACGAAAATGTTTCAGAAGTTATAGTAGATCGAAATTTATTCCAATTTATAAATGACCATTTAGCCAATTATAAACCAGAGTTTGAAAAGTCGAAATTATAAGTTTAATGCTGTAGACAAATAAGAAACTAATACATTGGTAAATATATAAATAAATAATAAATATACGATGCACCACGGAGAATTGAATCAAAACTTTAATTGTCCTGTGTATTTCCTGTTGATCTATTTACTGTTTCATCAACAAGAGAATGTCCGTCTATTGAAATTTTTGCGGCATTTTTCTGCAACAGATTTGACTCAACTGTCCACCCCTTGGAAATTTTTCAGTAACATCAATAGGCTTATTGTCATATTTATCATCCCGTGTTACAAACGAATCATCTGTTATAGCTGCAAATAGCGAAAAACGAAAATATCTTAGATTTATTTAATCGATTTTTTGTCTCTTACCTTCTTTCCGTTGATGAACATATTCTTGCGCTTCTCCCAGCAACTGCATTGGATTCTCCGACACAATTTCTTGCATGACTCTGATATCGCAGTCAGATTGATTAGCTTCGTCTTCAATTGGAGTTGACGGTGGTGTGGCACAGAACTTACCTATTAATGAATTAAAACAAAGGGAAGTTTTTAGAAATTAATAAAGTCAGAACAACATTAAGTTAACGTTATGTGACCCTACCATCTTTCATCTGTGTTTCATATGGTCCAGTATCTGTACGGATAAGCGGCAAAGATTCATTCTTCCTCGCTGTAGTCAAATGGAGTTCCGACGCATCAGTCACAGACTCCAAATTAGAAATGCACTGATCTATAATTTCGGCACGACCAATTCTGGTTAGAGCTTGAGATAAGATTGTTGCTTCCGAGATGCCTTGTTGCTCTTCTTCCAGATGGAGCTGCAACATCAACATGCGTTGCTCGGATGTAAGGTCCCCAAGGTTCTCCGCTTTGAAAAGGTCGATGTCGGTCTCGGGTACACCCAATTCTTTCACTAGTTGGGGCCAGTCACTGCCTATAAGGGTGCATATATCCAACAACCTTACGTCGGCATGACGGATTACTTCACTGGTGCCAGCTCTATTCAGGTTTTGGTCTTTTGGTTGTTCAATTATTACATTCTGATTCTGATTATCAATTGCTGTCGTTTCTGTTGTGCTTGCTTTCATTTCGGTGTTAATTAAATCGTTACGATTTATTTCCTTATACAAGATATTTCCATGGCCAACGCTGTCCAATATTCCATTTTCGTTATGCGCTGACATCCTTTCATCCTGAACTGACACATTCAGGGCGCAGATTGGCGTTTGTGGAGCTTCTCTGGGTCCCACTTTTGGTTCACCCATGAAACAGATGCGACTTTGTGGCAGCTCAGGATCCTTGATATGAACAATAAATGAAAGACGATTTTCCCGAAAAGCTTGGAACTTCGTATTCAATTGCTCTCCTGACTTTAAAACTGGCACAAGATTGCCAGAAAATTCTATGTAAATAGTCTGGTCCTGCAGAACTTCAACATCCCTACTTTTTGCAACCTCGGTAAAGTATTCCTGCTGTTCAAGAGTCTTGTCCTCTTTATCATCAGTCATGCAGAAGACAGAAAACTTTGCTTCCGTATTGGAAATACGTTTTGCAAAGACTACAAACTTGACAACAAATGGCACTTGAGCCATATAGGTGTAGAGCTCCGTAGCCATGCGTCCCGCGTCTGCAATATTACGGCAATCCATTAGCCAGAAACGTGCAGAAACTGTTGTGGTAAATGTTACGCTATCTTTGACGAAAGCCAGCGGAGTTGATCCGGTAACGTCTTCCCATGCGGCGCGTGTCTGACCACCAGTAATAGAACACAGTAGTCTAAGTGTGGGGGGATTTGCATTTCCATTTCCATAGGACGCATTAACCATGCCCTTGGTGCAAGCCTTTGGTGCAGGAATGCTTAGTGTTATCGCCTTATGAAATTTGCGACGACGTGGTTCCACAGTGACCACCGGTGATACAGCCACACCCTGACCGAGCAGCTTGGAACAACCAACCAGGTCTACTGGCTGTGCCTGAAGACCGACTCGAATTTTCTTAGTCAAGGCATGAGGTGGAAAAATGGCTTGAACCTGTGGTACAGAAATTGAAGAAACCGTTCCACCATCGGGCCCAATAGCATGCACCTCCTGACGCACACGAGATACAACAGCAAAAAAGTGCGGAACGGTTTGTGTAACGATACGAACTATGCGGCTTGTATGTAGTTCCTCCAGCGGATTAACATCCGCGTCAATGGCGTCGTTCAAGGCGTCCAGAATGTGTTCTTCATTCTCATACAAGCTATGTTCTCGCCAACTCTCGCCGTTGTCTGAACGCAGTATGATAATTTCGCGCTCGTTCTCTCTAAGTGATCCAAAATGGGGCACTTCTAGTGTAATTGGGCTTGAAGAAAATAAATCGCATTTGTTTCGATCTTCAATAACCGATTTTTCAAAAACTCTCACCTCAAAAACTTTCCTTCCACAGGGGACATTTCCAAAATACGACTTACCAGTGCCTCGCCCTCCATCAAAGGCGGAGGGTTTGCTACTCTTTGGGGTTTGACATAGCGGCAAGTTATGCGCGTAGGCTCAGAACATGCCTTTGGGGGAACAATGACGCGCACTCCACTATGTCGATATCCGCGCATAGATCCACCACGGGCATCTACTAAGAACGATACAAGAAATCTGTAAATGTAGAATAAAACCAAATCAAATAAAATTCAAATCAACTATAGTCCATTTTGATGTGCAGAACGGTTTTGGATGAAACTTACCCCAAGTGAACAGGTGGCCGGACAATGAGAGAATTATCGCATTGACGTCCTATCGTAGATGCATTCAGCCCTTGCTCTTCATGCTTCATTATTTCTTTGGACATACATCAAGGCATAAATCAAAGTTTTCATGATTAATATATTTCACAATGAAGAAATAATTCGTAATGGTCGTGGCTCTACGTTTATTGTCGTAATCAGCAGTATGGATATGAGCATATGATTTAAGTGGAATTTAAAAATGTTTTATCAGTTTTTACATATTACATTTTTTTCCTACATCTGTCATCTACAGCGGCTGCAGCGCTGAAGGGTATCAGATTAGCAACTAAAAATGAAAAAATTTGATGGAGCGAAAAGTCTGGAAAAAACTTTGGTTGCTCTAGCTTTAATAGTCTCTGAATACTATGCGACAAACAAGACCGACAGACAGACGAACTGGCGGACAGACAGACATAGACTCGTCTCTTGATGCTGTTTGGTTGAGCTTTAAACACAGCCTATAACTTATCGTATAAATTATGAATTTTAAATTTAGTCAGGCATGCTCCCGTTTTCACTTACATTTACGTTTTAAGCTTTCAGCCAAAGGTCATAATTTTTATTTCCAGCCGCTCCGACATTCCCAAAAGTGTGGTTTACTTCCTACTGTTAAGAGCAAAATTGGCTGCTAATAAACGCAGTGTTGTTGCATTCAACAATTTTTTCTTTCGCAATTAAGATCTGTGTTGATGTATAAAAAGCTGTTCACTTTTCATTTCAGTGAGCAATATGTTGCTGTTTTGAAAATATAAAATTTTTGAGAGTATCCAAATGCGGGAGCGCCTAATTTTTGTTTTAAAAATTAAATCGTAAATATTTTGTAAAAGTGAAAACGGGAGCCTGCCTGAATATGTCTTGTCTCTGGTTAATGACTGCAGCACGAGTTATTACCTTTTTCGAGAGGCTGTCCAACCGACACATCCATTTGATCATTTCCAGGATTTGTGGTGTCGAAGTTTTGATGGTCATGGTCATGGCCATAGTTGGCTTTCAAATCATCGGTAGCCATATATTTGTATTGATTATGATCTAAAAGTTCGTCCCCGCCTTCGTCTTCGGAATCAGAAAGTAACGTCTCATGCATAAGCTCCGGCGACACAACCTTGTACTTTTCTTCCACCACTCCAGTGCTCGTGTTAGTGATGGATGTTTGGGTGACGACCTTAAGTGTTTCCACTGCTGTAACGTAGCCCAGGTTGCTTGCAATACTTAGAGCCGTTTTACCGTTCTGAAATAGTTTAATGACACATATAATTATCATTCATTAAAATGAGTATATGTATATGTTTGTGTGTTAGTAATATTAATTCTTTCGAATCTATTGAGCAATCTTTTTAAACGTTTTAACTTTTTATGCCAAAGTGGTGCAGTAAGAATAGGAAACAAACTTTCTAACATGATGTCATACAAATATGCTAATTTAATTTTGTATATATTATTTATTTATGTTGTAATATTTTGTAATTTATTATAAAAAGATATGTATCTCCATATAGGTTTGTTTTAAAATATGTTCAAAGATTACATTGAATACTGGAAAACGCAATAAAACCGAAGCAGTTGAATGTAAAAAGAATTTCTAAGCGACAATTATTGGGCCGAATAGAGCCTTCAAGTATACAAAAAACATGATGAATACAAAACTATACTGAATAACGCCCAAATGATTTTATTTTGTTTTTCACACGGTTGCCTTTCTCAAATGATCACAAGTTCACAATGTTTAGAAGTATACAATACATACACCAAATTTCGATAACAAAAAAAATACGGGATGCCAGAGGACAGAAAGTCGCTGAAGAGGCTAAACAGTGGAATTAGTCCGTGCATTTGCACATTTCCATGAAAATTCTATTTGGAAAGCATATGGGTACATACAAACAAATATACTTATAAATAAGTATTCTTGTATCCGTACCGAAAAACTAAAATAAAATATTTAAAAATAGAACCGTTCGGTCAGTATCTGTGCTACACAAACAAACATTTCTTCGGACCCTATGCCGTTGGTAAACATTCATTTAGAAAAATCTGTACTTTCGAAAATGCTGCAATTAAATACTTCGTTTAAAAATGCTCGGCCTCTCAAACTGTTCTGTGTGTCGAATCGAATCATCTCTGAGAGTATAACAAAAAAATGCAGATATCTGTGTAATAACCTCGTATATCATTTTTATTAGTATAAGTATTAAATAAGAGCTTTCTACAAGAAAATATTTGTTGTCATTATTTTAAAATATTAAATAAATACAAATACCCTGATATTCCAGATCGTTGCAAAAAGTATGTTTTGTTATTGACAGCTTTTTACGTTTTACAGCGTTTTACTTTAAGTCTTCTCTTCGACAGATAATATATGATACTAAAAAAATATTTAAATTTGTAATTCTAATTTTTCTTTCGAAAATATTACAAGAAAATAAAACAAACTTTTTTCTAGCCACAACAAAGAAACTGTTTACATCTCCGTTACAACAGTAAATGAGAAGGAACGTGCTGAGTCACTGTTAACGCGACACCCGACTTTTATACTTTATACTTTTATACCCGACTCAGTCAGTGATTTATTTGGAATTTTAAAATATTTGATCAGTTTTCAGTTTTTTCATTAAAATTTGATTTTGCTGCATCTGTCAGAGTCAGAGGCAGAGTGTGTGAGCGAGAGAGAATCAGTAGAGGCAGAAGGGGTGGAGGCTAGTTGTTGAAAATTCATCATTTCATCAATAATGATCCGATCTGAACCAAATATGGTCATTCTCTACAATACTCCATTTTCCATTTTTTTTATACACGTACTCAAGGGTATATTGTAATTGTGGTATTTGGTGTATGTCCGTTTGTCGGTCTTGTTTGTCGCCCATTGCTCAGAGGCTTTAAGAGCTAGAGGGACGAAATCTTTTTTCCCAACTGATGTGATATCTCACTCCTAGAAAAATGTCTTAAAATTTTGCCCCGCCCACTTCCGCCCCCATAAAGGGCGCACATCTGTTGCGTCCACAATGCGAAATTTTGAAACACATTTCTAGGCGAGAGATATAACATCAGTCTGGAAAACAAATTTGGTTGCTCTAGCTCTTATAGTCTCCGAGCAATGGTCGACAAACAAGACGGACAGACGGACAGACAGCAAATACCACAAATACAATATACCCTTTTACTCTTCGAGTACGGGTATAAAAACCATTTTGAAAAACATAGTTCCCTCTCGCTCGCACTCACACACAAACGTGTCAGCTTTGCCCTTTCGTACAAATGAGCGCCTGGATCTCAGAGACTATAGGAGCAACCAATTTTTTCGTCCAGACTCCTGTGATATCACTTCAGTGCAAGTTTATTTCAAAATTTCGACACGCCTCCTCCCGCCCCCACAAAAGTCCACAATTTTAAAGATAGAAAATATCGAAATGCAGTATCGTAGAGAATGACCACATTTACCAGATTGCCGAATCTGGTTCAGATCGGATCATTAGCCACAATGATGAAATGAATTTTCAACACCTAGCCGCCAACCCTTCAGCCATGCAGTGTTGTGAGGAAAATGTAAAATGTAAAAAATGATAAATCACATGTGTACTGACTGAGTATGGGTATAAAAGTAGTGTCGCTGTAACAGTGACAAAACACGTCCCTTCTCGTTTTTAATAAAATTTTGACTTTAAAAACTCAGAAAAAGTCGAAAAAAATATATCCGGTGTCATTTAAGGTATTGCTCATCAAAATCTTTGGAGAGACGGATGACCATAAGGCTGAGGTTGACTTACCCTCTGAAAATCACATTTTACCGATTGGAACCATGCTGGAGCACCAAGCAATGCTTATTTTGACATTTTCGAATTTAACTTGTAGCAAAATTGGAATTATATACCAACAAACAAAGGCAACAAACATTGGTTGGTGATCTATAAAATGGAGTACATTTACTAAAAAAATGAAACCGTTGACATTTCGCTAAAAAGATCATGTCTAAAAATAAAACCAAATCATTCGAATAAAATTTAAAAAAATGGCAAAGTTGAGTTGCTATGTATATCTTCAGGTATATCCATTCTATTAGCACAAATAAAAAATACTCGGTAAGGTGGTACCTTGCTCTTATAAACGTATTTTTTGTGGATATCTACGCTGAAAGTTCTGAGTAAAAGTTATAAAAGGGCCCAAAACGAATGCCGTAAGAAAATAACCAGAATTCATTACACAATTTTAAACCCCAAGTCTTGCAGAAAAAGTTTTTTTGGTTCCCTAAAGAAAACGAGAAAGAACGTACGGAGTCGCTGTTGCCACGACTCTACTTTTATACCCGTACTCAGTCAGCACATTTATTTGTGATTTATGTGGAATTTTCAAATTTTTTATAAGTTTTTACATCTTACATTTGTTTGCTACATCAGTCATCTACATCTACTTCATCTACATAACTTCTCACAACAACACACGTACACTGCACGAGGCAGCATGTTTGAGCGCGAGTGTGCGTGCGAAAGAATCATTAGCGAAAATCATCCCCATAAATGACTTACGCCGCAAGGGGAAGGGGGAAGCTCGCAGCTGAAAATTCATTTGATCATTGTGGCTACAATAATGATCCGATCTGAACCAAATTCGGGAATCTGGTTGATATGGTCATTCTCTACAATACTGCATTTTTATTTTTTTTTCTATCTTCAAAATTGTGGATTTTCGTCTTTTGTGAGGGCGGAAGGGGCGGGGCGAAATTTTGAAATACACTTGTTAAGGTTTGGTATCACAGGAGTCTTGGCAAAAGTTTGGTTGCTCCAGCTCTTATAGTCTCTGAGATCCAGGCGACACAAAATACAAAAATCCAAATCGATTCGTTTTTGTGTGAGTGCGAGCGAGAGGGAGCGAAGTTTTTTCGTATGTTTTTCTCTATTGTGGCTATATTAATGATCCGATCCGATTCAGATTTGGCCACCTGATAGATATGTTCTTTCTCTATGATTCTGCATTTTTCGTTTTCTGTTATCTTTAAAATTGTGGACGCCACAGATGTGCGCCCCCTTTTGGGGGCGGAAGTGGGCGGGGCGAAATTTTGAAACATTTTTCTAGGAGTGAGATATCACATCAGTTTGAAAAAAAGATTTGGTCCCTCTAGCTTTTATAGCCTCCGAGCAATGGGCGACAAACAAGACGGACAGACGGACAGACAGCAATTACCACAAATACAATATACCCTTTTACTCTTCGAGTACGGCTATTAAAACAGTTGGTTTTTGTCAAGTAGTGTAATCACTAGCGGGCATAAGCCAAGTGTAAAAGCGGAAGCCTCTTTATATGGACGGACTTTGTATGTATAGATTATCCATAGATATGATAGATTCATCGATTATCCATGTATAGATAGATCCATTATTAGTACCTTGATGGGTGTTCAAATGGTTTCGGATGTCTTTGACTTACGGCAACAATTGGTATATATTGACAATCAGTATAACTCACGTTTGTTAAAGCATCTGGATTCGCCTTATGGCGCAACAAGAGATTAATGATCATTATATGACCCTGTTGGGCAGCTTGATGTAGTGGTGTATAGCCAATGTTGGTGGACATTTCAATGTCAGCATCATTTTCAAGGAGATATTTTACGAGATTGATTTGTCCGTAGTGGGCGGCAATGTGAAGTGGCGTATATCCATTTTTGGTGCGCTCTGAAATGCTAGCACCATTTTCCAGTAGAGTCCGCGCGACAGGGACGTGGCCTTCTTGGGAAGCTAAGTGCAATGGAGTTAGGCCGTTCTTAGCTGGAGCACTCATGGCGCCATGTTCTAGCAAAAGTTCGACCATATGCAAGTGTCCCTCTTGGGCTGCCAGATGCAGAGGAGAAAAGCCAGACTTGCTAATGGCCCCGACATCAGCACCATGTTGTAGAAGGTGCTGGGCCATTTCTACGTTGTTTTTTTTTGCAACAATATGCATGGCACTGTGCCCGTTGCGGGCGCATATTTTCGGCGATGCACCCTTCTCCAAAAGTACCGCCACGACCGGCTGATGGTCATAGTGCGCAGCTACGTGCAATGGAGTCACATCATTCTTGCCTAGACAATCAATGGAAGCACCCTTTTCGAGCAATAGCAACACCACCTTTTGTTTTCCGTATTTGCTAGCTAGATGCAATGGAGTGAACCCCTTTTGTGTGACTGCATCTAGTCGAGCGCCGCTCTCGAGTAACGCTAAGCAGACTTCCTCCTGACCTTCTTTCGCCGCAATGTGAAGCGCGGTGTATTTGTCCTTAGTTGTAGCGTTTATATCGGCTCCATGCTGCAACATTAGCATAATTATATCCATATTGCCCAATCGGGATGCCACGTGCAGCGGTGTTTGTCCTTCACGAGCGACTGCATCCACATTCGCTCCGTTACGAAGCAAAATTCGAATTATATCCGTCTGAAAGCAAGGCAATAAACAATCGAATTCAAATATAAAGATACCAAAACATTACTTGATTGGCACGCGCTGCTAAATGCAATGGTGTCTCTCCGCGTATTGTTGGTATATCTGGACTAGCGTCATGCTGCAGCAAGTATATAACAATGTTCATGCAGCCTGTAAATAGCCAAAGTAAAAAAATGCTGTAAATATCGACCAGAATATATGTTCTATTGCTTTAATGGCTTTTATGAATGTCTTTGACGAATTAAACGCTAACATTAGAACTTGTAAATGTACCTACCCATAAAACTAGCCACGTGCAATGGTGTGAGGCCAGATTCCGTGGTAGCACTAATGGTAGCCCCATGCTTGATGAGCAATTCAGCAACTTTGATGCGATTCTTCTTACAGGCAATATGAAGTGGGGTGAAACCGTTGAGAGCACGTGAGTTTGCATTTGCACCGTAGTCAAGCAGCAGTTTGGCTACCCTCACATGGCCACAGTGTGCGGCCACATGAAGCGCTGTCAAATAATCAACGGTTACCTCGTCTACTGGAGCCTTATGTTCCAGAAGTAAACGCGCCGCCTCATCGTGTTCGCCTTGTGCCGACATATGCAAGGCCGACAATCCATTTTTTGTCTTCGATAATATTGGAGCATTGTGACGCAGCAAGAGCTCTATAACCTCAACATGGCCTGAGCGTGAGGCACAGTGTAGCGGTGTCAGGCCGTCACGAGTCGGTCCATCTATGCGAGCGCCATTGGACAATAATAAGCTGCAAACTGCAGACTTTCCCCACTTGCAGGCCACGTGCAACGGCGATATATTGTGTTTGGCAATATAGTTAACATCAGCACCGTGATTCAGCAGCAAGGTGGCTATATCTACGTTTCCATAATGTGCGGCAATGTGCAGAGGCGTAAAGCCAGACTTGGAAACAATGTCAGCATTGTGATCATGCTGGAGCAGCAGTGTGGCTGCGCTTACGTCGTTCTTTTTGGCTGCAATATGAAGTGCCGGAAGACGCACCTTGCCCCGAACATCACTTTCGAGAAGGACTGCCACCACCTTGTCGTGACCTTGTTGCATTGCCACGGCCAATGGTGTAAAGCCATCTTCTGTCGCCAGAGACGGGTTTGCTCCTTTGGCCAGGAGCAATCGACAACAGTTGTCGTGATTCTCCTGAGCTGCCATATACAGCGGTGTAAATCCATTTAACGATTGAACGTTTACATTGGCATTCGACTGAATAAGTTGCTTAATAACGTTTTGCTGGCCCGCCAGCGACGCTATATGCAATGCTGTATTTCCCTTTTTGGTTGCGTTGTCAACTTTAATGCCTCTCTTCAGTAACTCACTGCAAATATCAACATATCCATCCTTTGCCGCTAGGTGTAACGCGTTTAGGCCATTCTAAGATTATGTAAAGTTATCAATACGTATAAACGTGTCTCAACAGATTAAATTACTTACCGCATTGCAAGTATTAATATCCGATATCTCACCACTCTCTATAAAATCAAGAAGTTTTGTTATGTCTCCACTGCGGGCAGCCCGTAAAAATGATATCGTTGAATCGATCTGTCAATAAAACAGCACGTCATTAACAGAGGCAATATAACATTTGGTACTTATTCAGAAATATGATCATTCACAATGATTTTAGATTTCTGTTTTCGTGTATCTTAAAAATTGAGATATCACGGATTATCGCCCTCTGTGGGCGTCTCTTTGAGCATTTAATACTTTTTGAGTACCAGGTAAGTACCAAAACTCACAAATAATGTAAATATGTATTTAAAAACATGAAACATGATTCTAGCACTTGTAAATTGTGTTATTATTTATTTATATTATTTTATAATATATGTTCATCTTAGTTTGTGAAATTAAATAAATGAATATATACACTTATAAAACCTAGTTTCCAGGTTAACGAACGTCATTTCCGTACATTTGAAGCGAAAATACGTACTAATTTCAGTTTTAGGCTGTTGACAATCTTGAGGTATGTATAAATATTCAACGGTTAAACAGTATGTACTTGCATGTAAATGTATGTATGTTACATATTTATCTTACTTTACCTGTTTTTCGTATTTTGTGTTTCCATTTATTTTGTCTAGGGATATCCCGTTATCTATAGGTTTATTATTCGTTTTTGTTGTCATAGTGTCTTCGCTTAGATATTTTTTTTCGGTTTGTATCTTGCTCTCAATTTGTATCTCTCCTAGTGTCATGCTTCAGCGTCAGTGCCTGAAAGTACTAATACCACAAGCAACATGTTAGCAAAGAAATACTCACACACATTGTTTCACATTAATGTTACGGTTCTCAAATTCGTCATTCACAATGTTTGTTTGTATGTATACATGTACTTCGTGTATACATACTCATGGTCAATTGTTGTGCTTTTCTCTACATGCCTCTTAATTAAAGATAATTTAAAAAGTTGAGGAATTTTAAATGGTAGATAATTGAATTAGCAAAAGTATATGCAGAGTGGCACATAGCAAACAAATTTAGTTTCACTTTTATTTAATTATTGGGGTTTGGCAAGGTACAAAACTGTTGTCAGTATGACGTCATAATATTTGCATTGCTATTCCCTTGGCATATTATGTTAAAACCAGTGCTCAGAAATGATTGAACATATGTATAAAGAAGACGATTTGTCAAACAGTTCACATTATTTAAATATTTAAATGTTTTAAGATTAAAATATTTATTTACGTACACCTGAAAAACTCGTCTAATTATTTTGAGAGAAAGTTATTGGCCAAACTCAGAATTTCTATACTTATCGATGCTGTACCATCACTACATAGTTGAGGAACTATACCATAAGGAACGGTGGATTTTTTTCGAGAGGTGAAACTCCGATTCTCAGCTGGATGAGCAGAGATTTGCGAGGACTGGCCCATCTCCATATAACCATGGGAATTCTTTCGAGTTCCCTGCAAATACTCAATACTCTCCTAACACTTATTAATAAAAATGTTCACCGATTCAGCAGACCACTTGCACCTGCCTTGTTTTCTAACGGCTATACAATTTATAATGCAGAAAATGCATGCCTTCCTTTTTTATTCTAACAACTTTTTTCCACACACCACATCTATGAGGAACAGTTATAATTGTTGAGTGATGTGGAACTCCGATTACCATTGGCATTGTCCACCATCCATAAAATAGCAGCTGATACAATTTAATGCGGCGAAAACATTGGTTTATTTTATAATTAAAATGGTTATGGTTAGCAATGGTTATGAATATGATCCAGCAGCAACATATGTTCCAGCACAAGCATGTTGTTGTATATGGATGATGATGAAGGGCCAACAATGACGAGAAGAAGATATTAGAACAGGTATCTTGTTGAACACAACAGTGGCCACAAACTGCCATCCTGCAGTTGCATCAAAATGATGCTCACTACTCAAGTTCCACAACAGCTCCTTTTTTTGAAAAATGCAACGAAAATACGCTCACCCATAGCCAGACTTCGGGAGCTAAGTGGCTTCATAATCCGATAATGTATCGGGAATGCATCATTTAGCACATTGTCGTCAGGAAACTGCAGAGTTTTTGACAACAACGATTTTTCAAGCTTACATTGTGAGAAACCACTCATGTCTCCCTTACTTCCATAGGCGTCAACATTTGAGCAATGTAACCGTACGGAATGCAGATCTGAGTACTATGGTTTAGCTAAAATAAATCAATATCCAAGAGATAGTATTGATAGTAAAGTATTTTTTAACAAGATGAATGTCGCGGAACAATTTTGGAATGATACAATATCGATATTCAAAAGATACAAAAAGGGAAGCAGACAAATTTTAATTCGTCCTAATTTTTTTTAAATCGTAATCAATTCGCAAACTTTACCAAAAAATAACCGATTATTACACATAAATATATGAAATCACACAGGCGTCCCGAAACCATCCATTTCTGGATGTTCCTAATCCGCACGTTTCTATACGATATAGCCGATAGTTTTTTTTGTAGTCTCAAAATAATGTACATATTGCCTGTCTCATCTCTAAGTATTCTTTCACAAACGCACGTGTTTGTAATTGTTATTTTCTATCTTAGAAAATTTTGTAATATTACTGATATGGCATTTGGTCGACCTCGAGGGGGTGGTGGTGGCAGTGGCGGAAGAGGATTTCGTGGTGGTGGTGCCAGCGGCGGTAGTGGATTTAACAGAGGAGGTTTCAACAGAGGAGGTGGTGGTGGCTTTAACCGTGGAGGTGGTCGTGGAGGAGGAGGAGGTCGTGGAGCATTTGATAATGGTAAGTCCGGTCTTATAATTCAAACATTTTCAATATACATTATAATATTTATTAAATTATAGGTCCGCCAGAGCGTGTTATTCCCATAGGAAACTTTGCGTATACATGCCAAAATGACTTAATTTGCAAAGTCGCAATAGAAGATGTTCCTTATTTTAATGCACCAATATTCCTCGAAAATAAGGAACAGATTGGCAAAATCGATGAAATATTTGGCACCGTTCGTGATTACTCCGTATCCATTAAATTGTCGGAAAATGTCTATGCAAACAGCTTTAAACCGGATCAAACATTGTTTATTGATCCTGGCAAGCTATTGCCCATCGCAAGGTTTTTACCAAAACCCCCACAGCCAAAAGGAATTAAGAAGAAGGGTGCATCAGGTGGACCAGGTGGTCAAAGGGGTGGTTTTAATCGTGGCGGGATGGGTAAGCAACTTATATTTTATTTCATTTGTGTTGTTAAATCTAATACATTTACACATTTTCTACTTAGGTGGACGCGGTGCACGCAACAGCTTTGGAGGCAGTGGCTTTAGAGGAGCCGGGCGTGGAGGCGGAGGATTTAACAGAGGACGCGGTGGTGGTGGCGCAGCTGGAAACGGTCGTGGGCGTTGGTAGTTTTCATTATTAGGTTCCAAGATAATATTTTGTCTAGCCTTGCGTGTTCTTTTCTACACCAGACTATAGCTTATAAGTCGCAAAAAACAAGGCTTTCTTCGCCACTGACGAAAAACTGCGCTGAATAATAAAGATCAATATTTTTAAAAATTTTGTTTATTTAATAATCATAGTGATGTACTGAAATCCTAGCAAAGGGCGCAGAAGAATACATACATACTATATGTATATACTATACATATATACTATGAACATCTCAAAGAGTACGGAAGTACTTTAATAGTGGTCAAAATGCATAATATTGATGTCACAGAATCAATTGTGTTACATATTTTAAGTATACATGTTGCATGTACATACATACATATGTACTTGTGTTCGACAAATTAAATAACATTTATCAGACAATTCACACTTTGGAAGATAAAAAACTCATAGGAATGATTATATCTACCAGATTGGATATCTGGATCTAATGGATGGCATTGCTCACATGGTTGAGTCGACTTCCCTCCCACGAGCACGCTCTTCCTTTTTCTTCCACGTTTGCCACGTCGCCAGAGCCCTCTGTGAGTGAGGGAAATATAAAGTCCGGATGGTTTTTCGTGAGGTAAAAATATAGTGTGAAATGTTCATAAATCATGAGAGAAATGGTCAGTATCGAATAGAATATAGAATTTTGCGGAACTCGGCTATTGAGGCTGATCAAGAATATTTAATGAACATAATAAACAAACGAGAGGGAACACTCTGAGTCGCTGCTGTGGCCGCGACTCTACTTTTATATCCGTACCCAATCAGTATATCATATATATGTAGTGAATGTGGAAATTTTTGTTCTACAAATGAAAATTCATTCCTTTACTCTGGATCCGATTATCCGATCTGAACCAGTTTCAACAATCTGATCAAAATAGTCATTTTCTACGATACTGCGTTTTCCGGATTGTTTTAATTTTGAAAATTGTGGATGCCACAGATATTCGTCTTTTTATTGGGCGGAAGGGGTCGGGTTGAAATTTTGAAATACACTTGTAACAGTTAAATACATCACATCAAACGTGATGAGTCTGGATAAAGCTGGGCGCTCAACAAACGGACGGACGAACAGATAAACATGGCTTAATCGGCTCGGCTATTGATGCTTATCAAGAATATAGCCTTTGTGGGGTGGGAAACGTGTTATTCTCACACATAAACTTTAACAATAAATCTAATATACCACTTAACTCTTCGAGTACGGGTATAAAAAGATGACAGGGGCATTGAAGATGCGATACATTATACAGAAAACAATATACCCCAGTAGTACTCTATGAGTACCGGGTACAAAAAGCTTAAGACGCCCATTTGGTAAAATACAGGTAAATTGGAAACTTGAATCTTGGAGAAACTTTTAAGCTTTAAGCTGTCCAAAAGTTTTAAAAAGAAACTCCAGTTGGTTAAAACCTGGTATCAAAAGCAACTAATCCCTCAGTAGTTTATCGTTCAGTGGGACATATTGATCAATTGAAAAGAGCAATTATCATTCAATAAATTAGAAAGCGGTTACTTAACAGCCATTCAGTCATGATTCGATATTCATTTAAATGTAGTTGGCAAATTACGCTTCAGCTTGCGATTCTTTTTATTAACTTTGTTAATAGTGTTAGATTTGTTGAATCATTAAATGCGGGTTACGGCCATGTAATGCAACAAAGCTCCCAACAGCTTGAAAGTCAGCTAAAGATTGTAAATGAGTGGAAATATTTGGACTTTGAATATCCAACTTTTGTCGAACGCCAACAAGCAATTATGAATGGGTAACCAACACAAAAAGTTAAATTTTAACCTTGCAGAGCTCATTATAAGTTCGGGCATACGCTACCGTAAGAAGAGATCTGCAACCCAATTAAGTTAAGGCTAGCATCAATTGCCGAGGCGATATAGTTGTCATGTCATTTAGTCCGTCTTGATAAGCGTCTAAAGTGGATACATACATACATAAACATATATATATATAAAGTGGATGTGTCTAACGCAGCGAAGGAAACTTTTCCGACTCCATAAAGTATATGTATATATTATGAATCGGCATTAATAGCCGAGTCGATATCGCCATGTCTGACTGTCACCGAGATTTGAACTCAATACTTTTATATAAATTGATATATATCAAACAAGCCAAACTACTACACATGAAAAATATGATATTATATTGATTATGTAAAACTAAGACATTTCGCAACATTATTTTAGGATAAAAACAGGGTACCCTAACCGAGCCAGTCGGGGCTAAAAGGGGAGGGTCAACTGAGCCCTTAATATCAGTACCACGGGTTGTTCAGCGATCCAAGGCTGTTCATTGCGGTTGGCCCCCTAGTGGGAGCATCGTGGTGGCTGTGGTAACCCAAAGTTTACGCGGGGAGAGCCGCTAGGCTCGACGTGGAGTTGCGTTCTCAACCGGGTGCCGTGACCCATAGATCGGAAGAAGTGAGAGATACACTTCTCTCCTCACCAAGGGGGAAGGTATGCCCGACTAGTATACATTCGAATTGGTACTGGGAGAAGTCGCTATGTATAGCTTCCTATCCTAGGGCGTTAATTGGCGCATTGTACCAGATTAACAGTGTATGTGGTAACACATTATACACCGTAGTTGCAATCCCTTTCGGTGGAACCGCCACGTTAAATAAATCTGAGAGATCAGAATTGTCTTGTCCGTCCGCCTAGTTCTCAGAGACTATTAAAGCTAGAGAAACCAAATTTCGTTTCCAGACTCTTGTGATATCACTGCTACAAGGGTATTTCAAACCGCGTGCTTTGCCCGTTCGTCTAGATGAGCATCTAGATCGAACAGACCGGATCAATATAATAAACGGATCAAATATTTTAAAATTCCACATAAATCAGAAGATCACATGTGGAGTACGGGTATAAAAGTAGTGTCGCGATTACTTCGACTCACAACGTTCTCTCTCGTTTTTACATACCTACTTACTCGTCCTCCGATTGTGAAAGTTTTGTAGAAATAAGAACATTCATACTCTTAACCTACAAAATAAAGTGCGACAGATTAAGTATACATTTTGATGGTTATCTTTTTAATGATTTATTTAAAAACGCACCTGAATTATTTGATCAGTCACAATTTATAAATTTTATCTAATCCGCAGTGACTTTATACCGAAAAATAACCTTCCTCTTGGCATAGATATTGATGTTCATAAAAGCCGACTATTTATTACTACGCCTCGTTGGAAAGACGGCGTACCTGCAAGTTTAGGTACTATTCCATTCCTGACGAGGGAAGTAAGTCCAGCAATTAACCCATATCCCGATTGGAAAGCTCATGGAAATCCAAATGATCCAGACTGTTCTAAACTAATATCGGTATATCGCACTACCGTAGACGCATGTAACCGACTCTGGCTTATTGACTCTGGTATTGTTAATGCCACAATCAACATTAATCAAATTTGTCCGCCGAAAATAGTGGCTTTTGATCTAGGCACAGACCAAATGATCGTTCGCTATGACTTGCCCAAATCGCAGGTTAAAGAGGATTCTCTGCACTCCAATATTATTGTTGAAGTGCAGGATCGTTGCGAAGACGCACATGCAATAGTGGCAGATGTATGGCGGTTTGGTCTCGTTGTTTATAGCTTGGCGAAAAATAGAAGCTGGCGAGTAACTAACTACAATTTTGCACCAAATCCAGTGGCTTCAGACTTTAAGGTATATGGATTGAACTTTCAATGGCTGGATGGTGTGTTTGGGATGAGTATATCTTATGATATTCAGAGTAAGCAGCGTGTGCTTTATTTCCATCCAATGGCAAGTTTTAAGGTAAGCTATTCGAGACAGTATCAGTATTTATACCCTTACTGATTCATTTTATTGATTATATTTTCATTAGGAATTTATAGTATCGACCGAGCTCTTGCTAAACGAATCCTTATGGCAAACTAATAGTCAGGACAACGCCCAATATTTCTTTTCAATTGGCGATCGCGGGTACAATGGTCAATCTTCCACATCTGGTATTGCTAGAAATGGTGTAATGTTCTATACTCAAGTTCACCGAGATAACATTGGGTGCTGGGACACAGCCAAACCATATACGAGGGCCAATTTGGGAATGCTCATCGATCCGGATGTCTCCCCAGCGCTCATTCAGTTCCCCAATGATTTAAAAGTGGACAATGAAGAAAATCAAAGCGTGTGGATAATGAGCAATCGCTTACCCATTTACTTATATAGCCAGTTGGACTATTCAGAAATTAATTTCCGCATTTTAAAGGGTGATGTCAACATGATGATCAGTAGCACCATATGCAATCCCGTCAACGTATACGGTAATGGATCTAAATCTGCTATAGTGTCAATAGAAGAAGGACAATGCTATTAAATAGATTCCAGCTGAATTAAATAAGAAAAAAAAAATAAAGAAAAAAAATAAACATACATATGTACATACATGTACATATGTATTTACGAGATGTATATATTTATGTAGTTCACAATGCTTCGCATTGTTCAGAAAGCCTTTTTGCAGATTTTCATCAGTTCATTTATCTGGCTTTGATGGTAAGATATACAAACATACATACATACACACATACATTGGTTTTTTTGCTTACCCGCTCTTATATATTTATTATTATTTGCATATATGTACATAAAAAAGTATATGTTTAGGGTATCCAAAGGTACTGACAAGTCGAGATAAAATTGCATCCTTGAACTCCACTCTCCAGTACACTATGGTTGGGTGGTACAAATAGTTTAGTATATTCATATGTATGCGTACATGTGCATGTACTATGAGCGTATGTAAGTACTCGTATATACAAACGTACATACATATGTATGTATGCACGACCGTGGGGGGTGCATGGACACTACACACTCCGTTCAACCGAGGCCAAGACCGAACTATTCTTTGTTCTAGAATTTTATCTACGCTAATCCCAATATAGATGTAGCTTCAGAATAGCTGGCTGCACATGTGCTAGTGATGGGCTAGTGACAGTGTCTGAGGCAATGCGGACAAGCGTACGCGCGCAACGTTCATTCCTATTTTCCATAATTGTCTGGTCTGTTGAGGTTGAAAACAGTTTCTTAACGCCTAATTCATTTGTGACACGTTAAAGAAGTCACTGAGAGATTGAACAATCACGGTTAATATGATTTTTTCGATAAAATTTGGAAAATTATGGATTATGATTTATATATTGATGGTTTGGCACAATGCGTCAGAAATCTTGGCAAGCGGTATGTAGACTATAAATGAGTTTTATAATTATTACTAGCTCTTAGCTACATACAATGTATTCTGTTAAATAAAAGTACAAGTCGGTTAACTTTAAAGTACATGTGTATGTACATACATATGCACACATACATACATATGTATGTACGTTATAGGAAATGGTCCAATAACTTAAATACCTTGCATTCAACATTTACTTTTTCCGTATTAGAATTAACTATATGTGAATACTGCTGCTGTATTTATATACTTTAAGTATTGTACAGATTTTGGTTAATTGAATGTTCAAATAAACTCTATCTCCCATAGATAACATTTCCGATTATATTAGAAAATGTTGCATAAGTGGGCTACGGCATGCACGAACTACGGATTCCTGTGAAAATATTGATTCCTCCGTGTCCATTATACCGCCATTGTGGCTTGGACTGTGTCACTCCACCCAGGAAGTGTGCTGTTCGCGAGAATCGGACCACAAAAATTGTGAATTGGGTCGATTAGCTGCTCTGAACAGAACAGGGTGCGACAAGGAAGTAGATTCGAACTCAAATGCCTATGCGGGCTGTTGTCGAGCGTGTCAAGTTGGCTTGGCAGTCAAGGCAAGTAAACAGAACTGCAGTGATCCATTATTTTCATTTCTTTCTGCTATTGAATCCTATCGGGCTTGCTGTTACGAAGACAGTAATTTAAATTCTATATCCGATGAAGGGTTTCATGCAAGTCAACAATTAGAGAGTGACTTGCATCCTGAAGAGGATCTTGAAAATTCATCAGATGGTACGATTGTCCTAACAGACGATGGTAAGTCCTAAGTGTATGCTCTCCAGTGAATGCAGGAAAACAATAGAACTGATTGATTCTCTCTTGTAAATCCAGACGACATTTGTGGCAAAATTCCAAACCTGTGCGCTCACATATGTGAGAACACATTTGATGCATATCAATGTAAGTGTCACTCCGGATTTAAGCTGGACAGCAACAACGTAACATGCTCATCGGAGAAAAATAGCATATGTCCCGATGGATACTATCTGGATCAGAACCATGGCAAGTGCGTTGATATTGACGAATGCAGCGAGAAGCTTCACGAGTGCTTGTTGACCCAGTACTGCCACAATACGATTGGCAGCTATCATTGTCTAAATATAAAATTAAACAAGTGTCCACCGGGATATCACTATGCTGCTAACGAATTAAAATGTGAAGGTGAGTCCTACTGAAGGGAGTAAGAAATATAGTTAAACGCTTTTTGGGTTTATTCTCGACGCAGAGATGAAAATACATACAAGTGCAAACACATGTACATACGTACAACTGTGTTCAGAATAAACGTTCAAACCATTTTTTAAACATCCAAATGAAACAAATACCTTTTTCGAAAGACTGGAATGTAAGCATTAGAAAACCCAAGGCATTTTGTCACATTTGCTTTCTACTTTCTTGTTTTATATGACTTTGGACATATACTCATGAAAGCGGCCATACACCGGTCTGGCATGGACCAATAAGGTCCTTCCAATGCTTCAGTAGGATTTCAGAAAAAAAATCCTTAAGCCACTTCCCAAAACTTTAGTCTGGTTGACGGATTTGCAGTTTTAACAATGTCTTTGACATTTCTCCATAAGTTTTAGATGCGTTTGGGATACAGGGACTGAGTTGAACATGACAAAACGTCGATGTTTGCAGATGAGCCCCAATTCCTAGCAAGCTTTTGAAAATGTTTTGTATCAATATTCTGCTGATATATTGTTTTGAGAGCCATTTTTCAACTTTCATATGAAGGTTATGTGTTCTAAAGTATGTCTACATACACAGTTTTGCTTAATACTCAAACGACACAATAGCAAGTACTAGTTGAAATGAGCTGGGCCCCATAGGTCTCAGCCCAGCATATCCAATGCTAGTTTTTTCAAAATTTTGGTATGAAATCGGACTTCTTTGCATGTCAAATATATTCTTTGCCATCTATCCTACAATATATGTATGTTAGACAACTTTACTCTCATCAGTCAAAAGTATTTTTCGTGACTGTGACACAGGCCATCCATGCAAAAGATAAGTTGTTCGCATAAAAATTGATTTTCAGTCTACTTCTTGTAGTCAATATAGTTAAACACAGTATTAAGAGTACAAAAACTTAGTCTTGAACTCCCTTATACCTCCAACCTTTAGTTTTTAGTCTAAATCTAAAGAGGAGTCTAAAAAGGAGAATTTTTGCACCAAGCAATAATTTCTTTTACGCTCCAAAATCGAAAGCTATTTCCAAAACAATTTTTTATTATAATATATAACAACTAAATTGAGCTTACTGATGGTGACTTTTTAAATTAATTTGTATCTTTTTTATTTTTTTAAAATTTATTTATCTCAGCACTAATATTTTATTGAACAGCAGATTCCATGGGTATTCGCCTAAAGTCAAGAAAAACACGAAAGTGGGAAGCAAATGTAACCAAGTTTCTTCGGTTTTCTAATCCTTACATTCCAGTCTATTCAAAAAGGTATCATTTGTTTCATTCGGGTAACTGGAAGTGTTTAAAAAATGAAAATTTCATGAGTTGCACTACTATTATTTTGAACACAATGAGTTCTGTTCATTCTTTTCCCCAACTTCACACAACCCACTGACCCACCCTCAGATCGTCGACGAAGCCCAAATTACGACCCACAAACCCCACATATGTAAATAATCGGCAGCGATGACTTCCTAGTAACAAAAACGAGAGAATTTGCGGACTCAGCTGTCAAATACGATGTCGAGCATCAGGTGCAAGCTTTAAAACGCGAAAGCTTCCAAGAAGAAAGGCCAGTCGATCAGTCACTAAACAATCAGGGCAGTCGATCAGCCGCCTGTCGTCAGTCAGCTACCGATCAATGAGTCAGAGAAAATAGACTAAGCCAGAATAAGACCACTATTGAATAAAAAAACCCCGTTTAAATACAAGGAAAGAAAACAAAAAAACTTAAAGTCCTCACAGTGTTCTTTTAACAATCACAACTGCCAACTCAAAGAAGTGACTAGTCAATCGGTTCATTTATTTGTACGGTACCACACATACACTTATTATTTACTAAATGTTTATTTAATTATTCTTTGTATGCAGATATCAATGAATGCGAAGAGTCGCCGTCGCCATGTGGACCTGACCAACAATGCTCCAATTACGCCGGCGGCTTTAACTGTACCCCAACCGAGAGCCAATCCTGCGACACAGGTTTTTATCTCGAAGGGGCCACTTGCTCGGATATCGATGAGTGCACGAATAATAAAACACACACCTGCCATGCTCATCTTCAGGAGTGCCTTAACACGCTAGGCAGTTTTTCCTGCCAGTGCCAGATGGGGTTCCGTTTGGATACCACTCAAAATGAGTGCGTCGGTATGTTTTGCGACTTTCAGTTGATTATTTGTATATAATTTTCTTACAACACAAATACACTTGCCTACCCTAATAGACATTAATGAGTGTTCTATTAACAACCACAACTGCCTACCAACTCAAAGATGTGATAACACGATCGGTTCATATATTTGCACGGTACCTACACATACACTTATTGTTACTTAAATGTTTATTTAATTCTTCTTTGCTTTATAGCGTCTTCAGAGTTGCGGAACGGGCTACACATTGAACGCTGAAACAGGGATTTGCGATGGTAAGAAATCGAAATAGATTGTATCGAATTATAAATTGCGCTTTAACCCATTTACTGGGTCCAAGAAATAGTATACAAAAAGTCAGTTGGTATAATGAACCGAAGTATTTGATTGATTGGCCACTTGATTGATAATTATCAATAAAAACAAAATGAATTACATACATTCAGTATCAAAATACCGACATGGAGCACACTGTACCCTTAATATCTGCAAAAATGCGTTCTTTTTCTATATATAATGTATAAAGTACATATGTATGTATCCAATACTAATGAGAGGGAAAGTTGAGTCGCAGTTACCGCGACATTACTTTAATACCCTTATCCATATACACATGTGAGCTTATTGTTTATGTGGAATTTTAAAATATTTTGTCAGTTTTGACTTTTTAAAATTTTTTTGCTACAACTGCCATCTACATCTTTTCTCACACCAACAGTCAGTTCTAACGTTCTCCGCCAGAAGTCGATTGCCGATACGGTCATCTCCAAGATATGGTCATTCTCTCACTCATTCTCTCATTGTGGGCACCAATGCCACTTTCTTTGTGAGGGCGAGGTGAAATTTTGAAATACACTGCAGCAGTGTTATATCAACTGAATCTGAACAAGAAGTTTGGTTGCTCTAGCTCTTATAGTCTCTAAAAACTAGGCGACAAACAAGGCGGACAGACAGACATGGATGTATTGACTCGGCTATTGATGCTCAAGAATGTACATATATACTTTATAGGGTCGGGAACGATTCCTTCTCTGCGTTACACACATCCACTTTTACCACAAATCTAATATACCCCTTAACTTGTCGAATAGGTGTATTAAAACCACAACCTAATAGAGTTTCCGATATTAAAACTTTTTTTTGCAGATGATGATGAATGCGAACTCAATACCCATAACTGCCAGCCGAATTTTGATTGCTACAACACGAAGGGATCCTTTCGCTGCTATAGGAAAACAACAACAAGTACAACCACTACATCAACTACTTCAACAACGGCTGCACCCACTTTCACAGAGTCTGTTACCAGAACTCACTATTCCCAATATCCATACCCACTTTCTTCTCAGCAAGGCTACTACGGCTCCACCATATCTCGATTGCCTTGTTCCACTGGCTTTCAAAGGAATAATCTTGGCGCGTGTGTCGGTAATTAAACATACAAATTTCAAATTCCTCTGCATGTACATACTTCCTTTAAGCTTAATATAATATTTAAAAGTTAAACTGTCTTTATTGACAATCCAGTCTGTCTGAGACAATGCATAATATCTAATAGAATTAGGCTTTCCATTGCAAAAAACTCAGGCTGAATACAGTAGATATGAAAGGGCCATTCTGAAATTAAAAAAAAAATAACATTTGGCAGATATGAATCTCTGTTTTGGCATCGCGGCGAACGATGGGGGGAGGAAATCATGTTGTGGGTGGGAATGCTAACTAAACCCGTTACCTTTTTTTTCTGTATATATTTATTTAGATATAAATGAATGTGTGGAAAACAATCCTTGTGGTAGCCATCAACGATGCATCAACAGCAATGGTCATTTCCGCTGCGAAAGTCTTTTGCAGTGCAAGGCTGGCTTTAAGTCAACGCCAGAAGGAACATCCTGCATTGGTACGTGGGATGTTCTAAAAAGCATATATCCCAAGCTATATTAGAATTTCATTCATACAGATATTGATGAGTGCGAGACGGGCGAGCACAACTGTGGCGACAGACAAATATGCCGCAATCGAAATGGAAGCTACATCTGCGCCTGTCCGACTGGTCATGAGCTAAAACATTTGCCTAATGGCGTCAGCACCTGTCAGGATATAAATGAATGCGCACAGGATCAACGTGTGTGTCCTTCGAATGCACATTGCTTTAATACCATTGGCTCGTATTATTGTGAATGCAAGTCAGGTTTCCAAAAGAAGACAAGCGACGGGGACGATAGTAACACGGTCTGCTTTGATGTGGATGAGTGTCAAGTTATTCCGGGTCTTTGTCAGCAAAAGTGTGTCAACTTTTGGGGCGGATATAGATGCACGTGCAATTCAGGATACCAATTGGGACAGGACAACCGCACGTGCAACGATATTGATGAATGTGAAGTTCACAAGCACTACAAGCTCTGTATGGGGTATGAATTCTCAACAATTCGCCTGGTCAACACTAGAAAATCCTTCCAAATCATGTGATCTATTATTCAGAATATGTATCAACACTGGCGGATCCTACCAATGTACCTGTCCTCGAGGTTACACTCTGGCCTCAGACATGAACACATGCCGCGATATTGATGAATGTGCTGATTCCGTCAATCATGTATGCACTGGCCGGGTATGTTTGTTCTTAACCATTAACATATACACATATTAATTATATATACGCACATATGTACATATGTAGAATTTTTAAAATTGTATACAATGTTTGCTTATGCGGTTATGTCATTTAATCGTGCCTGTTTTAATATTATTATTATCTTGGTTTTTAAGAACGATATTTGCACAAATATTCGAGGAAGTTTTAAATGTACGACCATCAATTGCCCTTATGGATATACTAACGACCCAGAGCAAAAAAAGTAAGACCACAGAACAGATAAGTACACTGAAAATAAAACGCAGGCTCTCGTTTTCACTTTTGCAAAAAATGTCGGATGTACTTTTAAAAACAGAAAACAGTCCCGCATTCGTAACACGCAAACATTTTTCGGCAACATAATTCTTCCCGAAATGAAAAGTAAACGGCTTTTTATAAAATAAAACGATTTTTAATTGCAAAGGGAAAAAATAGCTGACTTATTGATGAAATTTGAAATAATTTATGATAATTACCAGTGCAATCGATCTTGTAACCTTTTATAAATATTTTTGTAAACCAACCTCCAAATTGGATCTGAAAAAATTGGTCAGTGCAACAACATATAGTGAATTCGTACGAACAGTTGTCGCAACCCCATTTTGTTATCGATACGTTTCTGTTGCAAATAACAGGGACCTTTTTGTATGTGCTGGCACATACGCGTGGTTATAACAGCAGTAAATTTTGCGGTTCCAGAGCGCTTGAAAACGAAAGGTATGACATTTGACTGAAAAGTAAAACGCAAAGTGAATTGAAAACCGGAGCCTGCCTGATAATAAAGCTATACCGCAAACTACAAATTTGTTTTAAAACTTCAACCTAACACTTTAACCCTCACAAACTTTGCTTGGAATGCAAATACCTATACACCTATGATGCATAGAACATATCAGATCGACATACATAATTTATATTTTCAATTTTATTATTTTGTCCAGCCTGTGTCGTCAAAACAGCAACTTTTGCGAAGGAGAAGACTGTTACACAAAACCCTCAGCGTACACATACAATTTTATAACCTTTGTATCCAAGTTGATGATACCTCCAGATGGTCGAACAATCTTTACCCTTCGTGGTCCAATGTGGTATGACAATATCGATTTTCTCCTCAAAATTGTGAGGATCCAAGCGTCTATCAACATCGAAAGAGCAACTGAGAACCATTTCGAGTTAGTATTCAATTTGTAATTATTGGTGCTGTGGTGTGAATAACTTTAAATTAATAAGTAATGAAATGTATAACTAAATTATTTAAATTTTTTTCTTTTTACAGCACGCTAAAAAGCAACAACCAAGTCAATGTATTACTAAAGAGATCCCTCGAGGGGCCGCAGGACATTGAGATGGAACTGAGTATGACAGTGTTTACCAACGGAATGCCTCGTGGAAAAAGTGTCGCAAAGCTATTTCTCTTTGTATCCCAGCATCCATTTTGACGTTGTCTGATACATGCTATATCAGAGACTATACAGTACCAAGATGTTGCTTGAGGGACAAAAAAGCTGTTCTAAGGAAGGGTTTTTCATGCCACCTTGTAGGAATGCAAAACTTATGATTTTTGTGCGGTATTTTTTATAAAATTTGGACTTCAAAAACTAAAAAAAATTGAAAAAAAAATTACATCCTGTGTCCTTATATTGTTTGTGTATAAAAGAATTAAATTAAATGACGCTCACTATGGAGAGAGCGCTAAGCTAAGCCAACCCTTCGAAAATCACACGTGTTTTGTTTTTGCCCCGGCCCCTGGTCAGCGGCGAAGAAGAGCCTAAAAGAGAATGTGTGTAACCCGGGCGGTCATAACACAAAGCGTCGAACGAAAAAGAAAATTAAATTAGTTCCTGATGTAATTTCTTGGTAATTTTATAATCTTTGATTATACTCGTATGTACTATATGTACACAAATACATACTTATTGTAAAATTAAAAATTTGATTGATCTGAGACAGGAAGTTGAATTTGTTTGTAGTATGATTATTAAATATTTTTAATATATGTATTAACAATTGGTATGCACCACTTACTGTTATTTCTTGATACATTTTTTCATTAATTTAAATAAAAATGATCCAGTGAAAATATTATTGCTCCACCCAATCGTTATTGGCGCTATTTAAACGTACCTCTCCACAGTTATTTCCTAAATCACAATCATCGACAAATTCAACGTGAGTGAATGGGAAGTGGCCCTTGCGCCCATTTAGTTCCCCCTCCCATTGGCCATTTATATTAGTTTTAGTGACTTTGATAATGTCACCTATTTCCAATTTCAATGCAGTCTTGTCGTATGCATTGGGCACCCTCGATTGTTTTACCCGAGCGAACGCTGGAAGTTTGCGCTAGTTAAAAAAACGTGGTAAAAACAAATGTTCTTCGTTTGATTTAAACATTATATTTACGTTTAGATCGGTCCGTTTTAACGTATTACCAAACAGATTACAAGAGACTGTTGGCGGGTCAGATGAATTATTCAATCGTCCAATAGTAGAACTCGGGTTTCCAAGAACTGGGCTATCGAATCCGTCCTCATCTGTTGCGTCTTCATACTGGCAAAAAATAAAAAGAAGCTCTAGCTAAAATGTTTCGCATTTTTTATACGTAAACACATACCCTTTGCACATAAGGAACCGGTATTTGTCCAACTTGTCCCGTTGAATTTCGAGCCGTCCACCACTGATCTTCGTCCTTTCGTATTACAGTAAGAACTTCTCCTCTCTGGAACGGCAAATCGTCTTGATCCTTTGGGAAACGACGTTAAGATAAAAACTATGGAGAGCTGATAAAATTTGGAAATGCTCACGCTGCCAACAAAATCAAATTTTCCAACAACTTTTTCCACTTTTTTCTGCGCAGGCCGCCTTAGTGGTGTCGTGTCCAAATAGTGCAGTTTGTAAAATGTCAAAAGTTTCGGCAGATTATCAAACGACTGATCGCCAATGCGATATACTATTTGATCCTGTTGTTGAATTTTGTTGATTATATAGTTGCTAACTTTAGTATCTTCTCTAAATTTATATGAGGAATAATTAACAGTTTCATGATGTTCTTTTCTGTATATCTTTCATTGATTTACCTTACACAGAGCACGTAATCTCCTGCTATCGAGTTGCTATCACGAACTAAAAACACTCCCCGTTCACGCTCGTTCATTAATACTTCGGTGGCGTCTTGTCGGGACATTGGACCAAAGTACCAGCTGTAAACTCAAAACCACTTTAATTGTAATCGAATGTCTAAGATATAAAAAAAATTCATACATAGCAATTTTATAGTTACATTAGTAACTACAAAGGTCCAGTTTACTTTAATTTAATTTCGCTGCTTACCTGCTCTTATCTGACACATCGAATGTATCCATTTTTGATTTTATTATGGCTGAGCTGGAGTTATATCAAGTTAAGTCGACATAAAAAAAAAGACACATGAATTTGGATAACAGCTCCGAAATGCACATGCAAAATATGACTGAAATGTCCTTTCTAGTTTTTATGGTGCGAATATAAACTTTTTATAATTGTAATATCATGTTTAAGTTTTGAATGAAGGCTAAGAATTGTTTGTTTTTTATTTGTGTGTGTATATGCGCATATCAAATTCTAGTGTTGTGTATTTTTCATTTTTCAGCCAAACTAGTGTTGGTTAAACTTCTTTTGGTTCATCATTCGAAGTAGTTGTTCTCACTTGTAATCTTTGGTTTATGTATTACTAACTAGCTAAAAACCCTCAGTATTAAACTTAAAATACGAAAATTAATACGTGTTCTATATGATTGGCTTATTTTAAGAAGACTTTTCATTACTTTGATCATAAAATATGGGTTAATTTTAATATAAAACGTCAAATATCAACAAAACGAAACTAATTTCGTTTCAAGGCAATTATATAGAGAGATGAAATTCTCATGGAGGCACCAGACGCTCAACACAACATAAAAATGAACTGGATCGATAAAAAGTTCACTGACATGAATTTTTACTAATGGTGTTTCATTCCATTTCTTAATTTTTAATTGTTTGTATAAATCTGGCAGGCTCGGTTTCTTTACTCCTGCAAAAACCTTCGGTCCCATTTTGGCACAAAGAAAATTGTTTTCGGATCAAAATTAAAAATTTTGTTCCCGTTTATAAAATGCACAGATGATTTTAACTAGAATTAATAGAGTCAACGGCATTTTATAGCGTTTTCCCATACAGCACATATGTTTGGAACGATAGGATTTTTGACAGATGTGATACTCCGATTCACACTGGACAGTGCACCAAAAAACAGCAAATGGCTACATATGGGAGAGGCGAAAAATTTGGTTACTGTTAAAATTAAAATAAATATGAAGAATATAGCAATAGTTTTGGATGTGATTTAGCAGCAAAATATATAAGTTTGCTGAACCTAAGCATGATGTTAATGATGAGGCCAACATTGAAGAGATATTTGAGTAGATGTCTGTGTTGAAAACAATGAAGCCAGGAGTGTTGTGGTCGCCTGTGGAAGCCAGGAGTGTTGTGTGACTGCTTCTAGCAAATCCAACCAAAGTTTTAAGTACATGTATATATGCTATGGTTTTTGAGAAACGGGTCTGCTCACATCAAAAATATCGTCATTGATAATTGCATATAAGAAAATTTATTATACTTTTAACAAGATTATTATCTTGTGCAAGCAAGTTGAACGACAGCCAAGACAATTGTCAAATTATTATCCATTCTTACTCAATTCACCAAATATTTCGCACTAAAATCTTGTTATTTTATGCTTATAAGTCGTTTTTTTCATCGATGGGTCACCATCGATGTTAATCTGCTGCAGATTCAATTTATTCGTCATTGCGTTTTTGCACCCTTCTGCCTATAAGTTCCACTTACAACGCTAATAAGAACAAAAATAGTAGATAGTTTAACATCTGGACAGTTTAAGATCCTTTTACTGCGACGCTTCGTCGACTGGCTTAAGATTAAGTGTTTATGAATTAAATTTTTCTGTCCGGCCTGCTCCATCAGTATTGGCAATGCCTGGCAGGCTGCTAGCGAGAGGTACACACTATTTACTGTTCACTTCATGTGTTTCATTTGTTCCAAGGAGAACGATATTAAATGTGCTGATGAAATGTCCATTATCGGTCACTTTATTATTAAGTATTGGCTTTATTTACATGTTCATATGCTCATAAGAAACGTCCGTGTTTTTGCTTGCGAAAAATATCTTATATTGTACATTTTTATCCTGAATACCCATTATTTTCTATAATTCTTCTATAACTACTATGAATAAATATTTATCGATATTAACGATTGTTGATCGATTAGATATCCGCCATTTTGTGAATCTTGTGGAAAAGTGAAAAATCGAGACGTCACAACACAATATACATAATCTTTATTGTTTTTATGCGTGAATGGAAAAAACATTTTGCTTATATCGGAGTTACCAGAATTTGGATTTTGTTATTGGCATACGGTTGATTTCGGAGTCCTACACGCCCTGTTTTACTTGCACGAATAAATACACATATGTATGTATCTTTAATGCACATATGCATGAATATATACATATCAATACATGCATATATTTAGTTCAATGTGCATGTGTTAAAGCCAATAACTTGTTTGATGGGATGCACACTCCACTCTGCCTTAGATAATGGACATTTGATCGGTACCTTTAATATCGTTCTCTTTGAAACCAGTCAAAAACATGAAACGGTAAATATTTTAGTGCAATTGTAATATTTTATACACATACATAGATATGTACATGCATCCACAAATGTATGTACCTACTGCATTTTCACAGCGTATACAGTGAGCATGGCTTAAATTCGGTAGTTAATACTATTAGCTTTTAGACATATGTATGTAAGTACTGCATATACTCACGAAATTATCTTGTCGACATTGCAAAAGATGAATTTAGAAGTGCCAAATATTATATGTGGACGATTGGCAACAATAGAAGGCTGAGTTCGGCCGCTGAAGCTTTTGCAGATCCAAATTTTTGATCAAGTCCATAATAATCTTATTTGAATCTTATCTGTCTGACTTATGTAAAAACCGATTAAAAAGCTATTTCTATAAGAACACATTTCTTTTGCGACATACAGTAACTATCACAAATATTTACATCGTTTTCAACCATTTGTAGTGATTCTTAATGGTGTACACAGTGCAGAGGGACTTCTAACATGTGTACAGCTGCAGTATGTTTTTTATACTCGTAATCGATGAGTAAAAGGGTATACTGTATATGTGGTAAAAGTAGATGTGTGTAACGCAGAGAATGAAAAGTTTCCGACCCCATAAAATATATATTTTCTTGATCACCATCAATAGCCGAGTCGATATAGCCATGACTGTCTGTCAGCCCGTCCGTCCGTCTTGTTTGTCGCCTATTACTCAGAGACTAAAAAAGCTAGAGCAACCAAAGTTTGTTTCCAGACTCATGTGATAAGACACTGCTACAAGTGTATTTCAAAATATCGCACCGCCTCCATTAAGGACGCAAATCTGTGGCGCCCACAATTTTGAAGATAAAAGAAAACGGAAAATGCAGAATCAAAGAGAAAGCCCGTGTCTATCAGAAGCCTGAATCGTTTCTACAGCCACAATGAAGAAAACCATTTGGAGAAACATCGTTTCCTCTCGCTCTCTCTCACACTCCAACGCGTCTGCTTTGAATGTTCATCTTCTCTGTCGCCTAGAACTCACAGACTATAAAAGGTAGAGCGGCCAAACTTTCTTTCCAAACTCCTGTCATATCACTCCAATACAAGTGTATTAAAAAAATTTTGCACTCCCCTTACTAAGACGAAAGTACACAATTTTTTAGACAGAGAAAAACGGAAATGCAGTATCATAGAGAATGCCCATATCTACCAGACAGACGAATCTGGATCAGATCCAATCACTATTATAGCCAAAATGATGAAATTAATTTTCAGTGGCTAGCCCCCTTCCCTTCATCGGTGCAGCCACTACTGCGGATTCTCTCTCTCGTTCACACACTCGCTTGCCTCTTTCGGCGTGCGGCCTGTGTAGGCCCGTGTTGTGAGAAGTGATGTAGATGTCGCAAAAAAAAGTTTAAATGTAAAAACTGAAAAAATATTTAAAAATTCCACTTAACCCATAAGCTTACATACATATGTAAATATGTATGTACCCCAAGGAGCTTTTTTATATCAAAACATATCTTTTGCATGGATGGTCGACGAAGTTTGAAGGCAAGACCCAACCTTTAGTATCCTCAAAAATTATCAAAAACATTTTATATCGCTTAGAGAATACCATATCTACCAGACTGACGAATCTGGATCAGATCCAATCACTATTATAGCCAAAATGATGAAATTAATTTTAAGTGGCTAGCCGAACTGTGACAGTTCGTAGAAAACTGATTACACATTATTTAAGTCCAAGAAGTCCTGGAAACTGGAAACGCGTTTTGGTCATAAAGCACATAGGCCCACGACTCAAGTTAGCAGAAACGCTTGTGGGCTGGCCTGAGTCATAGTCACGAAAAATACTTTTGACAGATGAGAGTGAAGTTGTATTATATGGTAAGATAGACGCCAAAGAATATGTTTGGCATTCAAAGAAATCCGATTTCCCTCCAAAATCTGGAACAAAAAATAGCATTGTATATGATGGGCTGAGCCCTATGGGACCCAGCTCATATGAACTAGAACTTCAAATTCTGGGTTTTGAGTATTTAACAAAACTGAGTATGCAGATATACTTTAAAATACATAACATTCATATTACAATTAAAAAGTACCTTTCAAAACCATATATCAGCAGAGTTTTGATACAAAACACTTTCAAAACCTTGATAGGAATTGGGTTTCATCCAAAAATATCGACGTTTTGCCATGTTCAACTCAGTCCCTGGATCCCAATCTCATCTAAAACTTATGGGGAATGTCAAATACATTGTTAAAACTGCAAATCTGTCAACCAGACAAAAGTTTTTGGCAAGTGGGTTAAGCATTATTGGCTGAAATCCTATTGACGCGTTGGCAGGACCCTATTGGCCTCATGCCAGTCCGGTGTATGGCGTTAATGACAATAAAATTGATTAAAAACTATATATTAAAGCTCAAGAAACAAGAGGGATATGAATCATAGGTATAATAGTAGTGTCACAAAGAAATCAACGTTAACTATTTCGACATCAAATTGCAAAAAAAAAAAAAATTAAATTACGTGGGTTACTAAGCGGTATAGACGGAAAACTGCAATAATGCACTTGAACCTATTGTGTTTCATAAATAATGGTTGTTGGGTGAAAAGATATAGCGGTTTTACTTTTGAAAATTGTGGAAACTATTCAGTTGAGCGGCACTGCATTCTCATTTCTCCAGAAATGAGACCCAAAAAATAAATGTCAATAAAAATACATTTTTATATATTTCTGTCGTGATCTTGTTGTATAAATTTATTATCTAAAATAAAACCGGGTTAACCGGTTCTATTTCGACTATCGGTATATTGTAACTTTCATTTAGCTACAGTCAAAATATTAACAAATAATTATTATTATTTAAAATAATTTAAAATAGAAACCTAGTCAGTAAATTCTCGAAAGGCCGCAGAAAACAAGAAAATCAATTAACCACTACATTGTTTCTTTGTGCATTACCCATTTATGTCTTCAAAGACTTAAGAAACAGATATTGAAGCAGAAATTAGACAAGAATTTAGTGGTCCAACGATTCGTAGACGGCTACAACAAGCCAACCTTCCAGGGTGAATAGCAAGATAGGTTCTACTGAGAAATACAATTCCATATTGGAGTTCCATTTTTTACCTTATACCAAAGAAATAATGCTATTGCGTTGGGTATTTTAGCGACCCAAAGCCCACATCAAGGCTGTTGACAAACTTTGTTAAGGACTACACAATTTACGTTTTATAGTGGACTACTCAATCTCCTGACTAAAATCCATTTAAGAATTAAGCTAAGTTTTAATTTTAAAATAATCAAAAACAATGGGAACAATTAATATTGAAACAATTGAAATATTTGTAGCTTATAAATATTTAACAGAACAGTTTTACGTTATGTTAATGCAGCTGACGTAGATGTGTGTATCTGTTTTAACATTTTATTAATATAGGTACATTCTCGTATATTATCCATCCGTTATCCGAATTGCGAAATATTGTTATTTATATGTATTTTTTCTCGTTATTATATTCAGGTGAATATACTCGAAAGCCGACTAAATAGTCAGACATAGAGACTGGATCTATGTACTAAGATTGCAATTAAAACGATTAGATGAACAAGATTGCAATCGGAAACAAAAAGACAGAGTCATGTCATCAATGAACTATGGGTACCGCATCAAAGTTAAAAAGCGAGTCATCACAGGAAGAGGCAAGTACTCTGATTGCAGTTTAATTCGACACATTCTATAATCGGAATTTATGTCACTTTTAGACCACCAAGCTGTTTTCCCAACGGCTCACAATCATTCAAGGGAACATCATAAGATGTTGAGTTCCACATGTGATTCAAGGCGGCCCGCAATCAGGTTACCATCAGTATTATCAAGCGCACTGATCCCGCAGACCCCCGAAAAGACCTGTGCTAAAATAAATAGCTACCACTATCCGGGTCGTGTGATCCGGAAAAGAATCGAAGGATCTTTGAGCGGCATTCTCTTAGATTTACTGTCTTTAATTATGCTTCAACGCCACCGTTTCTTTATGGTGTTTGTGCTACTGATCGCCTCACATCATATTTGCTTATCGCACTCACTGCTAGTAGAGGAATCGAAGCTGTCGTCCACTGACGAATCGTCCAAAAACAATACAATTTCTCGGTCAAAGCCAGTTGGACACGGACACGGAGGCAACAGCAGTTCGTCTGGAATTGGAAGCCACGCAATATCTGGTTCCTCTCCAGTTGCGGCCAGTGGTTACTTGGAAAAATTGGATAATTTTGAGCGAAGTGTGGCCGCCGTTCTCATAAAGGTCGCTTACGGCACGACATCTACTACGAAACGCAGCATACCAGACAATAGCTATGTTTCAGGCCTAACTACAGTTGCTACACCCCTTCTGACTACCCAGAGGTATAACATAATTAGCTATACCTACTTAATTATACCCGTACTCGAAGAGTTAAGGGTTTTATTAGATTTGTGGTAAAAGTAGATGTGTGCAACGCAGAAAAGGATACGTTTACGAACCCATAAAGTATATTTTTGATCAGCATCAATAGCCGAGTCGATATATCCATGTCTGTCTGTCAGTTCGTCTTATTTGTGGCCTAGTTCTCAGAGACTATAACAGCTAGTTTGCCAAATTTTGTTTCCAGACTCATGTGATATTAATATACTAATATATGGCTATTAATATATCCATAAACAGCAGTCTTCAGTAGTATTTGTCTGAAGTCTTAAAAATCAAGAAGATAGAATGCAAATGCAATGAGAACCCAGACTATCAAAACGGTAATTCGTGCTCATTTGTCTTAAAAATAGTTTTCATTGGAGTAGTAGTGCCGCACCTCACCACTATCAAATTAATTTTGATACACTTCCAGGCCTTCAAATTGAAACGGTAATACCTTTTTTGAAAGCATCGATTCCAATCATTAGAGCCCTGAAGAAATCCCGTTGCTTTCGGATTCCATATTCTTGATTTACATGACTTAATACAAATACCCATGAAATCTACTGTACATAGATAAAAAATAGTGCTTGGTGTAAATATTTGACAAAAATTAAGTAACATAAAAATTAATTGAGTATTTTGATGAAAGAAGTTTTTGGAAATAGCGGTTCTTTTGATTTTGTTAGAGAAATTTAGTTCGTTTGTTCGTTTTTGTAGTAGAGTTAGTAGAGCGAGAAGATGCGGATGGAATATTGATCTGACTTTGATTTGGGATCGTTATGAGGGCTATATTTCCTTTCAGCCTTATATAAACTAGTTTATCTAATTTTGAGTTCGATTTACATATTTTCCACAATCTCTCTATTCCACTCAGATATCAATCGGTTCATCAGCAACAGATTACAAGTGGTCGTCAGAGAAACTACGAACTAGACTTGGAGAGAGATCATGCACTGCCTACCTCTGCGCCCAATGCTGACATATTGAAAAGTAACAATAATCCAACTTACCCTAATCCAAATCGTCACCACTCGCATGACAGAGATCGTCACCGTCACACAATGCAGTATAATTCCACACCAGTGCCGCCGTCAAGTGAGTTTGGTTCCTTTTCTTGCTATACATACATAGCATATGTGTATATTACGTATGCATATGCCAGTGCAGTAGGGCTTACTGAATAAATAAATCTATTTACAGTACCTAACCTATTGAAAAAAACGGTGGGAGCTCAGTCACCAACAATACCAATGTATCCAGGCGATATTCCACTATATTCGCCGCCGTCGCGAACCTTTTTCACGCCACCACTGCCACCGGAATATCAAAACCCGTTTGCGGACAAGCCAACATTACGCGGCTCAAATAATGAGGGCCTCATTGCTATTAATAGACGACCTATTCCACCTCCCAGCCTGATGCCCAGCCAGGACAGGATACCCATCCGACCCCCGGAATTGGGCAGCAACAGTAATGAGGCGAACGGCATATTGATAGCGAATGTAAGTTATGATAATGGTATGGAGACCAAGAGTCCTGTTGTGTCTACAAGCACCCAGGACGCGGTGTTCGAGACGGTCGGGCTTGATCGCAAAAAAGCTCTTAATACACCGGCCCGGCAGCCATCCAGCAACGAAGATTATTTGAGCGAACAGATTGGCTCAAGGAGACAGGGTGTGCAGAGCGTGGATTATAGTGGCACCAATAAGAAGCAAGAGGTGCTACCAAATATAAGACGCATTCTTGGATCAAATGGTAAAAAAAGTGACATTCCAGCAGTTCTGTTGAAGCAGGTAACCCCGAGACCAGTCACTAGCTTCCATCACCCACCGTCCTCTCCAGTTGTTCTAATCGAAAACTCTTCGGCAAACGAAGACAACACCGAAGGGGATGGTTCCTCTGCCAGTCCAAACATCAACCAGAGCAAACATTTGTCAGGTCAGCTTGACTTTTATGATAACGCGAACCAGTCCACAGTGACCACACCGGCGGCTGCAGCTGCTATTGGAGATGTGGCGGCTACATCATTCTCATACGCAACCACAAACGCTGGCCAATCTGGGCAGATAACAGGCAGGAGGACAACCACATTTGCTTCGACAATTCAGGGGCAGGGTGCAAGCGGCGGGAATCGCGACGACGCTGCTGCTGCTGCAGCTGCGGCATCAGCGCACACCACCTGGACTTGGGCCTGGAACATACATATATACCTGTCGGTGATCCTTTTTACAATATTGTCAGTGTACTCACTCTACAAACTTCTCACTTATAATAAGTTAACACATCTTTTCGCACAGTCGTATTTTGTTTGCATTCATCTCATACTGATAACGATTTGCATAATGCGGATATTTTTTCTATGCTACGATGCCTACAATATCCATGGGACCTTTAATATATTTGTCGCAGAGCTTCTCCTGAATCTCCCCTCCACATTTTTGACAGTTGCCTTTTCTGTGCTCATATTATTCCTTTTTTTGAAGTCGCTAAATCACAAGAACAATCGTTACTCTGCTTTAATAAGACCTCTCACAGTCGTCGTTGGCTGCGGCGTTCACGTTGTGCTGTGCATTACCCTGCACTACGTCGAATCGTATACGCTCAAGAACCATCACCTGTATTTCCAGCAGCAACAGCAACAGCAGTACTTTCGACGTCAACAGCTGCATTATCAGCAAAGTCAAATTGCAGCGACGATCTCATCATCGGCCAGTTTGGCAAGTCCACCTCCACCGCCACGCGTCCTAACGCTGATTTGTCAGATCATCTACATATTTATATGCCTCAGTCTGGGGTTTCTGTATCTCTACTTATATCGGATATTGAAGCGCATCTTGCGCAGCAAGTCACAGAATTATATACACGGCTATCAGAACCTATCCTACGCCATACACATCACGATTGCCACGGCTCTACTATTTGTGCTTCTGGCTGCTCTGCAGATATTTGGAGCTATTTGCATTTCGTCGTCGCGTCAAGCGAATATAGTCGAGGTGGACTGGTTGCAATGGGGATACCAGTTTTCCCTGCGACTAATAGAGATTGCGATAATAACCCTAATTTCGTGGGTGACTGGCTTGAAGACCAGCGTCGATCCAAATTCACCAAATACTCCAGCTGGCCTAAGTGGGGACGTGCGTATTGTTGGTCCCGTAGTTTCCATGGGTGCGTATGGCCAAACTGGCGGCGGTATCGCAGCCAATACAGTCAGGGAAAAGCATGGCGGAAACGGCGTCCAAAACTCAAATGTTACAAATTTCTTTTTACCCTGTACATCAAGCTCCAGCCAAGAACAGTTTGAAACGGATTATCCGGCTATTTGCAATGCTAACACAAATCTCCATACCTATACCATGCGGACAGGAAAACTCATATACGACGACAGCTATGCTCTCAATGCTATAGGGCCCAATGCTGCATCCCCGAGTGGGCGCAACTGCGAGTACCAGCTGCAAGAGCCGATGTACCAGAGGCCGTATGATACTGGATCAATTAGAAGCGCTGTTAATCATAATATGACAGAATACGGAGCTCAAGCTGCACAAAGCTATCATCAGCAGCAAAAGCAGCATCCGCATCATATGCGAGTTCATGAACAGACCACTTACATGAGCACGGACTATATGACTGATGCTACAACAGATCATTATGAAAATCCAAACTTCGATTTGCGTACGGGCTCATCAGTTATAGGAGTGGAAAGTATCCAAAAATTGGAAAAAAATATTGTTAGTTCTAAGTCGGGTTCTGGCTCTGCCTCTGGTTCTGGCTCGGGCTCTTCACAACAGCAAATTATGCTATTGCAAAGCGACACATGTTACTCGGAACCACTTGAGGAGGAAAACTCTAGATTTGAATTTAACAACTTTGAACGTCCTGTGTTTAAAGAAAAATCTGCAAACAATGTCCAACTGCAACCCAACATTGAGTGCTGGCCGGAGCGCGATCATGACCGGCTCAAGATAGCTAAAAGTCGGGAAAGGAAACTGAACGCATCGCTTGAGCGTAACGGATTTGAGAATACCGAGCGTCGAAGTTCCAACTCTACAAACTCCTGCTCCTCATCGAATGGTGGTGGCGGTCGTTATGCCAGCTATAATTCATATGAGCGTGGATTTTTCAACGGTGTGCGAAAAAGCGGAACCTTGAACAGCATTGTTAACGGAGGCATGACATTGGGAGGGCCTACGCCGAGTCGAGCTATGGCTGTACCATTATCTTCTGTTGGTGGACAGCGAATGACAGCCAACGGAGTACAGACCTTAGCTCTCTCGGATAGAGCCCACTATTACCAAAGAAGTAAACGCTCCTCCAACGGTAGATCATTGCAAGTTGGTGCAGACTTAACACCATTTCAATCTGATCCAATAAATAGTATTCCTCTTAAGGAGCATCAGCTCCAGCAGTTGCCGTACGATCGTAATTCCGAAGAAGAAGATGAAGAGGAAGACGACATGATATCGGGAAGCAATGTGGAGTGCACAAACTTAATTAACAACGAGAATGGTTTGGCCACTCCGGCCGAAATCAACACTCAAAACTCAATTGGCAATAACAAATCGCAAGCTGTACTGGTTGCAATGGCAAAAAATCGTACCCATGACCCACACTCGCAACACCCACATTCACAGCTAAATTCACACCTGCAACATCCACATCTGCATGTACAAAATAATGGAAAGCTTAGTTCCGAATTGAGTGCTGCTTCGTCAGCTTCAGTTGCCTCAGCCTCATCCAATTCATGCACGACTTCGAGTGCCTCAGACAGCATGTTAGTCACTGAGCAAGGATTTCTACGTTTTCGCTCTATTGAAGATCACAATAATTCTCAAAATGCACCGATACCAGATAGAAGCGATAGCGGGGTCGTTGTGCCGTCTTTTCGCCATCAAAGTTGCAGTGCAACTCTAAATGGCATCGATTGCTAAGCATTTTTGCATTATACCTATGTATGAACATGCTACGTAGCTTTGTATGCCATAACGATAATCATCTTGTTTCGGTTAAAAGCAATTGAATCAATCTGTTTTAATTGCCGGTTTATGCCAATAGTAGTTAAATCACCACTTTCTACTCTCTTCAAACTTGTGATATACATATAACAAACAACTAGCAAAACAAAAACAAAAACATATATATACAAAATATTGTCGGTGGTAAAGCATAAAGTTATTTACGATCCAATACATTATAGCATATTTACGTATTTAATATACATATATCAATCTTATTTATTTCATAAAACACATAATTTAGAGTCAAAACTCATATAAACAATTTCTATCCATGCAAGGATAGCATCCCATGCATTTCGTACTTTGTATGTATATGTAGCTCACGAAACAATATACCTTACAAGTTTTAATAGATACATACGTAGCGAGGTCTGGTCTACATTTCGTCGGCCCATTCATTTGATGTACATATTGAATATGTATTTAAAGGTATTTAAGAACCAGGATCTTTCGATTACATTAGAAATATGATTTGTTTTTATTTTCTTTTTGTACTTATTTGCGTCAGCCTCAATGTATTTGAAAATATATACACAGTCGTTTTTGCGTTGTACATACATATATACTTAAATTATACATTTTGCAGCTCCGATAGCCCTAATACTAAATTAGACTACGATTTTTATTGTTCTGCTTTTTATCGCATATATGTAGCATATAGAAACATTTATCCCTTAAATTCAGTTTCACGCGGTTAATTTGTATTATCATCAATTTTATCATCAATTTCAATTACTTCTGACATTCAAAATATGTACAAATATTTGGACAGGCATCAAAAATAAGAGAAACAACATTTGTAATTTAACTTACATAAAATCTCTTCCGTGAATTTAGGTAACTGGCACTATGCATATACATACGTATATATGTATGTATAGAGACATACAAATATGTTTGTATGTGTTTTGTGTAAATACGGAATGTATAATTGGCTTTAGGCCCAACCTAACCCCTACATAAAAACATACAAGGGCTATTGCTTTCTTGGCCTTGTTAAGTGCTCAGCAAAATGAATATTTACTATGTTGTAGAAAATGATTTCATTCAAATTAAGACTAACATTTAAACTAAGAAATATACACAAAAGTAATGCTTTTAAGAAAACAAGTAATTAATAGCCTGTTAAAATGACACGTTAATATACATAGTACTGATTAGTTAAGGCTTTTGCATTTTCTAATGTTAAATTGATTAAACATAAATGTATTCTTAACTAACTTATACTCTATTAAGTGCGATAAATTTGAGAACTTAATAAGGAAAAGGTTATAGTATTAATCAGACTATGCACACTAAGCACTACACCGACACATCAAATAAAATTATATGGTTAGACTACCATTAATTAATTTCCATTATAATGCAAATTAAATATGTATACTTATAATTCAATAATGTATGTGAACAAATTTCGCATGTTCGAGTATATGGAATTACCGATTCCCACATTAAAATGACAAAAATATTACTGAACAATATACCATTCTTTGATTCCTTCTTTTACTCTGCACAATACAAAACCGATTTTTGAGGAATGCGTAAAAGTAACAAACAAAAATCCACGAAATCCTGATTTTACAATCCCTCTTCGGTATTATCATTTAAATCCATTAACGCCATGTGTATTCTCAGATGCAACCGGGACTCTAACGCGTAATGCGAAAATTTTTTCCTGTGAACGATTTTACGTAATAATGTTAATGGATTGATTAAGTGACGCATATGTACTTGGTATCTTGTAGCATGGATATAGCTTGATTTTTGTTTAAAGGTACGTAACAAAGCGCGGACTCAACATAGGCATATGGCATTAAAAAAAAGTCCTCCTTAATTCCACTTTGTGTTAAGCAATCGTGCAAGTCCCTGAAACAAAATTTGTTATTATAATTGGATAATCTTTTCTGTTCGAGTCACGCATACTGAAGAGCTAGATTTGATTGCTTCATTTGCCTATAGTACGCTCCACGCAACAAGAGACAAAGGGCTCGATTATCTGCATAGTATAATCGTGAAGTTTCATTTGAGTCCTTGAGCAGGGCTAGCTCCTTATTAATTGTCTGTAGAATACCTTCCGCGATGAGTGAGTTTGCTTTAAACAATTTAAATATGTTCCACAGATACATAAGCTCGATAAGCGGGAGCACGAGGTTGCCGTTTTGGGCGCCAAAACGAATGGCTCGCTTAATCACAAACTTCTCCATTGGTAGCGATTTCCCAGATATCCTGTGTCTAAATACGGGAACTTCAAGCATTAGTGCCTCAATGTCAGGATCGCTACCAGTTCCAGCAGCGGTCCTTCTCTGTTGGATGCATGCCAGTTTCACTGCGGCTAAATGATATGTGTAAATGGTACGTGACCAACTACTATTGTTCAGTAAATATGTTGCGTATAGTTCTGCCTCTGCCCAATTCCCCATTAGACTGTTTAACCAAAGAAGCTCCCAAAAGCTTAAGTGATGAAGTTGAGGCCAGGCGATTTGGGAATGCACTGATTTTAGATACCATGACTCCGCTGCAAACAAATTTCCTTTGATAAGCTCAAGTCGTCCCTTTAGAAAAAGTATCCATCCTCCCTTTGGATATTTGGCAAGCTGAACTGTTAGTATTTCATCGCACAACTGTACATCGGAGTTCGAATGCCGATCGCTTAGCACAGCAACTACCATAAGATGATACCCAAGTAAAGACAATCCGCACAGAATCTGGCGCAATCCATTTTCTCGGTTTCCCTTCTTTAGATAATCTAGGCCGGTGGTCTAAAAAACGAAATAGCATGCTTTAACTGGGAGGTTAATCAATAAACGTACCTTGCTGCCCGAAAATCCAATGAATTTAAGTATTTTTAGTATACGTCCAGGTAATATAGATATCATAAGATTGAACGTTCCAATTCCCATGTACACTCCACTGTCAAAATGGGTCCTAAACGTCGTGGAGTCCTTGTCCGCGTCCAAGTTCCATACACGAGACTTCATTATTTGCTCACATTCTCTGTTGCGCATTGATACATACCATTAATAAAAATAGTAATCGCAATAAAAGTCACTCTCACCTGAAACCACTATAGCATTGCCGTACTTTGAGGCTACCGCGAATCAGCCCACTAAGATTATCATCCTCAATGAATGTTAGGAGAGCGTTCATTAACAAAGCCTCTGCTAAACACAGCTCAGCATGGCATTCCTGGTGTGTCAGCTGGGAATAGTTTTTCTGAGGAAGACTTAGGAAATTAAACATTGGGTTCTCCACTGAATAGTTACCTTCTTGAAAGTGCTGGTGATGGATTCCGTTAAAGTGTTCTTTTTCTTGAATAATTGGCAAAGGTCTATACACTTTTTTATTTTCGCAGACGCACCTTCGACATTTTCGAAGGTAAGCACAGCCTCCAGAAAAGAAAATACTGCGTATCCCAATGAGTGATAAAAGCTTGTATCGGCTAATGGTTGCAAGATATTTCGTGCTTCGTCAAATTGGTTATTAAAGAAATACTGCAACGCCAATTCTGCGTGCTCTAAAGATGTCTTAAAATCAGTTTCATAGCTTTTTATATCGAATTGATCAGAGCACGCGTCATAATATTCCTATAAAATTTTTATCAATTCAGCTTTCAACTTACAATGAAAAGATTAAACAGATATTCAAACAAAAAGTTTGCATGTATAGTATTTACCTCGGAATCGGACTCTTCTTCATTTGAACCCCGTTTTCGAACATCTTTAAGCGCAGCTTGTGTGACCGACATCTCGGGAATGTCTAAACTGGAAGATTATATTGTTTTATACTTCTGTATACAATTCGAAGCTAATAATAATTTAAGATATTTGAAATGACTTTGAACGGCAACTTAGCAATCGTACAGTTACTTGATAGAAACTGTCCGAGCTAGGCTGCTAAGGTCACAGCCGGTAACAATGCGAAAGTTTAAGTCTAAGTTTAATTGATGATACAATTATAACAGAATTGTATGCACATTCACGTATACGTATACAAGTATTTTTACATACACGTAGGTACATACTTTTATATACATACATATCTTTTTTTTAGTTAAAGTTATAACGCTACGTATTTCGACTATCATAACCACTACAATTTGACACATATATTTTCAGATTATTTCTTTCTTCATAGAGGTGTAATTTCTCGACAGGCTGAACATACCATGCGAAGCTATAAATTTATTTTCTCTTCAGATAATTTGTTTGCCACAGAAGTACATAAAAATAGTGCGGTTAGTACCTTATACAAAAATATTCCCTTCTCTCTGCCCCTTTGGGTGTTGAATTTTTTGAAGTCGGCTCAAAGAATCGACAACCAACCTAAAACGCAAAACAGCTGATTAAAATACATACATATGTACGTAGTATGTTTTTAGTATAAATGTACATACATAATGTGTACATTTGGATGGCAAACATCTGGTCAAAACAATGATACCCAGAAAGGGTAGATCTATGTACATACATACGTATATGTCTGTAAGTATCTATGCACATATGCATATACACAAACCTATGTGCATATGTATGTACATTAAGCTTTAAGCTTTTGTGTTGTTCGGTCGTGTTTTTATTGTGTTCCGCATGCATGCCATGTCTATCACATTGTTTTAAACGACGGGATTTGTTTTATTTTATACTATTGTTCACATTTTCTTTTAGAGATAAAATATTTTAAACAAAAAAGTTCGTCAAACTGATATTTTCCGCCGTGACCGCCCACGCTGTCGTTGGTAAATTGTGAATCATTTGTGAGGAAGATAATATACGATTACGCCTTAAGCAAATGTGTTGTTGTTCGGTAGTGTTTTATTGGGTTCGTTCTGCATCCATGGTATTTCTCTTACATGCGTACATACATATATACATACCATACGTACATACATAGATACTCATCAAATACCAGTCAGGACCTTATAATTATTGTTTAACATGCACATTACCGAGCCCGTTTCCTAATTTGACGAGTTGTTGTGCATATATACGCACATATGTACATATGCATGTACAATGTACGCTACACATGTTCAATGTACATTGTACAATCTTGCACGCATGCAAGAAAATTAAATTGTCGCATTAAAATGCATTTTCAGTATTATGAAAGCTGTTCTATGATTTTATTTTCCGCAATAATTTACGTTGTTTTGTTAGTACGGACATACGCATTTATTTCGTATTTATGAAGTTCGTAAACTTTTAGAACAAGTTAATGTCACAACGTGCGTACAAACATGCAAACACATTCACTTACGTACATATGTATGTAGAAGTACTTATGATATTATTAAACAAGACAGCTGCTCGGGTAGCCAGAAAAGTGCAGCTATGTATTTTGTGATCTGCACTCTACTGATTTTGTATGGACTTTATAATCGAACATCAACCATAGACCTTAGAACGTTACCTATGTATATACATACATATGTACTACATATGACTAGTTTAGTTACAAATTAGTTGCTATAACCCAGGAAAAGTTTATGACATACATACATATGTATGTAAGTATGTATATGTAGACATGTCTCATGCCTATTATTCCAAAGTTCATATCGGTTATTAATTAGAAATGGAAAGAGTCAAAGCAGATTACACAAGATTCAAAGTCCTCTTGCAATTGATAATCTATCAACTTCCGTCAGCTAATCTGGATTTACGATTGCTACCATCCACCATCCATTATTGTGTGGTGTGCCGCGTTGTGTTAGATACGTTATCGAATAGGCATTTTATTGGACACCAAACCTATTGGCCTCTACAAACTTTATAAAGTCGAAAATTCTTGCTCCCTTAACATTATTACATATGTACATATGTATACGTATGTATGCGGTTGTATACATACATACATATTTATGATATACATAAAGTTGTCCTTAAAACATGTACTAATTATTGAGTCCATTTTTTTTTACTACGAACTGTACAATTCAATTTTAATAGTCTACTTAAAATTTGCACAATTTTATATATAATATGATACATATGTATTGTCTGAGCATGCACATACATATGTATAAATGATAAATGACAAGACTCATTCCTTACGAATAAATAAAAATCGCTCAGCAGATTAATTCTTAAGAAATCTTCCGCCGGTCGAATTATAAGTACGTTTTTAAGATATCCGCGATGGTTAATTTATAGTGGCTGTTATCAAATGTTGAAGAGAAGCGAACGTTTTTTTAACGTGGCCTTAGGCAAGACATTCGAAATCCCATAGACTAGTTCTGCTTCAAACCGTGACGGATACGAATGACAGCGACGATCCTTGATTTGTACTATTAAATTTTTTTTTAAAAATCAGTTTTTTCTTATAATATAATTACTCGTGTGAAGTTTGGATTATCATACAAACGTGTCGGTTCTGACGTTTACATCTGACTACATCCCACTTTTTCTCATTATTGCTGATCAGAAAAAGTAGAAAGATTGGAACGCTATAGTCGATTCTCTTACATACAAAAAACCAATCCCATAGAAAATAATCAAGCTGTAAGATACTAAGATTTATAATATGCGACTTTTATATACATACATACACATATATGTACATGTACATATGTATGACAAAAATCATCCAACAATGGGTACATTTTCTGTAGATAGGTTATTCTGATCAGCTAAATCCGAGTTTTTTTGTGCGTTGTAATCTTATAAAAAATGTTGTTAAAATTTCGTCGAATGGATACACATATTTTGCTAAACATCGGATTTACTCTTGGTCCTGAATTGGATTTTGGATACTGAGATAAAACCGGTTAATATTTGTTTTACAAAAATTTTTTTTAATTGTGATTTTCTATGGAGATTTCTAATTTTTTGTATTCCCGGGGAGAAGTTTGAATATCTTGAAAAAGGTTCGATAAACGGGGCTCCTGATATGCCCGTAAATCGTACATTTATCAATATTTTTAACCAGATGTTTGGAAAGCAGAGAAAATCATATACACATGTACTTAGTATGTACATTGTACATGTGTACCAATTTTGAGTTTCTGTTTCTATACAATACAATACAATTCATATAGAATAAGTGAAAAAACCAAGATCGCACTATGTGCATATATATGTATATATCAACAATCACCATAGGAACAATCGAAAAAACTGTTTCTAAATTTAATTTGTATACCTAAACTCTAAAGGTATTTTCCATTGGAACTATCGGTTGAAAAAGAGACTAGGTGGAATACGCTTGTTTTTCTAAAGATAATTACATTTTTGTAGTTGCGCCTGGCATAGGAAGAAAATTGGAAATCTTCGGAATCCGAAGCGAGTCATCCTTTAAAATTGTTTGAAAGTTCTTTTTTTCTAAAAATATTTGTTTCCTATATTTATTTCGATACATTTTGAACAGACGCACCAGGCATACTATATATTGTGTAAATATGACCGTTTTATCCAAATACGTTGACCGTATAGCGGAAAAATGTGAACAGAATGGACTTACAAAGCACGCTTTTAGCTGCGTGCTCGTGACCAGTGCGATAGTAGCTCTTACTATTAAAATCACAATTCCGTATGTAAGAAATACGCAATCACAATACCCAAGAAAGATTCTAACGGGTAAAACAAAAAGCAATACAGGGGCACTAACACCATCAGCAACTGATGACGCCGATGAAGATTTGAAGCTTGCAGAGGCAGAAAAATTATTGGTGGCACAGAAATTAAAAAACAAAACCAATAAGCAGATGATAGAGCCTGGTTTAAATAAAGAGTTTTTGAAGCAACTGGGAATGCTGGTCAAGATTATGATACCTAATACACTGTGCTACGAGACAGGCTTGCTCAGCATACACACGTTTTGCCTCATTTCGCGCACCTTCCTCAGTATTTATGTGGCCGCATTAGAGGGCGCACTTGTTAAGTTTATAGTGCGGAAGGACGTTAAGCAGTTTTCCCTCGTTCTGCTTAAATGGTTTGGTATTGCTATCCCCGCAACGTTTGTGAATTCAATGATACGTTTTCTAGAAAGTAAACTGGCACTCGCCTTCCGGTAAATAATAAAATAGTTTATGGAGAGATTAACTCTTCTCTTAACTCTACTTAACTTTTTATTTTAGAACGCGTTTGGTACGTCACTCATATCGATTATATTTCAAGAATCAAAATTACTATAGAGTATCAAATTTGGACGGTCGTATCGAAAATGCGGATCATAGGTGAGCTTTAATGTCTATTAATATGCTGCCATTGTCATCTAATTTAAAACAAAGGTACTGGTTATATTTATTTGTTCCTTGTTTTTCATTAGTTACAAAACAAACCTGAATATATAGTACATATTGAGTTCGCCAAAATATATAAGATAATTTCTACAAATTTAATTTCCTTTATAGGCTCACTGAAGATATATCCGTATTTGCCAGTTCTGTGGCCCATTTGTACAGTAGCCTGACTAAGCCTTGTTTCGACTTGATGCTAATTGGCCTAGCATTGATGAGATCGTCCAGAAAAATGAAAGCTAATATCCTAACAGGTTAATGGATTATTTGTGCGTTAATGCATTTACAACGTATTATATTCCACTATTCAGGTCCGGCTTTGTCTGTAAGTGTTATTGCGCTTACCGCGCACATCCTACGGATTGTCTCTCCAAAGTTTGGACAGCTGGTATCGGAAGAGGCAAACCGATATGGTTACCTTAGGCATATTCACTCCCGCATTATAACTAATGCTGAAGAGATAGCTTTCTACGGAGGCCATAAGGTCAGTTAAAATTTTCTAAATGATTCTAAAACATAATTTACTAATTTAACGTTTCATTGAATTTTTAGGTGGAGATGCAGCAGTTAAGACAGGCATACAATCGCCTTGTCATTCAAATGAATAACATTTTTAGCCAAAAACTTTGGTTTATAATGCTTGAACAATTCTTTATGAAATACGTTTGGTCTGGAACTGGAATGATTATGGTATCTTTACCTATTCTGACAGGCAGCGCCGGCGATTCAACATCTCTTGTTGATTCTTCTACCACTGAGTCCAATGTTAGCGAGCGCACTCAGTATTTGACAACAGCCAGAAATTTACTGATTTCTGCAGCGGACGCGATTGAAAGATTAATGTCTTCCTACAAGGAGATTGTTGCTCTTGCTGGTTACACTTACCGTGTAGCTGGCATGATGGATGTATTGGAGGAGACCGCTCAGGGAGTCTACTGTAAGGCAACCGTGGTAGAAAACGATGAGATGAATGGTATCATTGAATTCCGTGATGGTAAACCTGTTGCTAAAGGTCGCATTATTTATACGGATGATCCCGGAAATATGTCCATCACTCTACGAGCAGTTCCAGTAGTGACACCCAACTGTGATATAGTTGTACCAAGCCTAACACTTTGCATCGAACCCGGTGTGCATTTGCTAATAACGGGTCCCAATGGATGTGGAAAGTCCAGCCTATTCCGTATATTAAGTGGACTTTGGCCCATCTATGCTGGGGAACTGCATATTCCACGGCCCGTGGAAGATAAACCCTGCATGTTCTATATTCCACAGCGCCCGTATATGTCCATTGGCAGCTTATGTGACCAAATAATATACCCCGATACACGAGATGATATGAAACGCAAGAACATAACAGAAAATGAGCTACAAGACATTTTAAAAATGGTCAGCCTAGAGCATATTGCGCAACGGTAAGAACTCCTTATTTAAATCTTTAAGATTTACTACTTGAATTAACGTTTTTTTTTTTTTTTTTAGGGATAGTTTTGATGTTGTACGCGATTGGAAGGACATTTTATCTGGAGGAGAAAAACAACGTATGGCGATAGCTCGTCTATTTTATCATAGGTACGAATAATTTAAATAAGGAAGCTCTGGTATAAATTCATTGCTTTTATAGGCCACGTTATGCTCTACTTGATGAATGTACCAGCGCAGTTTCTATAGATGTTGAGAGCTCGATATATGAAATCGCGAAAAGCATGGGAATAACGCTTCTGACAATAACACACAGACCGACTCTATGGTTAGAACGTTTGTATTTGTATCTCGATCTTTATTTAATTTTTTCTACAAATTAGGAAATATCACACACACATTTTGGAGTTTGACGGTCTGGGAAGCTGGCGTTTTAGAAAAATGGATTCAAATGAGCAGCAGAAAGAACAGTTCCTTCATTAAAACTGCCGTTTTAAGTATTTTACATGTATAGTAGTTACATATAGATATTTAACTAAGTTGTCCACTAAGAAAAATGACAGCTTTTTTATTGGAATTGTTGTCCATGTCGGAGAAATTGATTATAATTTTCATATAAATACTTTAGCCGTTAGATGTATCAACTTCTCTTACATTTTGATATTTTATTACGCATAAAACTGTACAAAAAACTTATGTTTTAACAGAACATTTCAGTGCACGACTTTATGTATGTATAGTTAAACTATACAAATATGTTGGGGCAAAGGTGTTAGACGTATCAAATTCTCTTACAGTGTGCTATTTTATTACGCATGAAACTATACAAAAAAGTTATTTTGTAAAAGAAAATGTCAGTGCACGTGTTTATGCATGTATAGTTTAACTATACAAATGTGTTTACGAAAAGGTCTTTTTAGTCAAAGTTCGGTTGAAACGTAATACCAGGGTTAAAAATCAATTTAAAACGAGAAAGGACGTGTTGTGTCGCTGTTAACGCGAAACTACTTTTATACCCGTACTCATTCCGTTAATTTTTCGGTTTTTTTCTATCTTGAAAATGGACTTTCGTCTTTTGAGGGGGCGGCGTGAAATTTTGAAATACACTTGTCTTGATTTGATATCACAGGATTTTGTTGCTCTAGCTCTTATAGCTTCCGAACAATGGGCGACAAACAGGATGGACAGACGGACGGATAGACATAGCTATATCGATTCGGCTATTGATGCTGGTTAAGAATATATATACTTTATAGGTTCGGAAATGATTCCTTCTCTATGTTACACACATCCACTTTTACCACAAATACAATATGCCCTTTTACTCTTCGAATACGGGTATAAAAAATAAAATGTATAGTACTGACTGAGTGCCTGGTGGTATGTGAGACGAGGCTCACAACGTTCCCGCTTTTTTAAGTTGGGAGCCGTCCTAACACATCAACCCTAAGCCCTTATCGGGTATTATATTTTGAAGAGTTAACGCTGGTAACGCTTAAATGCTGCGTCATGTGGGAGTAATGGGATCAGTTAAGATTTAATCGCAGCATGACTACGCTATGTACATACATACATTTCTATAAGTTAGCTAGTTATATCTTTATTGAAGGGAGTATTGAACTCTCCCTCGACACGGAAGATGAAATGGATAGATAGATAAGTGGAACGGTGAGAACCGGTTTCTTTAGGACTTTCATTTGCAATGACTGTACCAGCAGGTGGCCCATGCGACACCAATCCAAGGCCTGTTACGCGCGGATCCCAGGCAGGTACGCAGCCTTCCTCCCGCCCAACCGACCGAGGGGCGCTGCCGCATGCGTGTACCAAACCGATCGCGAGCATGCAGGAAAGATAGTGTTAGACTAATATTCGAGGAAAATTGGGGCTAAACACAACGCTAATGGTATAGGAATTATAATCCGAGCATAAGACCCGAGCGGTTCATGCAAGGAATAATTCGATCGACACAATGGAAAGGACTAAAATTTCTAGAGGATCTAACAGGAATCGTGACTTTTATGCGGCTCAACAAGTCAGGGCTGTCGATTTCACCCCTGATCAAGTTGTGCAAAAAAATCACACCAAGCATTTTTCTGCGATATATGGATGGTTTTTTAAAAGCAATCTACGGGAGTAAGAACACCTCTCACACCTTCATCGCAGAGCAAAATATTTTTCTGGACTGATTCTGTACGGCCTTGCTGTACTTTGTACTGAGGGCAGCATACACAAGAGCCTTGTTTCAAAATTGGACGAACAAGCGAAATATAAAGATTTTTCGTTATATAGGGGTCGTCAAATTCCTTTGACCAACCCAAGCACTCCCATGGCCTTATTTACCATGGTAGAAATCTGTTCAGAAAACTTTAACTTGGGGTATAGTTTAACACCAAGATCATCATAATTCTCTCAAGAGGCAGGAGCGATGAAATGTCATTGCGTCAGACTTACTACCTTACTTGGCCGTCAGCCACTCGGGTGATACAGGGGGAATCACGGATGACGGTCTGAACCCCGATCACTGAACATTCCGGACGGGGGCAGGGTTGCCTGGGGCTGGGGCTTGCCCCTACCCGGTGCTGCCATGCCCCGGTTTAAGACGCAGTGGGACCACGGTTCGTCACCTGCCGTAACTGTACACACCAGTGGAAGTGCGAAGTCTGAGGGCGGCTGGTAACAGGTCCTGGCACGGTCAAGTCTCTGCCACGGACGCCGGCTAATGGTAGTCGGGCGGAGAGAAGAAAACTCTCAGTGTAATTACCCCAATCCTAGGCGGAACAGCATGCGCTGATCGATGCGTGGCCGAGGGGGTGCTCGGTCGTTAGTATGCGAACTCTGGATACCTGCTGACCTCCAGTTTAAATCAGGCTTCCCGGGGCACGTGGCCTCTGCCTCGGGTGACTTATCCCTTCCCGCCTACTCGTGGGACCAACTATGCCAAAATTATTAAATATAACCAAACAAACCGCAAAGGAGCTCGGTACTTCTCCTAAAGTACCGGAGGGACAAGACAATCCCTCTACATCAACGCCTGGGAAACCAGGTCCAAAGAAGACGGGGAAGGAGACTAATTCGGTCCACCGTCTTCTAGCAGAATCCGATGTGAGGAGGGCTCCGATAAGCCAATCGGGCCCATCCAAGTCGGTGGGCACCGGGGTCAAACCGGTCATCGGGGTGGCTGCCAAGCAGAGCGTCATCGCGGCTGGTAAGCGTCTCGCGACCGGGGAAACCCCGTCAACCTCGGCAGGCGGCGGGTCTGCAGGCCAAGGAGGTAAGCCGTCCTACCAGGACAGGAGGCGTGCTGCCTTCATCTTGGCTAATGAGGATCCGGTGGGGATGGGGGATGGAGCAGAGGCTTTGGGCCAGCTCAATCATCCCAGACTTCAAACCAGCGAAAGCCGGAAAGGGAGCAGCCAAGGCCCCGAACAATCGGCAACGCTCGGCGGAAGACCACGCCACCCAGCCAGGCCAATTCCAGCAAGCCAAGCGGGTAAAAACGCACTTGACAAATAGGTCTTTTGCGGAGGTGGCGAGGGGCAAACCCCTAATTGGCGTCCTAGACAGGGGCGCCAAGGATGGTAATGTCCCTCGCGACAAGTGGCACCTGGTGGAGGCAGAGCTCCAGGACCGCTTTCTGGAGGAGCTTGCCGAGAACGGTGGACCCCCGCCCAAATGTGAGGACGCCGGGTGGCATCAGGGCACGGTGAAAGCCATCCCCTGCCAAGATGCATGCTCGGCGGCCCTCTACATGAAGGCGGTGGTGGCGCTCGAGGAAGTTTATCCGGGAGCCAAACTGGAGGTCGTACGTTGGGAAGGCGTCCCAAGTAGACCGGGGGCCCGAGTGTGGGTGTCGGTTAAACCTGCAGAACCGGAGAAGATTCTCAAGGTTCTGCAGGTCTGCAACCCCCACCTTCCTACAACCGATTAGAAGGTGGCCAAGGTCGAGGAGGTCGCAGGACAGAGGTGACAGATTATCCTCGTTCTGAACGAGGAGTCGCTGGAGCTCCTAGGAGAGTCGGCAGGAGTAGTGGACTATGGCTATCGTAAGGTGACCATAGTCCCCTAAAAAAACCAGCCAGACCTCGAGCTTGACGTCCCGAAAGCGGGGAGCCAACCCGAGGCATCGGACCAGGCGTAAATGGTACCGGACGATATCCTGGATCGCTACGAATCCGACGCGAGTGACCTGGCCAGAGGTCTCGGACGCATCGAATTCCGTGAGGACGACGACTTCCCGGAGACCGACGTCGACACGACAGTGGCGGAGGCTAGTCTCAGGAATGTCCCTGACACTCCGTTGGTGATGCACGCGGCATCACAATGGTCCATTAACTGGACCAAGTGAGCGGGGGGAGGTCTCTCCCCCTCCGCTACCGCCTTAACCTAACCTAACCTACTACCATTCTTATGGAGAGGTATAATAAACGATTCCTTTCAGATCGGGGGGAAACATGAAGAGTTAATGAATAGGGTGAATAGTTTAAGCAGGGGTCCACATAGAGCGTCGGTTCAGTCTATAGCTCTTTGGTAAACTAAGGGGGCTTCCCAGATCTAATCGGACAACAAAATGGGACACAAGAATCAAGAAGTGTACATTGTAAAAAATGTATGTGCCTTTCATAACGTCAGTGCAGAAGTACAGAGCGGACCCTTTAAAATTCCTATTCAGGCTATTAAGCTTCGTAAACTCGGCTTTACGAAAGCAGCGGACACGTTCAGATAGCCTTCACGATCGATCCAATACAGAAGGTCCAATATAGACCGAAACTTCGAAAGTAGGATGGTAGGAGTCTTCAGGTATAGTGAGCAATAGGGATAGGGTTAACAACGCTAAGGAATGTATCGGGTAATGGCTCCATGGTTCGTTACAACACAATAATATGGGACAAAAATCGACCCAAGGGGTTTTTCATATAGTTGACTTGAGGCAGGGACAGGTCTAGCAAGCCGTCAATAAAGTCAAAGTCGTCAGAAGAAGGTGGAATGTACGAGCAAGTAATGAAAAGAAAAGCCTGGAAGAATCAGTTTTATGCGCAGGAATCCCAGGTCTTGTTGAACCTTGAATATTAAATCTTCCGACGAGAAGTTAGAGTCCACTGAAATGAGGACCCCTTCTCCACTTCGAGACGAACGGTAATTTCTAAATATTGTGTACCGATCTGCCAAAACTTCGGAACTAAGGATGTCCGGCTTGTAACGGACCATCAGCATGGCCCCGATACAACACCTTAAATAAACACCATCATCAACATGGCCCCGATACAACACCTTAAAATAAACACCATTAAACTACACTGCACAAAACCCTGATCCATTTCCACGTTAGGCACTCAGCTGCATAGTCAGCAAGGCCACTCACCCAACCTTAGCCCCAAAACCCACTCACGCAATGGCCCACTTCCCCAAAACCACTATCACACTGCAGACTCAGCAGTCCCCCCACACCAAGTGCCGGCTTTGAATAGCACGGACTGCGGATCAGCCGGGGCAGTTAACCTAAGAGCGTCAACCCGGGGCAGTTGACCCAAGACCGGCAATTAAATATCGTTAAATATAAATAACATACCATTCGTAAATAAAAGAAAACCATCAAAAACCCAACTACCCAGGTGTCATCATTTTCTTCGCAGACCGCCAACACAAAGCAGGTATTACCGCACACCAAGAACTCCGGTGTCAGCATTTTTCCCATCGCCAAGTGCCATCGCCAAGAATTACCCGCACGGTAACCCGACTCACGCCCGCTCCACTTTCGGTCTCACGGCAAAGCCCCTGCCCTAAAGTTCCGGCAACCTACAAAATTTCTTGTAGATAAATCCTGGACAGACTGAGCCTACCTCAGCCTGAGATAGGTATCTCACAAGTGGCGCCCGAGCAGGGACTTGACTGGCAACTTTAAGGAGATTTCAAAGCCGACTTTCTGGCAACTTTAAGGAAACTTAAAGAGAAAATCTTAACACGGGGATACGTGGACTAAAGACCCACGGCCACCGAGAAAGAATAGTAGAGCTAACCACAAACACAAGTCCGGTACAAAAGCAAATCCGCGCACCCACCCGAATCCAGTCGCGAGTGCCACCGGGAAAGTATACGCAGTGACCAAGTGCTAAAAAGGTGAAAAGTGCCAAAAAAAAAAAAAATAAAAAACCCACCGCAGAAACAATACAATCACCATGGAATCCCACGAAGAGGCCACAGGCAGCGAACTCCACACCGGAGAGAAAACCACCAATCCGGGCGTCAGCATCGGCTGGATCTACAAGCGCCGTCGAGAGGATCTGGAGGCTTACGCCAAGGAATTTGGATTCAGTAGTGAAGGAACTGTCGACGAGGAGGAACGTAGGAACTTTGCCATACTAGTCGCCGGACCACTCCCGCCGAGTAGTTGGGTTCGCCTGGCGGAACTTGAGCAAAAATACGCCAGACTAGCCGGACGCCCCAAGTCCCCGCTGCCCACCACCCCGGGACCATCAGGCACCCAGAAGCAGGACCCAAAAGCCAGCTTACAAATCCCCACAGTCACTGAGAACGAGCCCCGACCACCAGTCATCACGGCCGCCGATTTCCCCAGGCCGCCAACCACGGAAACTTGCCGCTCGCCCACGCAGAGGGTGGTACCAGTGATCGACGCACACACTGACGGGCCCGACTACAACCACATCGCACGAACTGCGGAACGCATCCGCGGACGGGGCATCCAATTCAGCGGGGAGAATGACCCAATATCGTTTCTGGAACTACTCGAGGAACGCGCAAGCTCGTATGGAGTGGACACCAACCAGCTGCCTCGGGCTATGGCCGAGCTACTCACTGACCGAGCTAGTCGTTGGTACCGTACCAGCCAACTACAGTGTAGCTCCTGGGGATACTTCCGCCAGGAGTTTCTGTCATATTTCCTGCCAGCACGGTATTTCGAACAACTGGACGACCAGATCCGGGGCCGCAAGCAAGCGATGAAAGAACCCTTCAAAAATTACCTCATCGAGATACGGCTACTCATGCACCATGCCGGGTATGATCCGGCTAAACAGCTGTACAGAATTTACGACAACGCTTTGACAGGAATCCAGCTATACGTGCGACGAGACGAATTGGAATGCTTGTCACAGCTGACACGGCTAGCCGCGGAGTACGAAATCATTCACGAGCGGGAACATGAGAGAAGCCACCCCGCACCCATCCGAAGCCCACCAAGAGACACCAGGCCGGCAAGGCGACCAGACCGAAGAGAAGGTGACTCCTACCGGACGCCAGGTCAGAGACCCCAGTGGGACTCAGCGGACACATCCCGGAGACAACCGTCAAACCCAACCGGTGCGACGGGCCAGGACGTGGCCCATCGCATGATCACCACGCCCATTGCCAACCCACGCACAGCCTGTCGGCGGTGTGGTCAAGCTGGACACGCCGCCTACAACTGCACCCACCCCTCGATCCTATTCTGCTGGGGAGTGTGGAAAACGCGGCACTCGGACCATCGACTGCTGCCGCCAGGTCACGTCGGGAAACGACACGCGTCTTCGACTGACACGGGATCAGCCGAAAACGACGCCTCCCCAGACCCGCAACTAAGCCACCCACTACACATGAACGACGGCCGGATATTGGCGATGGTGACCATAGGAAGACAAACAACAGAGGCCACCATCGACACCGGGGCATCCCGAAGTTTCGTCAACGCCAACCTGGCCCGACAACTAGACATCAACTCCAACCTGAAAGATGCATGCGTCCGCATACGCCTGGCTGACGGCTCAGTCAGAGAGATCACACAAGTTCTACTGGCGCCCATCAAGGTGGATCAACGAGAGGTTCAAATCCCACTCCTGGTCCTTCCAAACATGTTGGAGCAAGCTAAAACGCTGCTAAAACTACGAGATCACCGCCCCACGCCAACGCCGCCGTCAGTTCTGACCAACCACGTTCAAGACACCGAACCAAGCAACAGGAAACCTAAGCCAACCGCAGCGAGCACACGTCTCCGACCTACCACAAAGAAAACGGCACCCAATACCGCAACGAAGAATACGACACCGAAACCAACCGCAGCGCAAGCGAAACACCGGCCCACAAAGGAAAACACGAATCCGAAACAAGCACCGGTAAACTGCAACCAAGCAAACGGGAAAACGAATCCCACGGCCACTACGGAGCACCCCATGGCCAACGGAAGTAGAGAAGCCACCGCCTTCACGGTCCCCGGCAGAGGTCTTTATCAATGGAAAGTGATGCCCTTCGGATTACATTCTGCACCAGCAACATTTCAACGGGCCCTCGATACCGTGATTGGTGCCGACATGGAACCCTACGCATTTGCCATCGACGCAACCTGGAGATAGTCCTGTCTCGCCTTCGGAAAGCGAACCTGCGGATAAACGCGGAAAAGTGCACCTTTTTCAAAGCCGGATCAAATATTTTGGTCACGTGATCAGCGAAGAAGGTATCCACACGGACCCCGACAAGATTGCTGCCGTCAAAGAACTCAAGCCACCCACGAACCTGAAGGAACTACGGCAGTACATCGGAATGGCATCCTGGTACCGAAGATTTGTTCCCCAACTTTGCTACAGTCGTCCAACCAATGTCTCAGCTACTCAAGAAAGGACAAACCTGGACATGGGCCGCCGAACAACAAGCGTCCTTCGACCACCTAAAGGAACTACTCACGACCGCTCCCGTACTCGCTTGCCCCGATTTCAACGTAAAGTTCTCACTGCAGACAGATGCAAGCAACCTCGGCATAGGCGCCGTCCTCACGCAGGAAATCGAAGGAAAGGAACGCGTCATCGCCTATGTCATCCGACGCTTGAACCAGGCCGAAGGAAACTACTCCGCCACCGACAGGGAATGCCTTGCTGTCATTTGGGCAATCCGAAAGCTACGATGCTACCTATAGGGATACCGGTTCGACGTTATAACAGACCATCTCGCGCTGAAATGGCTGAATACTCTGGAAAGCCCCTACGGAAGAATAGCGAGATGGGCGCTCGAGCTCCAACAGTATCAATACGACGTCCACTACAGAGCAGGGGAAACAAAACGTGGTTGCCGATGCCTTGTCCCGACAACCCTTGGAAACGCTAGCAAGAATCAAAGAGGACGCAACAACTTGTCCCTGGCTCACACGCAGGATTCAAGAAACAAAAGAAGAACCCGATAAATAACCAGTCTACGTCTTCGAAAATGGAGAACTCTACAGGCATCTGGGCCACGGCGCCGACGATCATGACTACGTGTCATGGAAACTCTGCGTCCCAAAGGACCGACGCCAAAGAGTCCTCAAGGAATGCCATGACCAGCCCACGGCAGGTCACCTCGGCGTTCGGAAAACCATCACACGGATTGCACAGCGATATTATTGGCCCGGCCTATACTGCGATGTGAGGAAGTACGTACGCAGCTGCTTGAGCTGTCAAAAGTTCAAAGCACTGCAGCGCAAGCCCGTGGGTAAGATGCTCACCCGCAGGGCAGAGGAACCTTTCGCCACACTATGCGCCGACTTCGTAGGGCCACTGCCCCGATCCAAACGAGGAAACACCATGCTACTGGTATTTTTCGACACCTTCTCGAAATGGACCGAACTAGTGCCACTTAAGAAAGCTACCACAGCTACCCTAGAGCTAGCTTTTCGGGAACGCATTCTAAGTCACTTCGGTGTGCCAAAACGATTTGTCTGCGACAATGGAACGCAGTTCACCAGCCGCTCGTTCCGCACGTTTATGCAAACAGCCGGCGTGGATCTGCAACACACCGCACCGTACTGCCCCCAGGAAAACCCTACGGAACGGGCCAATCGGACGGTGAAGACCATGATTGCACAATTTGTGGAGAATCACCAAAACACATGGGATGAGCTGATACCCGAGATTTCACTGGCCATCAACTCCAGCGACTCCGAAACCACTGGTTTCAGCCCCGCATTCCTGCTACACGGGAGAGAACCTCGCTTACCTGGATGTACGACGAAGTCACACCAGGGACAGGAAGCCCCCCGGACACAGCCCACACTAAAGCAACTAGACTCAAAGAAGTGTTCACGATAGTACGGAACAACATCCAGCGGGCAAGTCAAGAGCAATCCCGTCACTACAATCTTCGCCGCCGGCAATGGCGCCCCACGGTGGGCTCACTAGTACTGCTACGTCAACATCACCTATCCAAGGCAGTCGACCGCTTCGCGGCAAAATTGGCTGCAAAATATGACGGACCATATAAGGTCAAGGGCTTTACGTCAGCAAATATCGTAAAATTACAGCACCCCGGCAGTCGAAAACAAAAGGTGGCAAACATCAACGACCTAAAAGAATACCACGACACTTTGGACAGCGATTCCGCTGATGAAGCAAAAGACGCCAACGGTGCTACTGACACAGCCCAAAATATGCCAAATACCGCTGACGGAGCAAACGTAAGCACCGACCCACTACCAGAGCACCACGATACGCCGACCCACTGCCCCAGAGTAGAAACGCTGGCGACAGCGGAAATTGCAAACAAGTCGCGAAACATTGATGGTCAATAGAAAGAAGATCGCCCCGGTACGGTATATAAATCTGGACCTAGAGCAATAGACAACCAGAATACAACCAACTCCAACGGCAAACAATCCTCCAGAACCAACAACCATCAACCACCACCAATCACTATCAACATCAACCCAAGATGCACATCACCAAGCGATCATCCAGCCAGCGCGGAAGCCAAGAGGGACTGACGCCGCTGCTACTCCTGTTAATCCTGGTCACCAGGACAGCCACCACAATAACCTCCAAAATGAAGATCAGCGACTATTCGAACGCCAACCATATCCCCATCATTGACGGCGACGCGGTCCTGTGGGAGAGATACGGATATCTCCAGCACACGACGAACCTGACGTCCTACGTAGCATACGTAGACCAGGTGGAACAGGCCACCAAGTTATTCTCCGCGTATCGAGTAGACCCCGTGCTCACAACGGACCTCGAGCACATCCGGACCTTGGTGGCGACATTGGAAATCCACCATAGGGGCACCAGGAGCCTGAACATCCTGGGAACCGCCCTCAAGGTAATCGCCGGAACGCCCGACTTTAGCGACTGGGAGTAGCTCCGCTTCAAGCAGGGGCAGCTCATCGAGTCCGAGGCTAAGCAGATTGGAATAAACTCCAGGATGCAGACCCGGCTGAACGAGCTGACGGGGTATATGAATAACCTCGTCAGGTCAGGAGACACGGAGCCGGTGCAGCTGGCCGAGACGATTCTGGCCAAAACAGAATCGTCATCGACGACTTGCAGAACCTAATCCAAGGACTGACACTGGAAAAAATCAACATCATCAGCCCAAACCTCCTGGACGGCGCAGATATCGAGGAGTTCAACGAGCACAGGCTGGACAAGGTATCGAAAGTCAGCGTGTTTCAGAGTCGCGACCTGATCACATTTCTGATCAAGTTCCCAAAACCCACAATGGTATGTCGGAAGATGACGGTCATCCCAGTTCAGCACCAGCACACGATCCTGGATTTCAGCAAGGGGAACACCGTGGCTGAATGCGGAGGCAGAGCGATCAGTGTTACAGACTGCGAGACAACCATCGGAGCCACATTCTGCAAGGAGCAGAAAACTCTCAGCTGCGCCCAGCAACTGGCGACAGGAGCAGTCGCACACTGCGGGACGCTGCCTGGACATCTGGACACCGTCACCATCAACGAGGCCACGATGGTTGTCACCGACAAGGCCGGCGCCACGCAGACGCTCACGGGGACGTACCTCGTCACGTACGCGAACCGGGTCTCCCTAAACGGGACCTGGTACGTTAATCCCCGAGGTGCCTCCAGGAAGAAGGCAGCCGTCTCCGCCATGGTGAAACTAAACATCACCGGGCACGAGGAGAAACTGAGCATGTCCTTCCTACGGGCTCTGAGCCTGGAGAATCTTCGACACATCGAGCGACTGACGACGAGGCACACCACCTCCCACCTCCTCACCCTGATCGTCGCCCTGACGCTGGGAGTCAGCATCTGCTGGTTATACGTGCGACGACGGACGCGCAAGCCAGCCAACAATACTACGCCCCACGACGCCGAGGCCGGACAAACCCCCAGCGAGCGAGATCCGGCCCCGTCAACTAGTACCGGCCCGAAAGTACTGAAGAGGAAATGGCAACGTGCTGAGTATGCACACATGCTGCCAAATCGCGCTAGGGAGCCAGCAGAAGCAGGTCAATCCCCCGCCCCAACGCAAACACAATAAGAACACCCGAGAAGTGCTGACCACGATCTCGGTCGGCAGCGCGGCCAAGCACCACGACCCGAGACCGAGGTATCATGGCAAGATACCAGCGACAGCACCAGCAAAACCAACATCGCCAACCACCATGGAACATACAATAATTATCGTCAGCTCATCAGATGAGGAGTCCAGGGACTCCACGATTTGGTCCAGGAGCTCCTCCCCCCATTCTACAACCGGGAGCGAAACTTCCGGCGAGGAGTCGAGCGGTAGCCGGAGCACCACCCCCGGTACGGACACCGAAGATACCCAGGACAACTGGAGGCAGTCGACAACGGACAGCGACGCCGAAGCGTGCGACTCAAGTTACGGGTCAAGCCACCACGCCGCCACGTGGCCGATCCAGGAGGACTCGAGAGAGGCATCACCAGCCAACAGTACCAGTGGCGAAGATACGGACGACGACTATCTATACAGCCGCCGCACCGACCGATTCACGAGGGAAAATCTGTGGTCGCCACCACCCGCCGCCGCGACCGCACCATACACCAGGAGATGGTCGGACGCCAGCGACGATGGATTACCAGAAGCAAGGACCCCGTCCTATTCACCACGGCCACCCCTCTCACCGGAGCTGGACTACTACCCGAACTACGAGGACACCGAGGGCTGGGACGACTACTCTCCGCGCAGCGCACCAAAGCCATCCCCCCCCACACGGACGACGAAGAGCCTGCAAGCCACTCACCTTTCACCACGCCAGGGTCATCCCCTCCCCACTCGGGCGACGAGGAGCCCGGGACAGAGTCCCAGACCAGCACCTACAAGCTGGTACAACGGGAGGATACACAGTGGGGCCACCGCACCACGGTGATCCGGGCAACAACCCGGGAGACTCGGTTTCTCCCAAATCCAAAGAGGCGCCGACAGGACTAGAAGAAGGGCAACGGAGGACAACCCCGCCACACCCATCGCCTTTCATCCACCCGGAAGAAAGGGGGGTGTAACGGACCATCAGCATGGCCCCGATACAACACCTTAAATAAACACCATCATCAACATGGCCCCGATACAACACCTTAAAATAAACACCATTAAACTACACTGCACATAACCCTGATCCATTTCCACGTTAGGCACTCCGACACTTGGTCAGCTGCATAGTCAGCAAGGCCACTCACCCAACCTTAGCCCCAAAACCCACTCACTCAATGGCCCACTTCCCCAAAACCACTATCACACTGCAGACTCAGCAGTCCCCCCACACCAAGTGCCGGCTTTAAATAGCACGGACTGCGGATCAGCCGGGGCAGTTAACCTAAGAGCGTCAACCCGGGGCAGTTGACCCAAGACCGGCAATTAAATATCGTTAAATATAAATAACATACCATTTGTAAATAAAAGAAAACCATCAAAACCCAACTACCCAGGTGTCATCATTTTTTCGCCGACCGCCAACACAAAGCAGGTATTACCGCACACCAAGAACTCCGGTGTCAGCATTTTTCCCATCGCCAAGTGCGATCGCCAAGAATTGCCCGCACGGTAACCCGACTCACGCCCGCTCTACTTTCGGTCTCACGGCCAAGCCCCTGCCCTAAAGTTCCGGCAACCTACAACATTTCTTGTAGATAAATCCTGGTCAGACTGAGCCTACCTCAGCCTGAGATAGGTATCTCACAGGCTTTAAATAGGTTTCAGTAAACACTGTGTGGACCTATCTCAGGCTAAGGTATGCACAGTCCGTCCAGGACTTTTACTCTACAAAAAATTTGTAGATCGCTGGGAACTTTAAGCGGGGACTTGGCCGTGAGACCGAAAGAAGAGCTAGGGTCTTTTATTTGTATTTATATGCTGTTACTCGGTAAGTGTGGAGCGGGTGTATCTTGTGCGCGGGGGCTGATGGCCTGTTTGGTGGTTGACGTTGAACTCCTGTTACTGTTTGATGGACGGCTGATGGACTGCACCAAATGATCGGCGGCTCGCGCTATTTAAAGCCGGCACCTGGTGTGTGGAGCTGCTGAGTCCGCAAGTTCTGTTTTTAAACTAGGAAGTGGGTTAGTGAGTTTTGGGTCAGTTGGTTTGTGGTGGGGCACTTTTTCCGATTTCGCATCGTAGAAATCGATGCGGGTTGGATTTTGTGCTGTGTCGACGATCTGGCGTTGGGTCAGTGGGTTTGTGGTTGGGCACTTTTGCCGATTTCGTATCGCGGAAATTTATTAGTATATGTGGGTCGAGTTGACCATTGCGAGAGTCGGTATAACTGTTCTAGCTTAGTATAAGCGTCTCGTTGTGCTTATGTTTACGGGTGTAGTGTATCTTATGCAATAAGGAATGTATCGGGCAATGGCTCCATGGTTCGTTACAACACAATAATAATAATAATAATATTAACAATAATAATTACAATGTATAGCTTATAGTCTTGAGTAAAGAAGCATATGCAGCCTTGGAGTGTCTGAGACATTCTTGAGACTCGCCTCCACCATTGTAACGTCGGCGTCGCTCTCAGGGGTGACTGAGCCTCCTGGCTAAGTCGCTCGCATCGGACTCATACCGGTCTAGGATATCGTCCGATACGCCTCGGCTTGGCTACGCACTTCCGGGACCTCTGGCTCAAGTTCAAGGTGCGGCTGGACCCCCACATGCCTGCCCCTGGAGTCGTTATTGTAGGGTGCTATGGTCTCCTTCCTGTAGCCATAGTCCTATACTCCGAACGACTTTTCCACTCACGCTCGGGCCCTCGGTCTGCTCGGGATATCCTCCGAACTCATGGCCTCCAGTTTGGTTGTTGGATAGACCTCCTTGAGTGCCACCACCGCCTTCCCGTAGAGGGCCGCTGAGCATTTTGGCAGACTTTCACCGTGCTCTGATGCCACTTGGCGTCCTCGCTTTTAGGTGGTGGTCCGACATTCTCGGCAAGCTCCTTCAGAAATCTTTCCTGGAGCTCTGGCTTACCAGTACCATTTGTCGCGAGGGACTATTCCATCCGTGGCGCCCTTGTTAAGGACGCCAATTAGGGGTTTTCCCCTTGCCGTTCACGCACGCTTGCCTTGCTGGGCTTGGCCTGGCTAGGTCTTGCCGCTTGTTCGGTGCCTTGGCTGCTCCCTTTCCGGCTTTGGCTGGCTGGAAGTTCCGGATAATCGAGCTGACCCAGAGCCTCTGCTCCATCCCCTGTGACTCCAATTGATCCTAGAAGCGGGAGCGTGGCCGCATCGCCCTAGCCCAAGGCACCCATACCCCCGTCCGAGTGTACAGTAATGGCGAGACAGCCTGTCACCCGTAATTCCCACTGTATCACCCCAATGGTTGACGGCCACAATCTACCAAATATATATAAAATATATATATCGGTTCATTGTCTGTCGTATGCCAGCATTGAAGTTTCAATCGGAAACTCCCGGCTTATGCTGCGCTGGTGGAAAGATAAAAATGATAAAAAAATATTTGTTTTTTATTATCAATATTGAGATTATCTAGTGATAAAGCACATCTGTTGGCGAATTCCACAAGAATCTGAACAAAATTTAAATCACTTTCCTGAGTACCACTATTGAGACTACAAAGGGAAAATTCATACACGAGATGTATTTTATTTAATGAAACTATTCGAAGGTATCCAAGCCATCGAATCTGCTTGATAACAAACCGACTTAAGTTGATGTCGGTGTCGTATTCAAGTGGCGAATGGTGTATAATGGTAGGAAGATCAAAAAGCAGTTGGAGGAGTACCTCTAACGTTATCTAAATCAATAAAAAGATTGTATCGATTTAAGTTATCGAACTGAAACAAGAAAAATTAAGCTAAAGTAATGTAAGGAAAAGTATTTGTTTGTAAGATGGGCGCTACAATGGTCAAGCCGTTGGTAAAGAATGGAAACTTGTTAGATGCATTGCCGTCACAGGTAGTTCATCTAAAAATATTAATCTTATCATTTAAAACGAGGATGTTATTTATGTTTCAGGGAACGTTGCATGTTGTCATGTTAGGCTTAGATTCTGCTGGAAAAACAACGGCACTATACAGACTTAAATTCGATCAGTACTTAAATACAGTGCCCACTATTGGATTTAATTGTGAAAAGGTTATTAATAATTCATAAAAGTAGAGCATGTAGAGCACTAAGAACTTGTTAACTTTTAAGGTACAAGGTACAATTGGAAGAGCAAAGGGAATTCACTTTCTAGTTTGGGATGTTGGAGGACAGGAAAAACTGAGGCCATTGTGGCGAAGTTACACACGGTATGATTGATTTATACGTACGTTAAAATGAATGGCGGTTTTATTTCGATTTTGATTTCTTTCAGATGCACGGATGGCATTTTGTTTGTTATTGATTCCGTAGACACAGAACGCATGGAAGAGGCAAAAATGGAATTAATGCGTACAGCCAAATGTCCAGATAATCAGGTAAAATTAAATGTATATTTTGTGAAGACCATAAGCAACTTTTATGATTTAAAAAACCAACGAAATAATATTGGTCAAGGTTTCCTTATTCAAAGCAATGCTTTTGAAACTTAATTTCCAAATCAATTTAGTATGGGTTATAATTAATTTATTGGATAACAACGTTAATAAATTGTAACTGTTTGTTTTGTCAACAGGGCGTTCCTGTACTGATACTAGCTAATAAACAAGATCTTCCCAACGCATGCGGTGCTAAAGAGCTGGAAAAGCTTTTGGGACTCAACGAACTTCATAATCCAGTGCCGAACATGCCAACAATAAGTTCAAGCTCTTCATCAGCGGGCAACCTAATTGGTTATAGCTCATCAAACCAAAGATACACAGAGAAAGCAGTGGATTCGCATCTACCAAGCCAGCTCTTCTCTCCAATAGCCCCCAAAACACCTATTCTCGATCAAAATTGCGAAAGCAATTCGTCAATGAGTAGCGGGGCCTTGTCCTCATTTTCATATACGCCTTCTCACCCTGATTCGGCAGGAAAAAACAAGAAAATTCAGCACGAATCAAAACAAAACTGTCATACTACAATAAAGCATAACAATGTTGAAGCTTCAAATGCTTTACAAATGAAAGGCTGGTATATACAACCGACGTGTGCTATAACTGGCGAAGGTCTCCAGGAAGGTTTGGACGCATTATATGAAATGATTTTGAAACGTCGAAAAATAAATAAGTCACATAAAAAGCGACGGTAGTAGTATACCTCTGGGAAAGTGTTTAGTACGTAAACTCTATTTAGCACAATTAAATAAATGAAAATGCACAAAAAATAGTAATTATATAATACGTCTATAAAATCTGTTAAAAATACCTAAGCAGCGTCAGCGCATTGGAACTACATATTCTTACATATTATTATCACATAAAACAATATTTTTATGGACTATTCTTTCGATTTTAAGATAATCGTATTTTCGGCAATATTATGTTAAAGGCCTTGTTAGCTGTCTGAATTTTTGGTTACCAGATCGCTTACCAGATCGAGCGCTCAGGGGCGAGTAAATTGAAACGCTTGTTTTATATATCGGTCCCACTGTGCACCGACTGCTCGCTTTGCAGCAAGAAATTCTCTGGTTGAACTACGGGAATGTATGTATCGTTTTGTATGTATGTATATGTGAGTTTTATATTTAAATTTTGTGAAAAGTTCTTCGTGAGAACGTTGATTATATACCAAATAGACAAAATGTGGACAGTGTGGAAGCTATCTTTGATGTGCACTCATATTCTTGAAATCGAACGGCGTATGTATATTCTCGTTCATTCGAGGTCATTATTTTAGTCAGGACGGCATTTATTTTATTATCATACAATAGTTCGATTGTACTGCCTTGTGCAAAATTCAAATTCAAATTATTGGCTTCACTGGAATATCTGGTATTTAACAATTAATATCAACTTTATTATTTTGAAGCAGTAAAGTAGATACATTTCAAATGGAATTATAAATACATTTGTATTAATAAATGTACATGCATGAGTATATATGTATGAGTGTAAATTTATTCATACATATATGCTTTACGAAGTGAATAATTGTTAATTGTGTAACGGGCAAGTTAAAGTGAAGATCAAATGAGTTTTGTTTTATTCTGATCGGAAGAACTCACGTGGGAACAGACGCAAGAACATACATATGTACTATACATATGTGAATGTGTGTACATGTTATGAGTTCGAGATAAAAGTAGAAATACATTTTAGCACCTGTTGCATGTGGATCGGCGTTTTTTATTATGACAATCGCCGTTCAGCAAAAGGTTTGTGCGATGCCCGTTCCTTCTAATTATAGTTTCTATTACTTTTAGATACTTCATTAAGTACGGAATTAAAAAAGAGAAATGGATTCAAATTCTGAAGTTGTGGTACGTAATTTTTGTGTAATTTTTGTATATATGTACATATATAGAATGGAGTTTAAAGTCCTTTGAAAAGATTGTATCAATAATGCAATCAGTTATTGCAACAAACAAGCGTCAAAGGCATACCATAACCATAATTGTGACATGAATACATAAACATTCTTAGATCGACTACCACTATTTAGTTTGACAGAGCCTTCAGATCTCTTGCCATCTCTTCTAAAAATGAGCAGAAACATTGTATTATTTTAATTTTTTTTATGACAACAGCCGCAGACTGAAGTTTTAGTGACGGAAGTGGCTCCTGAAGAAAACGCCGAACAACTTGAAACATCTGTAGAACCCAGTCAAAGTGTTAATATTTCAATTGATGAAAGCAATGCTCACTCAAGCACAGTCGTTATTGAGAAAGAATCTGTTGAAGACACTAAAGCCTCGGAGGAAATACCCACGACTACTGCTGCTAACGCAGATTCGATTGTTGTAACGGATACGGAAACTCCAACTTCGGAAACAGCAGTAACGGAAAAACTGGCTGTAGCAGTGGTGGAAGCAGAGGTTGAAAATTTAAATACCACTGAAATAGGTGCAAGCAGTGCCGCAAATCATACAGATGTTCCTATAGACGAAACACCCACTAATGCCATCGAATCGGAACTTGAAGCAGAACCTGAAACTAATGCCAAATCACAAGAAAAGGAAGTGGAAGAAACTAAATATGAGGAAGAAACGGAATCAGAAGATGAGACAGAATCTGTGACAGAAGAAGTATTTTGAAACGCTTTATATTCAAATTATCTGATTAAGCGCTTTAAAGCTTTTGATAGCAGCAAAGCTATCTTATCTATTTGATAGATCTATAAACTAAAATAAACTATGAGTGGATGGAAATACGAGCATTGCAGCGAACTAAAATATTTTTCCATCTAGAACTATTTATTGCTAAGAGGAACAGAGCAGCCTTCGATTATTACAATTTTTAATCAGATATCATACATTCATACAAATTAGCTCTCCGCATAACAAAAAAAATTGTTAGTTAATGAAACTAATCCAATTGAAGTAGATTGCTAAAATTAAAGTAATGTTTTGGTTATAAAATTTCTATGGAAACTAATAAAACAAAATACTAATAACTTCAGAAATAGTAATTTGCCAGTGACTAACACTCTCCTGTTTGACTGATTGCTAAATCTTTTTCATAAATGTTTGGAACAGGATATCGTCGAAAATGCTATCGTCTTGCCAGAGAAATCTGAAGTACCGTCTGAAGTAACCGAAATCCAAACTGTTTTGGCTAAAGCATCTATAAATGAAAAGGTAACTACTAGTCTAGATTTATGTTGAATTAACACTTACATGCCTTACCTGATAGGCATAAGTGATACATAGACATTTAATCCTTATTAAAACTTTTGTGTTCCTTTATTTTTTTTACTAGGGGACCGAATTAAAGGAAAAATCAAACGAATCATCTGATATATCGGCTCAAAAAGTTACCGAAGTTCCGGATGTGAGATTGTCAAATGATCAGGTAAGCGTTTGGTTAATTTTGATTCCTGATTATATACGCATAATAACGCGTTTTTTACATATTACAATACATCAATTTGTTTGCAATATGACAATAATTTAACAAGATAACAAAGTTGACTGGGTAAAATCAGATTCAACTAATTCACAACTGATGTAAAAAAAAAGACAGCCGTCTTTACATAAAATTTAGACATACCAAAAGTTTATCATACATTTCTATACTAATGCTTAAAAAAGTTTTTAGAGTGCTGGAATGTTGTGCAAGGGTGCGACCTTTACACCACTTCATCTATAAAATCCAATTATTTTTGTTAATTCTCTGCAGAAAAACTTCAACAACCAAATTCAGGACATTATATCTGATATCGATATCAATATAAAAACACAAGAAAAAATTACCCAGCTTAAGGAGCAAGAGCTGAAGCTAATTCAGAAACAGAACGAACTGACAAACCAGATTCAGCAGCAGCAGATTCTGGCTCAACAGCTGACTGCCCAAAATCAATTCAAACAAAAACAGTGGGAGCAACAGCAAACTGAGAAACAACAGTTCTTAAATTCACAAATAGGCCAGCAATCTCATTTGCACACCGCCTACAATCAAAGTGATGATGATTCGTATAATAAAAAAGTACGTACAAACACAAATGCGGATTACCCATTTTACATAAGTTAGAAAGTACATATTTCCAGACACCTACAAGTACAGGTACAAATGTGACATACATATATACATACATATGTCCAAACTATAGTAGATCGATTAATCGCCATGGTAGCTGTAGGATAAAGCAATCCACGTTGAATATCTCTGAAAATTGAACATTAAACTATAGTGTGGAGTCAGGTTGCAATACATATTTTAAAATTTAACTTTATTGAGCTTCTGCTGTTGCTGACCGGGAATATATAAATGTATGCACATACTTGAGCAGTTGGGTATTGTTTTTTGGTGAAACAACTATCTCGTGTAAATTATAATACTCTAGATAGGATTTACAAGTTCCGGGCAGGCTAAGTATGCGTTGTTCACTATTCGGGATATAACTTTCTCTATTTAATCTATTGTTTTATAACTATACATATTCATGGTACACAATTGTAAACAACAGCTTTACCGTTGTAACTGTTGATGTTGCTGTTGGTGTTTTTCAAATATATTATAATGAAAATCTAGTTGCAACCGCAAGTGAACACGTGAACGGCAAAAAACATGAATGATTTCCACTGTATAAATATATTAGATATGTACATATGTACATATGTATAGGACGTACCAAAATCTCAAAATGAGAGAATTTTGCCTATGTATACGTCTATGCATGTGTTTCCCGAAAGTCATATAGAATTTAAATTAATGTGCGTTTCGTTCCAACATTTGAAAAGGCTTCTATAATTAGCCTTTAAGAGAACTTCGTATGTGCCCATATTTACATACGAGCCTTGAGTGTGTGCATACACACATTTTGAATACATATGCACATATGTGAGTGTGTAAGCAGCTTCTTCAACGACAAGTGTCTTTTTTAAAATTTTATTTGTGCCGCCCGCTAGTATAGAAACAAATCATCATAATGCAATAGGTTAGCGTTCGAAGTATTTCTTAATGCGCAAAACCCACCACTTAATTTGTTTTTAATGAATTGCATAGAGAGAAAACGAGGGTTTCTGCCCAGTGATCTATACGATCAGAGTAAAAGAAAAGTTTTACTAGAGCTAAGCACGAAGCTGTGGCAAAGAAAAAATGTATGTATCATCTGGGTCCGAATTGCTAAAGGTGGCTCACCACTGCGCCTCAAGCTTTTTTTTTACTACACAAAAACATCCTTAAATAGTTTGCATAAAATAATCAACAATCATACCAAGCTTAGTTAGAACAATTTCTCCCATGCATTGTTATTAAAATAGGAAACAACGAATTTATCGAAGTCAGTTGATTTGCGAAAAATATTTACACCTGCGACCGATGCTGTTGAAATATTGCCAAAAAATCGTAAGTAAAGAAAAAAAGAATAAAAAGAAAAGGTGATACGTAAGCCCCGTACAACTAAAAACCAATATACAATATTTACATACCTGCTAGGTATGCACTTGTAAAGGGCTCTAATAGTACCTATGTATGTACGTACGGCTACCCGTTATCAGTGCTTGAAATGTTTTCGCTTTGTTCAATTGCCATTGGACTAATCTCAGCTGAAATAATCAGCTTTCACTCACTTTTTATATTGATCGCTTAAGCAGTTTCTAAACTAAAAATATATCACTAATTACGTATCGCCTTTTACACGTTACTTTACCAAATGTATACCGTCTAATCTTCAATTCTGTGCGACTCAAACTGATTTTTAATTTGTTTAAAATAGGAAAGCTATATGCATCATCCGCATTTTATTCTCCAAACCTACATCCAACTGTGGAAGACCAGGTTGAGCTAGCCCGAAGAATATCCCATTCATTGAGTGATATCAGTAACCAAACGTCTAAGGGTCAAACAATGTATGTCAATCGCAAGAAACGCTCAGTAAAATGGGTTCATGAAGGTAGTGATAAAGGTAATAGACACTTCGATGCATGCAAAAAGTCATCATACTTAACCGTGTTTTACTACCGTGAGAGAGATTTATATAAAGAGTTCCCACCTCTAGTTAAACAACTGGTTAAAAAGAATGCCAACCTTGTTGAAAGGGGGTAACCACCTAGCTTAATAAATTTAAGATTAATAGAATTTTTATTGGTAATCCGTATACATTATAATTATTTGTTTCAAATGTGACAGAAAGGAAGAACTTTGTGCTTTGTTTTAAATGAAAAAAATTAGGTTTATGCACAATAGTTTAAAGGTTTAAAAAAAAAAAACAAACAAGCCAAATTTATTAAAAAAATAGTAAGTAAAACTTCAAATGGCTATTCTCGCAAAAATAGGAAGATAGCAGGATTAGATTTAGATAATATCCACATAAACAGGTACATTGTACATATGAAAGCAGTAAGCCCAACATTATTTATCCGTGCACTCTTATCACAAGTTCATAAAAAATTATTGGGTTTCCATATCGTTTTATCCAAATTTTCCAACATGGTCAATGCAGGTTAAGTCGGGTAACTGTCGTTGAGATTTTAGCTGCTTGCAGTGGTAACTGAGCCATATTTTATCCAAATCACATTCCATTTTGGGAAAGTTTTTTGGATGGATTGTCTTAGGATTCTCTCTAAATTTAATGACACATGAATGCAAATGTTCACTCAAAAATATCCTTGTTCATTTTTTCATTATTAAAGACCATTCGTCCAGCAGCGTCTATACGCCCCCAAAGCACTTTGTTCTCTCCGCCATGGTTTACTGTTGGCAACCGATTTTTCACATTAATGGCTTTATATCCTTTTCAAAAGACTTTTGGATAAACTCAAAGCCAGATTTATAGTATTTATTTCATATTCTATTGGAATAGTGCAAATTTTTGGATTTATGAACCTTGGATTTTATGAACAGATAGTAGAGATGTGCGAATATAAAGCCAAATTATAGGTGTTAAAACTATAATGAAAGGGAGTACGAATAAATGCTGGGGTTACTGTACATATTTATCTATTTGAAAAGATTTTAATGTTAAATAATTTACACATACAGAGGAAGATTGCACAAGTGAAGTTAAGACGTTATATAAAGAAAATACAGATGCAAATTCCATGCTGGAACTAACAAAACTGGATAAAATTCCGCTAAAGCTCGTAATGAATCCAAGAGGACAAGTCCGCGATTATAACTCACTTAAAGAATCGATTAATGTTGAAACTGGACTGTTATCGCCTGACAATTGCGCTGAACTAATAACCGCTCTAAAACTTCATCAAGGTCGAGGTAAAATAACAATGCCTTAGCATTATTGAAGTGTATTGAAATCATTATTTGGAAGAATCATTATTTTCGAGTAAACATACAATATAAAGGGTTTTAAAAATGTGTATTACAATTTGTTGCTGTACACTGGGTAATTTACAACTTCGTGAGGACCTCATGATATAAATTGTAAATATAAGAACAAACAATCCAAATAATGTATCAATCAATACATATTAAATAGATATTTAAATCAATTGAAATCCCATAAATAACCGCAAAATTTTTTCTCCCATGGACTGATTACAATCGCTTTACTTGCTTCGCTACTGCCACCGCCGCTGCCGTGTCTGCCACCGCCGCCTGCTCTACAATCTGCTCAACCAAACATTAGGTGCCGAACTGTTTGCAAAACGTCGCAGAAAGGCTGATAATTGGGTAGTCGATGAAACAAATGCAGGGACTCAAAGTCATCCATCTGGTCTTCCAGATTATCAACAGTATCAGCCAAAGCCACCAACATCGCCAAACATTTTTCCGGCGTATTCTGATGCTGGGAAACATCGCGTTCAATTAAATATTCATCAAGATCAATTAATAGAAAAGTATTCTAAGCCTGGACTTCAGGTTGTTAAATCGCCTTGGGAGGCGGCATTACAGACAGGTTCAGCGAGCTCTGCCTTTTTGGAGGAATCCAAACCTAGAAGTCTCACACCTTCATCCGGAGCAAAAACATATTTCCATAGAAGTGGAAACGATTTGACAGATGCAGGGGAACCAGTATCCTATGACATACCATTGAGTAATCAGGAGGAATCATTTAAGAAGGTAATGGGGTGTACTTGTTTGAATACTTTTGCACCTATGTAAATCTTTTTCATCGTCTGCAGTCTCTTAACCAACATGTTAAACAGCAATCATCCACTTTTCCTACGAACCCTCAAAGAGAATTGGCCTATAAGCCAAGTGTTGCCCAGGGCTGGGGAGGCCGTAATGTGGAGCTTCCAAGAGGTAAGTTATATAGTACCTTAATGATTACAAAAACTGTTCGTAGGTCGCGATTTTGCTTTGATAAGATAAGAGGATTATTTTTACGCTATGAATAAACTATTCCAGAGTATTTTGAATTCAATGAACCGTTGTCATCTTGGGAGAACAATGACAATGAGCAATACAAAAACCAATTCATCAGTGAAGAGCATGACATATTTAGGGAAAATGTTCAAATGGGCAATGGGCAAAAACAGCCTCTTGATTTCGCAGTTGATGTGCAAAGCCGATTGCATCAACTCGAACAATTTCAAAAATATTTTTTGGAACAGCAACGGCTTGAAATAGAAATATTAAAGCGAAGAGACGACTTTCGTTTATTCCGTTTAACCAAATTACATCACGAACAGCTCAAGCATGAGCGTCCCACTGATGTTAGACCGTATAATGAAGAAGTACTCCAAACATATCCCAGTACCGATGATGAAATAAACGAAAACGTAAATGTGCGAGATTTAATATACTCGTTCGAACAGCAGTCATTAGGGGAGTACAAGGAATCTGTCAGGTCCAGAAATCAAAACGGTTCTACATATCCATCAAATGAAGTAACTGAAGCTGGCAATGAACATGAAGGCAAGACAGCTGATCCCGCAAAAACCCCGTGTTTTCGTGTTTAACAGTCTCTAATATATGTATATTAAATATTCGTTCACAACTGTCACAGAACACAAATATTTTCTTTATTTTCTTATTTAACAGATAAGTGTTATTATTTTATCGTGTGTATGGCATAGTCTAGCTAAGGCCTTTTAAATTGCTTGAGATTTGTTGACTAAATTTTAATATAAAATGAACTACGAGTACTATTAAACAATTATAAAGTTAGTATCAATCTAATTTAAAATTCGTTTTTCCACAGGCTTATACGTTCCTAAGGAAATTTCCTTAGCCAGCTATGCACCACCACCAAAGAATTTTACGGATCAGCAGCCGGCATATCCGGGTCACAACATTTCAAATATCAACACAACCTACGAATATTCACATCGGCCGCAGCCCACAACCTCTAATGCAAATGAAACATCAATGGGAACTAGTTGGGGCTTTCCGGTGTCTAAGCCCATAGCTAGTGGTTTTAGCACCATACTTCCAAAGCAACAGTTGTGTGCTCCTTCTAGCTACCAGAAAATACCTCAGAGCTCTGCGATAGGAGCGCCCCAGGTCAACTTTAACCCATCGCCGTTGTCATATGAGAAGTTATCCAAGTTTGAGCAGCCGAATTTGAGTTACCCGAGTCAAAACCAAAATTATCTAAATGTTCAAACATCCCAAGTACGTAATGCATCGCCTACACCGTTTGCATTTGGATCCAATGAGGCTCGATTTTCCGTGGCACATGCTTCAAGATCTCCTAGTTCCTTAGTCTCGATATCACCACAACCAAAATCTACAAGATATGGACAACCATCTAACAATACGGTACCGCGGTTAACCTCCTCAAGCCAAGCTCAGACCTTTAACAATTGCGCCCGCGGTTGGGGCGCGGAACCAGAAAGTCAATACATTTATCCAGGACCAAACGTTTTACCAGCACCGGGAAATATCCCATATTCGGATTTTTAGATGTGTGTGACTCATAAAGTATGCTTCTCAACCAACACCACGATTTACGAACTATGTACATAGATACGATTTATTCAGTACTATGCATATACACACTATACATATACATATGTACATAGATACGACTTATGTGCTCTATTTAATACATAAATTGCGTTTGTTTATTTGCGTCTATGAAATAATAATAATAATAATAAATCGTTTATTAAAATTAGTTTTTATTTTTACATATTAGATACCAATTCGAAATGGGAAAAATTTAGTTTTAAAAGTCTGTTACGTATCTAACAGACATACATACATACAAAAATATATATATGGCTCTCAGATTAAAGGATACTTTGAAGGATTATAGCAACGAATACCGGGGTAATGCAAATACATTGTGCAAACAGATATATTTAAAAATGACAAGGTGAACCATTTTGTAATAAAATATTAACCAATTGCCATTGCCTTTGAATGAATCAATAAAAGGCGTCAGCCTACAAACGTATCGAATCTTTCGAGAGCACGTGTGTCGGCAAGGCATATTCACTCATCCTTATAAGGAAATGGAAGCTGAGAGAGACGCTACGATTGATAGCCCTAGGATAAAAAATTTGATTAGGGTGGGTGGGAAGGGAAGGGTGCCGGTTGTGGACATGGTTTTGTGTTTGCCTCATTACTTTTGAACAATTGGATATTGTACAAACATATGAGTACCAATTAACCAAATTCTAACCAAAGTAACCATTCATACAAAAAAAAAAAAAAAATTGTTTTTTATCCAAAACAATATCGTCATCAATTAATTCCACTACCCAACAAAATCAAACTTTTTTTTGCTCAAGGAACCAAATTGTCTTTTTTTCTGTAATTTGGTGCATTTTATTTAGATATTGGGTATTTTTTTTTCAAATTTGGACTCAGGAAAAGTGGAAAAAATTAGATCCTGTGTTTTTGTATATATAGTTGCATTCATTTAGCGTCATTTAACGTATTGTTCATAAAGATCTATGGAAGAACGGTTGAGCTAAAATTGGTTGACCAACCCTCCGAATATCCCATTTTACCGCTTTAAACGATGAACCTCCTCAGTTTCACCAATCGTACTTCTTTAATTAGAAATGAATAAAATGTTCACGTTTTGGCTCAGCCTATATATTACACACATATGAATTTTTTGTAATCCTTGTCTGTGGGTAAATTCGAAGGCACTGATGTACTAGCTTAAAACTTATCCGTGTACCAAAAGCTTCATTCAGGATATTTCTCTAGTATAAATGCAGTTTTGAACGCATACAGTATAGCTAAATTGCGGTCGTTTATTTGTTTAATGCAGGTAAAATATTCAAATTGACACCCAATCTATTGATGATGTCGGTTACTTTCGATTTTTAATATTTTGGGCAGTCGAAGTTCATGAGAATTATGAAATATTGTTTTAGAATATTATTCCAGACTTCCTTCATATTTTCCTTGTCTGCGTGTTGGCGTAAATAAATTTTCTCTTTGGCGGAATGGTGCGTATATTTTCACATGTACATACATACATACATACATTTGTGTTTGGATGTTTTAAAAAAATTGTTTCTTAAAATAATGTATAAAATAGGATTGAATATCATTTGGCATAAGTACATTTTTAGTTCAGCCATATTAATATTACCTATTACGTGAATTGAAATCATCATTTATTTTACAACTTCTTCTTTTCAATAAAATACCGGTTTTCAGTTTTGTTGCCAATTTCTTTGTTATACTGTTATATTATCTGCCACAGTAGTCCGCCTGCGCGAATATCCGCTCAGGGGTGCAGAAAACCGAGTCCTGACAAAAGCTCGCTCAAAAGTAGTTTCTACAAAAAATCTTTCGGGGTTGAAAAATCTGTAGTTTAAGCTAAAAATTCTTGTCCGATACAAATCTAATAAGAGCGAGTTTTCAGCATTTTACCTCAATATCCAAATTAAGTAAAACAAAACGATATTTCGGCAGATTAGTTATCAGTGTACATTCCCTACATCCCCTAAGAATTCCCAATACAATATGTTTAATGATACTATATAATTATCTGAACGCTGTGCGAGAAATAAATCTTATGTATACATACATACATATGTACATATGTGCGTGCATAAATAAATGTGTACACATTCATATGCACATATTAGACGAACTTTCACATTAATGTGTCAGTTCGATAGGTTATTCAGTTAGCTAATGCAAGTACATATGTATGATTGTACGTTCCATACAGATACATAAATATAGTACATATGTAAATTTGAATGTGATTGTTATTATTTTAAGACCGCGCTGGTTGAAAATGTTATTCATATACAACATACGTATATACTGAATATCTTGTTTATTTTTTAGGCATGCAAACCATCACCATCCGGCCTGCAATTTCAAGACACTTGTATTAGCCGATATGGCGGCGACATTTGTAAAACCAACGTGTTTGGACTCTTCACTTAACAAAATCAAACCAATAATATTTTTGATTTTGAATTTTAACATATGTCTTCAGCATATAAGTGCAACTTCATTTTTAAACATAAATGGTAAGCTTTATAGGCTATTTAGAGATCCAAGTCAAACCCCTTAATGTTTTGATCTACATTTTGATTTATTTGTATACTTTATTTCAGATTTAGCAAGCTCGGATCGACCCTTCTTCGATGATATAAGCCCAAGAAATGTCTCAGCTGTCGTTGATGAAACTGCAATTTTGAGATGTCGCGTAAAAAACAAAGGAAATCGAACTGTAAGAAATTACACTCAAATACAAATTATTTCTGATCAATTTTATTTTGTTTTTATCCTTAACTATATCTCCTTTTTAACTATAAATTATATTTCTAACGTGTAATAAATTATCTAAAACTTATTGCAGGTTTCATGGATGCGTAAGCGCGACCTTCATATTTTAACAACTAACATTTATACATATACTGGCGATCAACGATTTTCCGTAATACACCCACCCAGCAGTGAGGACTGGGACTTAAAAATTGACTACGCGCAATCACGGGATAGCGGCATTTACGAGTGTCAAGTTAATACTGAGCCAAAAATAAACTTAGCAATCATTCTGGATATTGCAGGTAAAGTTTTCCATAGATTACCGAACTTCCCTGTTAATTTTATTTAGGGGTCTGCCCATCAGCGGTAAAGACGATTTCAAGATTTTTGATTAAATGGGTACAGATCTAGTAGATCTAGATCTAGATCTTCACGACCCTTATGGAACGTCCTGATAAAGTCAATCCCCTCATCACAGAGAAAAATTATATGGGTATTTCTCTGAAGAAGAACGGAACAGTCGTAAAGTGATAGAAATGACAAAAAAAAAATGGCGCATTTTCAAAAATGTTGTTTCTTTATGGTACACCTCTTGACTTGCCCTATGTATATCTAGTGCTTAGGTCAATTTTGGGCAACTATTTGTTTTCGAGATTTTGTCAAAAAACCAAGCCATGTGCACGGGACAAATAAGGAAAACTCGGATTTCAGCGAAAACTGAGGCAATATATAAATGCGAATTTCTGTCCCTATAACTGGTTAAAATTTTTCGCAAAATATGATTCGTATTTTCGTAAAGATGACTTAAAATCATATTTGCACGGGAAATGTCGCACAGGACAAAAATTCCTTGTTTAACACAAACATTGTTACTATATAGCCTTAGTCGAGAATGAAGTACAATGGAAAAAATTACTAAAGAAAAACAAAAAATGCCGTGTAAGTGAACTTTTGCTTATTTGAATATTTTTGAATATTTTTGCACAACAAATTTAATAAAATTATATAATATATTATATATAGATTAATATATAATATAATATGTATTTTATGGGACCCGGCAGACGTTGTGCTTTTTTAACTATAAATATTGATTTCGAATTGGTATAATTACCTAAAAAATATTTTTAAAAAAAGTTGGTATTTATTATTGTAATGCTTTATGATAAACAACATTCTTTGTTTTAAGAATTGAAGAACTCCGTTGGATAGTTGACAACATGATCTTGGTTAGTAACGGAAGCAATTGATTTGTATTTTATTAATTCGCCAGCTATCTTATTTTGAATACGGAAATTAATTGCCGAAACCAACGAATGTACCAATGGCGGTACCAATGGCATCAATTTGACTAGACTGCTCGCGCAACACAATCCAGGAGCTTCATTTATTTAAACTTAAATGCCTTGCAGTATTGGCACACAACGTTCATTGGTCCAATAACAAAGATTTTCTGTGAACTGTAATCGATTACCACGCAACATTTCTATGTTGTTGATTTCGATTCCATCGATTCCGTTCAACTTCATTCTGTGACTTGCAGAATTGCGATATATTATTTCGTATACAAAGCTAAATATTCTGCTGATAGGTCTCTCTGTCAAAGCTATAACCAGTTGGGAATGTTTTTTGCAATCAATATTTTGGGGGATTCTAAACCCTTATCCTAACAATAACAAAAACAATAAAAAATGAATTGGCGAAATCGGTCCAGCCGTTCACGCGTGATGCCGGGACCAAGGGAAGTAGGGATTTATTTGATTATTTGATTTTGATTTGATTTGATTATATTGTATTATTTAATATCGCACATATGTAATTTGTTGGTCTCGGTGGACCTCGTCAGTGAAATGTTCATATACCACCTTATGATCACCTGACATCCGGTTCCGGGTGACATCGTTGTAGTTAAGTAAAACTTCAAGGTGGTGTTGTCGTCAAGCAATGCTCCAACAATTAAAATTATTTAGGCTCTGTAACAAAGGCATTTAAAAACTGTTACCTTGATTTTAATTCAATACACCCCTTTTTTTTAGCCGAGAGCGAAGCTAGAGATTTAAATTCGGATAGACGGTATTATGACTCAAAAGGTAGGGGGTCAGCGGTTTGGTAAACTTGTAATTATAAAATAAAATTTCCTATAACAGCTGCTCGTGCAAAAATATTAGGATCAACGGAAATTCACGTTAAGCGCGATAGCACTATCGCCCTAGCCTGCTCAGTAAATATGCATGCATCATCTGTTTTATGGTAAGGGTGATTGGATTGACTGCTATTTATTAACTTCGTTACCTTCCACCTCAAGGTATCATGGTTCTTCAATCGTCGATTTTGATTCACTGCGGGGTGGAATAAGCTTGGAAACGGAAAAAACCGATATTGGAACTACTAGTCGATTAATGCTGACAAGAGCTTCATTACGAGACTCCGGAAACTATACTTGCGTTCCTAATGGTGCTATACCAGCATCGGTTCGGGTTCATGTATTGACCGGTAGGGTGTAATTATAATGATATTAATCACCGAGCTTCAACTAAATTTAAGCATTTAAATACTTTTACAGGCGAACAGCCGGCCGCAATGCAGACAAGCGCGGCCATCGGGATAAATGCTCACACCGCCATGATAAACATCATATCAATAAAGTTTTTGTTAAATATTTCAACTCTAGCAGAATATATGTACCGAAGAGAGAGATGACTAACTAAGCAACTATCCATACTCTAAAAATGTAACTTTAAGGTAAACCAACATTTACAATCGTAAACATTTCCCATCGTAAAAATATTTGCATATGTACATATGTATGTATGCATGTTCTTGATAAGTAGACTAGAGTAACAATAAATTGTATTTAGATATATTAACACAGTTATACAAACTGAAATCTTTTGAGGGAAACAAGTTGAGAAGATCCTATGACCATTTTTAAAATGTTTAAATGACCAAAGAGTCAGTTTCATTTATATTTTTAAGCTATACATTTTCTGGACATAATACCCCGAGTTATATATGTATGTGTATGTACATATATCTTAAAATAAGCAATGTTTGCATCAACAGTTCAACAGTCCACATAGCTTTTTAATTATACCCGTACTCGAACAGTAAAAGGTAAAAGTCAATGTGTGTAACATAGAGAAGGAATCGTTTCCGACCCCATATTCTTGATCATCAATAGCCGAGTCGATATAGCCATGTCTGTCTGTCGATCTGTCCGTCTTGTTTGTTGCCCATTGCTCGGAGACTAAAAAAAAAACTAGAGCCACCACATTTTTTCCAGACTGATGTGATATCTCCTACAAATTTTTTTTCAAAATTTCGCCCCGCCCCCTTTCCCAGCACAAAAGACAAAAGTCCACAATTCTGAATATAAAAAAAATGCAGTATCGTAAAGAGTGACCATATCTACCAGATTGCCGAATCTGAATTTTCAGCTGCTAGCCGCCAACCCTTCAGCCGAACAGTGTTGTTGTAAGAAGTGATGTAGATAGATGCAGGAAAAAATTTAAAATATAAAATGTAAGAAATGATAAAATATTTTAAAATTCCAAATAAATCACATGTGTACTGACTGAGTCAGTTCGATCAGGTTGAAACACCGAATCGATCCGGCATTTTCTATCTGTATTACACCTGATCATACATTTTATGTACATACATACATATGTATATATGTATATCACAAAGTCTTTATGAGAAGCCTAATTCTCTAAAGTAATAAGATAATAATGTTAATTTTACATAAATCACAAAGATTTGATCCAAGTATCACGGTCACATTACTAAGATGTGGACACAATCGGATCACTATATCATAGTGAAGTTATAACAATGCGAGAAGTATAGATGGTCGGCCAGGCGTGAGCGTGGGCGTGTAGCGTCGAATAGGGGAATGCTCGTAAACTAAAAAAGAGTGAAAATATATTGAAAGAGGTCGTCGCCGAACCTCGAGGTTAGAAAAACTTCGGCACACCGATGTTAAAATGCTTCATTAATACAATTTGTAATAACCCATAAGCCCAAATTTAATAAATAAAATGAAGTATTAGTTGTTATTGTATTTCGTTAATAACCCCTTTCCTTTTCTTCTAGATTACAAGCCAATTCCAATGGAACGATTGTAAAAGAACGTGTTTATAAAATTATTCAATATAGAAATACAACATAAAAAATAATTCCTATAGTCATATGTAATTAAAATATTAATAAATACTTGCATAAATGCATATGTAAACAAATAAGAAAATTAAAATGCTTGTAATTACTTTTCAACCGATTTAGTGGGCGGTTTTAGCGAAGCGAAATCAAACCCCACATTAGTTTTTATTAAATTTTATTATCTGTCTCTAATCATCATGGTAACCAGTGTCGACAACTGCGAAGGAAATGTATGCAGGTTTGAAGTAAATAGCTAGTATGTACATAAATATGTAGTTTTTTGTATTTAGATATGTACGTACATACATATATACCATCAGTGATTTTTCCACGCTTGTATGTGTCCTACAGGGACTGATCTGCTCGTACGTTTATATTATTTATGAGAGCAGAGCACGTTTTTAGTCATTAGACAAAAACGATGTTGTCTGAAAAATAATGAGAACATTGTAGGAATAGTTGGAACATTATAGACTCTCCCACAGCCACAACAACAGGTATGCCATAATGCTATAGGAAATACTAGTACTTATATATGTGTGTAGTATATGTTTAATAAATGTACATAAATACATACATATGTACATAAATATGTATATAGAAATGTACATGCATATGAGCATACGGCCACATACACACATGTACATACATGTTTCGTATAGAAATATTTATAAAAAGTGTTCCATGCGTATACACATATGTGTATGTTTTTGAAAGAGAGGGAACTTTAAATGTATACAGTGGGTATATAAATACATTCAACAAAAATTTCTCAAGAAAAATCAGATTTTTTATTTATTTTTTTTTTGTTTGAAACCGTATTCTTTCTTTTATACTTGCTCCCAGGCATTCAACGTTATTCTGGCAGCCCAGTTCCGATGTTGAAAAGTTTTACTAGTTGCTAATTCCCATGCATTGTAATTGTAATCAACAAAAGAATTTGAAAGAACCTATTGTGTGAAATAACGTGTAATGAAAACAGGCACGATAAGCCCTATAATTTTATAAAAAAACATCTATTGAAATCGCGAATTATGTTTGCATATTATATTGAATGAATATACATATGTATGTATGTATGTACATACGAGATGTATGCATATTATTGTTTTTATGTTCATACACATGGATATATGCATGCATAATCATATATGTATAATGTACATGTATCTACATATGTAATATACGTATAGCGATATAAGCGTAAAATGTTGAGTGTTAATAATTCCATGAAATATTTCAGTATGAATATCAAAGTTTATAAATACCCGTATGATTTTACGAATGTAATTACGCACGAGTACGCGTAGCCTTTGAGTGGGTTCATTTAAGTGTTGAAATACATATATGTATGTACACATATAAAAAAAATATATAAACTTAAACACACACATGTGGATAAACTGACGATAATTATAAAATCCTCCACATCTGCAACAGATTAAATCTGAGAGTGAGTATTTCGATGTCAAAAAGATACAGCCTGTTAAATGCCTCATATAATGTATAAATTCTTATAAGGATGCATGTGTATGATATGACACGAATTGTATTACCGTACATAAATCAGAGCTCTTTCACGAGCACAGTCATATTGGTTCTTGACATGTACACTAATTAGAAGGATGCATTTGAGAGCACTATAGAGAACACGCGGTGAAATACACATTCGTTCGTACAAAAGTACCGATGCCTCTATCAGATCGCTTAACAATTTTAATATGGAAGAAGGAAGAAAATCAGGCCAACATTTGTCAACATTGCGACGCCCTGTAGCGGTGATCAAAAAGAGATCAGGCCCTTTGGATGATGCGATTGACAAGCTTAGTATAACAGCAGATAAAGACTTTACCACATCAAATTCAAGCAAACCTTTGGATGAATACAATGGGCCAACTAATTTGGACAATAAGAATGTGGGAAGAGCTTCGCCTGTATCTAGACGACGTCGTTGCAGCACTAAAGACAAAGAAAAAAAACGAGAGCGCTGGCTATTAACACGAAAGACATGGAGATATATGACAGATGCTGGACGCAAGCTAATTCCGGAAGTGGCACAGAGTGGATCAGACAATATTTCCTTAATTGAGGCACAATTTCAACGAGTTTGCGCCTCTGAGCCCCGCTTTATTTTATGGCGTCGAAAGACCTCATATCCAGGAGCAATCCACAATTCTAAGAGGCGGCTCAAACTGAATTCTCGGCATACAAGTACAAGTAGCAGTCGCTGTGAAGCAGAGGCAACAGATCAAAATATTAATGCAGATCAGACTATTGAGCTATTGCAGTCATATCTCAAAATACGCGATGCGTACAAAACAACAACCTTACTGGGAACCAAAACGATTAGACCCGATCAAACTTCATCGCCAAGTGCACAGCGGCCGATTGGTAATACGGGTGGTAATACAAATGAGGATATGTCAAAGACCAATTATTGTGAGAAGTCATTTGAAAAAGAGCTCTTGTCTCGTTTAAAATTATTGGCCAAAACACCCCTATTGGAGCCTATTGGGGGAGTACAACTAAAATTAGATAATATACGACAAGATATTCTTGAAGATAAAGTACTTTTGAGGAAAATATACAACTCACTAAAAAAACAGCAACTTCATCGAATGCTACATTCCAAAGAACCACAAAAACATAACATTGGTCGTGCCTCTTCACTTTCAAGTCTATTCAAATTGAATAGCTACCAAAACAGCTCGAACAAAAGCTTTTCCCGTGGAGTGAACAAAATAAATGATTACCATAGGTTCGATAAGATGAATTATCAGACCCCGACAAGCTTAGAAAATTGTGATACCAGAACAAATCTGCGTGTGGCCCCAGATGAATCTAGTTTGGATCTCCATATCGCTCCGCTAGCGACTGATCTGAGGACCGGCAACAAAAAAAATGAAAAGATTGAAAGAAACTTCAACACATGCGGAACACAAACTAATTTTATACAGCTTAGCGAACTAAAACGCCTAGCTGAAGAATTTGAGCAGACGTTAGAGCAGTGCAAAGATAGTTCTGCGCCATCTCTCCTGGATGAAGAGTTGGCAGAAAAACATGGTACGCTTTCAGATCGGAGAAAAAGCTCTCTTGACAACGAAGATATATCACAATCTGTAAGCGACACAATTAAGCGGTACTTAAGGATGGCAAGAAAAAAAACTGTAAACGGTGCAGACCCAAATCGATTTAAGTCAATTAACTACGATAGAAATTTAAGAAACATTAAAGCAAAGGGGGAAATAAATCCTCCCGGAATGGATGAAGGCTTAAGCAAAGCTGTTCAAACACTTGAAGCTTGGCCTCTTATAGCGTTGGAGTATGTTCGTGGAAACGAATGTTTTACAACCTTGGAAAACGCCCACATGGAATGGAAGAAGGCGGAAGATGAACGGCTTAGAAAAAAATTAGAGTATGAAAAAACTCAGAAGAAAAATATTGAAAATAATTTGCAGACTGCTGGCAACCCAAATAAGGCAGGCACAACATTTTCGGAATGCATTTCAGCACCAACATCTCCAAATAGTCATACACGACTGGAAAAAACTATTAAAACTTCTACCGGCTTGCTGAATTCGAGCTCTCAATTTCTCTCGAATATTTGGCACGGTCACAGCAATCCCGGTAGCATAACTAATTTAATCACTCTAAACGACAAACATGGAAATATGAATCATGCAAATCTAAGTAAGTATTTGTACAAACTCATTGAGTTAAATCAGAAAACAAACAATAAATGGGTCGGAGGATTCCTCCTTCCTTCTGTTCGTTAGAAACTGCGGACCGAGATTCTAATACGGAGATTCTTTACGGGTATAAAAAAGGTATTGTATAAGGTTATATGTATAAAAAACAATCGAAACGGTTTGAGATCCGGTAAATGTGGCGCTAAACTAATAATAGCCGATACTCAGTGAGTGTATTTACTATACATACACTTTTAATATTATGATTAATGTAATGGAAAACTTAGTTACTACTTACTGGAAATACCTCGCAAGGTTACTGTCTGGTTGCGGCACATGCAGTCTGATAAACAACCCGACCAGTGATTGTAGTAGCGTCTCAATTTCAGGTAGTTGCACTTTTCCTTAAGAGCAACACATGCCGCATGTAGCCATGCATTCACTTTTGGATGAGCGGATGGTTAGTTCTCGATTTTGAGGCAAAGATCCGAAACGAATGTAAATGCTTGCTGTACTTGTTGGCTTTGTCTCAAATTTTCTCTGTGACTATCGATTTCGTACCGTCGCGCTCTTGTTCCTATCTTGTTTCTCATCTTATTGGTATTCACGCAATTGTAACATGATCGCACTCAACTTTTCGTTATTTTGTTGGATTCTTTCGCCTGTTCTCTTTGATCTAGTATTCAGCTGAATGGCTCGATGGCTCAATGGCATAGTTTAATATTCTACAGACAATTTGACCAAATTGCTGTGGCTGCAAGCTTTTCAAAGCTACAAACACATAATCATACTGATTATGTTTACACTTTGTAGGATATTTCGATTTGGATTGTTTGCATACTATACGTACCATAGTCTTCAAGGGGATATTCTAAAATTGGTTAAAATTTATAACTTACAACTTACATACATGGTATTCTATAATAAAATGCCAACTAAGCGTAGTCTTGATTTTGTTTAATTAGTGAACGACGATTTCATGTACAAATTCCTTGCTAAACTTTCAGATTTAAGAAATGCAACAAGCAATATGCAAAAATCCAAATCGTTGTCTAACGTTGGGCAATTCGTAACGAAAAAATTTTTGAGAAGTCGTTCTAAAAAAGCCAAAATAGGCCTCATTTACATCAAGAGCTCTCTACAGCCTATCAAAAGTGGTTTCCTTCGGTAAGTTTCTTTTTAATTAAATTAATAGTAATATAATATAATATACCTATTCAACAAAATCGAACTCACTTTTATGTACCACGAAATCGCGTTTTCTGACTGACTTGGAGCTCTGCAAAGGTATAATAGGTTTAATAATCTAGGTCTAGGTATAAAAACTTATTTTATATGTTTTTTAAGGATTTTTAAGCTTATTTTTGTTTCCATAATTTGAATATTAAATAACTTTGCAAGTTTGAAACAGTTTTAAAACATTTCAAATTTTCTTTGCGTCTAGAAATTGTCTGTCGGTGCGCTCAGTCAAACAATGAAAAATTGTGTGTCAAGAAAAATATAGTATTTTATTATTCAGTTGTTGTACAAAGTATTTTAGGATGAATAATGAACTGCGTGTGTTACTTTTGCTAGTTAAAGTAAGTTCTCTTATATTATGATTAATCTCATCTCAGTCTTTACATATTGAGATTCTAAACAACTTGATCCCGTCGCTCCATATGTGTATGTTTATTCATACATATGTATGTATGTATGTAAATAGGACTTAATGTAGTAAAATAATTTCATTAGTGTATTGGCTCACTTGTACCACAGACAAGACACACCTAATATAAAAAAAGAAAACTAGTGTAAAGATTAGGCTAAAACATAATTAATATAATTTTAAAACTTTTTTCATTGGTTACAAATTTTTTCGTATGGTTTTATTGCCTCCATATAGCTTCATTGAACATTTTTATACCCGTTCTTGAATACAGAATACAATATTGTGGTAAAAGTGGATGCGTGTAACGCAGAGAACCTTTCCGACCGCATTAAGTATATTTATTCTTGATCAGCATCAATAGCTGAGTCTGTGTTTCTGTCCGTCAGTCTGTCACCTGGTTCTCAGAGACTATTAAAGCTAGAGCAACCAAATTTTGTTTCCTGACTTGTGATATCACACTGTTATAAGTGTATTTCAAATATATAAGTAATGACCATATCTACCAGATCTGTATAGATTAAATGAAGAAATTCATTTTCAGCACTTTTATTCTCTTTCTCTCACTCACACACTATTGAGATTCTAAACAACTTGATCCAAAAATTGTTTCAAAAACTGCACAGAATGTTCTGCACAAAAATGTTCCCTGCCATTTTTGCCGTTTCAAAATATGTAAAATGCATTTTTTCCTTCCTATGCGGATAGTTCAACATTTCCAGTTACCTTGAATCGAGCCTTTTATATTTCGATAAATATACCGCCTAATAATTTCCAAACAATATTATTATTATTATTATTATTATTATTATTATTATTATTATATTACTGTTATTATCTTTTCGCACTGGCGAAGTTCTTTTATAAATTTTATTTAAAAGCAATTCAGCTAGTACAACAATTTTAAGAAAAAAAGAAACCGTAAAAATAATACATACTATAATGCAGTCTTCATATGTATTTGAAGCCCCGAGTCATCAGAAAAGTGGATTTGGTAGAGTTTGATTGGCGGTTGCATAGTTTAAAGTGTTAACTAAAATCTATTGTACTTTAAAAATCTGTTCGCAGGAGAATTGTTTATGGATATCAGAAAACAATGAAAAGTTTCAAATTGTGGAAACTGTTCTTATGAATTTATCGAAAACGGAATCAGACTTCCTGAAATGTTTTGCCTTGGAAAAAATAAAGGAACTGAATATTGGGAATAATCTAGGTAAATTAAAATCATTTCAGATAAAATTAATTTACTAGATACAGAGATAAAATTAATTTACTGAATTGTAATACATTCAAACAATAAAACATTTAAAGTAATTTGAATGTATAACGATGGATTTTTTATCTTAACGAAAGTAATCACTAATTTCCATTTATCTTCCAAATTGAAACAGATTTAGATTTGGAAAGAAAACCACACAAACGACGAATTATACCAAAGAAGAAGTCACTAACAACAAGTTTTTTTGATATTGGCAAAAAATATGATCACAGTAAGATTGTTATTTTGGATTACTTTCTTATATTTAAATTTGGTTTTTATACTCATACTTAAAGAGTTAAGGGTTATATTGTATTTGTGGTAAAAGTGGATGTGTGTAACGCAGAGAAGGAAAAGTTTCCGACCTCAAAAAGTATATATATTCTTGATCATGTCTGTCTGTTCGTGGTTCTCATAGACTATCAGAGCTTTATAAACCAAATTAGGAGTCTGTGGCGTTCATAAAAATGAAAATAGAAGAAAACGGAAAATGCAGTATTGTAGAGAATGGCCATATCTACCAGATTGCTACCAGAATCTGGATCATAACAGAACATTATATTATAACTTCACCGCGTCTGCTTTGTCCGTTCGTCCAGGTGAACGCCTAGACCTCGGAGACTATAAAATCTAGAGAAACCAAACTCCAACAAGCAAACTTCTATCCGAACTCCTGTGATATGTCTTTATTACAAGCATATTTTTAATTTTTGCGATGCCCTTCCATCCCCACAAATGAAAATCTGTGGCATTCACAATTTTAAAGATGAGAAAAAACCGAAAGCGAAAACGTTTCGTAAAAATTACCATACCCACCAGTTTGACGAAGCTTTTATAGCCACAATGATGAAATTGACTTTCAGCAGCCGCTACTCATTCTCTGTTACGCTTACACAAATATGTAAAATGTAAAAACTGAAAAATATTTTATAATTCTATATGAATCATAAACTTACATGTGTACTGACTGAGTACGGGTATACAAGTAGAGTCGCGCCCACTGCGAATCACAATGTTTCCTCTCGTTGTATGTAAAAAAGAAGTAACAAGCATTTTCATTTACACAAATATTCATTATTAAGACGGGCAGGAAGTGTTTTTTGGGACCTCTTTAGAATGCTGTTTATCAAGATCCAGAGAGTCTAAACGGAGCGATGTCGTTGGGACCCGGACTCGGTCGAAGCACTCACTGATGTCTGTGTTTCAAGGAAGTGATAATGGCACTGGAAGCAATATCAAGCTGAATAAAAGTGTAAGTACTAATGGTTATGTAATGTGTTTAACATAATCTGGATGAAAGCCGAGTCGATATATGTACAAGCCATATATAGTACAAGTCCACATACAGGCCAGATCATTGTTCGGAATCTGACAAATAATTATACCACTATATCATGTTTTAGCTATATAGCTTGATATATACATGGATATATTAACTCGACTTTTCATGCTGATCAATATATGCACTTTCTCGGGTCAGAGATGTTTCGTTATATATATGTACGTGCATTTGTTTAACTTATACAAAATTTCGTAACACCATTCAAGTGTTTACAATTAAACTCTTTTTAATGTTCATATTTACAATGGTCATTACATACAAAACAATATTATTCCCTGGGCCACAAAATTAGCTTTCATACATTTATCTATTTTCCAGGTTCGGTCTTGTGAAAGTTTGCCGACCAAGTCCATGGAGTGTGGATATATTGAGACGTCGAAAAGCTTTCGTGATTCTTTTGACTAATTTAAATAAGCCATCCTCCTCCTTATCTCATTATGATATGGAAAGTAATGAGTTAGATTTCGATACAACTTTACACACTCCTTCGCATTTGAACGTACCTATATTTATAATAAATTGCATGGAGTATTTGGAAGATAATGGGTTACAAAAAATTGGATTATTTCGTGTCAGTACGTCTCGGAAGCGTGTTAAGCAAGTATGTTTTTCAACACTATGTAAACTTACAAAATTGTTTGTTCAGCCAATTTACAACCATGGAATTTAATCACACACTAGTTGCGAGAGGAATTTGACAAAAACTCTCATATGAGTATTCCTGATGAAACATGTCCGCATGATGTTGCTACCCTGCTTAAAGAATTCCTTCGTGATCTTCCAGAACCTCTGCTTTGCAGTAGACTCTACACAACATTTTTAGAAACCCAAAGTACGTATTTACTTAATACATAAACCCATATGTACATATATCTTTCATAACAAACTGGCTTTTTAGGAATTCGAAATCGCCGCTTACAACTGGAGGGTATTTCACATTTAATAAAACTCCTCCCTATTTCACATAGAGATACGCTGTATGTCTTACTGCGGTTTCTGGCTAAAGTCGCAGCACATAGTGATGATATATGCGACAGCGATGGAAATATTGAGATAAATGGCAACAAAATGGATAGCAGTAATCTATCTACAGTTTTCGCTCCGAATATTTTGCGTGGTTCAGATCAAGCATCAGCAAGAGAAAGGGAACAGGACCATATGAATGACGCAATAAATGTAGTCAGGTAGGCAATAATTGTCCACTGACAAGTATTAACTTTCACCTAACTAGAATCCAAATTATTTAGAACTATGATTGACCATTATGAAGAAATATTTAAAATATCAGCCGACTTCCTTGACGTTATTTATTCACATATGTTAGATGCATGTCCAGATATTTTGTATGGGTTAATTTCAAACAAAATAACTGGATCACAATGGTAAGAATATAAAGAGAAATGAATATACCGAGTATAATCGAATTATTATCTATACTATAAATTTGTAGAAAATAATCTGTGTGTACGCATATATCTCCGCAACGCGTGCACCAAATTGCGGTAAACTAAAAAAAATCTGAAATTTAGTCTAAAAATTTGTGCTTGAACGCCTATTGCATTTCACTTATATAAATAAACTTATATTTAACGTACTTATACATATATTCGACGCACTTTTCATGCAAGAAACCACAATGTGCCACAGTTAAGCGTGGCAGGGCTTTCTTGTATAATTATTTTCTTTCTTGCGCACTCGCTTTCCCCGCTCAGACAACCCGGCAAATTGCTTAAGCAAAATATAATATATAAAAATATTGGAATTATTTATGCCAATGATACTATCATTCCTGTAAGGTTGTAAGAAGTGTTGTTGATCCATAATAGTTTATGGACGAATGTTATTAGCAGTAGTTATTACTACAGCAATGACATTTCTCACGTTTTTTTTTATTTTTTGTGCCTTTTTATACCCCTACTCAAAGAGTAAAAGGGTATATTGCATTTTTGGTAAAAGTGGATGTGTGTAACGCAGAGAAGGAAACGTTTCCGACCCCATAGAGTATATATATTATTGATGAGCATCAATAAACGAGTCGATATAGCCATGTCTGCCTGTATGTCTTGTTGAGCGCTCAGTGCTAAGAGTATAAAAGAGCTAGACCAACCAAATTTTTTTTCTATACTGATGTGATACATCACTGCTACAAGTGTATTTCAAAATTCCGCCCCGTCCCCACAAAGGGCGCATATCTGTGGCGTCCATAATTTTAAATTGTGCCATTGTGCCTATACTAATAATCCAATCCAATTCAGATTTGGGACTCTGATAGATATGGGCTTTCTTTAAGATTCTGCATTTTTCGTTTGCTGTTATCTTCAAAATTTTGGACGCGCCGTTTATGAGGGCGGGGCCGTTTGAAGCAGTGTGATAAAATATGAGTTTTAAAAAAAGTTGGTTTCTCTATCTCTTATAGTCTGTAACGAACCATGGGACCAGGGCCCGTTACATTCATATTCATAGCACTAAGTTACTTTGTCATATATATAATCTATACACCAACAACATAAACACCATACACTTGACTTTGTAAATATCCAAGTCACACGCGCCGATCAATTTCTGCGAAGTCGACACACGCGCCCCAGTTTCCCCCGAATTTCAAAACTACACTCAAGTCATTTCCCGGTGCAACCGAGTCAATGACCAAAGTGCCAAAACTACACTCAGCTCATTTCCCGGTGCAACCGAGGCAATGACCGTGTCAGTGGCACAAGTGGAGAACTCGACACCACTTCCGTAGCCACAAATTTTTCGGACTCAGCCATCAAGATCCGCCTTAAATAGCCCGAGCCCTCGATCAATCGGGGCAGTCCATCGCCTATCCTAAACAGTAACGGCAGTACATCCGCCGCGGCTACCAACGCCACGCCTCAACAAGACAACAATACAAGAAACCACTACACGACACCAGAACCACAAGAAACAATACAGAACACAAATAAAACCATTTAATAACATCAAAACAAACTCAACGAAGTGTCATCATTTCTTCGCCGAGCGCGAACACAACTCAGGTGACCCAGAAACATATTACCGCACACACCAAAACTCAGGTGTCAGCGTTTTACCTTTCATCGCCAAGTGCGATTACCAAACTACCTACACGGTAACCAGACTCTACGCTCGCTCCACTTTCGGTCTCACGGCCAAGCCCTGCCCTAAAGTTCCAGCGAACTACAAATTCCTTGTAGGGAAAATCCTGGACAGACTGAGCCTACCTCAGCCTGAGATAGGTATCTTACAAGTGGCGCCCGAGCAGGGACTTACGGAAACTTTTAAGGAGATTTCAAAGCCAACTTTCTGGCAACTTTAAGGAAACTTAAAGAAAACCTTAACACGGGGCTAGGTGGATTAAAGACCCACGGCCACCGAGAAAGAATAGTAGAGCTAACCACAGAACACAAGTCCGGTACAAAAGCAAATTCGCGCACCCACCCGAATCCAGTCGCGAGTGCCACCGGGAAAGTATACGCAGTGTTGTGCCCAAAACAACACCGAAGAAAACTCAGTCCAATAACCATGGAAGCCTACGAAGACGACGCGAGCATGGATTTCCACACCAGCGAGCAAATCGCCAATCCAGGCGTCAGCATCGGCTGGATCTACAAGCGCCGCCGAGGCGAGCTGGAGACCTTCGCCAAGGTCGCATTTGACACCGAAGGAACTGAGTTGCGCAAGAACTTTGCCATACTAGTCGCCGGACCACTCCCGCCGGGTGCCTGGACTCGCTTGGCAGAACTCGAGAGACAATACGCAAGACCAGCAGGACGCTCTAAGTCCCCGTTGCCCACTACTCCAGGACCATCAGGCACCGGAGGATGGGACCCCAAAGCAGGCTTGCAAGTCCCCGCAGCCCCAGAGCCCACGCCCCGACCACCAGTGGTCACAGCCGCCGATCTTCCAAGGCCACCCACTATGGAAACCTCCCGTTCGCCCACACAGAGAATTATACTATCGATTGACGCACCCATAATCGGGCCCGACTATAACCACGTCGCACGCACAGCAGAACGCATCCGCGGATGGGGCATCCAGTTCAACGAGAAGATGACCCAATATCGTTTCTGGAACTACTCGAGGAACGCGCACGCGCCTATGGAGTGGACACCAACCAGCTGCCTCGGAGCATGGCCGAACTACTCACCGACCGAGCCAGTCGCTGGCACCGTACCAGCCAACTACAGGGGCAGTTCCTGGGCACATTTCCGCCAGGAGTTTCTGACGTATTTTCTGCCGCCAAGGTATTTCGAACATCGAGATACGGCTACTCATGCACCATGCCGAGTACGACCTAGACACGGAGCTTTACCGGATCTACGACAACGCCCTGCCAGGACTCCAGCTATACGTGCGACGAGACGAATTGAAAAACTTGAAAAACAACGACAACGACAACGGCAGCTACAGTGCAACAACCAAACCACGAGGGAAACAGCCACGCAAATCCCTTGCTGGTCGGGTCCAACCATCGAACGGAACCATCAACGGAACCATCCACGGAACCGGAATCTAGCCCGATGACCCACCGAAACACCGACCGCAGCCCTGTCGTACCCACGGCCGACGCCATCCCGATCTTCGCCAACCCACTGGAGTACCTTCCGCGTACTGACGTGCCCGCTAGCCCATGCACCACGCCATGCCTAACACCACGTCCAAAATCTTCGTCGCCCAAACAAGTCGTTGCTGCGAAAACAGAGTCGTCACTGAGACCCGCCTAGCCATACGTAGATCTGGAAACACTACAACCCAGGTATACCGCCAGACCCACGAAACTACGCCACCCACGGCCAACGCTGCCCCGATCGTCGCCCACATAAGCGACTACCCACGTAGGATCGAACACCCCAGCGCGTTCGACACCACTATCCTCCCAGAAGACCCAAGCCAGCCCAAGGACCCCGACACCCCCGATCTCACCGAATCCGATCCAGAACTGATTTCCGATCCCTGGCCGCCAGACATAGCACCACAGATCCAAGAATTTCTGGACACAGAACTTCCAAAGTTCAATAATCTCCACGGGACCTCCAACATAGCCGAGCACACCATCGTCATGAGGGATAATCGACCCATCAAACAAAGGTACTACCCAAAGAACCCAGCGATGATGCGGATTATCGATGAGCAAGTCGACCAATTGATCCAAGAAGGTCTCATCGAACCCTCACGAAGCCCACACAGCGCCCCCGTCGTACTCGTACGTAAAAAGAACGGCAAATGGCGCATGTGCGTGGACTACCGACAACTCAACGCTCACTCTATTCCTGACGCATAGCCACTGCCCAGAATCAACTACATCTTGGAGCACCTACAGAACGCACGCTTCATAACCACCCTGGATCTGAAGAACGGATACTGGCAAATACCCATGGCCAACGGAAGTCGAGAAGCCACCGCCTTCACGGTCCCCGGCAGAGGTCTCTATCAATGGAAAGTGATGCCCTTCGGATTACATTCTGCACCAGCAACATTCCAAAGGGCCCTTGATACCGTGATCGGTGCCGACATGGAACTCTACGCATTCGCATATTTAGACGACATTGTCGTCGTCGGACGAGATTTCAAGGACCACCTACACAACCTGGCAATAGTCCTCTCTCGCCTTCGAAAAGCGAACCTGCGGATAAACGCGGAAAAGTGCACGTTTTTCCAAAACCGGATCAAATATCTTGGTCACGTCATCAGCGAAGAAGGTATCCACACAGACCCCGACAAGATTGCTGCCGTCAAAGAACTCAAGCCACCCACGAACCTAAAGGAACTACGTCAGTGCATCGGAATGCCATCATGGTACCGAAGATTCGTTCCAAACTTTGCTACAGTCGTCCAACCAATGTCTCAGCTACTCAAGAAAGGACAAACATGGACATGCACTGCAGATCAACAAGCGGCCTTCGACCATCTAAAGGAACTACTCACGACCGCTCCTGTAATTGCTTGCCCCGATTTCAACGTCAAGTTCTCACTACAAACCGATGCGAGCAACCTCGGCATAGGCGCCGTACTCACGCAAGAGATCGAAGGAAAGGAGCGCGTCATCGCCTATGTCAGCCGACGCTTGAACCAGGCCGAAGGAAACTACTCCGCCACCGACAAGGAATGCCTCGCCGTCATTTGGGCAATCCGAAAACTACGCTGCTACCTAGAGGGATACCGGTTCGACGTTATAACAGACCATCTCGCGCTGAAATGGCTGAATACTCTGGAAAGCCCCTACGGAAGAATAGCGAGATGGGCGCTCGAGCTCCAACAGTATCAATACGACGTCCACTACAGAGCAGGGAAACAAAACGTGGTTGCCGATGCCTTGTCCCGACAACCCTTGGAAACGCTAGCAAGAATCAAAGAGGACGCAACATCTTGCCCCTGGCTCACACGACGGATTCAGCAAACCAAAGAGGAACCCGATAAATACCCCGACTACGTCATCGAGAATGGAGAACTACAGGCACTACTACTACTACTCTACAGGCATCTGGGCCACGGAGCCGACGATCACGACTACGTGTCATGGAAACTTTGCGTCCCAAAAGACCGACGCCAAAGAGTGCTCAAGGAATGCCATGATCAGCCCACGGCAGGCCACCTCGGCATTCGGAAGACCATCACACGGATAACACAACGATACTATTGGCCCGGCCTATATCGCGATGTGCGGAAATACGTACGCAGCTGTTTGAGCTGCCAAAAGTTCGAGGCACTGCAACGCAAACCCGTGGGTAGGAAGCTCACCCGCAGGGCAGAAGAACCTTTCGCCACATTATGTGCCGACTTCGTAGGACCACTCCCCGATCAGAACAAGGTAACACCATGCTGCTGGTATTCTTCGACACCTTCTCAAAATGGACCGAACTAGTGCCACTTAAGAAAGCTACCACAGCTAGCCTAGAGCTAGCTTTTCGGGAACGCATTCTAAGTCACTTCGGCATACCAAAACGATTTGTCTGTGACAATGGAACGCAGTTCACCAGCCGCTCGTTCCGCACGTTTATGCAAACAGCCGGCGTGGATCTGCAACACACCGCACCGTATTGCCCCAGGAAAACCCTACGGAACGGGCCAATCGGACAGTGAAGACCATGATTGCACTATTCGTGGAGGACCATCAAAACACATGGGACGAACTCGTACCCGAAATATCACTCGCAATTAACTCCAGTGTCTCGGAAACAACTGGATTCAGCCCCCGCCTTCTTGCTACACGGGAGAGAACCTCGCTTACCTGGAGCATTGTACGACGAAGTTACACCAGGGACAGGAAGCCCTCCGGACACAGCCCACACTAAGGCAACCCGACTCAAAGAAGTATTCGCGATAGTGCGGAACAACATTCAGCGGGCGAGTCAAGAACAATCCCGTCACTACAATCTCCGCCGACGACAATGGCGCCCCACGGTGGGCCAACTAGTACTGATCAGACAACACCACCTCTCCAACGCAGCCGACGGCTTCGCTGCGAAATTGGCCCTGGAACCAGGGCCCGTTACATTCATATACATATTCATATTCATAGCACTAAGTTACTTTGTCATATATATAATCAATACACCAACAACACAAACACCATACACCTGACTTTGTAAATTTCCAAGTCACACGCGCCGATCGATTTCTGCGAAGTCGACACACGCGCCCCAGTTTCCCCCGAATTTCAAAACTACACTCAAGTCATTTCCCGGTGCAACCGAGTCAATTACCAAAGTGCCAAAACTACACTCAGCTCATTTCCCGGTGCAACCGAGGCAATGACCGTGTCAGTGGCACAAGTGGAGAACTCGACACCACTTCCGTAGCCACAAATTTTCGGACTCAGCCATCAAGATCCGCCTTAAATAGCCCGAGCCCTCGATCAATCGGGGCAGTCCATCGCCTATCCTAAACAGTAACGGCAGTACATCCGCCGCGGCTACCAACGCCACGCCTCAACAAGACAACAATACAAGAAACCACTACACGACACCAGAACCACAAGAAACAATACAGAACACAAATAAAACCATTTAATAACATCAAAACAAACTCAACGAAGTGTCATCATTTCTTCGCCGAGCGCGAACACAACTCAGGTGACCCAGAAACATATTACCGCACACACCAAAACTCAGGTGTCAGCGTTTTACCTTTCATCGCCAAGTGCGATTACCAAACTACCTACACGGTAACCAGACTCTACGCTCGCTCCACTTTCGGTCTCACGGCCAAGCCCTGCCCTAAAGTTCCAGCGAACTACAAATTCCTTGTAGGGAAAATCCTGGACAGACTGAGCCTACCTCAGCCTGAGATAGGTATCTTACAAGTCTCTGAGCACTGAGTGACAAACAAGACGGACAGACGGACGGAGGACATACAGCCATGCCTATATAGACTCGGCTATTGATGCTGATCAAGAATATATATACTTTATGGGGTCGGAAACGCTTCCTTCTGTGTGTTACACACATCCACATTTACCAAAAGACAATATACCCTTTTACTCTTCGAGTACAGGTATAAAAACAAATGAATGCAGTTAACAAGCTTAAGCTTGGCTTAAGCTAAAGCTAAAGCTTACCATCTATGAAAGTTGAAGCTAATATCAACGGGAAAATAATTTTATAATTTAGCTTAGCTGGTCTGTATCTGTAAATGTATCTTTATATTTCACACTTTTTTCAAAAGGCAGATGAATCATTCAGATGAGTCGACAGTAGTACAAAACAGTGACGCGGCAAGCTCTGCAGATGAGGTTTTTGAGTCTCCTAGACATACTAAACGGTACAAAAAATATTTATATTATTTTCAATACAATAATCAATATTTTGGTTTTTAGGTATGGCCAGTATATTGGTTATTATGATAACGAATCTGAAAAACGAAAATCAGAAATTCCTCTTAATGAAGAAGGGTTGCGAAATGATCCTAAGATTTCTTATAACGACGAACATAAGGACGAGCGGCAGGACGAAACTTTAAAAGTATTTACTGCAAGTCTTAAAATAGCGTTACCGGAGCAATCATTGTTACAATACAATGAGCCTGTTAGAGGTAAAGGTGTTTTTGAAACATGTAATTCGAAAATCGTTGTTTATTTACCTCTTTTTTTGTTAGATATTCAATTAGTGGGCAATAGGCCATCTGAGCCCAGACTGCCAGCAAGCATATCAAATATTGGTTGCGCAACATTAAGTGCAAAAGCTGCAGAATTTGAAAAAAATTCACCCGGAGTTGCCAGTTGCCTTTCATCCCATGGACCGGAAGGTACAGAATTAAGAAAGAAACCCCTATACAAACGACAGCAATTAATATCCAGTACCAGAAAAAAAAACTAAATGGAATTCTCTGATATGGAAGAATATAGACTCCAATCAGGTTATTCTGGAATATGAAGGAAGAACAAATTATATACTGCAGCAATATTAGCCTTTAAATTTGTCCTTTATATATTGTAATAATCCTAAATATAAGAATGTTTTTTTATTTTAACAAAATATACTCTTAAACTTTTAGCAAAAGTCTCTTTTGCGTACAGTCTATTTGAATTAAACATTTGTATATATATGTATATATATTATATTATAATAATATCGAATACGTTGCAATTAGCACTTGCTTCTTATTCTAAATTACAAACAGCTTTAGCATAAGATAGTATTCACAGCCAATTATTAAACGTACTATAAATATTGTTTCGTTTTTTTCACATGCCCTTTGCCTTCGACTTAAAACTATTATTGTACTAAAGTTTTAAAAGTTACTCAATTAAGTTGTGTACGTACGTCTTTCCATTTTCATATATTCTTAGTATCATAGATACATATGTATGCATGTATGTATTTATGAAAACAAATAAATTTAAAAAATATATATATTTTATATATATAAAAATTAATAATAATAATAATTCCCTTCTTAAAACAGCTTACAGCGCACTTAAAAATGTTGTCCGTTACCTTTATTGCACTTCGCCTAAGTATCTCAGACTTAAAGGAAATACGTGCCGCTATGTATCTGGTTGTAATAATTCGCATTTACACCTATTTTCGCTATTAAATTAAAAATATTGACTACTTTTTAGGAGACTATGAATGTAAAGTACATGTACATATGTATGTATGCACATATAGACTTATCCAAACAGAAAAGCCACATGCATCTTATGAAGCTTATTGACTTTGTTCAATACTTAGTTGGTTTTTGTTTTGTCAATTCACTTTTACCCAAATAGACCATATTGGGTGAAAAGCGATTGAATATTCTATACATACATATGTACATATAATTTAACAATAGTTTTGTTTAACATTGGTATACCGCTGGCGGGGAGCACCAGCTTTATTGGCCCAGTGTTAGGTTTTTGAATTGTGACCATAAATTAACTTTTTAATTAAATCATATTTAATAAATTTAAAAAAAATAACTTAGTTTTAGTACTAAAAAAAAGAGTGGACATATGCACTACTATCTAATCAAATTATTATTATTTTCCATACCTCATGTACATACAGTACGAAGGTCTTGAATATATTTATGTAGATATATGTAAATACATTCTTATCATGGGTACATCATATTCATAATTAATTTTTTTTTTGACTAGTCATTGTAATTTAACGATATTACATGATTGTAAAATATTGTTGTTGTCACTAGATAACATACTCCAAATCTTTTTACGTTACAATATATCGGTTGTTATCGTTTCCTAGAATATAAAATTAAGAAGCGAAAGCAATATTCTAATATACATTTTTGGAAGAAAATAGGGTATATGTTCCAAGCATAAGGTATAGAATAGCTTTAAAATCAAATAACATACACACACACCTTTCAGTAAAACGATTACATTTCAGTATTCAGTCATTCCTTATCGAAGCACCGTGAATAATAAAATATAATACGATTTTGCTTAGTTATCTATTTTCCCGGCAAAATATTATCACTCCGGTAATAAATAAATGGGACTTATCTTATTTAAATTTTTCGTTCATCAATTGGTTTAAATATTTATGTTCTGTGTGGGTGTGTGTGTATTCAGTGTCTTTATGTATTTATGTTTGGGTACCAATATTTATAAATTTGATCAATATTTTGACTGCCCAAGCCTTACGAGTGTGCGTTCAATTTACGAAATTTTGGCGTTAGATCATGACACATAGTCACGATTTGAGTTAGGTGAGTACTCATCGATATAACGATTTGAAGCTGAAAATACATATATTTGGAATGTTTATATCTATGATTGGAATAGGGTTTATGGAACATAAGTTTACTTACAATCTTCCATCAATATAACTTGTGTATTTTCTATATTTGTACTAGATACAGAGTGTGGAATTAAGTTTAGCTCGTCGTCGCTCCATCGAGTTCTGGCACTAGAACGAGTTACAGCCATAGTTGGAGCTGAATATAGGCTCAAGTTTGTCGGACTTATAACACCAGACATTGTGGAAATAGAACCGGCGTATCCCAACAGCTGAAAATTTTAATTCCAACGCACGCACATTCATTAAAAAGAAGATACAAAAAGTAATAAAATACTAGGGGTAATTTTTAAAATAAATATATATGCACTTACCGATGTAGATTGCGAATGAAAGTGGTTAAAATATTCCCTGCCATTGGATGATGGATACATTTGGGTGGTAATACGACTTAAGGAGTTTGAAGCTGCTGGTGAAAGCTTACATCGTCCATTTTCAATATAGGCGTGTGGACTTGTTGATACCGGTGCCTGAGGTTGCGTTTGGGGTTGGGGTGAAGTAGATGTCACTAGAGTAGTGCAGTGAACGTTATGTGAACTGTTATCTGTATTAATTGGACTGTTGTTGCCCTCTATGTTATTTGTATTTCTACTATTTTCTGGCTCCAACCCGTTTTTAGCTACGCAAAGGATATTATTAGTAATATTCGGAGAATGGTTTGTAGAACCCGAGGGTGAAGGAGGTGAGTGAACCATAGCCAAGTCTCCGCTAGTCCGTATGATTGCAACTGGTCGTGCCATCGGTGGCAACATGGGCGGTAGCATTGTGCTATGATAATGAGTCGCTGGCGAAGTAGCCAATTTCGAATTTCTGAGTTGCTGATGAATTTGAAAATGCGGGGGATGGCTATGAGAAACGTGCGTATGTGGATGGGCATGCTGAAACGCGTGATCAATAGTTCCTGTTGATATTGTTGTTGGGTGACCAGCATCTTGACAAACGTATGTGACAAAGTCAGAAATGTCATGGGATTCCGTAGAATACTTGTCAGCAACAACACGGTGACATTGGTCTTCTTCACCTATAGTAGAAGGCCTTATATTTCCATGCTGGGGATAATACAGTGTATTGACTGGGCTGATAGAAGATGTATGCAATGAAGGGCAGTTCGGGTGGGAAATACCTAAATAAATTAAAAAATATATGTATAATCAACTTTATAACAAAAATCGAGTTTCGAGTATTGTGCACTAAGTATGCATACCTTCTGAAGAGCGGAATTGAGGGGTAGGCCTACTGTTAAGCGACGTGTAGCGGTGCAAAGAAATGGCTGAGTCTGAATTGGCCGTTGAATCTCCATTTGAGTTATTACTTTCTGATGCTCGAAGGATTACTGAAAAGGTACTGGTGCAGTTTTCAGCTGAAGTACTGGGCCGAGAAACAATCGGAGGCGAGGTACTTTGATCAATCTTACTGGCATCAGTGGACCCGCCATTGGGCGCTTCTGCGTGTAGTAAAGGACTTTGCGATAAATGCATGCTCCTCTGATCTACAAAGTCAACTAAATAAAGTAAATTTTAGGTTTTGGTATATTTTAAACAGTGTGTTTGGAGTTTACTAACTGCTATAACCACCAGGAATTGGATTCGCTATAATTGCCGCAGTTTGAACTAAACTCTGGGAGCCAGGCATTGAAGATTCCGAGCTCATTTGATATGTATTGCAATCATAAGGAGCTCCCACGTTTTCCCTCTTAATCAGGTTTGAGTGGAGACTATTGTCACTGGCTTCATCCAATATTGAATCTGGAATACGAATTTTAGAATCGCCCCGTCATTGATTTGTTTATTTTATAAAAATACCTTTTGACAATGTCCAGAGTTCCTGCGATGAGAATACTCCAGTCGCTAAAATAATATCATTACAAACAACTCCATTATACGGATTGTGTCTCACGCCTTCATTTTTCATATCAACGCCATCTTCTTTTCTCTCCAAAGTATTGTTATTTCGACTATATAATGTCAAATTTGGAGACCTGGAATCCACTGCTTGTGCTGTTGACAATGCCGGATTGGCCGAATTATGAGTGTTTATGAAGTTAGCCAAATACAAATCCAACTCTCTGACAGAGACATTGATGTGGTAAGGATTGACACAAAGTCCTGGATGCAAGCATTCTGGGTTTTTTTCTAAGCGCTCCCCGTCTGTGCTTTCTAGAGGAATGGCTTTGAAAAGAATTACCATGACTAAATCTAGTCGCCACACTTTGTCAGCTTGTCGAAGACAGTCTATGCGCCGCATCTTTCCCTTCTGGTCTGGGTTGGATAATACACAAATGGTTTTACGTTTGCCGATTATTGATTGCACAAAATCCTCCCGACTTTCTTGTGTTATATCTTTTCTCAGTTTTCCAAGTAGGCGGGAAGCCCATTTTTGTTTGACCTCCGTCTTCTCATTCTAGAAATGAGACGTAAAAACATTTAGGAAAGATAGTAATTTTAGTCTATTTTTTTAATATTACCTGTAGTTCGTCCTTACAGTGTCTTTCTTCTTCTAAAGACATTCGTTTTTCGTGTTTTTTATAATATTTTCGTTTGGCGGCTTGTAAGTTAAACCAAGAGTATGAAAATGATTTGACGTACGGTAAAAGCGCCTCAATAAACGGGTGAAATTCATCCTAAATTTGAAACAAAAATGAACAACTTCAGTATGATTATATTAACACAAATTGTTGCTTGGTAGAAGCTTCACATGTGCATCTAATAAATTAGTTTTGGTTGTAAAGCAGAAGCTAAACTAGACCATTAAGCAAATAACACATTAGCGCAGCTGCGTTGCTGTCGCTCGGTTCGCAGCACGTCATAAAGCCGAACATGACGAAATCAGAGACGAACTCCCTGCTGAAGCGATCACCTCCCAGACCGACTGCCTGGGAACCAATCGTCCCGAAATTTTATGCAGGCAGATTTTAGTCGACTTGTCGCCGCCATGTGTTGTTTGCTTAGTAACTAGGCGTGAGATAAACACACAGAGACATACAGAGGAGAGGCAGTTACATAGGAAAATGGTAAACAAACTGGAACAATATAAATACGAATGGTTTATGTTACATTTACATACATATGCATGTATGTACGTACATATGTATGTATGTATGTACTCCCAAAAAGAATTAATTTTTTGATGTAACAGAAAACGTAACACTGTTTTGATAGTACTATACAATAGTGATGATTCAATAGTGATGATTTAATAGTGATGACGAAACTAGGAGCGCAATATAAGAACATTTATAACATTTACATACATACTATCCGCGTACATAGTGCAATAGTATGTACATAGTACTAAGGGATATTATAGATATGTATGTACATACATTAATACATTGTAAACAGCAAATGTTAAAAGGTCAAGCATTCCCAACAAACGAAAGTAAATATTTCACTTAGGGGGGGAGGATGCATATGTCATAACTATCCATAAATGAATCGACAAAAATGTAGTTACATATATACATAAATTACCTTTGAAGCACACAAAAAGCTAATTCCTCTTTAAATAATAAACAAACGCTTCGGAACCCGAAGATTTTAATACTCTTGCAGATCGAACGGGGTAATGAAAATAACTTGTTTTTTGAACATAGTATGTAGTTAGCGTGAAAAAATAAATTTCTATTTTTTGGTGAGAATACTGAAAGAGTCAATTGGTTATTTTTCACAAAAGATACGGCAGATTATTCGATCCATTGTGCCATGGCAGCTACCTACATATGTACATAGGTACATTATATAACGATCTGATTCGAACTATTAAAACTTATGTACGTACAGTGGCGAGCAAAAGTGAGTGCATGTTCACGATACTGACTTTCGTCACCCATAAAACAGAAACGATACAAGATAATTAAACAAATTAAACTATATTATATTCATCAATTAATTCTTAACAAATTGGTGTTAAACAAAATAACATATGAGATGAATCCAAAAAGTTTGAAGCTAATAACGAAAATAACCCGCATAAACTCACTTTTGCACGATTCGAGATAATTTTAAAAAAATTTTAAAGTAATTTTATTTATGTGGTTTGGCATGCTCTCTACCATATTTTCAACTATGTATATCTTTTGAGATTCGATTCCATTCCGCACCCAAAGGTTGCCCTTATTTGTTCGGGCTGCTTCGTACAATATGATTGACCAACGTACAATTTTATGATTGCCCAACGATTTTTAATCAAGTATGTACATACATACTTGGTATACTTGTACATACGTACATATGTATGTACAGATGTATATTCTGCACGCAGAAAAGTCTGAAAAGCAAAAGTTTAACCACTTAGTAGCCAGAGAACAGACAGATGGACAGATTTATATGAATGTCGACCATATCGCAATTATTTCATTTTATTCAGGTAAAATGCTACTACCACCTGCAAGGTACATAATAAAATAAACTAATTGAGTGAAATTGAGTCTGAAAAGATGAAAAATTTAACAAACGTGTAAAAACTATCTGTCACCAAAATAGTGGAATGAGTAGAATGTGGATCATTGTCATTAAAATAATTTTTTATGAAATTTACATATGTATGTCTGTGCATATACATACATACATAATTATATATATATATACATATATATATATATAGATATTGTATATATATAAATGTAAACATACCTTTTATATGAATGTACACTGAATGGTAACGAATAGATGACAAGATGCAATTGATGTGTGCAGTGTTTATTTAAATGATGGTATACATACAGATATTTAACACAGACATCAAGATATAAATTGGAATACCAAGTATTATTAAGACTTTAATTACATTTAAATTTGTTTAATATTTGATGAGAATATGGTTTTGCGCATTTCTTTTCCTAAGCATCCAGAGTAATTTTCATACCTGACGATAAAATTAGTAAAGTTAGATTATTGAAACCAATATTATATCAAAATGGTTTTTATGCACGTACATATATTTATGTATATAGGTAATGCTCACTTAATTTTTTGCCAATTTGTTATATGCTCATCCCTACAATAACATACACTTTTATTCCACCCCCGCCATTTGCAGAAAAATATTATCTGTGGCAGACTAATATTAATAAAAAATGTATGTTTACCTGTCCTGTCGACGATGTTTGCAAATAAGAAGAAACGTCCGTCTCGATCATACAGCTTCTTAAAGTATCTGGTATGAACATACCTTAAGCAGTCTTTTGTTCATCGAATATTCTATTGTTTGGAATCCATTGACCACATGTATCTAAAATAGAAAGTATACGAAATTCCCAATAGAAAATAGTTTAATAGTACATAAATCACATGAAATGAAAGCCCCAAGCTCTAGATACCCTTTAAGATCCAATATTCCAAAAAAAAAATTTTAAAAGTGGTGGTACCAGATTTAAACAAATTAGGACTATCTGTGAACAAGCATACATTAATCTACTGCATGTCAAGTCGTGTTTAATTTTCTATACAACAAAATGTTGTTGTTTTTTGAAAATACTAGTCTTATGGGCGGATTGACAGCCTTTTAAATATACATATTTACATATGTATGTATGTATATAAATACATGACGATTTGTTTACTATCATATAATTATCTACATATGTATGTATGTACATATGTATGTGAATAAAAATATATGTACATACATATGTACATATATACATATGTATATACGATTTTGAGGATTCGTTTTTAATACACAAAACTGTAGAAGCCGAAATTCTAGTCAAGATACATATTGTAAACATAACACATCTTCATTGTCTGGATAATACTCGTGGCCACATTCCGTGAATGCTTCCTGCGAAAGATTACACAATCCTATGCCGCTATTATACATTACACAATCACAAAATATATCAACATATGTGCATATATATGTATATATACATAGTTATGTATAATCACGCACACAGACGCATATCATGTATCATACATTTAATATATGCATGACCAAGCATATCATATGTAAGTGTGTAGCCAACAGGGATATTGTTCTTTATTTTTATTACGGAAGGCATTCAATATGCATATTTATATATGTATGTATGTATCTTTGGCATTCACCGAATGCACCAGACCTAGTACACATGACACTAGATAAATATCCAACATGCCCCTACATTTTTACATATGTATGTATGTATATAGATGTATATGTACATATGAATGTAAGTCTACCGAATTCTTGAACACAACCGAAAGATGACAGAGGAGTTTCGTTAAGCAAAGCAAGTACCTTCAGACTAAATTTAAAATTGACAATTCAGTAGGTGACTGCGTCGTATCAATCGTATCCGAATCTGTTCTCGTATCCAACTAACAAACAAATACATAGGTTTTGGGAGGGCCTAGTGCCTCTTACTTGGAGAACAAACGGAATCGTTCTAAAAATGGATTCTATTCTCCAATGCCTGAGCGAACTTGGAGCGCAAGAACGAGAGAGCTCATTGTAATTCGTAGTGCGCCTGTGTCACAAAAAATCCTACAAAAGAAATGCGAATTGCAAGAAATGGCCATACCATCCTCTATGCCATGCACACGATTAATAATGAACCGTGACTCTATAGTATTAGATTCTACATAAAATTTCCAATATACTATATATGTAAATATATCTATTGGTAATAAATAAATGGATGAATTTATTCCGAAAGTTCATGAAACGAATCTTTTTAGCGATTTTAATGATATAAATTAAAAATTTTCCGGTGTAAAAACGACCACACCTACAAGAAAACGAATTTTAATTGTAAAAAGGAAAAGAGAATGGACGTGTTGAGTCGCTGCTAACGCGACACTACTTTTATACCTGTACTCAAACTTTAAACTTTACAACTTTTTATCAATTTTATTTACATTTTACATTTTTTCTGCATCTACATCTACATCACATCTCACAACAACACTGCACGGCGGCTAGCAGCAGAAAATTCATTTCATCATTGTGGCTACTATAATGATCGGCAATCTGGTAGATATGGTCATTCTCTACGATACTGATTTTTTCATTTCTTTCTATCTTCAAAATTGTGGACTTTCGTCATTTGTGGGAGCGGAAGGGGGCGAGACGAAATTTTGAAATGCACTTGTCTTGATTTGGTATCACAAGAGTTTGGACAGAAAGTTTGGTTGCTGTAAAAAAAGGAAAGGCTTCGATCGATCTACACATAAGGACCAAACTCGACAGACGAGTGTTCAGCGGAGCTCAGCACGCCTACCTCAAAGGTAGATCAGTTGAGACCGCCTACACGAAGTTGTTGGGAGTATCGAAAAGACTCTCAGCCATAAGGAATATGCTTTGGCGGCTTTCCTAGACATAGAGGGAGCCTTCAACAACGTCAGGATCGAGTCAATAACGGCCGCACTGACCAAGATTGGCACACTCCCCGACGGTAACCATATGGCTGGACAGCGTTCTCAGGAGCAGAACGATCAGCGCTAATCTGGGTACCTCCTCTTCAAGGAAGACGGTCACGAGAGGTACTCCGCAGGGGGGGTTATATCCCCTCTCCTGTGGAACTTAGTCCTCAACGACCTTCTTCTTCAGTTGGGGAGGAGCGGATACAAGGTTGTGGCCTATGCGGATGATCTAGTGATACTGGTAACGGGTAAGTTTTTACATACAATCAGTGATCTTCTGGAATCTGCACTGGGAACGACCGCGAGCTGGGCAAAAGACAGAACTGGTGTTGTTCTCACGAAAATACAAGATACCAAACTTCAAACGACCAGCAATTGGTGGAACGACGCTTGAGTTATCGAACGAAGCCAAGTATCTTGGTGTCATCCTAGACTCCAAACTCTCTTGGAAGAGAAACACGGAGGAAAGGAAGAAGAAGGCAATGGCTGCTTTCTACATCTGTAGGAAGACCTTTGGGCGAACATGGGGCTTACAACCGCACATCATCCATTGGATGTATACAGCGGTAATAAGGCCCATTCTGACATACGGAAGCTTGGTGTGGTGGGAAGCGGCCAACACCAAATCCCACCTAGAGAACCTCCGGAAAGTTCAGCGGACGGCATGCCTTGGAGTCACTGGATCCCTCAGATCCACCCCACAGGCTGCTCTAGACACCATGCTAAACCTGGAGCCTGTAGACCTCCACCTTAAGTGCAAGGCTCAGACAAGTGCCGTGAGGCTTTCAGCCGCGTGGTTCTTCAAGCCATCGCCTTATGGCCACGCCACAATACTTCGTAAGGAGGAAAGTGGAACGGGCGAACGGAGCGACTACTGTGTCTCGGAGTTTTCATGGAAGAGAAATTTTAAAGGACACATACCGGAAAGAGAGGAATGGACGCAGAACGTGCTCTCCATCTTCACTGACGGGTCAAAGACAGCCGAAGCGACAGGAGCTGGAATCTTCTCTGAAGAACTAGCAACCAACATATCCCTAAGACTACCAGACTGGTGCAGTGTATTTCAGGCGGAGATATACGCAGTATGGCAAGCGGCAAAGTTGGTATACACCTTGGAAATACCTCAGAGGAACATAGTAATCTGTGTTGACAGCCAAGCTGCCATCAAAGCCCTGGTTTCCTGTAAAATCACGAGCAGACTCGTACGTGACACAGTGGACGCGCTAAACCAGATCAGAGCGCACTCAATCACACTCACGTGGGTCCCGGGTCACACCGACATCGCGGGCAACGAGAGTGCGGACGAGTGTGCCAGAAATGGATCGGCTAAGCCACTGGCGGACGCAGTCAGCGATATACGGAGGCCGCTGCGAGACATCATCTCGCAGATGATGGGTCGAGCTAGAACGAGATCAGACAGACGGTGGAACGCAACACCCAACTGTGAGATCTCACGCTCGCTCTGGCCCCACTATGACCCTAAACGCACTAAGACTCTCCTAGGTTTCAGGAAGAGTCAGGTGCGAACACTGACGGGAGTTATAACGGGGCACTGAGTCATCGGCCACATGGCCACTAGGTACAGATTGCCCCACCATGACTTCTGCCGCAGCTGCAGGGATGAGGAGGAAATAGAGAGCATCCAGCATCTTCTCTGTGGCTGTCCTGCACTCACGGAAAGGCGTCACCGAATACTCGGCAGCGCCTTTCACGAGGACTTGATAGCCTGGCAAACATGCCTTTAGAGAGGCTGATGCTCTTTGTTGAAACCTCCCTAGGCACCGGACGTAATCCCATGACGAGTGTGGGCATCACAATGGGCAATTCTTGCCTCCGAGTGACCTCGACTTCGGTGGAGCAGCCCTATAAACCTAACCTAACCTAAGTTTGGTTGCTCTAGCTCCTATAGTCTCTGAGATCCATGCGCTCATCTGTACGAATGAGAAAAATTTACTTAAAAAAATAAGTGATGCTCTACACGCCTTTATAGCGCTTTTAAGACGCCACTAAAATCGTTAGTTTTCCGGGGATTTGATATCCGAGGCTGCGAGGCCGAACATAGCATTGAAAGAAGCCTACTTGCTGCATCGTATGCAAAGGCGATCGCCTTTGGGGTAACCACCCCCAGGCTCGACAAGGAAGAGGTCAGGGAAAAAATCCAGGAAGGTACGTGTTGAGTCGCATTTACGGCGACACTACTTTTATACCCGTACTCAGTGACCCGTACCCGTACCCATGTGATTATGTGGAATTTTTAAATATTTCAACATTTTATAAATTTTTATATTTTCATTTTTTGCTGCATCACTTCTCACAAAAACACGCGTACACAGCACGAGGCAGCATGTGTGTGACCAGTGTGTAAGCGAGAGAGATAATCAGTAGGGGTTGCACCAATGAAGAGAGGGGGGCTAGCAGTTGAAAATTAATTTCATCATTGTGGCTATAATAATAATTTGATCTGAACTAGATTCGGCAATCTGGTAGATATGGTCATTATCTACGATACTGCATTTGTAGACTTTCGTCTTTTGGGTGGGCGGAAGGGGGCAAAGCGAAATTTTGAAATACACTTGTATTGAAATGATATCACAGGAGTTTGGACTGTGTGGCACGGTGTGGCACGGAATCTAATTATTACCGCTTCTTACATTTAAATAACTCGTTTTGTATGTCGATCTTTCTGATTACTACACTCTGTTAGGGTAAAATACAGCAGAATTCTTAGGTAAAGATTCGAGATTTGAGATTGCCGTACTTTTTGGGGTTCGGGAAAGGCGGATAAATTCTGTCTAACTTAAGTTATTAGATAATTTGCACACTAGTGCAATCGGTCCGGATCGAGTTCAGCTTTTAGCTTGAGTACCCAGATTTATTGTTAACTTTCTCATATAATTAACAAAATACTATGTACCAAAATTTGCAAGGTAACTAGTTTGAGAAGTGTAGTGTATTCCGTCCAACCCCAAAAAGCATTTTATCGCTGCTTTACTAAAAAGCTTTTTATAACTAGCTTATACCTGAAGCTCTTATATGATATAAGCTCTTATTATAAATATAACGCGTATTCACATTGTGTGTGTCGTCTACCACATTTTCCAGGAATCGTTATACGGTATGTAGGCTATCTGAATTTAGTTCTTCAAACGACCATGCGCACTAACTCGTATACGAGCTTTTGCGCATGATAGTCGACTCTAACTCTTATAATAAAAAATATGTATTCAATTTGTTTCCATTGACATAAGTAGCTGGCTATCAACATTTACTAACATATTGTATTAAAAAAAACTTTGTTTTGAATTAAAAATATGTAAACTAGACCTATTCAATTGTTATTAACCTTGTTTTTACTTCACATACCGTATACGTGAAAGGAAAGTTTTAATTCGTTGAACGGTTTAATCCACTAGCGGAAACACACGTCCATAAATACATGCGATTACATACCCACTATATGTACTATGCATATAAAAGAAATTTTTATATGTATATAAAAAAATTATGATTATATATCCTTGTGGCTCTCTTGAGTTTCATGGACGTGGAGCCTCTCTACAGAGCCTTTCGGGTGTTGTCAACCCTAATGTGAAAACCATTTTCTTATACATAAAAACGAAAATGAAGCAAAGTGTTTAACGTTAAAAAAACTGTAAAAAATATTAACAATCTATTGAAAAAAGCAATGGCCTAATTTGAGCCAAGTTCCTAGAGAAAAATAATATCAAACCACAAGTTTAAAGCGATCTTAAAAATGTTAGTTTAGCTGTAGTTGTCAATTCCCTTATCCGATTTATGTCCTATACTGTTAAAATGCATATATACATACATATGTATGTCTGCATTAAAATCATATAATTCCCAACATTCACAAACACAATAGTCCTCAGTGGTATACGTAAATATTTTCAGTAAATGAAGAGTTAATTTTATTAATCCCCAATATATACATATAGTATGTACATATGTAATGTACATTCATAATGTATAAATAGACGATAATATTTTTATACACATATATACATATGTGTACTGATGAGTGTTATTTCTGAGTGTAAATAATCGGAGTCGCTTTCTTTTAAGCTTGCATAATCATATTTAGAATCACTCATTTTTCCATTCAATATGTGTATGTATCTATGTATTATGTACATATGTGTGTATGTATAACCATACTTATCAAGTGGAAATACATACATGTTTTCATTATTAATAAGGACATTAGACGTTTGTGATTATTTTCTGATTGCAGATATGGCGAGCATAATATTAATAGCATGCCTGGCTATATTGGGACTAATCATTGCAATAGCTTTGTTTCTGGCGGGTGGGTATTTGTGGTGGAGACACAAAAGATCGCAGCTGCAGTTTATTGAGCCCAACGAAGACGAAGAATCTAGTAGTTACAGTCTAAGGTGAGTCGTATCATGTATACTGTATTATTTTTCTGCAGGAATTCTACAAAGACTCACTACAGAATAAATGTATAATATTCACAATTAGCTATCGTCTATGGTACAATTTTTTTTATTATAGTTGCCAAAGTAAACATTTCTGATATCGAATTTATTTTAATTAGTGTTTAAAACAAATGAAGCCCTTCATTAAAAATACTTTATATGATATTAAATGTACAGAGCTGCTCAGGACATTGACACCGGAAATCCGCCTAGTAAACCACAAGTTCCGGTGACGCAAGCGATTACAACTCCCCTTCAAAATAACATCAATCGGAAATTGAATGGATTCTTAAGCCTTAGAACCCCCCTAATTGGGTACGCATCCGTTTGTATCTTCATTGTTTTATCGATTGCAAAGATTGCGAATATGATTATTACAGCAAGTATTATAATCATTATAAATGTATTTAAAATTCATATTTTTTAGTGGTTCGGTACCCACACAAGCTAAACCACAAAATCCATCTGCAGGGGGAAATACAAATGATGGTACTTCAAAAGATTCTGCGGTAAGCATAAGTTAGACTGCCTCTCTGTAAAATTCAGTAAGCTATTATTGATTAATAATTATATACTAATTGGCAGAAAAAGCAGAACAAAGTTTAAAAAACCCCACAGGTGTCTCAGTTATTAAATTTATACACTTCTCTCCATCTTAGAATAAAAGTATTTCCATGACAGACATGTACCTGGACAGTGCGGATTCCAGTGAAAATGTCGGGCAAATACATTTCTCTTTGGAATATGATTTTCAAAATACAACATTAATTTTAAAAGTTCTACAAGGAAAAGAACTCCCAGCTAAAGATTTAAGTGGGACATCGGACCCATATGTTCGTGTAACCTTGCTTCCAGACAAGAAACACAGACTAGAAACTAAAATAAAACGACGAACTTTAAATCCGCGATGGAACGAAACATTTTATTTTGAGGGATTTCCGATACAAAAACTTCAGTCACGTGTGAGAATACTTTATATTATCTTTCTCTACTTGATCTTTATATAAATTCTTAAAATAATATATCTACATATACATCAAATTTGTACAGGTATTACACTTACATGTTTTTGATTACGACCGGTTCTCAAGAGATGACTCTATAGGAGAAGTATTTCTTCCTTTATGTCAGGTAAATATTTTCAATCTATCTAAACCAAAAGTCGCATCATATCGGACTACAATAGTATATATGTTTTATTGTTTTTTTTGTTTATTAAACTCACCCATACCGTTTAAATTTTTGCGTTTTTCGACCAAAACTCTGTTATTTCATTTCAAGGCGCTTCGACATTCGCAATAGTGTGATTTAATTACTCCAGTACTGTTAAGCCCAAAAGTACTATTTACTGCGTTAGCACCAGCTCATATACATAAGTAGGCCTCTGTTATGTATAACCAAACCATGACAAATTTTTTCAGATTCCATTTTCAGCTTGGAGAAAAAAAAAAAAATTTTGAAAAAAAGTTACAAGCTAAATTGCACTGGTAACGGTGTCAAATTCAAATTTTTACGGCAAATATTTTCGATTTTGTTTGCGAATGTGAGAACCGAAACCTTCTTGAACATGAAATATACATATGTAGATTGTTGGGTGCATTGCGTGGGGAGGGTCATAGCCGCAGTCTGTTTTTATTAAGATTTCGACTTAAAAGTACTATTAAATTTGATAGACCAAATTTGTAACAGTTTAGTATCTTAAACCTGCTTTTCTACATTCGTGAATATTTTTCTTAGGTTGATTTTGCCGGTAAGCAGTCATTTTGGAAGGCATTGAAACCACCAGCAAAGGATAAATGTGGAGAACTTCTGTCTTCGCTTTGCTATCACCCCTCAAACTCTATTTTGACGTTAACATTAATCAAAGCGAGGAACCTAAAAGCTAAGGATATAAACGGAAAATCTGGTAAGGATTCGTTTTGCGAAAGGTTTCAAAATAATTTAAAATAAAAACATGTCTGCCAAACATTTTTTGGTAGATATCAACTTGGTACTATGTATAATTAAAAACCTCATTTGACATAATCGTTAATTATTGAATTTCAAATTAACTTTAGATCCCTATGTGAAGGTGTGGCTTCAATTTGGAGACAAGCGAGTAGAGAAAAGAAAAACGCCTATATTCACATGTACATTAAATCCAGTGTTTAATGAATCATTCAGCTTCAACGTTCCATGGGAAAAAAATAAGAGAATGCTCTTTAGATGTTATGGTGATGGATTTTGATAACATTGGACGGAATGAGTTAATAGGACGAATTCTATTAGCTGGTAAGACAAATCAATTATTATAGTACATCGTAAAATAATAATAAATAAATTCATAGAAAAAAAATGGTTCTGGTGCGTCGGAAACCAAACATTGGCAGGACATGATCTCAAAGCCCAGACAAACTGTAGTACAATGGCATCGCTTAAAACCTGAGTAAATTTAAGATTTAACTAACAATTTCAGAACATAATAACAGTGTATGCATGCACATACATATGTTCATGGATTTATACATATGTATCATTATCATTATACATGCAAACACAATTAGCAGTATTTAATACAGTCTGCACAAAACATAAGTGTAAACGCATTGCACATTGGTTGGATATTTGAAAAATGAATTCCAAGCGAACGAATAGGGTACTAGAAAAAAATAACTTCACTTAGTGCTCTGAGGTTTCAATACCTCACAAACCTCTCTGAGCAATACTTAGTATTATAATTACTTTCCTAGCTGATATGTATGTATGTACAAACGTATATGTACTTACATACATACATATACATACATATACCCATCTGGGTTCTGATTATTGTTTTAAATGTTCGTTGAATTGTCTTTAAATTTCTATTCATTTTCAATTTCATGAAAAAGAAGCGCGGCTAAAATCCATTCGAACTGAATTTTGTGTTGAACAAAGGGGCATAGTAGTAATTTTTCTTAGCTTGTTTAGCTAAATAAATTATTGGTAGCAATAATAATAATAATTGAATCAGATTTATTTTATCGGCAAAGAGTGTTTAATGTAATGTAATCAATTTTTAATGCCGAAATAGCAACCCACACAAAACTAAAAGAAATATATTGAAATGTATATAATACAATTGAATTGTTAAATTTATTAGATTAAAATAATCTAATAAACTCGTAAAACGACATTGTTACAAGTTACATAAAGCGAATTGTTGTTTCTTTTACAATAAAAGAATATAAAAAGTACGATAAAGGTCATATTAATTTTAAATATAGTTTAATCACAAAGTATAAAAGTATGATAGGGCTATAGGTTATAGACATTATTTGATGAAAAAATGAAAGCATTAACAGAATACAAAATTGAACATTTTTAATAGTAACTATAAAAAATTAGCCAACCATTGCCGGAACAAGCGTCTACTGCGAATAAGTGCAAAAATAAAATGACATATAAATTAAGAACTAAACAATAAAGAGATTTATAATTGATGCATTGAAACTGAGTTTGAAAAACGAAAAATCGAAAATACAACCCACCTTGAAATTACATATTTGTTATATACCTGTTATAATATTATTAAACTAATTTATGAATATTAAATAGCTGCAAATAAAGCATTTTAAACTACAATTTTGGATATTTTATGATAATGGGTCCTAAAGCAGAATTTTGGGAAATCGCAATATATGTACATATATAATTGTTACATACCATACCATACATACATATGTATATATTAACAGGGAGTGGACAAGCTGGCAAGTAGCGAGGGGAACAGCTGAGCAACAACAGTAACAGCAGAACGAGATTCAACAGCAGATAAGCAGAAAAGCAGAAAGAGGAGAAGAGGAACAGAAGAGAAGAATTAAGAAGAGAATCGAAGCAGCCGAACGTGGCGTTGAACAGCAGCAGCTCAGATCATCCGATATGAAGCAGTTAAATAAAGCTCAATTATTTTTACTATAACCTGTTACAGCTATTTAATATTAATAAAACTATACCTAAATAATATCTTACACGTATACATATGCAGCCAAAGGGCTGGAGCTTATGACTTTGGGTAGATGCGTATAGAAAACATTCCTTCGAATCTTTGTCTCGCTCATTTTCTCTATCCTTTGCTATCATTCTCGGTCACTCGTTCTCTCGACCACTCTCTCGCTCTCTATTAGCAGCATCGCATAGGCCATTATGAAATTAAATAAGCTGATCCCATCCCTCTCTTTGTGATCTTATTTTACGATCGCGTTACTGAGAGCGCTTTGTGAAAACAAATTTTACTCATAGTTCTCTTTTTGCCTTCTTTAGGAAAACAAATAAAACGACTAGAATTAAAGAGACACATTTTTTTTTACTCTGACGAAATTTCATCATATATATATATATATATATATATATATATATATATATATATATATATATATATATATATATATATGTATATACATACATATGTATATATGTAAGTATATTCGATTGATTATTGTAATGATTGGTTATGAACAAACTACACATTAGCCTTTACAAAATCTACATATATGTATGTGCATACATATGTACATATGTATCTATATCCTATTTAAGTATTTGCACATATTGTGTAATAAACGAGAGGGAACGTTGTGAGTCGCAGTCGGTGCGACTCTACTTGTACACCCGTACTCAGTCAGTTCACATGTTAGCTTTAATTAGGCGGAAATTTAAAATATTTTATCAGTTTTTACATTTTACATTTTATTGCTACATCTGTTATGTACATCTGAATCAACATTACTTCTCACATCAACACGCCGTTCCAACTCGTTTTCCACCACGGGCAGCACGCTGAACGAGGCAAGGGAGAATGTTGAAACGAGACCGAGAATGAGTAACGGCTGCATCGCTGAAAGGGAGGGGCTTTGTAGCTGAAAATTAAGTTCATAATTTCATCATTCGATCTGATGCAAATTCGGAAATCCTGTAGATATGGTCATTCTCTACGATAGTGCATTTTAGTTTCTGTTATCATAAAAATTGTGGATATCACAAATATTGCCCTTTGTGAAGGGTCTTCGAGTAAGGGTATAAATATAAATATATGTATGTATGTATATGACTGGCTAAGTACGAATATAAAAGAGTTTCACAAAGTTTCCTCTTGTTGTATAATTGAAATGCGTTTAACTCTGTTTTTGTTGATTTTTCCCAATAATAACAAAATCAAACACTTTATCGGCACTGCGATCGTTATTGCAGGGATCCACTACAAAATTCATATGGGACTGAAAACATATTTCAAGGGAGACATTGTTATTATTAATCTGCATAGTTTAGTGAATAGCAAAACGTATTAATCTCGCCTTTACCACTGACACCGCGAAAGTTATATTTTAGACAATATATCCTAGGGGTGCCATCGATCAGAAATTTGCTTGACGCTGACAAAAATGCATGATTGTCACAAGGCTAAAAAAAAAGTTTTCGAATATTAGCGGTATCTCTCTACGAATATTTAGCTTTTTTCAAAACTTTGTGGACTTTGTGCCAATAATTCGTCTATGAGACCATGGTGCGCTGGGGTTTCTATTACGCTTTTAATTATATTATCAGGCAGGCTCCCGTGAGTTCTTTCAGAGAAGGGGATAATGGCCCAAACACTTTTTAACACCGTACTCGAAGAGTAAAAGGGTATTTTGTATTTGTGGAAAAAGGGGATGTGTGTAACATAGAGAAGAAGCATTTCCGACCCCATAAAGTATATATATTCTTGATCAGCAACAATAGTCTGAACGTCTTGTTTGTCGCCCATTTTTCGGAGGCTATAAGAGCTAGAGCTACCAAATTTGTTTTCCAGACTGATGTGACATCTAACTCCTAGAAGTTTGTTTCAAAATTTCGCCCCACTCCCATCCGCACCCACAAAGGACGCACATCTGTGGCGTCAACAATTTTGAAGATAAAAGAAAACGAAAAATGCAGAATCATATAGAAACCCCAAATCTATCAGAGTCCCAAATCTGAATCGAATCGGATCATTAGTATAGCCACAATGGAGAAAACCATTTCAAGAAAAATCGTTTCCTCTCGGTCTCTCTCACACACCAACGCGTCGGCTTTGCCCTTTCGTACAAATGACTATAGGAGCTTAGAGCAACTAAACCAAAAAAACAAAAAAATTGTATATGTAAAAACTGATAAAACTTTCGCAAATTCCACAAAAATCATACCGACTGAGTACGGGTATAAAAGTAGTGTCGCGTTAACAGCGACACAACATGTCCCTTCTCGATTTAATTCTTTTTGGTTTTTATATGAACATCTAGAAATTCTTGATATGTTGCCATAGATTTACAATGTGGACAATGTGGATTTTTGCAAACAACTCTCATTTCTCAAAATAAATAAGTAATACGTTAAGCTACACAACTCAAAACCATGATAGATTTACAAGTATAAGCAGTTATTCGTCTAATCAAACTAAAATCGCTTCCAGGAATACCCCAACGCTACTACAAAAATAATATCGATATTGATTAATATTTACACAACCCTAATTCTAAATGATGACAAATCACATTTGCGCGACCAAACTACTAAAAACATAAGAATACGGCTACATATGCATATGTACATTTAACTGTACTTTAATATCTAACAAGTTTTTATCAAAGATAAAAAATGATTATCACCGTTAAAAATCTGCAGCAGCAAACCTTTACAATTGAGTTTGACCCGGATAAAACGGTGAGTGGTATTTTCTCGTATATTCTCGGGAAACGTAAATATGTATATGCCTGCACAACACGTATATACATAGGATGTGCATATTCATGTGCTTATATGAATACAATTTAATGTAAAGATATAAGTACATTCCGAAAACATCTTTATAGGTTTTGGAACTCAAGAAGAAAATATTTGACGAGCGCGGAGTAGAGTACGTTGCTGAGAAGCAAAAACTGATCTATGCAGGCGTCATACTTATGGATGATCGTACAATTGCCTCGTATAAAATTGATGAAAAAAAGTTTATAGTAGTAATGTTAACTCGCGATACAGCTGCTTCGACGGTTGCATCTTCAACTTCTGATCCTCAGCAAAAACGTACAAACGAAACTGAGGGAAAAGTTGCCGATCTTAATGCAAGTAAAGAAAAAACTATCGAAAAAACTATAAGCAGCACAAGTGGGGCCATTTCTGGGGCTGTAGAGGCTGTGCCTTCGGTGTCAGTTTCGACAACTGGAACAGCAATTCAAAGACCATATTCTAGTAGCGATTTAGTTGGAGAGCTGGCTAATGCTTCATTGCAAACGCGCGCCGAGTCCAATTTACTAATGGGCGAAGAATACAATCAAACTGTTTTATCGATGGTAGAAATGGGCTACCCACGCGACCAAGTGGAACGTGCGATGGGTGCAAGCTTTAATAACCCTGAGCGGGCTGTGGAGTATCTCATTAATGGCATACCCGCCGAGGAAGACAGCCTATTTAATGCCGGCGATGAGACAAATAACCCAAGTCCAACAGCTCCCGGATCCCAACCTGTATCCGAACCAGCTGTCGATCTTCCAGCCCAATCCACTGGTAATTTAATTTGGAAATATAAGCTAACTCCATACAAGTTCGTAATTCATTTACTTTTTTATTGTAGATCCGTTTGAGTTTTTGCGTAGCCAGCCACAATTTCTTCAGATGCGCTCGCTAATATATCAAAACCCACACCTTTTACATGCCGTTTTGCAGCAGGTAAATTCATGAGCAAAAATTTTATACATTTTTACTAACTGTTCGCACTTAGATTGGTCAGACGAACCCAGCTCTTTTACAGCTTATTTCGGAGAACCAGGATGCGTTTCTTAATATGCTAAATCAGCCAATTGAGGGTGAATCTACAGCCTCTGGTGATAACACTCAACGGTCTGCTCCTCCTCGAATACAGTCTTTTCCAACGCGGACTGAAAGCTTGCCCTCATCAGCAACCGAAGAAGGGGCAGTGGCCAACCAACGGTCATCTGCTGGCGGCAATGCTGGAGATGTCGCCGAACGCGAAGTCACGGAACAGTCCGCCGGTATGGCAACCATTCGTCTAAATGCCCAAGATCAAGACGCTATAGAACGGGTATATAAAATTTGCATAATACTATACATATACATTTTGTGTAACTTAATTTAATTATTTTCATAGCTGAAAGCACTCGGATTCCCAGAAGCACTTGTACTTCAAGCTTATTTTGCCTGCGAAAAAAAATGAAGAACTAGCAGCAAATTTTTTACTTTCATCCAGCTTTGATGACTGAGTCGGCCAAATGTAAAAAGTTATATGTAAACCTACCTATAAAACGAAATCGTTACTAATAAATTTAGAGGTTAATAAAAACAACCAGATGTGCTAAACCCCGTACAAATACCAAAGTCCTTCATGTTTAGACTCTTTCAGTTTTGATCTGAGTTTTTCATACTTTTATGCTCGCTACTCAAAGAGTACTCAGAGAAAATCTCGTATAAAAGCCAAACGAATATCTTTTCCGATCCCACACGTATTTGGACATATACTCAAAAGGTATTTAGACTTTTCAATTTGTAGATTTTGTGAATTCCAAATGTTTGGCATGTTTTAATAAACTTATAATATAACCTAAATTAAGATAAAACATGTATAATTCGATTTAAATTAAGCATGTCACTAACCATCCCGTTTTTGGATGCACACAGTACATTAGCGCTGCCAAGATTGGAAAACTAGACAAAATAAGTTTTTTATTTGACATCAGGTAAGGTCTTTTAAGGCAGTCTTAAAATATTGTTTGGACCCTACTTCTGATACCGATGACGACGAAGCCACCATTATGTCGAATTGGATCTTGATTGCCAGATCCTTGGCACAATTCTACTGTAGTTTAAAATTCATTTAAAGCTATAGTTTGTAATAATTTTTTTAACCCATTAAGATCTTTCTTAAGCATTGATCTTGACAATTCTACTGTAGTTTAAAATTCATTTAAAGCTATAGTTTGTAATAATTTTTTTAACCCATTAAGATCTTTCTTAAGCATTGATCTTGAATACCGAATGAAAATGTTTCTCAAATGTTACTTTTAAAGTGATTGAATGAACATATACTAAAGATACATATTAAATAAACATTGACAAGACAAATACAACTCCACATTTCATCTTGGATGGACTGAATCGTCCAAAAACAAACTTTGGCAAAAACCGAAATTTATTAAATTTTAAACACATGAATTGCATGTAAGCCCATAGGTTCTACATATATATACTAACGCGCGAAAGACAGGAATGTTTCTGTGAACGTGTTCTTATTCTAATGCTTATGTCCAAATGTTATGATAAGCGGTAGCAGAGCACCGCATATCATAATTACTAGCTCACTATATCGTAAAGCCTGTATGCTATGACCCTGAGAGCTACTCGCGGCACCAATACCGTTCTTGTCAACAGTCCCGACATCTCGAGATTCCTCTAAAACCCGATACTCATACTGAGGGGAAGCGGTACCTTTGTGATGGTGATGGCCACCTTGTGTGAGCTCCGGGAGAACGTGCACAGTGGCAACATACAAAAACGTTCCGGCGGAAAATAGCATAGCTATCCCAGTAGCATTCACTGAATTCAAGGTCTCCTTTTGCTCCTGACCAATCCCGAAATACGTTAAAATTGTCAAAAGTGGGGCAGATAGGGAAAAAAGTGCCAAATGTCTACGAATTTGTTGTCGCTCAACTTTCTCGTGCAGCAAAAAGCTAACCAATCCAAATGCGGCAGGTGCTTTGTGTAGCATAATAGCTAGAAAAACTATTATTTCAACGTCCTGATGGCTCGTCGTTGCAGCAGCACCTAACGCAATTCCATCAGCTACATATCCAAACATGTAAGACATAAAATGTGAGTTCGAAAAACACTTGCCAAAAGTAAATAAGTACCTGCAGCATGTACCACTAATCCGAGAGTGAGTGTCGCAGTATTTTTCTCGTCATTTCCAATATTGCTCCTTCGTTGGGATACATCAACCAGCATCATGAAGACAAAACCAAGTACGAGAGAAAGTCCTATTGTTTGCGAGTAGTCAGGTTTGGGACCTGGCGTCAAATCTGTCGTTCGTTCACTATCCATATATAATGAACGAATACCTTCTGGTATAATTACAGCTAAAGCAGTACCCACCAATAAACCAGCGCCAAGCACAGTGACACACTTTAACTTCTCCTACATTATAGAACGTTGAATTAATAAACATACCTATGCATATTTAAATAAATTCTTTTGTACCTACCTCACTTAATTTCATCAGCATTGGTATGCTTCCAGCCAGATAAGATCCAACAAGCATCACTATCACTAATAAAATAAGTACTACAGTCTCTTCCGCCATATTACCTTGTTTGCTACAAAATTTGTGTGTACATTTTGTATATTATGGATGTATTTTTGCCAACTCAACTACGGAAACTAGTGTTGGGGAACGAACTATTTTCATTCCTAAATAAATTCCCTCCCATAAGTAATTTCATTTCTATTTAGTACGCAAAAAACGTAGTTTTAGTTCGTCTTTACATATTGCAAGTTTTAACTTTTAGATAAGTATCGTTTAAAACCTGATAGGAAGCACAACTTAGATCAGAAAAAAGTGTGCACCAGCCAAATCAGGTATGATATTAGTATGAAACCGATAAGAAATTTCGAATGGCAAAATTTGACTGCAGTTGTAGGACGGGCAGAACTCAGATAAAAAAATTTCAAAAAATATCTGCCGATGGTATTTTATGGTATTTTGCTTTGCACGAGCGAAATATAGAAACCTATAGAAATATCTAAATATGTGTAGTGCATCATTACCTGAGATCGGCTCAGCAGATTTGGCTTATATATTTTCAGATGTTTGTATTTGGCAGAAGTATTTATGTTTTTATGCAGGAAAACCCAAACCTCGATGGAGAAAAAAAAACTTTTAAAACGGCTGGGCCGATGTGTCTGAAATTTCGTTCAGTTGTTCAGTGCATCGCGAAAGATGTGCTTTTGTTTCTTTTATGAAAGCAGGCGAAGAAGCAATTGCAATAGTTGAAGACTAGTTTTAAACTGGAGATATTATTGTTTTCGTATTGTACCTATATGCATAGTTCCATCATGAGTTGGCAAATCTATATACTGTATGATTAGTGAGTGCTTCAACTGTTCAAAATATAGCGGAGTTAGTGGGCTACGCTCGTTTTTTTCCTCGGTGTATTTTCGGTGTATTATGAAAATGAGAACGTATGTTTTGGTATATTTCTGAGGGTCAGGCGGTATATAGTATCGATATCTCCGCGGTCTCACTGAACACAGTCGTATATTAACAATAGGTAAAATTGGAATAAAATAATGTCTTAATTTTAATGTTCTTTTAAGTAATATACTTCCCTAAAGTATTCCCAAAACCTTATGTTCACATCATCACGTACATATTTGTGTGCTTATGCGCATAAATCTGTATATATATACACAGATTTGAGTATATGTACATACATATGTATGTACAATGAAAAATAATAAAAACTAAAGCGAAGTGCAATTATTGTACGAATATGTCAGTATGTGTTCATATTAAAATTTGCATTCAAATGTATTTGTGTATAAGCATTTTACATAAATTAATCCAAATGACAAATTTACATACATATGCACATGCATGTATGTACATTTTCATAAGAACAATTGGTTTATACGGATAAAACTAACAAAAGAACATTTGATATATCTTTAAATAAATGTCCCTTACGATATCAAAGGATACTTCATCAAAGGATAGATTAGAATGGGTAATAATTGCTTGAAAATGAACAGTTCTGATGACATTTCACTTTTGCGAGGCAGTGAAAGTGTACACGGTCAAAACAGCGGACCTGTGCCAATTTTTCAGGTAAGTAAATAAAAAGTATGTGTGTACATGTAAATACCTTTATTTTTTTATTTCATCAGAATGAGCAGTACCAACAAATCTTTTATCCGACGCCCTCTTCTTCCATCAGCCATGCTCCAATAGCGGCGGGCCATTCACAACTTTCCGAAGAGGATCAAGTTAAAATAGCAAAACGGATTGGTTTAATGCAACATTTGCCAATAGGAACATATGATGGGAGCTCGAAAAAATCACGCGAATGTGTTATTTGTATGGCCGAATTTTGTGTTGATGAAGCTGTTCGCTATCTTCCATGCATGCATATTTATCACGTCAATTGCATAGACGACTGGTTAATGAGAAGTCTCACTTGTCCCAGTTGCTTAGAGCCGGTTGACGCTGCTTTGTTAACAAGCTATGAGACAACATAGCTCAACTGCAATATGCCACTGTCTGTTATACAGTAGGCATTAAAAAATAAGAAAATACCATGAACATTTTTATTGTTAAACTCGTCATAGTAATCATTGATTAAAAAAGTTTCTTTATCTGTATTGTTACCGCTTGTGGGTATATATTATCAGTTTACTATGGATTCATTTGATATAAGTATATATATATATAAATAAGTTACATATGAAAAAATTGTGAGATCAAAATTTATAAAATTATGAGTAATTAGATATATAACAGTGCTAATATTCAAACAATACTATTAAACACATAGAATAAATTATTGTAAACAAAGCTAGTATAAGACTATTATAAAATATACATACAACGGATCTGTACAACTCGTTCAGTTATTTAAAATTATAAGTATTCTTTATTACTTATACATGTCGCACGTTTAAAAAAACTAAAGTGTGTCTTGTTTAAAATTAATTGAAATGTCTAACTTAGTGCGTTAGTTTGAATGGAGAATGGGTCTTCTTGGTACAAACAGCTGTCATAAATAATAGAACCACGACACTAATTTTTCTGTATTGAAGGAATATGTTTAAATTAACGGTTTTAAATCGTTCAAACCACAGGATGTTTCTGTTTTTACATATTTCTTTGGGCCAACTCCAAAGCTATTTTGCATACTGCATTACGTTTAACCATGGCTTCCTGTTTAAAGTTAATTTTTTTAACGGACTTTAACTAACTTAACTCAATCTTGCCGATTTTTTAAGCTTACTATTAAGCTCTGTGGACTACACAGTAGTTATAACAGGTAGTTGTTGCACGTTTTTCTTGTAGGTTAAATGTGTTTAGGCACTGTGATTCATTTTAGTTGAGCAACCGACTGTTTTCTTCACCTTAGGGAAGGTGTTTTCTGCAATTAAAGTTTTGATCCTTTAACTTAAATCCTTTAACATTAAATATCAAAAAGATCAAACAAATACAAGTTTTTTAAAAAAAAAAATGTTAGTGCTGTTGTTGCCGTCCTGTTTGGCTTCTTTTTCGACAAATAAGAAACGTTAGGATTTTGAGAGACAGCACACTTTTCTTTAAGAAGAGACATGTAAACCTAATTGATATTATAGTGCAAAATATGTTGGTTAGCGATCATGTTTTGAAACAAAAAAGACTGTGATAACAATCAATGCTATTATTCCTGGCCCAACTCTCTATGCATACTTGCATGTCATGTACATATATGACAAAATATCTAAGCAAAAAAATACAAAATAAAAATTTAATACTAAATGACCAAATATCTAAGCAAGTATACAAAATAAAAATTTAATAATCAGGTTGATGCTTTGTTCATCTTCTGTGGAATATTTAAAATACGGATATATTGATTTGACCTCTTTTTCTAATCTTTTGTCAATTTTTTTTCCTCTTTTTTTCCCGCTTTTGTTTTTATTTTACTTAACGACGTTGGTATGCAATGACTGCACCATCAAGTGGCCAATGCGACACCAAGCCGAAGCGCGTATCCCAGGCAGATACGCAGCCCTTCTAACGCCCAACCGACCAAAGGGCGCTGGCGCATGACGTGTGTACCGAACCGATCGCACTTGCTGGAAAGATGGCTGTTAGACTAATATTCGAGGCAAATTAGAGCTAGAAATGGAAAGTTACAAAAGAAAATACTAATTACGGGAATGGTATGTTAGTATTAGTGATTTAAGAAGGAGCGAATTAGTGGTGGATTTAGGGCATAAGGCCCTAAAGGGCTTATTCAAGGATGCAAATGCATTAAAATTCTGGAGGATCTAATTGGAATCGGCACATAGCGACAGCCGAGTCGTACATAGTCCACACACTGTTAAGTTTTAGCGCTTGTTTGCCAGTTAATTTAAGTGACTCTAGACCCCACAGGCAGTTCAATTGGCGCCCAGTCCATAAATTTGGACTGCATTCAGAGACCCAGTATGAACAATGAAATATGTAGTAGTGCCACACCTCACCACTTTCAAAACTATTTTTAAAACACTTCCATTCTTTCAAATTGAAGAAGTGATACCTTTTTAGAAAGCCTTAAATGTAAGCATTAAAGCCCTGAAAAATTCTATTCCATTTGGATTCCATCTTCTTGCTTTACATAACCTAAGACAAATACTCATGATATCAGCTGCACATTGAAATAGAAGTGTTTTTCGGAAAATCGAAAAAAAAACAACGAAACCCAATTAAAAACTTATGTTTTATGTTTAAATTTTTTCTTTAAGTTTAATATTTAATTTTTTATAAATATTGTTTTCATTACGGCTTTGTACCGGCCGGTCATGGGTCAATAAGGTCCTGCCAACGTTTCAATAGGATTTAAGCCAATAACCCTCGAACAACTGGCCAAAACTTTTGATCTGGTTGACGGATTTGCAGTTGCTTTAAGGCATTTGATATTCCCCCATAATATTTCGATGGGATTAAGATCCAGTGACTGAGTTTAATATCGCAAAATGTCCATCTTTTCCGATAACCAATTCCTAGAAAACTTTTGAGAGTGTTTCGTATCAATACTCTGCTGATAGATTAGAGTAGAGTACTATAGAGTAGCGTATTTTTAGTCTACTTCTTGTAGTCAATTGACTTAAATACAATATTTAGAGTACACAAAACTCGATTTTCAATTCCCTTGTACCTCCTTCTTATGTCTCCTCTTCTGCACCGAGCAATGATTTCTTTTACGCTCTAAAATCGAAAGTACCGCTATTTCCAAAATACTATTTCATTAAAATACTCAATCACTGAATCAAAATAACTGATGGTAACATTTTTAAATTAATTTGTTCAGTTTTTTTTTTTTTTTTTTAATATTTGCTACTCGCCACTCGGGTGATACAGGGGGAATCACGGATGACGGTCCGACTCGCTGTACTCTCCGGACGGGGGCAGGGTTGCCTTGGGTTGGGGCTTGCCCCAATGCCAAATCAATCAAATATTAAAAACAATACCGCAAAGGAGCTCGGTACTCCTCTTAAAGTATCAGAGGGAAACGACCATCCCTCTATATTAACGCAGAATCCGCTGCGAGGAGGGCTTCGATAAGCCAATCGGGCCCATCCACGTCGGGGGGCATCGGGGTCAAACCGGTCATCGGGGTGGCTGCCAAGCAGAGCGTTATCGTGGCTGGTAAGCGCCTCGCGACCGGGGAAACCCCGTCAACCTCGGCAGGCGGCGGGTCTGCAGGCCAGGAGGTAAGCCGTCCTACCAGGACAGGAGGCGTGCTGCCTTCATACTGGCCAACGAAGATCCGGGTATGTGGCATCGGCGAAGGGGATGGAGCAGAGGCTTTGGGCCAGCTCAATCATCCCAGACTTCCAACCAGCCAAAACTGGAAAGGGAGCAGCCAAGCCGCCTAACAAGCGGCAACGCTCGGCGGAAGACAACGCCACACAGCCAGGCCAAGCCCAGCAAGCCAAGCGGGCGAAGACGCACCGTGGCGAGGGGCAAAACCCTAGTTGGCGTCCTAGATAGGGGCGCCAAGGATGGTAATGTCCCTGGTGGCACCTGGTGGAGGCAGAGCTCCAGGACCACTTCCTGGAGGAGCTTGCCGAGAACGGTGGACCCCCGCCCAAATGTGAGGACGCCGGGTGGCATCAGGGCATGGTGAAAGCCATCGCCTGCCAAGATGCATGCTCGGCGGCCCTCTACATGAAGGCGGTGGCGGCGCTCGAGGAAGTTTAACCGGGCGCCAAACTGGAGGCCGTACGCTGGGAAGACGTCCCAAGCAGACCGAGGGCCCGAACGTGGGTGCCGGTCAAACCTGCAGAACCTGAGAAAATTCTCAAGGTTCTGCAGGTCTGCAACCGCCACCTTCCTACAGCCGATTGGAAGGTGGCCAAGGTCGAGGAGGTCGCAGGACAGAGGCGACAGATCATCCTCGTCCTGAACGAGGAGTCGCTAGTGCTCTTTGGAGAGTCGTCAGGAGTGGTGGACTATGGCTACCGTAAGGTGACCATAGTCCCCACAAAAACGACTCCAAGGGAAAGCAAGCGGGGATCCAGCCAGACCTCGAGCTTGACGTCCCGGAAGCGGGGAGCCAACCCGAGGCGTCGGACGTGGCGTCCATGGTATGTGACGATATCCTGGATCGCTACGAGTCCGACGCGAGCGGCCTGGCCAGAGGTCTCGGACGCATCGACGCCGGGGAGGACGACGACTTCCCGGAGAGCGACGTCGACACGACAGTGGTGGAGGCGAGTCTCAGGAATGTCCCTGACACTCCTGCAGATAAAGCTCCACCATTGTAGGGCAGCATGTGCTGCGTTATTGATCCCACTTTCATTATTAAGAACCGCAAGGAGGTCCTAGACCTCACGCTTGCCTCTCATACGGTACAGGATAACATAGTATTCTGGAGGGTCCTTGAAGAACACTCCTTCTCGGACCACAGGTACGTGGAAACTGTCTTCACGTTCACCATACCGAGTCCAGCCCAGTTCCGTAACCTCAGGCGGACTAACTGGACACGCTATGTGGACTTTCTTTGCCAAACTCTCCCTGAGACACCCCCTAGGGAGGACATCTCATGGGTGACCACGACTCGTCTGGTAAAGGTTATACCGACGCATGTAACGCAGCGCTTGACGTAAAGTACTCTCGAAATCAACTCCAACCTTGGGGTATTTGAGGAAAGCCGACCAATCCTGGACGACAGCCAGTTCCGAGTCGCTAAGCCTCCTTGTCAGTACAAATTTCCCAGGCTGCGCTGTAAACAGACCAACTTACAGAGCGCATCCTTCTAATGCCATGGGCTCAATTCTGAACATGTTAAGTCAGGAGAATATATCCTGGGCAATAAAAGCTTCAAGCCCTACAAATCCGCGGGACCAGACGGCATCATCCCAGCCCAGCTGATCCAAGCCGGACAAAGAGCCATAAATTGGCTCAAACGGATTTACGAGGGGATTTTCTCCCTCGGACAAATCCCGAAGACATGGCTTCGGGCCAAAGTTGTCTTCATACCCAAGGCAGGCAAGCCCTCGCAGACAGATTTCAGACCAATAAGCCTGTCGTCCTTCCTGCTGATGGCGATGGAACGGCTTTTAAGTCTGCATCTCAGGGCGACCATATCGCCGAATCATATCTCTGACTCTCAGCATGCCTATCGGAGGGGTAGATCCACCGAAACGGCCCTACATGCGATCACATCGATCATCGAATCGTCCCTCAGCTGCAAGGAATATACCCTGGTAGCCTTTCTTGACATAGAAGGGGCTTTCAATAACATCATCCCGTCCGCCATCACGGGAGCACTGACTGACCTGGGGGTTGACTCCCGGACGGTGAGTCTCATCGATCAGATGCTGCAATGCAGGACCGTTGAAGCATCAGTGGGGACGTCAACGTCCACCAGGTTTGTCAACAGACGCACCCCGCAGGGCGGAGTCCTCTCGCCCCTCCTATGGAACGTAGCAGTGAATGTACTGCTGCAGGAGATAGAGGGTGGCGGTTGCCGCGTTGTGGCGTATGCGGATGACGTCGCTATAGCATTCTCTGGGAAGTTTCCGCAGACCCTATGCGAGTGCATGACAAGCACTCTCACAAACCTGTCACAATGGGCAGCCAAATGTGGGCTGAGTGCCAACCCATTTAAGACGGAACTTGTACTATTCACCAGGAAATACACGATTCCGACACTTACCCCACCGAAACTATGCGGAGAGCCGCTAGTTTTCAGCAACCAAGACAAATACCTTGGCCTTATCCTCCATAGGAAGCTCGACTGGAAGCTGAACATAGAGGACAGGGTGAAGAAGGCCACAGTAGCCCCTCTACACCTGCAGGAAAACCATCGGTCTATAGTGGGGCATGACCCCGTGCATAGTCCGATGGCTGTACACCGCCATCATACGACCAATCCTGATTTACGGGGTAGTGGTCTGGTGGCCAGCCCTGGACAAGAAAACTTGTCTTGACAAACTCACAAGAGTCCAACGCACGGCAGAGCTATGCATAACGGGCGGATTACGCACTACCCCAAGTGAAGCCCTCGACACCATGTTTTACCTTCTAGCTGTAGAACTTATGGGGAAGATGGTTGCAACACTTTCCGCCCTTAGAATGAGGGAATCCAACCTGTGGAAAACCACCACGGTTGGCCACTCGGGAATCCTAATAAAACTCCCGCAAAAATTTAATAATTTTAAATTTAATAATTACACTCTTAATCTGATTTTCTATCAAAATCCGCGGGTGCATGCCTATTTATACCCGTACTCGAAGAGTAAAAGGGTATATTGTATTTGTGCTAAAAGTGGATGTGTGTAACATAGAGAAGGAGTAATTTCCGACCATATAAAGTATATATATTCTTGATCAGCATCAATAGCCGAGTCGATATAGCCCTGTCTGTCCGTCCGTCTGTCCGTCTGTCCGTCTTGTTCGTCGCCCATTGCTCGAAGGCTAAAAGAGATAGAGCAACCAATTTTTTTTCCAGACTGATGTGTTCTCTCACTCCTAGAAAAAAGTTTAAAATTTCCGCCCCGCCCACTTCCGCCCCCTCAAAGGGCGCATATCTGTGGCGTCCACAATTTTGACAATAACAAAAAACTAAAAATGCAGAATCATAGAGACAGCCCATATCTATCAGGGGCCCAAATCTGGATCGGATCGGATCATTAATATAGCCACAATAGACAAAAACATACGCAAAAACTTCGCTCCATCCCTTTCGCACTCACACAAAATCGAGTAATTTTGGTTTTCGTATAAATGAGCGCCTCGTTCTCAGAGACTATAAGAGCTAGCACAACCAAATTTTTGCCTAGACTCCTGTGATATCGCTTCAGTGCAAGTTTATTTCAAAATTTTGCCACGCCCACTCCCGCCCCCAAAATACGAAAATCCACAATTTTGAAGATAGAAAAAAATAAAAATGCAGTATTGTAGAGAATGACCATATCTACCAGATTCCCGAATTTGGTTCAGATCGGATCATTATTGTAGCCACAATGATCAAATGAATTTTCAGCTACGAGCTGTCCCCTTCCACTTGCGCCGTAAGTCATTTATTGGGGTTGATTGTCGCAGCAGATTCTCTCACACACACTCACGCTCAAACATGCTGCCTCGTGCAGTGTACGTGTGTTGTTGTGAGAACTGATGTAGATGATGTAGATGTAGATGTCGATGACAGATGTAGCAAAAATGTAAAATGTAAAAACTGATAAAACATTTTAAAATTCCACATAAATCACTGAGTACGGGTATAAAAGTAGAGTCGCGTTCGAAGCGACTCCGTACGTTCTCACTCGTTTTTGAGTATAAACACGACGTTTTTAACCAATTTTGTGCGGCGGGTAATTGTGTTTTTGTTGTTGCTTACAGTAAGTAGGAAAATACATTTGGCCGCTCTTTAGCTTTTGTCTAGCAACTCTCTCTCTCTATCACCCAAACTAACTGTTCTTTCTCTCTCGCTTATAAACCTTTTGTGCAGTTGCTCTCTCACTTACAAGCTGTTGCAGTAGTTCTCTCTCTTTTTTTTCCATTTCTTCTTTAAGCATAGCTTTTAGAAACTGCTTGCACTGTGGTCTGAATGCTATTTGTGTTGATCTTTCTTTTTGTTATTGAAAAACAAAAATTCAAAACTAATTATGGAATTTTCTGTGGTCTGCGCAAAAAAAAAACTGCAAGAAGCAGGTCACTCACGATCAGCCGAACATACCTTGCTGGCTTTGCGACAGCGTAGTCCACGCAAAGTGTGCAGGTATTTTTGGCCGTTTAGGTGATGCCATCTCACAACGCAACGGCTTGCATTATAGTTGCGAGGATTGCCGTGCGGTAGAAAACGAAATGCGCTCGGTAATGAGGCAGACGAGGATTGGCTTTAAGGAGCTGATCGTGGGCTTTAAAAAGCAATACGATCGGCTCTTAGCCATGGGCACTCAGTTCAGCAGTTTACAGTTGCTGGCTGAGTCTCCGCGACGCAAGAAGTCCACTCCACGGGACTTGCAAGTGCCAACTGCCTCACGCCCGCCGGCATCTGAAAAACTAACTCCGACCACTACGCCAGTGCAGCAGTTGATTTCGTTTGCCACTCCAAGGGCAACGATCGCTGCTGGTGATGCAGATTCGGTAGCCGAATGCATCGTCTCGGAGAACATGCAGCCGACTGTAGCGTCCGAGTCCGTAGAGTCCGTACCAAACTCCATAGCCATCCCATCGATTACGAACCCACCAGTTGTTGAACGTCCGGGACCACTGGATATTGCCATCATTGGTACCGCACCTGCGGTGCCAAAACCACTGGTGGGTGTCCCACCAAAGCGGCAAGTTTTTGTCTCTCGGCTTTTACTGCTTTTATACAAGGAAAAATAAAAGCCGAAGGCCTAAAGGTGGAGAAGTTTAATTTCGCTTATGCCAGGGGAGATAGCTTCTTTTAAGACAAGCGTCTCCCCATCTCATTCGACACCATTTGCTCTGCCAATTTTTGGCCGGAGCACTTGGTTGTGAAAAGAGTATAAGGCTAAGAAGAAGAATAGGCCCCCATAACTCTCCCCGGCAGTCAGACCAGTGCTCCATCCTCATCTTCCCGCTCTACTTCCACCCATCCAAAAAATTAATTACTTACCAAAATGCTAGAGGCTTACGTACTAAGCTCAGCACTCTCTATCTTGAAAGTTTCACATTTTTGTCCCATATTATTGTGTTAACTGAAACCTGGTTAAAGCCGGACATCCTTAGTTCCGAAGTTTTGGCAGATCGGTACACAATATTTAGAAATGACCGTTTGTCTCGACTGGAGGAGGGGTCCTCATCGCAGTGGACTCTAACTTCACGTCGGAACATTTCATATTCCAGGTTCAACAAGACCTGAAATTCCTGTGCATAAAACTGATTCTTCCAGCCTTTTCTATTTTCATTACCTGCTCGTACATTCCACCGTCTTCGGATATCTCTATATACGAGCAGCACCTGTCCGCTTTAAAAACTGTTTCTTCCTCGCTATCAGATAAAGACCACATGATAGTTCTGGGGGATTTCAATTTGCCAGGCACTGTTTGGTCTTCGGTAAACGAGTCGAATAACCTTGTGCCCATATCACGACATGACTTTATTGACGGCTTTCTAGACCTGTCCCTGTCTCAAGTCAACCATGTGAAAAATTCCTTGGGTCGATTGCTCGATCTGTGCTTCGTCTCGGATCCGACCATAGCGTTGTTAGCCCGAGCCCTTCCGCTCACTATACCTGAAGACTCCTACCATCCTACTTTCGAAGTATCGGTCGATATTGGACTTTCTGTATTGGATCGATCAGATAAGCTTTCTAAACGTGTCCGCTGCTTTCGTAAGGCCGAGTTTACGAAGCTTAATAGCCTGATTAGGGATTTCGATTGGTCCGCTCTGTACTTGTGCACTGACGTTATGAAAGGCACAAACATTTTCTATAATGTACTTGACACACTCTTTGATTCTTGCGTCCCATATTTTTGTCCGATTAGATCTGGGAAGCCCCCTTGGTTTACCAAAGAGCTATCCAGTCTAAAAAACATAAAATCAAGACTTATAAAAAATTTCAAGAAGTTGGCTCTCCTTCTTCTCTCTCTCGCTATGTAATAGCTCGGTCAAATTTCACCATTGTAAACGCTCAATGCTACAAAAATTACCTAGCTCGATGCAGGATGCGCTTTTCTCAGGAACCTAAACAGTTTTACAGCTTCGTGAACAGCAAGCGTAAAACGTCCGGACATCCATCCTCGCTATCATTTCATAATTCGTCGGCAAACAATGATCAGGCCATTGCCGATCTTTTTGCACAATTTTTTCAAACAACCTATTCCCATGAAAGCTACTCTGGTCAGCCGTATCCATACAGTTTACCAAGATCGAACGGCATTTTCAGCCCTACGTTAAATGAAAGCTCACTGCTTCAGGATCTTCGACTAGTTAAGCCGGTGTTCTCACCGGGTCCTGACGGAGTCCCCGCCTGTGTACTCAGGTACTGCGCCGACGCTCTGTGTTGACCCCTGCTTAAACTATTCACCCTATCCCTTAACTCCTCCTGTTTCCCTCCGATCTGGAAGGAATCGTTTATTATTCCTCTCCATAAGAAAGGTAGTAAGTCTGACGCAATGTATTACAGAGGTATATCAAAGTTATCCGCTTTTCAAAAAATGTTTGAGAAAATTTTAACCCCGCACTTGCAACATCTCTGCAAATCACTTATATCTCCAGCTCAGCACGGATACTAGAGTTTATTATTATTATATTATTATTATACCCGTACTCGAAGAGTACGAGTAGTATATTGTATTTGTGGTAATTGCTGTCTGTCCGTCTTGTTTGTCGCCCATTGCTCGGAGGCTATAAGAGCTAGAGGGACCAAATCTTTTTTCCAAACTGATGTGATATCTCACTCCTAGAAAAATGTTTCAAAATTTCGCCCCGCCCACTTCCGCCCCCACAAAGGGCGCACATCTGTGGCGTCCACAATTTTAAAGATAACAGAAAACGAAAAAATGCAGAATCATAGAGACAGTCCATATCTATCAGGGGCCCAAATCTGAATCGGATCGGAGCATTAATATAGCCACAATAGAGGAAAATATACGAAAAACTTCGCTCCCTCTCTATCGCACTCACACAAAAACGAGTTGATTTGGATTTTTGTATTTTTGTGTAGCCTGGATCTCAGAGACTATAAGAGCTAGAGCAACCAAACTTTTGGCCAAGACTCCTGTGATACCAAACCTGAACAAGTGTATTTCAAAAATTTCGCCCTGCCCCCTTCCCGCCCCCACAAAAGACGAAAATCCACAATTTTGAAGATAGAAAAAAATAAAAATGCAGTATTGTAGAGAATGACCATATCTACCAGATTCCCGAATTTGGTTCAGATCGGATTATTATTGTAGCCACAATGATCAAATGAATTTTCTGCTGCGAGCTTCCCCCTTCCCCTTGCGGCGTAAGTCAATTATGGGGATGATTTTCGCTAATGATTCTTTCGCACGCACACTCGCGCTCAAACATGCTGCCTCGTGCAGTGTACTTGTGTTTTTGTGAGAAGTGATGTAGATGAAGTAGATGTAGATGACTGATGTAGCAAACAAATGTAAGATGTAAAACTTATAAAAATTTGAAAATTCCACATAAATCACATGTGTGCTGACTGAGTACGGGTATAAAAGTAGAGTCGCGGCAACAGCGACTCCGTACGTTCTTTCTCGTTTTATTATTATTATTATTTTTATTATTTATTATTATTATTATTATTTTATTATTTATTATTTTATTATTAAAGGCTTCCATGGTAAGATGCAGACGGATGTCATTTACACCGATTTCAGTAAAGCATTCGACTCTGTAAACCATTCCCTTTTAGCACAAAAACTTGACATTTTAGGGTTTCCGCCCAATCTTTTTGAAATGGATTTCCAGCTACCTTTGCTCTAGGTCTCAAAGAGTCCTCTTCAAAAACTCCTTGTCTTCACTTGTTCAGGTTACTTCTGGAGTACCACAGGGCAGCCATCTTGGCCCCTACTTTTCACACTCTTCATTAATGACCTGCCTTCAGTATTAACAAACTCTCGAGTACTCATGTATGCGGATGACGTTAAACTCTGTGTCCAGTATAAGGACATTTCATTTCACTCTCGCTTGCAATCCGATCTCAATAACTTTCAGTCATGGTGTTGTGCAAATATGTTACACCTGAATGCCTCGAAATGTAAAGTAATGAAATTTCATCGCTCCAGCCCCTTGTTGGCTCCTTACACCCTCTACGGTGGTTCTCTTGAGAGAATTACATTGGTTGATGATCTTGGTGTTAAACTAGACCCCAAGTTAAAATTTTCTGAACATATTTCTACCATGGTAAATAAAGCCATGGGAGTGCTTGGGTTTATAAAGAGGTGGTCAAAGGAATTTGACGACCCCTATATAAAGAAGACTCTCTATATTTCGCTTGTTCGTCCGATTTTAGAGTACGGCTAATGTGTATGGTGCCCTCAGTACAAAGTACACCAAGACCGTATAGAATCAGTCCAGAAAAACATTTTACTTTACTTACCTCAACTGGGATGAAGGTGTGAGACTGCCTTCTTACTCTTGCAGATTGCTCTTTATAGACCTTCCATCCTTACTTAATCGTAGAAAAATGCTTGGTGTGATTTTCATGCACAACTTGATCAAGGGTGAAATCGACAGCCCTGACTTGTTGAGCCGCATAAACTTCACGATTCCTATTAGATCCTCTAGAAATGTTATTCCTTTGTACCTTCCACTGTGTAGATCGAATTATTCCTTGCATGAACCGTTTCGGATCTTATGCTCGGATTATAATGCGTTCTACCATATAATATCCACCACTAAATCACTTCCTCTACTTAAGTCACTAATACTAACATACCTTGCACGTAATTAGTAATATTCTTTTTGTAACTTTGCATGTTTAGCGTTGTGTTTAGACCTAATTTTTCCTCGAATATTAGTCTAACACCCATCTTTCCTGCATGTTCGCGATCGGTTTCGGTACTCGTGTCGCGCGTCATGCAGCAGCGCCCCTCGGTCGGTTGGGCGGGAGGATGGCTGCGTATCTGCCTGGGATCCGCGCGTAACAGGCTTCGGCATGGTGTCGCATGGGCCACTTGATTGTGCAGTCATTGCACATCAACGTCCTAAAGAGTGTAGAAAAACAACTTCCAGAGAGGACAGACTACTGCATCCCAAGTGACTACTTCTCGACGCCTTTCCTGGTATCCATCCCACTCAGGGAGGACTGGGAGAGGGGCGAACCTGGACCTGCAAACGCGATCCACTTCTACACTGGTGGCTCAAAATTAGACGGCCGCGTGGGAGGTGGCGTCTTCTGCGACGAGCTCAACATCAGTCTCTGCTTCAGACTTCCGGACCACTGCAGCGTGTTCCAGGAAGAGGTCTTAGCCATCAAGGAGGCCGTTTCCATCGTCTCCAAACTTTCTTTAGACGGACACTCAGTGTGCGTCTTCTCGGACAGCCAAGCAGCCCTCAAGGCTCTGGGCTCTATTGCGTCGAACTCAGCGACCGTTAACGACTGTCGCAGGTCTCTAAATGAGACCGCAGAGCAGCTGGATCTCTCCCTAATATGAGTCCCAGGACATAGGGACATTGCCGGGAACGATGCCGCCGACGAGCTAGCTAGGCGGGGCACTACTGTACCTCTCCTTCCGAGAGGGAGCAAGTAGCGATGCCTTTAGCTAAGTGCAGGCTATTAACGCACGAGGCATTCGAGCAATTTGCTGACAGGCGATGGCAGCTGACCATCACATGCAGAACTTCAAGAGCGATTTGGCCAAATCGTTCGAAAAAGCGCTCGGAAGAGCTTTATAGACTCAGCAGAGCACATTGCTCCGCCGTCACCCGAGCCACCACGGGGCACTGGCAGATCGGCACACACGCTGCAAGACTGTCGATCCCTCACAACGACTTCTGCAGAAGTTGTAGGGACGAGGAGGAGGAGTCGGTTCACCACTTCTTCTGTCTCTGCCCGGCCCTGGGAAACCGAAGACTACGGTTCCTCGGGGCTCCTTTCCTTACAGACATTTCGGACCTTTCCTAAACCAAACCGGGGACTCTGTCTAAATACATCCAGGCCACAGGATGGGACTGCCCTTAGCTCGGCACTTAGTTGCTCACCACGGTTGAGGCCAGGAGAAGGGGCTCGCGCCCATGCGGCATCACAATGGTCCACTAACTTGACCAAGTGAGCGGGGGAGGAGGTCTTTCCCCCTCTGCTACCACCTTAACCTAACCTAAGCTAATATTTGCTATATATAGTATGTATGTATGTGTTTACACCAAGCACTACTTTTTTAATGTGCAGCTGTCATGTAAAACAAGAAGATGGAATCCAAATGTAATAAGATTTCTTCAGGGCTTTAATGCTTACATTTAAGGCTTTCTAAAAAGGTATCACTTCTTCAATTTGAAAGAATGGAAGTGTCACAAAAATAGTTTTGAAAGTGGTAAGGCGCGGCACTACTATTTCATTGTTCATAGCTGTACATCTGTTGCTACAATCTCTAAAAATGAGAGCATAACACTAACACTAACACTAACTTACTGTCAGCAATCGTACGATACCGTCCTGTATACCATTTATTTATGATAAATCCTATGTCCATAAAGTTACAAAATAGGCATTAACCTCGGACTCGACCTCTTTATTGTTGACAAATCTTTTTCCTCCGAGCCATTTTTTCATTTCAAGTTTGGAAATAAGAAATAATCAGAGGGAGCTAAGTCTGGCGAATAAGGGGCGCAAGGTATCAATTCAAATTTTAATTCATTAATTTTAGCCATTGAAACGGCAGAGGTGTGAACCGGCTGTTTTTGTTTTGAAGTCAGCAAACGCGGCACCCATCTTGCGCATAACTTTTTCATGTCAAATTTTTCAGTCAATATGCGATGTAAAGCACTTTTTGAAATGCCTACACATTCAGCTAACTCACGAACTTTTAATTGCCGGTCACTCAATACAAATTTTTTAATTTTGGCCACCATTTCTGAAGTGGTCACCTCATTTGGACGCCCATCACGATGTTCATCTTCGCAGCTCAAACGACCTCGCTTAAACTCAGCCACCCAATATTTTATTGTTGTAAACGAGGGAGCAGAATTACGTAAGGTAGAATCCAGCTCGATTTTAATATTGGTTGGACTAAGACCTTTTATATGAAAGTATTGTATCACATGACCAATTTTGTCCATGTTTGCAAATCAATAACAAGCGTTCTCTATTAAAATCGACCAAAAAAACTGTGCAAGGTAAAGGCACCAAACTTCAAACTTAAGCTTTTAATAGTCTGTACTTCTCCTTTTTAATATTTTTTGTGAACATTTTCCAACACTACTGTGTTAGGTCGGCCATTTCTGGGACGGCCCTCGTACAACCTCCGCTTAGGCTGTAGGTTCAGAAGGCTCCGCTCTGAAGGCGGCCTCAAACAATGACCTAATGTGAAGCTCTTAGAAGCACATTATACTCCTCCCCTTTGAGCCATCTGTGTAAAAGTTGACCGAGTTTGCAAGTACAGGTCCGCCCTTCTCCACCCCTACCGTAAGCTTTCCTCTCTGGTAGTGTTGGGAGTCTTGTCTGGATTAGTGTGTGTAACCAAGCGAGGATGGTTTCTAGAGTTTGGTTTCTCTCATACTGAGAGCGGAGATTGTTGCGACTTCCCCATAAGGTCTAAGGGGAAAAGGTGCAGCATTATGTCCAGAGCATCGTCTGGGGTAGTACGTAGACCACCAGTTGTTATATGTAGCCCTGAAATTGGTTGAACTTATGTAGACAAGGACTACATTCCCAAATACGGAATCACGCATAGGATAATCCTAATAGTACTTACACACATATTTGTACACGAACATTAAAAATAGAATGCATAATTTTAATCATTGACTCTTTTATTTAATTTTTTGTTATAATAATAGTAATAGCATTAATGGCTTGAGTATACGGGACTTGATCGGAACATTCTTGTGTATGAAATTAGTGTAGGAATAGACATACATACATATGCATGGTTTATACATACATGCATATGTGCGTAGTTTCCGTTTTTATGTGAAAGGAGATTCGAGTGTATATGTATATGATTTTGTATAATTTGTTGTAAGCCTTAAATATCTTTAGGGCACTCAGATTTATTTTATATTGTATGCATTTCATCTTCTCCTAACAATCATATGTACATACATACATATGTACTGGCATCTCTCCGCTTTCATATGCTTTATGTTGTATTTAAACCGATTTTTTATAAGTTTACTTCCTTTTCTTTGGAGAATACAGTAATACATACATAATACACACATGTACAGTGGCACACTTTTATCTGACTGTATTTAAACGGATTTGAGTTGATTCCCAAATTTACTAGCATGTAGTTATGTATATTTATGTATGTATGTGTAAGGGTATTTTAAAAGGGATTTAAACTGCAGTTTCGGTGTGACTGTGAGATGATAAACGCTCGACATCGATTTCGGGTATAGTCAGCTCATCGGGTATATTGTCGGCATACTCAATGGAAGATGTTTCCGAAAGTCGTTTGCTCAGTGAAGTCTGCTTGCGCAGCACCTCCGCCAGCGACGTGTTGGTGTGTTCACCGTACCTTGCGTCAAGACCTTGCCGGAATGCGTTCACCACACGAATCTAAGTACAAATTAATAAAAAGAAAAGAACAACACCAATAACAGTGACAAGAGAGACGGAAACAACAGTATAAGAACAGTTTCGATCAGTCAGACTAAAAATTAAAAGAATCGAATGCAAATGCACAAATTCTGTTTGCGTACATAGGTATGCACATACTAACATACGAGTATACATACATGTGTACAAAAAATAACAAAAATAAATAAACAGCATTTTGTTTTTGAATGTGTACTAGTATTGGCATACATCATACATATGTACATTATGCAAATGGCGAGCTACTAGTGGAAGCACGCTTACTTAAGTAAAGCCCAAGCAATCAGACGGACAAAGCAAAAACAAAAGCGAAGGCGAAGGCATTCTATCACAGCGCGTGTGTGCCATGGAACACACCCATTCGAATATCGTTGCTTGGAATTTAGCAGGAGAGTAGTTTACAGATAATTGATTTGATTGAGCAACCCCAGGAGAAGGGGTTTGCCATTGCATTCACAACTAATATATTCAAAATGCATGCAAAACTACAAGCAAATATGTGTATGGTTATTATGGTTATGATTATTAAGCTCAATTCCTAGAAAATACCGTTTTTTAAATATGTAGGTTAAATAAGGAACCATGGCTTAGGAGCTCAAAACAAATACCAATATTGGATGGAGTATTTAAAGAATACAAAATTATAAAGCAAGCAATGGGTTAAACATAGAGAAATAATATTGTTCGGCGTACCGAAATTTACATATGTCTAGTTATATATGTACATATGTATACATACATATGTATGTAAAGTTTTCTTAAGCTCTTGAAATTTGTTAACAAAAACTGATATTAACTGCACTGAATATTTGAACATTCTACACAGATTCATAGATACCCGAACTTTAGGCTTCTCTTGCTTAATTTATAGTAGTGTTATATCTTTAGTATACATTATACGAGTATTTAGGATCAGACAAGCAGACAAGCGCATACAAGTATATTATCCATTTTTATTTTTTGCCAGCGGTTGAGCTTTTTAAATTTTTTTTTGTAATGAAACATTTTCAATAAAATTAAGAAGGGGCTTACAGCTTGATCAGTGTTGCTCTTGCTATATGGGACCGGAATCAAGCGTTCTTGCAATTCTCCGCCTATCACCTTTAATATTGAAGAGAGAAAGAGAGAGAGAGAGAGAGAGAGAGAGAGAGATAGAAAGTGAAATAGAAAACAATAAATGGGGAAGAAAAATACAGACACAGGTTGAATTTCAGTTAAGTGTTTCTGCCATAGAAAGTGTTTGCTACAAAGAATTTAACATGAATTATACTAGAATAATGTACATACATACATATGTACATAAATCTTATGTATCTTTAAATGGATGGATGGTAGGTACTGAATAAGCTTAAGTTGAAAATTTAAAAATAGCACTAAGTAAGTTTTTACGAAATAAAGCCACAAATGAGTATCGGGTTTAGGACAGGTCTCATGTCTGTACAGGTGTGAGTATATTGATGTTAATTTAATGGGAATGGCCTTTTTGTCTTGGCATAGGTACCCACATACTGCTATATATGTATGTATGTACATAACTGTATTCCTAATATGCTACGAATTACGGAACAAATTGTGGTATTCCCACATTTATGCAGTTGAATAGGCGTCAGTTTATCATTTCGTCTACATATGATTTTGAGCAATAATGGAAATAAGCATAAATTAAGGATAGCAAATCCTTCGATGTAAAAACTAATATCGTTCTGGGGAAAACAGCAAAGAAAGTTTTGCGATGCTTAAAGTATAGGCCTAGACAGTTTTGAAATACTGTAACAGGATGTTTCGGTGATATATGATGTACCTTCTGCACACATAAGTATATGTAGTACTCTTAGCAACCACCACTACAAAATGAGTGTGTATCGTATTCGTACATATGGATAAGTATTTATACGTATACCTACCAGAAAAGGATAACTGAGGGACCTTGAAGGTTATAAATCATTCATACAAACACTCAAACCAGACAGACAAAAAATATATGCACGATCCAGTTTGATGTACAGTAGTTAGTAATACAATTACTAAATTATTATTATTTTTTTTTTTTTACAAATAAACAAGGTAAACGGTATAAAAAGCATGCTTAAATATTCTAGAACGTATAAAGTATTTTACTGTTAGATTACATAATTATTTGGATAATGCAGACTCAGGGACTCTCTGAATTTGATGAGCAAAGCGCAAGTGTGTCTGGGTATAGCAAGCTAGTCAAAACGTGAATTAAATGTTCTCATTACACGTAGGTATGTAAATTCTTATGCATTCTTCATGCACTAAGCTACCTGTAAGCTAGTTACATATTTGTTTTTTTTTCCAGATACGGTTGTTCTAACGCATTAATAGCTTGTTTCGTTTGCTTTCAATCCTGAGATGACAAAACTTCGTTAAATTTGCATTTGATTTTCGTAATCTTAGACTGGAGTTGACCACCAAAGATACAAACAGATCGAATCGAATTTCGAATAAATGTACATATGTAAGCCCCATGTGAATAAATAAATATGATATTGGGATCGGAAAATGCACGAAAAAACAAAGTTTTTAAAAAATAATCTAATACAGATACAGATAATAAGAACGAGCATTTTTAAACTATTGCAACACTGTTGGGGTTTAGGTTCAGAGTGTCATGGTCAGTCTGATTTGGGATTCGGTTCGAGAATAGGCTTGCCGATACCAATTCAAATACGTGATCCGCCCCTTGTTTGACTGGCAGTCGCTGAAACAAGTTAGATAATTAAATTCGTGTCTCATTCTGTCCGTTCGAATGGTGCGTTTCATTGTGATTACTGCGGACTTGCTGCTGCAAAGTGTGAGCTATTTCGGAGAAACCTGGGGATATGGTAGGGACACGCGTAGATTGTGTGGTGGAGACCGGGCCGGATATGTTTATGGATGTAGTACGTCCATTGTGCAAAGTGCGCTGCTGCTGCGGGTCTTCGTCAATGTAAGATATGTCCAACGGCAGCGGGGCGCTTGATAGATTCTGTTGAGGCTGCGGCGGTGGTTGTTGCTGCTGCTGATGCTGGTGCTTGTTGTAATTTGGGCTCAGCAGATTGAAATTGTACAACGGATGGCCACCGCCCAATGGCACGCCTGTCCGAGGACTGCGTAAGCTATGCAAGCTGTGCATCGATCGCCGTTCGTTTAGGTCTTCCAAGGTCGATCGGAAAGCACGAATCACGCGCAACTGAAACAAATGAAATTAGACAACAAACGAACAGAAACAGAAACGTAAAGAAAACTACCAACAAAATAGCAATGCAGTCAATACATACATACGTATGTACTTATCAAATTTAGTACATACATACATAAAACATCAATTACGCACAGGATTTAAACGAAATCAGTAAACAATAATTTCAAAAATAAAAATCGAAATAAAATGCAGACTTAACGTAAGCTCTTAACTAAAATTGGATTAAACTCCAAAAATTGTAAACTAATTAAATCACTGCAAAGTGTTGCATTGCCAGAAATAGCTGTAGCACGGGGTTAAAATTAAATATGCATACTCTTACGTGCAGAGCTGAAGCGTCATGCGGGTGCGGGCTTTAACTGTACGTTTATTGGACACGGACATAAGGAACTAGGAACATTTTAAAGATGCGGACGAACGAGTGTTAGAAATTTGCTTGTGGCTTTCCCAATCATACTACGTATATTTTTAATTTACTATTGGCCAGTTTTGACTAGATACAGGGTTTAAAAAGCATTACGTTAATCTGTGAAGAGGTATGCATAGGTATCTAAGATTTCTTTTCCAAATATGTATACACTGCATGATACTGTAGAATACAGCTCTTCTAGGCTTAGTTGGTTTTAGTAGGAGCAGATTGGGAACACCGAAATATATGTACATATGTATGTACATATGTTAGGTTAAAAAAAACCACAAATACTTTAGCTTCGGACTGTCGAAAATTTCGTAGCTTTGTCAAATGTTTGGATTTTACTCGAACAGCTTAGTGAAGATATTTCGTGCTAAAATAATCGGAACACATATTTATACATTATACAAATGTAAAATTGGGATCACATATGGTCTATTTCACATATGCGAATAGATATTTTCAAAGTATTCCGTTTCAACGTTGCAACGATAGGATTATAAAAGTCGTATTTTAAAAAGGATAAAATGTGTTATGCTTAAACGTATTAAAATTGCAATGGTAGTAGTAAATACAGCCGAATTAAAGATCTAATCGAATATTATATCGAATGACAGAAACTCACCAACCATCAGTTACGATTACGGTCCCATGAACTATGTCTGTAGCTACTTACCTAAGAGATTGCTTTCGAAAAATAATAAGTTATCTACACACAGTAGGTAGGAAAACCCCCCATATTTGCATACATTGACCCAATAATCGGTTGCTTGAAAGATATACATATTCAGAGTCATTCATCCAACATACATACACATCTATGTATTGTTCCTCTCTAAACTGTTTCAAGGAAGTGGCAGTCCATAAATGTATGTATTCGGGATTTAACTATACCTAACGAACAGAGAGGTACCGAAACGTTATATACATATGCAGATAACTCTTACACCCCCAGGTTGATTGATTAACTTATCGCCTTGTTGCTTGTAAATAAATTGTACTGTGGCGAAATGTACTCATTGGAAAGTGGCGAGAAGGTCCTGTGCAGTTGAATGGGTGGGGGAAATGGGGCGTGCTGCAAGATAGGGAGGGTTGGAATGGGGCTACTCACTATGCTGAAAGAGTTCTTAACTAATTAGGGACACGATTTTATTACTATTTATTTGTATCGACGTGCACAATGGTTTGTTTTATACAGACAAATAAAAATATAGTTACGTACTTTTGAATGTTTACGGGACATAGAGAGCTGGACTAGCGGTTTTGTGTTGTAGGTAGTAGTAGGAGTAGTAGAATATAGTACAGTAGATATCAAAATAAGAGAAAGAGTACGTAACATACATATAGTAATGTAGAGCGTAGTAGAAGACCCTTGTACGTTGTTGTGGTGGTTGCTGTTGATGTTATTTGTTGTAGTAGAAAGTGGTAATAGTAGTAGTAGTTGTTGATGAAAGCCTTTTTTCTATTTTGTTTTATGGTTTCATTGTGGTGCCAATAGTTTTTGTTCTTCTGCAGATTTATTTAGGTTTATTTCCAATTTGTTTAGGTTTAGCATCTATACACTGAAGTAATTTCTACCGCGCAATTTTACCATCCCATGATATAAGTGTTAAGGAAAACTCTTCGTCTATGTTAACAATTCATAAGTATGGGCCCATTTGTTGTTATTGATGAATTGTTATTCAGTTTTTTAATGTATGTATTCATACATACATACATACATACATATATACGAAGTACATACATATATAAATGTATATATCTATTTTTCCTCTTTTTTTATGTTTTTGAACAATAAGTGTTCCTCTAAAGCCCAGAAAAAAACGGAATTTTAATCGCTGCAAATCCTATCTAAGTACGTACAAATCTACGAGTACATAGGTTTTTGATTTGGTTCTGGCTGGTTCTGTTCAATAGTAGCGGGGTACTGGCTAATGCCTCATTTTCCATGTCCTCCATGTCTTCACTAAGTACCATCGCCGTCTATTCTATTTAGCTACGTTTTTAACATTGATGTTCTTACTGGGTATTTTTGATGTGTGGTTTGTTCATTTTAATTAAGTCCCTTAGAACGTTTCAATTTATTATCAACATACTTATAGATGCTTGAATGAAATGATACACACATTTCTTAATTTGGTACATTTTACATGCCCCTGTATAAATTCGAGTGTACAAGTGTGTCGAGTGCGAGTATAACTGCAGGATATTTTAGTATTTATGTAACATTTATGTAGAACGGTTGCTGATTTTATTGCAATTGTCAATTACACTTCAGTCTCTCGAATTGGTTCCGCCGGCTTTAAAATTACAAAAATTAACAACAAATATCTCATAATTACTTTAGAAACAAATCTTTTCAAATTGAAAACACTCAATCAATAGTTATAATAAAAATTAAAATGTTAAAGTAAAAATTGTACATCAAATTCAAATGATGCGAGTATGCTTCGATATATATGTACGAGTATATTTTTATGTGTATGTGTGTTTGTGTCTCTATTTCATTAGGATAAAAACAGATAACAATAATTCGTCTGCAGTCACAGTTTCCAGAATATCCAAAATATAGTAGTTAGTAATTATCAAATTATCAATATAGTAAATATCAAATGTAAAGAGAAGGAATAGGCTAGCTTCGAGATTCGAAGATTCTTATGCCTTGCAGACAGACCAATCGATTTGCTATGTATACATATGTAAGCTACAGTTTACTTCAGTCTACATATCTACAACTTATATGCAACAATATATGCATAAGTAAGTATTTATACGTAGCACTTTTAAACTGGATCAGATTCTCCTATCATCCAGTATTTTGTATAAGAATAAACAGCCGAATAAACAGGCGATCGGCTGTCTGACTAAAGAACTCCAGAAACTTAGGACAACGATTTTAGATTTACACAACTACTAAATACACATCTCGATCGAATAATTTCGCACTAATAACTGTTTTATTCGGATGGAAAAGGAGTTAAGATCTTACACGTCCTAATCCGAACTGTGCCAATTCGCACATGCGAAAATTGTAAGATAGAATGACCGAAAATTTGCAATAACAACATACATTGTAAGTGCATGATGCCGAAAGTCGATATTCGACTCGAGACAGGGACCGTGAAGTGCAAAAGAGAACACACTGTGAGCTCAAGTTTCGCTAAAAAAAAGGGTTTTTATTGAGTTTTTGTTGGATCCAAAAAGTTCCTGCCCATCGATGTAATAATTATGTAAATATGTACATGTAGTTCTTGGCTTTGATTGCTTGACTCGCTTTAAGGACAATGAAAAGCACTGTAATTTTGGGTTGTAATTCTTCACCCTCAGTGCAATGGATAATTAGATGCGATATTCAAATCCCGTATAGTTATACATATGTATGTACTATATATGTGTATAGCCCACAAAAGAAACCAAAAAAAAATTTGTTGTTTTTCTATTGTGTGGACAAATATCCACTGGTTAAGTTTATTTGTTGGTGAATATAATAAAGGCTTGCAATGGACAGTCCATAGTGAATAGCAGTGACAGGTAATAGCACACCTTCCAAACAAGCAACCACACTCATATAAAATAATAAAAGATGCTACGATTGAAGAATAATTTTCTGTAGACATGTAAAACCATTGAGAATTCCGTGTTCCAGCAGTTACAATTAATATCACTAGGTATGTACATATATACACAGTAGCCAAAGCAAGCAGAATAAGTCAAACAAACACACACACATTTCTATGCTGTACGTATGTATGTATTGTATGTTCTTTATAAATTAATTTGTTTTCCTTTGTAGCGACTCTAATTGATGGAATAGTTTAGTGAAAGTGGCAGAGAAAAAATACACACATACATATGTACATATGTACATGTAGTTATGAGTTTACTATACTAAATAAACGCAATAAACGAAACGTCGATGTATGGGTGTGCATGTGTGTAATTGAATGGGAATCGAAAGTAAATATAAAAGGAGCAGGATGGGCTTTTGTTATTCAAAAAAACACTGTCTAGCTGCCAATACATTAAATCATATAGACAATTCTTACCGGTACTGAAATCTGGTCGTTAGTTGAGTTTGCGCGAGTTTTCAATTATGTTGCACGGTTTTGACGGTTTGGTTTACAATTATCAATTATGTTTATGATGTACATATGTATTACAAACGTCAGACGTCAGGTTATTGTTTGATTATTTAATTTTTGTTAGTGTTTATTTGTATTATTTGTTGTTATTTTATATTTTTAATTTTTTTTGTAGTAGGTAAACAATTATTTGTATAAATTGCAATTTGGTTATTTGTTCAATCAAACATTCAGGATTGGATTATAGCATTTTTAAAAGGACGAAAAATATGAAATGAATATTATCAATTTGTATAATATTTTTAAGTTTTTTTTTTGCATAGGTTTGAGGAGACTAGTTAATTGTTATGTAGGTTGCCTTTGTTTTAAAATTGTTGTATACTCTTTTACACTTCCACAAAATAGTTTCGACCCTTGCAGTATCCCAAAGACCCTATAGACATAAATATAACTAGATAGATACACACTATGATGTATCATTGGGGTATACATATGTATATACAAAGTATAATGTATATAGTACATACATACTAGGTGGACTGAAAAGTAACCTCCTTGAGCGATAAATGCCCTTGTATCGCAAAAAAATTATTTAGGCATACATTAAAAACTTCAGCTCGATACAGTAATTGGTTTTTTTAATTGTTTTAATGGAAAAATAAAATGGTGTTGGCTAATCGAAAAGTGAAGGTGCGTGAGCTAGCAGACACATCAAGGATTAATACTGAGCGCCAACGGATTTTTTTTAGCGATATTTTGCATTTTAAAGCTATTCTGCTGCTGGGTGCCGCGTTTGCTGACTCCAGACCAATAACACGAGCGCGAGCGAAGATCGAATGAGTGTTCGGTTATGCAGAAATTTCTTCCCCATCCACTTTATTTGACTGATTGGTTCCCTCGGACTACTATCTCTTCCCAAACCTCAAAAAGATGGCTGATTAATAAAAATCTAGCTCACGCGAGGAGATCATCGACGCCGCGGAGGGGTATTTTGGAGACCTTTCGGAAAACTACTATTCGGACGGGATAAAAAAATAGCACAGGTTTATCGTCCTAAAAGAGGACAAGTTTAAATAAAATAAAATAAAATTGAAAAAAAAAATTGTTTTCCCTTCCAAGGTTACTTTTTAATCCACTTAGTACATATGTATGTATGTATATAAATAATTGTCGCTTAGTAAAAAACCAATAAGAACTAGAGTCGGAAGCCTCATACTGTACGTATAATATGTATTAGAGCTGTATGCTGCATGAATCCACAGTATTCATTTAATCAGAGCTATACTAATCCCTCTTTTAATGAGTTTAATCATTATGAGACCCTCCTTCAATCAGATTCGGATCGCCCTGAATCACTAAAAACCGAATGTACCGAACCGAGCACTGTAGATTAAAATCAGCATATTAGAAATCAGACTACAGAGTTCTTGTGCAATCAAAATTCATTGAGATTCATTTTTTTAGTTTGGTAAACCTTTCTCTCGTTCTCGGAGAGTGAGCGAGAAAAAAACCGAAACTTTCGTATCTGACACAGAACAAATTACGATACCTCCTTCGTACAGTCCGTTCAATTCGTTCGCCGATTCTAACTGACCGGACGAATCGACTACCGAATTCCTCCGAATCGATTCGGTCGCCTGTTCATGCAGGGCCCTAGTACATTTGTACATACGTACATATACACATAAATCCACACATACAGGAAATATGATTCTTAAAAGCTTTTTCGTAAATTATAAGTTCAAAACGATGATTTATAGATCTTATTTTTAAATACGATATGGAGGGATTAAGAAAAGAGTATACATGTTTAGTTTCGGTAGGGCCGAAAACATAGGCATTTATTTATTTATATTTGGTAAGATTGTGGAGCTGTACATTGTGTATATAGTAGCATAGGCAAAAGTATTCAGAGAAATGTTTAAAAGTCTGATATATGTATGTACTAACATGCATCTAAAAAAGATAGAATTTAAATGAGTATGAAATAGATTTTGCGGGCAAAGAAAGCTTTCTTAAAGGACTAAACTATAAAGTGAAGAATGTTCATAAATTAAAAATAAATACATATATACATATGTATAACCGAATCATACATCTGAATAAAATAATACACAATCGTTGAAAAAGTTAAAAAGTTGGGTAGAAGGACATGGAAGTAATCGAAAAATAAATTAAATACCGTAATGCCGAGCAAAGATAATCTTTTAAGAGTAGACCGTATACATTATTTACTGAAGTTTCAGTTTATTCTAAGCCTTCCTAATGGTGTAAGAGTGTTCTCAGTGGTGTCCGAGAGGGTCCTGCCAAGCTATTTGGATACATGTGTACGTGTATTAATTCTCCAATCACACAATCTAAGCACCTAGTAAATAAAAAATGATTTCTATGGGAGGATACATTTGCTTGCTGGTCGACTTGAGAAAAATGGTGTGGACAGCCGAACAGTCGCCGATGAAGGTCGCAAAATGTACATGTGTATATATGTATCAATGGAATATTCCATATTCTCGCAGGGTTTGCAATTTTATTGGTTTTATTGTGTATTTTTCTTCGTCTTGAAAATTTGTGGTATAATAGGGAATTATATTGTTACTAGATATGTCGATGTACAAATTGTTTAATGAATGGCGGCTTATAAACTACAAACGGGCAATAAGTATGTAGATGCAGACATGATGCATCAAAATGTACAAGAAACAGACAGAAACGAGTCAGACGTGGATTCAGAGATTCAGAATGACAGATAGAGGGAACGAAAAAACAGGATGGTAGATCAATAGGGAGAGAGAGCAAAAGAAAGGGCAGTAGATGCAGTGGCTGGTGATCAAATTTGTCTACTGCAACAATAAGCTATACATAAATCGAACTACAAAGTTTTGGAAAGTTATAGTAGTCAAAAGCAACAAAATTGCAAAACAAACTACCAGGCCTACCCTACCCAATAATTTCACCTCGAATCAATCATACGGATAGAATTTGAGATTTCATTCGCAGCTTACATACATACATACATGCATACATATGTGTATCTATTGTGTTAAAGCTTAAAGAAGTGAATCAAAGAAAATCAAATATTCGGCATGCCGAATTGGAAATACTCCTTTGACATTACTCCGCTAGACATATGTACATACATAGATACGTATGAATGCTGTACTCTTGACCAATTTTTGTGTATATACATATATAAATATATATATATTTATGTATGTACATATATATTTCCTATCCTGTCTCTTCTGTCTTCGCCCAAAACCCAACATGTGCCTATGCTGCCCTGTAAGAAATATAGCTACTGATAGAACGTATGTACATAAATACATATGTACGAATGAGCACAAAAAAAGGAACGCAAACAACGATAATGGCAAAATATAGTAACATACATACATATCTTGTATATCAATGTTTAAACAAAATAAACTCAATAACTCAATCAAAGCCAGTTAATCAAGAGTTTGACATAACGCGAACATGTCGCCCGGTGCATGCGAAATACAAGTCGACTCAGTGACGTTTTTGTCATTAATTGTCCGTATTATCGGTATTATCCTTTAAATATACAATACTGGAAATACCGGACAGTTGAAGACAGTCGCATTGCTATTCGCAATACGACCATAACGAATGAATTTTGGAAAACCAGCCTTAAAATTAAAGTCAGAGACATATGAAGTACGTATTTGATATGTCAGCGTCTAAAAAAATCGAAAATAAATTATACCTAGGTATCTGTGTAATATATGAGTAGATTATATGAATAAGGGCACATAAAATACCCATGTAATGTAAATGAATGTAAATTGAACAGAAAAGCCGAGAATGAATTATAAAAACAAAAAATTAAATTTAAAAATTAAGAAATATGACTACACAAGTCTTATACTCATTAATTAATCGAAGAGTAAACATTAACTTCTCGTCACAAACATAATTGGACAAGCGGATGGTGATACTTACTTGAGTTTGCAAGCGAGTTAGGCCGCGAATCCATAGAATCTGTCCAGCTCTCGGCTTCTTATCGGAATCAATTGAGTCGAAGCGTTCCTCACCTAAATTCATGGCATCTGTGTACTCCTCGGGATGGCCGCGACCCCACCTGAAAAATATTATCCATTTTATTGAGTGCATTCAAGACTGTCAAGTGTCTGTGTTAATGTGTACCAAATTCACACACCCAGGGCCAACAATTATACATCCACATAGTATGTATGTACATATATACGGACAGTTGACATCCTAACTTGTTAACAGCAATATAATACAGTGATCCGATCATATCTATTACATAAGCATGTATTTATGTACATATGTATATGTATGTGCAAAAAAAAAATTAAACTGAGATCAGTTTGATTGCATTGGCCTTAAAAAGACTAGACTTAAAAGACTATCAATCGTTCCTATGTTTCTTAAGGTACCTAAAGACCAAGTATAGCTGTCTGTGATCATTACATACTACACACTACAAATTGGAAAAGTTCAAATCTCCCACATAGGCGGGCCCAATTGCACCGTTTCAATTTCTGGTTTGGTAAAGACGGTTTCAGTGAGCAAAGATGAGAACGCCAAGAAAGAAGCCAAATGTAAGTCGTACGACCATTCAAAATCAGCTAAGGATGAAAGCTTACAATTAAAAGACTAAATGTTGCAGGAAAGCGGCAACTCGATTCTTCATTGAGCCGAAAGCTGCAGTTGTTCCCTGCTGCAGAGAACCCACCGATCAGAAAATAAATTAAATTGTATGCGAAAGGAACATTCCAGCTTTATTGGAAATGTCCGCCATTGCACTTTTGCATATGGAGTTACATGCCAATAATTGTTTAAAAGACTAAAAAACATCAATTAACAATTAACAGGAAATTCCTTACGAGGTCTGACGGGCTGCTTGCAATTGTGTTGTTCTAAGCGTGCAATATTAAAAATAAAGGATAACTTAAAAAAAGACTTGAAAAATAAATTAAATGCATATTCAACCGAAACTACTAGTTTTTTGTATGTATGAATATTAAGTTATACAAACAGCCGGAACTGCACTTTTCTCTGAGTTTAGGATAGAGAACCATATATCATATAGTTCAATATTATTTGGTTATTAACTGGTTGTTAAATTAAATTGTTTTCCCTTACATTTGTAATCTTATTTTGTGCGTAACATTTATTTCTGCCACGCTCCTTAAACAATTTTAGCAACTATGGCTCAAAAAAGTGCCTCAATTTCCAGGAAAATCAACATTGATGTATTGGTATGCGTTGTGGAAAATCTTCTGAAAAGACTTCTGCAGAGCAGGATCCACAACAAAGAGATCAACAGGATGTTTCTTCAAAATTCTACACGATCATTGTGGCATACAAAAGTGTTGACGATTGACGAATGGCGCGCCATGTCACAAGTTTATGTTAACGATGCCTAAAATGTATGAATTTATCAACATATTTACATTAAACTCAACACCAGAGAATAATTGAGATATGTAGTATACATATTTATGTGAGTAAATTTTGTGTAGCAAAAATAGGTTCTACAAAAATAATTATTTGCATCAAATCAGTCCATCTTAGCTTTTCAAATGGAGGTCGGCTTATAGCTTCAGAGAGTGGTGGCATTACTATCTACTATAGCTATTGGTGTTTGATAACATACATAAGTACAATATACAATACAAAATGCAAACATAATTTAACATACAAACACAGATATATATACACGTGAGGGATACTAATACAGATTAAGTACATTCAAGTACACACATGCATACATAAAATCATATAGATGATTTAAATTGCAAATTCTTAAACATACTTACATCTTGGAGAATATCTTATCGGATACTTGCATAGCTTGTATATTATGGATTATTAACTATACCATACATGTATGTATTATCAGCTTAGAATCATCTAATAGTAACAGAGCTAATGGAAGCAATATGCCTTAACATACTTATTTAACTAAAATAGTAAATGTAAAAGTGTGAATTGAAGCAGCGATTGTTTAATTATTTTATTTTGTACAATCTAAAATACTGAAGCGAAATACATAGGATATACATGATATACCTTAAAGAGCTAATTTTATTGCGATTCCAATACGAACAGAATCTAAATAATAAATACAATATAGAATACATATTCCGATATAGCTGTGACCGAGGCAAAAGCAAAGCAGGAGTCAAACCACCCCAAATTTTTATTCCGAGCGACAGACGAAATATAACTAATGTAACAGAAGCACTGTCAAGGTCTATTCATACAGTCATACATACAGCCATGTGTGGTTCCAATAAATAAATCTTAATACATACTCGTACAAAGATATTGACGTTGACTTATTCTGAGATTAGCAGATTAGGTTTTTGTACTCAAGTCATTTATTTGATCCGTTCGGTTTCCTAATTCTTATTCAGGTTTAATGGCTGTACACATAGTATGTGTGTGTACATACATACATATGTACATACAATATATGAAATGATCAATTTTTGAAGGCCGAGGTCCATTTAAAAGCGTGTGTTGGTCTTATAAGCGTTATAACAAGGAACATTTACTCACGATAGTATTTTGGGCAATTTTCTCGTAGGCACAGACGTAATTAGTTGTCCCCACACAAGTGTGCCGATTCCAAAAAATATACACCAGAGCCATTGGTCTAGGGATAGAGCTTTTGTTGAGAAAGCCATTTTTCCATATTGAATGATTAGAACCTTACATTGAAAGATTAAACGGTTACAGGTTAACGTTTATAACGATTTCATGAATGCATATCCAACAATTATATGTACCACATACCTGCGATATCATGGTGAATATCCAAATAGTGTAGAATATGGGATTCGTCAAAAGTCCCTCAATGACGTTGCGCTGCCCATGGATTTTCCTGGCATTTATTTCATTGAACAGGGTCATCATGACAAACGTATTGAAAATTATGGTAAAGTGCTGGGTTGGGCCGGCGTTAAGCTCTTGTCCGCGACCGGATTCAATATCGAGTATCAAATCGCCTACAACACAATTAGTCCAAGAATTTAGGCAATGATCTATAAGAGTATATATGTGTATATGGAGTATGACTCACCAACAAAGAGGAGCGAAAATATTATAAACAACTGATAAAGTGCCTGGCCCAAAATGTTTTTCATCATTGTGCGGGAAATTAAGGGTTTTGTGCGACCATAAGGTTTACGGAGCAATAGATCTGGTGTGGGAAGTTCAGTGGCCAAGGCAAGCGATGCTAATGTATCCATTATGAGGTTTACCCACAACATTTGCACTGCCTAGAACAAATAATCGGATGGAGTTTAGTATAATTTAGTATATATACAAGGCAGTGTTTTACAAGAACATACTTTGAGCGGGGAATCCTGCACAGCGCACGCACCAATAAATGCAACAATTACAGCGACCACGTTGACTGTCAACTGAAACTGCAAGAACTTCGCTATGGAGTCATACACATTGCGGCCCCACATCACAGCCTTGACAATACTGCTAAAGTTGTCGTCGGTTAGTATAATATCAGAGGCTTCCTTGGCAACGTCTGTGCCAGCGATACCCATTGCAAAGCCCACATCGGCCTTTTTTAGAGCTGGACCGTCATTAGTTCCATCGCCCGTCACAGCAACCACTTCCCGATTTTCACTCACTGCGCTGTCAATGATACCTAAGATAATGTTGACAAATTAAAGTTATTTATGTTATACTGTAACTAAACTTTTCTGGAAGCTACTCGTAATTGCCTCAATTGAGATTAATTTTGAACTTTGAATCAACTATAATAGATACCTTTAACCAGTGTATACTTGTCAGTGGGAGATGAGCGGGCCAGAACACGCAGCTTAGGCCACACTTTGTCAATAAGATGTTGTTGAATCTGTGCGAATAAACCAATTATTTGTTAAATTTAGAGACAGAGGCGTAAAAGGGCAACACTTACATCGCCATTGGTATCCCGAATTCGACGGTTGAACTCTTTGCCTTCCAGAATGAGGAAGTCATCGTTGGGACGCAATATGCCGCATTTGCTGGCAATTGAGCGTGCTGTGTTGATATTGTCTCCAGTGACCATACGGACAGTTATGCCAGCACGCTGGCACTTGCGGATGGCATCCGGGACTTCGGGACGCACTGGATCCTCAATGCCAACGACGCAAAGGCAGGTAAGATTTGTCATAATGTTTTCCTCATCATCCCAGTTCGGTTCGCCATCAATGTGGACTTCGTTCAATGCTGCTTTTCCAGGAACAAAGTCTCGATATGCAACCGATATGGTGCGCAGACCATCGCATGCCATGGGCTCGATGACTTCACGTATCAATCGCTCCTGCATGTCCCTTGTAAATTTCTCCAAGGTACCCTCGTGGCCGTAAATAAAAGCGCATCTGTAGACACAACACATTAAAGCAGTTAGTTAGTCTAACTGACTAGTTAGTCAAACTATACAAACTTTTTCATGATAATCTCAGAGGCCCCTTTCGTGTACAACCGATAGCCACCATTTGGTCTGGGTATTACCGTTCCCATGCTCTTGCGAACCGAATTGAATGTATACACGCGCGTGAATTTATCCTCTGGGATTTCGTCGCGAATAGACTGATACTTGACTCCTAGTGCCTGGACGAATCCCAAGAGCGAGCACTCGGTTTTGTTACCGACCTGAATTGGTAAGTCTCCGGGGTTTTTTCCACCCTATTTACAAAAAAGAACACACATAATTTACAGTTTTAATAATATATATAGATATGTAGATAATTACCATTATATTTGAAGTATATGCCGAATTCACTGATATCCCCATTGTAATCAAATTTCCTACATGCTGTGGTATATCGCTTAGAGTGGGCAAGACCTTGCATAGTTTCTCACAGATATAGGATTGGACAACGGTCATGCGATTGGTTGTAAGTGTTCCAGTCTTATCGGAGCAAATGGCAGTGGCATTGCCCATAGTTTCGCAAGCATCCAAGTGACGAACCAAATTGTTATCCTTCATCATTTTCTATTGGAAAAATGAAAAACGAGAAAAGAACAAAAGACAGATGCTGTGAGACGAGTGCATCCAAATAGTCTTCGATGTGACAGTTCAACTAACCTTGACCGAGTAAGCCAGAGACAGGGTTACGGCCAGGGGGAGTCCTTCGGGCACCGCCACTACTAATACTGTCACACCAATAATCAAATGCTTTACAAGGTTGTTGGCATAGGTGTTCTTCCAGGGCTTTTCGTCAATCACAAACGTTTTAATGCAGAACTGAATTATCAAAATTATAACCGTCAGCACGGCAATGGTTGAGCCAGCGTAGCCGATCTGTATAGCTAGTTTCGTCAGCTTGGCCTGCAGCACGGACTTTTCCTTCTTGTGTCCTGTTTCAGCGGGTGCTGATGTCGAGGATGATTGCGGCACATGGTTGCCATCTGACTCCGACTTGGTTCCTTCGCTGACAGGCTGGCGCTGCGACGACGCTTGCGTTTGGGTGCCCTTCATTGGGGTTCGACCATCGCTCTCACCTGAGTGGTCCGCAAATAAGTATGGTGTGACATTCAATTATTTTGTACATAGCTTTAATTACATACAACTTCACGAACAATGACTGATAAAAAGGATGCAATGACTGTACACTGTATACTCATCTGCTTTAAAATCGTTTAATATATGTATGTATGCAAGACATCAAGACCTGGCAAGACAGCAAGACCTTTGGCAAAGTGTCGGACTTGAGTGGGGGAATGGACGTCCATTAACATATACAAGCTTTCTAAGGCGAAGTGTCAGTGTCCCCGTCCCGTCCCGTCCAGTCGGCATAAGCAAACTCAATCTATACCTGTTCCATGCCCTTTTTTCGTCAGTTATGGAATAATCTAAAAAAAAATCCATGTCTAGGATGGCTTTCATAAATCTGTTCAGCTGATTTTTATCTAACTCGAAGAATTGGTTTGGTCGAACACTATGTCGCATAATTTAGATTTCTCCTAAAAACACATATGCAGATGTATGTATATATAAATATATAGGGGGGGACGCCTTATCACTGTATTTACATATGAGGTAGTATTACAAAGAAAATCATAGCACGAAGATAATTACGAAGTGATTCACCTGTCAGACTCTTGTTTACTTGTTTGCTGGCCTTTTTAGCTTCTGAATATCAATAGGGATGTGCATGTCGTTCAGTTATTATTCCATTTTAGTCAATTCGATTAATTTTATTTGGGGTTTATTAGATTTGTATTTTTGTAGATTTTTGTTGTAGATTGGTTGATTGATTGGTTGATTGGTTGTTTGGTTGGTTGGTTGGTTGGTTGGTTGGTTGATTGGGGTAGATGCGGGAGTTCAAAGATGGATCAATCAATTCACATCATGCAATTCGCAATTCGTATGACAATTGGGATATGAAAAAAATAGCAACAAAAAATAAATAAATAATAAATATATGTATAATAGAAATATTTGCAGCAGTTTAGTGAGATCAGTTGTACTATAGCAAGTTCACATGTTTAGCGATTTCCACAAGATTTATGTGGTGTTTGCACAAACATACATACATATGTACATACATCATAGTGGATTGGATTGGAATTATAGTTATAGCCCAATTTATAAAATATTACACTCTCCTCAGTCAATGGAAATCTTAATTGACAGAGTATTGTGACATGTGTATTGTGATACATACCCTTCTTCATTTTCTTGATTTCTGCTTCCTGCTCATCGACTGCGGCTCCAAGGAGCGTGAAAATGATACCAGCCTGAGAGTTGACACCGACAGCAGTGACAATCATTTTTCCACTGCCTTCCATCACGTGTGTGCCGGATAGAACCATGGGATCAACATCGGGACCTTTCTTGACATGATCCGATTCACCAGTTAGCGAGGACTCATCAACCTTTATGCAAAACATTATAGCACAATAAAATATAGCCAGGTAAATCTAATATAAAATAGGGAATAAACTTACCTTTAGATCGTTACTTTGTATTAGGCAACCGTCGGCTGGCAACAGATCGCCATATTTAATCTGCGCAATGTCACCAACGAGAATATCACCAACCGAAATTTGGCACACTTCACCCCCTCGGATAACCGAAAACTTGTGTTCGCCCTCAATACGGTTCTGCAAGCCCCGGAATTGTCGTTCCTTTGAGTAATCGTTAAAGGCAGTCACTATCACAACTACAATAACAGATATGAGAATGGCCAAGCCTTCGATCCAGCCATGGTGTTCCTCCTCCTCTTGTAGTACAGCTGTGTCAAAATACATACATATATAGAATTATAAGATTCGGCAACCAGCTGCCAACGGCCAACTGTTATAGCTGGAATCAGGAATTCAAACACTTACGTGCATCTTCGTCGGCGGGTTTATAAAAAGATAGACCAAGCGATACTAATGCAGCTACCTCTAAAATAATAAGTGTTACATCCTGAAGAGCCTCCCAGACCAGTGTTAGAAATGTTTTCGGTGGCTTCGGTGGTATTATATTCGAGCCGAACGTCTCACGCCTGTGCTCTTCATCAGCCTTCGAGCCACTTAAGCCTACAATTAATATAACGCGAACCTAAGCACATGTCTACCATTTGAAAGTATTATGAAAATACTTTCCTTCATTCGGCGATGTGTATAACTTTTTGCAGAGTTCGTGAATACCACCAAATTCACCAATCATCGCTACACCTTCCCGTCCCCGATGCTCCATGAGCTCGCGTAATTGCTTAAGTGATATTCCATATTGCGCCGGTCTTCCATCTATGGTTGCCATTTGTTATTGTGGAAACTATAAAGGGATTCGATATGTTAATATAACGTATGTTATATGTATGCAAAGAGAGCGTCGTATGAGACCCGAGTATCTTGCCTACTAAAACATGCGATTATGTTTGCAGGTAACATGCACATTGTTTCAAATCTTTAAAATAATAGCGATCGGATTTTTACCGCGCTCAATTAGATTATTAGAATCTACTGACTGACTCTCTCGGCTAGTCCCATCTCGTCTATATTTCTCTCCCAAGTGAATACCACCAAATTCGTCAAACATCGATACACCGTTATACCAATTAAGAGCGTTTTATGACCGCTATGCACTCGAATTTAAAACACGACAACACAACCCCTCTTCATCCACGTTTCGCTCCTGTACCGTTCGTACTCGATCACTATGTTCTTCCTACACACTTTGAATGCATTCTTTTCACTAAATATGTATATAGATGATGTTTAACCGAAAGTAAACTGAGTATCTGACTTACACGTACCTCAAGTATATCCAATCTTTACAATCACCTGCACAATATTTTGAGGGCGTACGAATAAAGAGGATTTAAATACCACGCAGATATTTATAAGGAAACGAAGTAGCCAAAGTTCCAGCACGAACTATCTCGGACCCGTATTTTTTATTTTGAAGGAAAGATAGTAATATGACGAAATGACGACAATCTAGAGCGAATTGGAACGATCCGGCTGCGTCTTTTGTCCCATATCAGTGATATGAGATATGGGTTTCACTTAAGATAATGAAGCGTGTCTTACAATCAGCTGTCTTCCACAATCTGATGACGTCAAATTATACCGGTACTAACTGATTCCTTACGGTAAATACCAGACGAATCAGTGGTGAGGTATCTGTATCCAAAAATAGAAATACGCCCTTATAAATACATATACATACATATGTACATATCTATAAGTTTATGTTTGATCGGCACCGAAACAACTACGTCAATAATGAGTCCATATGTTGGGCTATGTTGGTACTGTGCTAAAGCACAGTACGCTTCCAACTGGCGAATAATAAATAATAAAGAAAAGGATCACTAGGAGCACTTTAAACAACCTTTTTACGACCGATGACCAAGAAGAGGATCACTGAAGGAACACCCATTGTCCACTAGGGATCGATTGTCATTTCTTCCCAGTTATCTGCAACTCTCCCCACTGTGCCGCCTCCTTTGGTTGCGTTTGTAACCCCCTTTAGTAAGTTCAAAAAGTCGCCATTTTTCTGGTGGCGCCACTGTTATAAATAAGGGGAGTTGAGAGGAAATCCAAGCAATTTGCTGGTATAATCCACTTATTAATAATATTTTAAGTATATATAATACTTCAGTCTTTTTTCACATTAGAAGACGTTGCGGATGCGGCGGAGAGCGAGGGCAGCACCAAAGGATCCGCTCCCCAGCACCAGCCATCGACGTTTCACCCAGAAAACTTACGTCATACGTCATGACGTCATGAGTCTTGCACTGGTATTGGCCACATTGGCATTGGAATAGATACTTACAAGCCTTCAAACACATTCACCTTATACACTCGAATATATTGATTCTGATTCTAAAAGCTAGCTTCTTCTAAATGAACGATGTGGGTTTCTATTGTGTATGCGTGGGCGTGGACAATGGGGGGAGGGGGAGCCCACTTGTTTATACAAGATGATATCACATTCAGTTCAGTTTCCCTGACCGCATTGACTATCTAAATTCCTTGACACAAGTATGGTATGCACATTTTTGTGTTTTCTATACGTACACACAATAAGATGGTTTTTTATGTTACACGCCTAAGTAAAAACACCGCGAAATGGAGTAACTATTTAATTTTACGGGAGAGTCGTCGTGCAGTTGTTGTTTTAGCAGCTGGCCGTGTTTTAGCTATTTTTAAGATTGAGCAGCACACACACACTCACGGTAAAACACACAGCGCGAGGCGGTGAATATCAATGGGAACAGAGGGGTTGTTGGCCAAACCCACTCGACTTGTTTTTCTGGTTAACCACTCTTGGTATTACACAATTAATATGGACTCGACTATCAAATTTATTTGTTAAAATCAGCACAATTGTGCTCAGATATAAACGCTCTGAAATATACTGAAATATTTTCTTCTCATGTTTAAAACATATCGCAAAACCCACCTCAAAAAAATACCAAACCTTAAAATCCACCACGATTTCAAAATTGAAAAAACATGCGTATGGAATCATTGAGTGAGCTAAAAATGGAATTGTTCATTATGGTCTTTGATATTCTGCGTTTTCGGTTTTCTCGTAACTTCCAAACCGGGGTATACAAAATTTTCGGTATATTTCTGAGGGCCAAGCGGTATATTTTATTTATAAATCCTCGGTTACACTGCTACATGCGCCTCTTTTATGAAACTGCTAGAGAGCATCTAATTTAATCCAGGGACAATGGATTTAAGTAATCTCGAAGTAAATCTTCTCCTAAAGTATGCGGATAGAGCGCTGGAGAGCTGATGGCACACTAGCGAGCGATTTAAAAAACTATGTTAGATAATATAAAAAAACTAAGACTCATTTTATTTACACTTTGACGGATACTTTGATCGCTGTAAGTTATTCCGTGTTCTTGAATTTAATTTCTTTGTTACTTTGTATGGAAAGTTTAGAAAGTTATATGAAAAATTGCATTGCAGCGTAAGCCACTGATGGAGAATTCGTTACTTTCCTTTAGATGAGACTGGTACGTAATATGTTAACAAAAAAGATTTATGCAAATCCTAATTCATAACAGCGTTGCCCAAAAAACTCAGGACAACAGTGGAAGATGGTTGAAATAGCCGGGAAAAATTAACGGATGGCCACGATTTCAAATGCGACCGCGTAAATAAGAGTGTGATGGTCCCCGCGAATGTGAGCACCCAGTTCTCTGGGATTAAAAGGCATTTTAAAGACCAAATAATATGCAGGGACCATAAAAACTTTTAAATATGAGTTGTATACATAAAGGTGTGTACTAGAGGAAATTCGATTTGAAGGAGATGTTGAAAAGTTTACCAGGAAACGTTCACTTAAACTACACTATTAAGTTTCAGCAGGTTAAAAGATTGCTCTGACGGTATTTTAAGCACGATGTCAAAGATAGAATCACGATCATCGCAGAGGAAAGTAAGAACCAGGAACCAGAGGAAGAAGAAACTAGAAAAATCAACCCATCTCATGGGCATTTATGCCAATTCTCTCACAACTATATCATACTTTAATAATGGTATGAATGTTGTTTTTCAGATTGAACAGACTGGTCATGACAACACTTATCCACACAGATATCTAGAAACTTGTGCATACATTACATACACTTTTAAGACGAGGAGCACCAATTATTAAATTAATATAAAATAGTATACAGTCCAGACTGAGAAAAAACCGAAGACGAACCTCTTCCATGCGAATATATGAAAGACTGCGGTACCTTGTTAACCGACAGGCTATTTGTAGAAGTCTTGAACAGACTCTGGCAGCTGTTTGTCTACATTATCATTATCTTATCACAGTTATTCTGCACTGCGGCGTTCCGATAGTGCGCAGCGTAGCACAAACATTTTCATACACTTCCAGACTAACATATTTGGCCTTGTTGTTTTGCTGCAGGTCGAGTCCTTGCTCCTGTACCTGCCATTGGGTCTTTAGGCTTTAACTTCTTTGGCCTGCCCCGCTTTCTGACTGCTCATTGTGATTTTGCTTCCCGTGGAGGATCATTATTCTCTAGCCCCTCCACCTCTTTGGTCTGTCACATTTATTTTTTTCTTGCGGCTGCTGTGCTAGCGCCTGCTGATGTCCAGAAAAATAACTGTTTAACCCAATGGTACTGTAGTTTTTCAGACATCTGACTAGGACCTTTAACGCTTCCGCCTTCGCTACCACAGCCACCACCTCCATCGACAAATATCGAGCCAGCTTGCCGATCGACATGTGGCTGTATAGTACTGTTGACATTGGTCTGCTGATCTGTGAATCGCAATCCGCTCATCAATATTGGGTATTAGACCATTCAGAAAGCCGAAAAACTTCTTTAGCGGCGCATGGAAGGGAACTTTATCTGCGAGGCAGCTGAACGCATCGTGCTGATGATGAGGCATCACCCAAATGTACACACTGCAATAAACTTGTATTAAATTCTTATAAGTGTTTGAGAAAGACGGGAAATAAAATAAGAAAATAATAAAGAAATTAAATGGACATTTAAATCAGGACAAAGCAGCTTGTGATCCTCATCCGCGCTAATTTGCTCCCACGTGATTCTACCCAGATGTCTCTTGTATGCCGCAATGAGACCAGCGTTTATACCGACCTGCCAAATGTTTGTGGAAGATTTCAGAAAAGTGTCCACCATAGACTTGGGAAATAGGGTGATCTCATTTCATCCGAAATTAGGTTGGCCGGGGGACCGCCGTAGACGATTCTCTCGTCATCCTGGGGCGAATCCAGGATCACATTGTGGAGAGTATTAAGACAGGCGTCAAGGATCAGCGTTTAAAATCATGCCGAATACATCCTTTTATGAGAATCCAGCCAGTTTAATTGGAGCGCCCGACCGTCCTCGCCCTGCCTGGCCAAGCCCCATTTTTTGGTTAATATTTGTAACCACCCCCTTTCATTTAGTTTAAAAAGACTGGTGGCTCCACTGTGACAAGGGATAGGTGGAGAAAAAACAGACATTTACGCTAAAATTAACTTATTAATAATAACTTAATAATATAAGCAGTTCCAGCCCCGCCAGCACAAAACATGATGTTATACATTTGCATGTGCATTAATTTAAAATATAAATATATCTTTAAATATTAAAAATTTTTGGTATTTTTTTTATCTGTTGGGATTTTGGGGGATTCAAAGTAAGCAAAAATTGTCGTCTCTTTTTGTTTAAATTATACTTTATTTTATAAACAATCAAAATAAAGGGAGTCCTTCAAATCAGCAAATCTTGTAGAAAATTAATTCGTCAATCGGGTAAAATTACTTTTTCAGTGCTAAGCATCCCAGTTAGCTAGTTATATTAAGCCGAATACCAAGGATCTACCAATATGATTCCACCAGTGGGTATTTTATGTAAATGCACACTCACTTATTTTGTTTTGCAGTTAACAAGCGTACGGACAACTGTGGGAATTTTCGACATACATATGTGTAACACTGATTCACACTGGCAGCATACGCAAAAACAGCTGATTAGCATAAAATAACATGAGGTGTTGATATATGAATGATATTTTCGATTTGTGCCATCTCCATAAGAACATTGGACTTCCAAAGTCCCGGCAAATCGTCTACACATATATTTAGATATATCTTCTTGTCAGTCATTGAGCGCGTTTTCCAGGAAAACTTGATGAGCGATCAGTGATGGATTTCTTACGATAGTTCTGGTGAACGCATATGATTAGTGTTTTGGATGCAAAAATTCATGCATCAGATTTTGAGAAATGGATTGTAAAAATAGTACGATGCTTTGGTCTCGTGTATGGTGGATTGTTTTTTGATTGTATAGATAGCTGACATTCGATTATCGCGAAGAAAAAGAAATAAGAAAATCCAAATTTAAAAAATACCAATAAGTTCGCTCAACACTTTAGTTTTACAAAGAAATATTCAAATTTTACGTGATTATTTGTTGCTGCGAGTCGCGAATCTTCAAAGCCAAAGTTTGCATCATACGCGTTCACCAGAACTCAAAACATGATGGATCTCCATCACTGATTGCTAATGCTGTTATCCTTGTTAACGCGTCCATGATAATGTTTACAGTTCTGGTAAACGCGTATGATGCAAACATTACCATCACGACTTCGACTTCGTCACCAAATAACGACAAAAATGGTAACGTAAAATTTTAAAAAATTCTTCGTAAATCGAAGTATTGAGAAAATTTCAGAATAATTGGGTAATTTTGCTTTGTTTATTTCTTGTTTTTCACGATTTCAATCGTTTTCTAGACCTTTGCCTTCGCCTTTGCCATTGCCATCAAACCCGTCCGGCGGGCACCATTTGCTTATCGCCGACGCGCTGCGAGACGAAAGTCAGCAGCGTTAAAATGTCCAGGCGCTTGCCGTTGGCAGCCAGCTCGGCGCACAGGCTCTGCATGAACCAGCTGCCCCGAGTGGTGTTGCGCCACGAGTAGAAGCCCGGAACGGTCGAGTAGGCAATGAGAAAGTCGCCATCTGTTTCGGTGTGTCCTCGCTGCATTGTCACGCCCGTGTCCAGGCGGTCGCCCTGGCCAGTGTGATTCGCTGTGATTCTGCGAGGCGGCCAGTTCTATTGTCCTTGTAGCGACAGTCCTTGTAGACGGTCACTCGCGGCAGATTCTCACAGTCCACGTTGGTTCCAGCGCGCGACTTCAAAGTGGCCAGCTATCCAATGGCTCCGCTGCCGTACGTGTTGTTGTGGTGCGACGAGCTGGACGCTGCGGCAGTGCCACTGCTGCCACCCACCGAGCCGAATGTGTGATCGTCCGGGTTGTTTTCCACGCGAATTCCTGGATCGCTGCTGCTGTTTGTACACAAATCTGGTTCTTTAAATTCGAGACTTTTTAAGACTTTTTCGGAACCGGTTCATACGACTTTTTAAGACTTTTTCGGAACCGGTTTCGATATTTTTAAGACTTTTTAAGACTTTTTCGGAACCGGTTCATACGACTTTTTAAGACTTTTTCGGAACCGTTTATAAGTCTTTTTAAGACTTTACTGTCAACTTAACATTCATGTTAAGTAAATGTAAAACAACGCTGCTAATTTAATGGCGCCAAATTCAAATATGGAAACAACAAATCAAATCTACCTTTTAGGTGAATATACATTTATTTTCATTTAATGATTTCTAGATCATTAGAGCTAGATCAACAAAATTTAGTTTTTGTTTTAGTTTTGTGATATCACAATGTTACAAGTGACCCCACCGGCACAATGAACAAACGATGGCGATATTTTAAAAGAGCTGGCCAAAACATCCATCATACACGAGACCAATGGATCGGACTATTCTAAGCATAGTACGCAGATCGAAAAAATGTTTGCTAGCGAACAAATGTCATATATTTATGTGTGCACTGCATAGATGTTGGCGCCAATAATCCGAGCACGTCATAGCATTGAGAATGCGTTCCCCAGAATTATAGTAAGCAATAGTAACAATAGTGTGAATGTCAAATATATAAAGTTGAATTTGAAAACGTGCGGACTACACAGCCATTTACACAACTGACTAAGCATAGCATTATAGGACACGCACACCTGTTAATCTTTGCCAGCAATAATTTTTTATGATCTGAGTACTGTGCTTTACAAATTAAATATGTTAAAAATTTAAATTTTTGTCGAAAAGCATGAAAGATCGTATTATTTGGTAGCGATGGCCGTCAAACGATTCAGCAGCAGGCTAAATACTGATTAAGTCTGTATCAATTAAATTAATTAATTAATAATAATAATACACCATTAATGTGCTGTACAAATTATAATGTGATAATTATAATAATACCGATTAATACTGGAAAAGCAACCAATGCTATTTAGTAGACAGGAGTTAAAAATATAAATATTCTATTACACACATTATAAATTTAAGAAAACATTTAAGAAAAAGAAATTCGCCCTATCTTTCCCGCCGGTCTCCTAGTTCTCCCAAATTTTGCTTCCAGACTCTATCACATGTTACAAATGTATTTCAAAATTTGGCCCGCATCCACTATTTTGAAGATACCAGAAAACGGAAATTGCAGTATCGTAGAGAATGACCATATCTACCAGATTGCCGAATCTGGCTTAGGTCGGATTTTTATAACCAAAATGTATATATTTATTTTCAGTTGCTAACCCCCTCCACTTCAGCTATGCAGAAACTACTCATTCTATGTCTCGCTCACACAGACTCTGCCCCGTGCATACGGAGAACGGACTTGAACGGCGTGTTGGTGTGAGAAGGGATAAATATTCCCACATCAGGGAAACAAAATTTAAAATGTAAAATTATTTTAAAATTCCAAATAAATCATAGCCCACATGTATACTGACTGAATACGGGTACAAAAGTTGAGTCCCGCCCACTGAAACTCACAAAACTCATTCTCGCTTTGATCTGAGTACTTGCCAGCCTTATAGCCATATCCCACACAGCACATTTATGAGAACCGGCGATAATTTTCATAGATGTGAAACTCCGATTCCCAGTCGTTTGTAAAAATTTAATGCTTTTTTTAAAAGCGGTTCGCGGCATTTTGGCAGAAGGATACACATAGCTGACAAGCACCAAGGGTTTTTTAAGGAACGTTTTAGAATGGAAAGGTTGTGTTTTGGTTTATTGCTTCGAAGTGCTACGGAGGAAGGACCGTAGTTATACTTTTTATACTTTGTGCTCTTATTCTAAGTGCCAAACAGTCCGTAGGTTCTTCGGCGTGTCAGCCAATATAGTGTACAATGAGTGTTTGCGAGTGCATGAGTTTTGCAGGAATTCAATACGTATACCGAGTTTTTATGCCCGATACAAGTATAATGTTTTGTTATTGTGAATGTCAAATATTTACTGCTTCATATGAAAATATGTGAATAATTATGGCATAGAAACGGGCGAATAAGGAACACCCCAGATGGATGGTGGAATATTCGGAACGAAAAGAGGAACATTCCCGAAAGGATTTGATATTTTAGTTAAGAAAAATACTAAACATATGTAGCGATATTTTTGACAAAATAAAATATTTTTTAAAATATCGATGTCTCAAATATAGTCACATCGCTAGTGCTTCGTTGTATGGTTGTATGGTGTATGTTCGGCTTTTTTGCACATTCGAAATAGTGAGTGAGTAGTTATTTTTTTGTATTAACATAACCTATGCGTTAAAAGCACATCTGGAATCAAGAACTCGGTAACAGACTGGATGATTGAAAAATGGAGCAAGTGATATGTAAACAGTTCGCACATAAAATATGAACAGCCAAGTGTGAAGCGTCCATTCGCAGCATTGCCAGGCGCAAGTAGGTTGTAGCGCATACAGTTGCTTTCGGTGTATATCAAATATTTTGGTATTTTAGTCTTTAGAAAAATACCTACAAGAACCAAGCCAAGTAACTACTTAAATTTTGGATAATATTTATTAATATCCAAGATATATATTATACAAAAAATAATTTGATTTGTATTATTTTAATAAAATTAACATTTTTGATCAGTTTTGGAATATTTTCAGTTGAAATTGTGGTTTTTGATCTAAAAGAATGAATCCTTGATTCGTTTCCATTCTAAATTTATTGGAATTGTCTAGTGTAAAGTGTAAAATAACAACACAACATGGAGAGTTCCGATTTCTCGGGGTTAACCAAAGGAGGAGTAGCTACAGCTACATCAGCTGCCTCAGAAGATTTGAGCAAGGAGCAGATATTGCACGCGGAGGGACGAACACCCAATGATATGGATACAGAGGAAAGTTTAGAGGAAAGCAGTTCGGCCACCAACTTGTCTGGCTTTCGATGGAAACGTGTACTCAATCCGACAGGACCACAGCCGCGTCCGAGACACGGGCATCGTGCCATAAACATAAAGGAGCTTATGGTTGTCTTCGGCGGTGGAAATGAAGGAATCGTTGACGAATTGCATGTTTACAACACAGGTATTTTAAGTCTGTTAACATAGTTTAACAACATATGTATATACTTAGCATTATCTCACTAAAAACTTTCGTGTCCTGTCTATGATCAAATTGTAGTAACGAATCAATGGTACGTGCCAGTGCTCAAAGGAGATGTCCCTAATGGATGCGCTGCATATGGTTTTGTCGTTGAGGGAACTCGAATGTTTGTATTCGGCGGAATGATTGAATACGGAAAGTACTCAAACGAGCTTTATGAGCTCCAAGCAACCAAGTGGGAGTGGAGAAAAATGTACCCTGAATCTCCGGATAACGGCTTGTCACCTTGTCCACGCTTGGGGCACAGTTTCACAATGGTTGGCGAAAAGATTTTTCTCTTTGGTGGACTTGCAAATGAATCAGACGACCCAAAAAACAATATTCCAAAGTAAATTTTATTTTCTTTAGCCTGTGAACTCTGTAACAAATTTTTTTTGTATTTTACCAGATACTTGAATGATTTGTACATACTGGACACACGGGGAGTTCACAGTCACAATGGTAAATGGATCATACCTAAAACATATGGCGACAGTCCACCACCCCGCGAGTCCCACACAGGAATTTCGTTTTCCAGTAAAAACACTGGAAAATTGAACCTATTAATTTACGGAGGAATGAGTGGCTGTCGTTTGGGAGACTTATGGCTGCTCGATACTGGTAATATCCCTTCACTTTATTAGGACTTACCCAAGAGTTCACATGGAATCTTTTCAAATATTAATCTTTAGATTCAATGACTTGGTCCAAACCACGCACACTAGGACAAGCGCCGCTGCCGCGCTCATTACATAGCTCAACAATGATTGCCAACAAAATGTATGTGTTTGGTGGATGGGTTCCCTTGGTAATTAATGATTCCAAGTCGACAACGGAGCGCGAATGGAAATGTACAAATACGCTTGCGGTTCTTGATTTGGGTACGTAAATAATGAATACTAGAGCCCTGCATGAACGGGCATCCGATTCGATTCGGAGGGATTCGATACTTGTTTCGTCCAATCCGTGAGGATCAGCGTTTCAGCTTTCTAATAATAGCGAATCGCTCACCCAAAACAGATTGAATGAAGCAGTTCAGTTTCAATTAAGTTTTTCTTTTGTCTTTTACTATCCACTTGATTTTCTGGCAGAGAGAACGAGAAAGCAATACATAAATTTGCTGGTTTTTTTATTGAGTTTAATCCGCTTGCATTCGATTCGGATGGACTCGGTTTTTAATGATTTTGGCGGATTCGAATCTGACTGAAAGAAAAAGATTCGTAATGATCGAACATATGACAGGGGCATGGACATAGCTGTGATTTTGTGAAAACTGTGGACTCATGCAGGACTCTAATACAAAATATGTAGCTGTGGCCATGAAAATAGTAGTGACGCATCTCACCACTTTGAGTTCTGTGTTTTCGAGACTTCCAGTATTGCAAATTTAGCTGATCCCTTATTGGAAATCTTTAAATGTAAGCATTAGAATCCTGAAGAAATCTATGCATATCGATGGTATGGACAAAAAAAGGTCCACATTGTCATGTGTTCAATTCCAACATGAGTCAGTTGGCATATGTCCCGCATCAAGATAAGTTCAACTACCGAAAATCAAGACCGCCACCAGAACTTTTTAGCGGTCTGCTCATCGGAACGGATATAGATTAATTCTTGCTTCAATTTACATTTTTCGGAGCAAGAGATATAGCTTACAATACTGCGGCAAAAGGACAACAGTTCAACTAAATATTTAAGGTTAAACTACACAAGTGGAATCTTTGCTTCGAATGCCAAACGAAACATATACGTTTTTACGAGTATATATACTCTATACTCTAAACTCTATTAGACCACGAACGCGCTCTCGCCAATCGCGTAAATGTACGTTGCGGCTACCATAAGCAGGCAGGAAGAAACCATAATATAGAGTTAATTTCCGACACACACAGTCGGAGCGCCGTATGATGCTTTCTAATTCTATAATATGATGCTATCAAAGAAAATACTAGATGTAAAATCAGAGGCGGAAATTCAAAAGGTCTTATTGATTAGCCTTCGTATTTATGAAAAAGGCCCAAGCAAATATTTTTTTTTGTTAAATTAAGATTCGTTTTGTTTTGGGCCCTTTTGCAGGTAGTCATAAAAAGACCGGTTGCCCGCGGACCCTATTTAAAACGGAATCGAAAATAACCTTCAATTTCGCGGTTTCGCTCTTTGCTCAACCAACGGGAGTTTCTTTTATACAAACTATACCCGTACTCGAAGAGTAAAAGGGTATATTGTATTTGTGGTAAAAGTGGATGTGTGTAACATAGAGAAGGAATCATTTCCGACCCCATAAAGTATATATATTCTTGATCAGCATCAATAGCCGAATCTATATTGCCATGTCTATTTGTCCGTCTTGTTTGTCGCCAATTGATCGGAGGCTATAAGAGCTAGAGCAACCACATTTTTTTTCCCGACTGATGTGATATCTTACTCCTAGAAGTGTGTTTCAAAGTTTAAAAAGCCCATATCTATCAGGCCCAAATCTGAATCGAATCGGATCATTAAGTATAGTCACAATGGAGAAAACTATTTCGAGAAACATCGTTCCTTCCCGCTCGCTCTCATACACCAACGTGTCGACTTTGCCCATTCGTACAGATGAACGTCTATATCTCAGAGACTATAGAGCTAGAGCAACCAAAGTTTCTGTCAAAACTCCTGTGATACACTTCAGTACAAGTGAATTTCAAAATTTCGCCACGCCCCCTGATGCTCAGCTGCTGAGCAGCGCCGGGCGACAGTCTCTCGCTCAGACTGTTTTCGTAGGAAATGACTTTAGCTTCGCTCGCCGCTCAGGACGAGACCGAAAACACGTGATCAACAAAAATAAGTGTCGAGAGATCGAGAGCGCGTCTGCTTCATTTTTCTGTCTTTTCTGCGAACAGACAGCATAGATCAAATTGGTTGAGCATATTTTGTTTAGCTTTGATTTTGTTGTATAAAAGTACGTTTACCCACCATAAGAATACTGCCCACAACCCAAGGTACTCTGTTAAAATGGTAAAACATGTTGGTGTGTGGATGCTTTTCCCATTTGGATATTGGTCATTGGATAAAAAACGAGAGAGAACGTACGGAGTCGCTTCGAACGCGACTCTACTTTTATACCCGTACTCAGTGATTTATGTGGAATTTTAAAATGTTTTATCAGTTTTACATTTTACATTTTTGCTACATCTGTCATCGACATCTACATCTACATCATCTACATCAGTTCTCACAACAACACACACGTACACTGCACGAGGCAACATGTTTGAGCGTGAGTGTGTGTGTGAGAGAAGCTGAAGCAACAATCAACCCCAATAAATGACTTAAGCAGCAATCTGGCGAGGGGAAACACAAAAGCGGGGTATTCCCGCTGCGGAAAATTCATTTGATCAATGTGGCTACAATAATGATCCGATCTGAACCAAATTCGGGAATCTGGTAGATATGGTTTTTATTTCCTACGATACTGCATTTTTATTTTTTTTCTATCTTCAAAATTGTGGATTTTCGTCTTTTGGGGGGGCGGAAGGGGGCGTGGCGAAATTTTGAAATACACTTGTTCAGGTTTGGTATCACAGGAGTCTTGGCCAAAAGTTTGGTTGCTCTAGCTCTTATAGTCTCTGAGATCCAGGCTACACAAAATACAAAAACCAAATCGACTCGATTTTTTGTGTGAGTGCGAAAGGGATGGAGCGAAGTTTTTGCGTATGTTTTTGTCGATTGTGGCTATATTAATGATCCGATCCGATTCAGATTTGGGCCCCTGATAGATATGGGCTGTCTCTATGATTCTGCATTTTTAGTTTTGTGTTATTTTTCAAAATTGTGGCCGCCACAGATGTGCGCCCTTTGTGGAGGCGGAAGTGGGCGGGGCGAAATTTTGAAACTTTTTTCTAGGAGTGAGAGCATACATCAGTCTGGAAAAAAAATTTGGTTGCTCTATCTCTTTTTAGCCTTCGAGCAATGGGCGACGAACAAGACGGACAGACGGACAGACGGACAGACGGACAGACGGACAGACGGACGGACGGACAGGGCTATATCGACTCGGCTATTGATGCTGATCAAGAATATATATACTTTATATGGTCGGAAATTACTCCTTCTCTATGTTACACACATCCACTTTTAGCACAAATACAATATACCCTTTTACTCTTCGAGTACGGGTATAAAAATTTAATAGGAAATGTCATTAAAGTTCGAGCTCCAACAGGACAATGACTCCTAAATGCGGACTAAGAAATGGTTCCAGGACAACAAAGTTCATTTGATGGAATGGTCTTCACAGTCATCGAATAACAGTCTTCTGAATAACAGAACACCTTTAAGGAACTTAAAGAAAAGGATTAGAAAAAAAATTAATTCGCGATGCCACAACCACAATTAAAGTTAAAAGTTAATCACTAGTCTTTGAAGCTAGAAAATTATTTTTGCTAACTTTAAGTTTTCTTTCTGACGTGCTCTTAATTGGGATGATAAGCCGAATCAATCGTGCTACTTCCGTCTGACCGTCTTTTTATATATCCTCTATTCATTTAACAATTTTTTAAGACACTATGACCTGGGACAATGTCACCTTGGATACTGTGGAAGAAAACGTACCACGGGCTCGTGCCGGCCACTGTGCAGTGGGCATCCAAAGTCGCTTATATGTGTGGTCAGGACGGGATGGCTACCGCAAAGCATGGAACAACCAGGTTAGGGTGAGATATTCTCCTGTTAAACTTTTAAGAAACTTTTTGCATCCGAATATAATATTAATTAATATTTAAATCAATGCACCCTCGTTCACAGGTTTGCTGCAAAGACCTCTGGTATTTGGAGGTGACGAAACCTCTTTATGCAGTTAAAGTGGCATTGGTTCGAGCATCCACACATGCCCTTGAGCTCTCTTGGACAGCAACCACCTTTGCAGCTGCCTATGTCCTGCAGATTCAGAAAATAGAGCAAGCAGTAAATCCGAGCTCGAAGCAATCAGCTCAAAGTCTGGTGCAATATGGAACAACTTCTACAGTAGTCCCACCAGCAAATGGCTCTGAAATTACACCGTCAGTTGGAGTCGATGCTGCTGCTGGTTCTTTAAAATTCGAAAAGAGTCCGATTTCAGTGCTGCATCACGCGGCGGGGGCTGCAAGTGCATTTGAAGCAACCGTTCAGCCAGCAACAGCTACGACAAAGTCAGAATCTGTATTGGGAAGTGTTGGCTTTTCTGACATATCGCAATCTTCATCAACAAACACACAACTGCAAATGAAACCGATCTCTCGATTGTTAGTCGAAGCCACTGCTGCTTCATTGAAATTCGAAAAGAGTCCGGGCTCAGCTAGCACATCCGAAGCCGTCGTGCAACCATCAACAACTGCGACTAAAACCGCAGCCGCATCCGTACTGGCGAGCGTGGGATTAACTGACATTGTACAATCGGCATCAACAAATACACAATTTCAAGTAAAGCCTGTCACAGCTATGTCCGGAACTTCTTTTACTCTGCCAACATCGACGGTCGGTGTACAGCCGCAGATATCCATAATCAGTAGCACAGCAGTTTCTGTAGGTGGTAATGTTGCAACCACCACTAGTAGCAGTGGCATGCTGCAAAAGTTTCGCTCCAGTCTAGCCCCTTCACGTACATGTTCCACCACCACAACAGCAGTAGGAACAGGTGGTGACACATTGGCTGTGCGCGTGTCTGGTTCAATGGCATCGAACGTTGTGCTCAGTTCTTCGGCTACGAGTGGCAGCCTACGCCTCGTACCCAGTGTAACTGCATCCCAGACACTGCGTCTAGCATCCACCCATAGCACTGGGGGAGCCACCGCAGCTAATATTATAAAAACAGCGCTGCCGAGCACCGCTGGTCAATCGCAGCACACGGGACAGGGAACAACGTCAATAGGTGGAAAGCAGTACTTTATTCAAAAGCCGCTAACCCTGGCCCCAAATGTGCAACTTCAGTTTGTTAAGACAAGCAGTGGTGGCATGACGGTTCAGACTCTGCCCAAAATGAACTTTAATATAGCCAAAGGCGCTACGTCACAGGGTCTTTCGATTACAAGTCAGCAGTTGTCTGCTGGCTCCGCCCAAATACAGGTAAGCATGAGACGTGTGCAAGAGAAACATAAAACTTAAAAATTTTAACTGAAATGCTTTTTCCTTAAAGATTACTTCTGGACAACAAAAGTCGGCGTCTTCGGCTGGCTCAACAGTTTCATCAGTAGCAGGACCGACGCCGCTAGGAAGCCAGCAGAATAAACCTATTGTATCTGGGAATGTACTAAAGCTTGTTTCGCCCCACGGCATGACTAGCGGCGGCAAATTAATCATGAAGAATTCAAACATTCTGCAGATGGGCAAGGTGACGCCAAATGTAATTGGCGGAAAGCCAGCTTTCGTTATAACAAACAAGCAGGGGACACAGCTGGGCAACCAGCAGATCATTATCGTCACCACGGGCGGCAGTCTGCGAACCGTTCCTGCCAGCACTGTAATGAGTACGGCCGGGACAGGAACGGGGGCAAGCATAGTTAGTATAGTGGGCTCCACGTCAACCACCACTAGTACCCTGCAGGCGGTTGGTGGGCAACGGGCCGTGATATCCAACCAGAGTGGCGTCAAAATGATACGTAACATATCATCAGCACCGGGAACAGTAGCGACTGGACATAAACTGAGTAGCTCTCCTCTACAGCAAAAAACGGCACTATATATTGGCGGCAAACCGGTCACTGTAATGAGCACGAATGCTGGCATTGCTGGGTCGAGCAGTAACTCAAATAAACTAGTGGTTTTGCCAGGTACAAGTGCAACTAATGTGGGTTCTACCACCACACTAAGTGCCAGAAAAAGCTTCGTTAACATTTTTAATGCTGGTGGCAGTTCACGTGCCCTGACTTTGGCGACCAAGAATGTGCCAGCCAAGATTGTGCAGTCGGCAGAGGTGCAGTTACAGAAGGAGGCCGTAGCTGATAAGAGCGTTCCGATTGCGAATATGGCGGAAACTGATCCTATGGATGATATAATAGAGCAGTTAGATGGTGCTGGCGATCTATTACAAAAACATCCCACACAAGGGAGATCTGAAGAGGGATTGAATGACGACAATGCCACATCTACGTCAGTTTCAGCGTCAGGCCATGCTGAAGGCCAGTCATCTGCAAGGGGCTCAAGCGATCACAATCAGAGGATAACTGACCAACAGATGGACATTGTTGAAGATATAACCGGCGTCAGCAGCACTACTGATACCAGGGACACACCAGCGGAAAGCATTGAAAGTGTTAATAGCGCTGAATCCGGGGAAGAGAAGATGAATAGCATTGAGTTTATGGTAAGCAGTGTCTTCTGATGAGGATATGACGGTGTTTCTCATTATCTTATAATTTTCAAAGACCAAGCCTTCATCCTCGGATAGTACCTGCAGCCGGCCAACAACGTCTGAGACTGAAGCCGCCACTATACTAACAAACATAAAAGCTGGGGAGGCTTTAGTTTTGGGGAGCGCAGTAGTCGGAAAGGATCCAACAATTCCCACTACTCGTGGTGCGGGAGACGATGGAACTCGAGATGGCGATTTTAGCGCAGGATTAGGGCCCATAGCCATTCCTCATAACCCTCATCAACACCAAAATGGTTTGTACCCATTCGGCAATGACAGGGCACAGCTTTAATATGCGTATTATTTTCTTGTTTTAGTGGATGTGGATGGCTCACATTTGGAGGCATTAGCTTCAGCAGCTGTAATGCAAGCAGCCACGGCAGATGCTACCGCTTCGGTGAACTCTAGTCAAGCGGTTAAAAGTTTGTTTGAACGATCGGGCGCATCAGTAGCACAGATAGCACATGTGACTACTGACAATCCACAAACCAATGTTTGTACCTTGACAAGTGCTCTATGGCAATCCCTGTATATTATTTTACTTTGTTTGCTTTTTAGGATCAACAAAACAACATCGCCCTTGCAGCGCAAAACACCACGCAGAACGAAAACGAGAAATGGCAAACAGTGGGGGTATTCAAGGACCTCTCGCATACAGTGACCAGCTATATTGACTCGAAGTATTTCAACGATACTCTTCTCGAAAGCTTAGATGTCGATAGCTTGCCGGACTTTAATCAATATCCACGCATAAGCTTAGATCCGGGAACAGCTTATCGCTTTCGGTTGGCTGCTATTAATTCATGTGGCCGGGGGGAATGGGGAGAGGTTTGTTTTAATTTGATTGATTGAATCTACAGTGTTACCTATTACCAAATTTAACTCGTTACAGATATCCAGTTTTAAAACCTGTTTGCCCGGCTTTCCAGGTGCCCCATCGGCAATAAAGATTTCAAAGGACGTTAAGGAGGGTGCTCATTTGACATGGGAGCCGCCTCCGGCACAGAAAACAAAAGAAATAGTCGAGTACTCGGTATACCTTGCTGTAAAACCCACGACAAAGGACAAGTCGCTGGCGTCGCCACAACTGGCTTTTGTGCGAGTGTATGTAGGAGCAGCCAATCAGTGCACAGTGCCGAACGCCTCGCTTTCTAACGCACATGTAGATTGCTCGAATAAGCCAGCTATTATATTCCGGATTGCGGCGCGCAACCAAAAGGGATACGGACCAGCGACGCAAGTTAGGTGGCTACAAGGTAATTAAAGCTTTAAAAAGTTTTTTTTAATATGTACCAATAAATGGTATCCTAAAATGTTTTATTTTAACTTCTTGTAGATCCTGCTACAACTAAACTACAGACGCCCGCAAACACGCCAAATTTGAAGCGTGCTCAGGACAAGACTTTCAGTGGTACTGGTAGCCCGGCAAATTCGTACTGTTCGCCGCAAAAGCGTGGACGTAGCGGGGGGTTACAGGATTGATCATCTAACTAGTTATAGTCTATAGATAGGTGTAGAAATAAAGGGATATGTCACCATTAAGATTCACAGTAATTACAACTGCCACAGCCGCAAAAAGAAAATGCAAATTAAAATCGAACCCATTTCAAATATATGTATATATTTGAATGCTCAAATACAGCATTGACGTCGGTGTGAATATATGGCCTCCTGATGCGTATAAATCTTAAACAATTTCTGTATAAGATGTTCATTGAATAACTTCGAGCATGAAAACGATTAAATGATAATTGATGAAATAATAATATACCACAAACTTTCCGAAATGATTTTAAATGCAACTTTTTTAGTCCGACCTGTATCAGACCCACATTTAAAGAATAGGTTGTGTCTAGCAGGGATTCCAAATATCGAATATCCTCTTTGAATGAAACATGGCAACGTAGTGCTCCATATATGAGATCCGACCTTGACCTTCCACGAACCCCGGCAATTTTATTTACAAGTGATGTATTTCTTTAATCTTATAAACGTAAACATAACACAAAGGATTTTTACATGATTTCTAATCTGGTTCCGATAAGTGACGATCCATATAATATTGCACACTGACTTACGGGCATTGCTGTAAGAACATACAAACATAATCGCATTTACATATGGAAATATGTACCTCAATTATAGTATAGTATAATCCTATTTTATTTGCTGCAATCGACGCAATTACGAAATCGTTGTACTTGATTCTGTATTTCTATGTGTACCTATCCTACTGGGGTCAATCACCGCCAAGCTTCATGAACTCGGCGGTACTTGTTGCTCTTGCTGATGTGTAGGAAATCGATGCTGTTCGTTACTGTTAACAGTGGCACTACCATCACCATTACCACCATTGGGCTGTTGCTGTTCTGAGTCGCTTTTGACGCCGGTACTGGCAGCCAAACGGAATGCCGCCTCATGGGAGCGGAGAATTGCTTCGGCCTGCTGATGCATGCGAAGAGCGGTTTCTGGATGGTGGTGACTGTGTTGTGAATGGGCTTGCTGAGTACTAGGAGCCACTGCGTGCTGTGAATAAGTTGACGCTTGATGATGCTGTTGCTGATGATGTAGGGCCTCTATCGCATTTATTCCTGCCAAAGCTGAGTCTGGTTCTAGGGAGCCACGCATCATGTTTACGTTCATGTTCATCGTAACGGACGATGCGTTAGCTGATGACTCGTTTTGCATTTGCAAGTTCGGCACATTTATATTCGGCGAACGGCGAGAATGGGAATTGTTCCCAGGGTGAGAGTGCCCGTGCCCTAACAAATGTGACAACTGCTGCTGATGGTGCTGTGGTGCCTGCTGCTGCTGAAGATGGTGAGGGTGCTGATGGTGAGGCAAAGGATGTTCGCCGAGCTGCGAAGAGGGCCAAAACAAACAATGATAATACGATTAGTTGTATACAAGAAATCGACAAAAGAGATAAGCGAATGTCACACATTTAAGATTTAATTTTTAAATTTCGATTTAAGAACATTTGCAATGGCTTCGCTAATCTCTTATTTTAGTTACCATATCTTACATGCTGTTGGTGTTGGAGGGAGTGAGAATGCGCTGAGTGGCCAACAAGCGCCGTAGAAGCATTGTTGGGATTGTTCATACGCATAGCAGCGGCAAGGTTAACCACAGCAGCTTGGACTGCCGCACTAGGGACATTCGAACAGTCAACTCCCTCCTGGGGTCGGGATGCTGCTACAGCTGCTGCTGCTGCTGCCATAAGCGACATTCGATTGGCAACGTGGAGCCCGGTATCCATACTGTATTGGCTAGAGTTGGGAAGACGCAGCTCATGGTTCAATTTGCTCGAATTGCAGTTGTTGTTGTTGTTCGTGCAAACATTGTTGTTATTTGTGCTGCTGATATTATTGTGGCTACTGTTCTCGTTTTCACTCAGGCCCTGATCGGGATCGTGGTCTTGATCTTGATCGGAGGTTGATGACGACGAGAGTCGTCCGTTCGAAGAACATTCCGAGTTTGCTGATGGTGACGGGCACTTTGAGTTGGATCCCCCTGAATTTGTCACACCCATTGGCAGTACGTTTCTCGGCTCTCCAACTGCCATTCCGCTGACACTGCCGGCGGCTATAGTGGCCGCTAGTATGCTCTCACGCTCTCGTTGCTCTGCTGCAGCTCGGGACTAAAGTTTAATATTTAAATATACACATATACATATTATTATTATGCTAGTTAAAATAAGGAAAGGTTTCCTGGAATAGTAGCCTAATTTAAGCATTGAGAAATTTTCTTTTGTATACCCAGATTGTAGAGCCAGAGGAACGCTTTTGATGCCCCTGCAAATTAAGCGTTCCTATGGGAGATGTTGATGCTATAATTTGTAACAGAATTTTCTGTCGAGTTTTGGAATATATGTACTTATTAAAAAAAAGAAATTTCTAACTTTTAGTTTGAGTATCTACATATGTGTACATATGGTAACGAAATTGATTTTCTCACAAAGACTTATTTTTCGACCGCGACTCCTAGTTGACAGATTTTGATATTTTTTGGCCGAGTCGCATACACGAGAAACGAACATTTCTAGGTTTGGTTGAATCGTCTTCAGAAAAAAATATGCTGTCCGGATCTGATCCTGATACCATCAGTAATAATAACATTTCTGAACATTTTTAAATAGCTCAGGAAGCTTCTTATTGAAGCCCAGTATCAGCAGTACAATCAATTTAAGGTTTTAATTGGGTTGGGTTATTATTCGTAACATACCAAGACGTATTGAGCCGCGAACTGATGCTTGGGATCCATACGCATCGACTCCATATGGGTAAGCAGGCCTGTGGGAGATCAAACAATGATTAGAAGGCCTGTTCGGTAAACAATTTTCTTTACTACCATTTTCATGAGTGAAAACAGCCTGGCACACACTACAGGGCCACATGCGGAGGCTATTGGGGAGCTGGGAGGTCTCGGCGTGGCAAGCTAGATGCTTTCGCAGAGAGCCTTCATTGACGTAATGCTTGCCACAGACTGGACATGGATGATTAGCAGTTCTTCGTTTTCCCAGGTAGCTGTCGCTGAGGATTGGTCCACTCCCAGTTGTGGGATGTGTCGGTATCCTCGCACAGGTGGAATCGGATGTACATTGTGATCCAATTGGTCCGCTCCCACTTACACTATCATTTCCGTTGCCCCCCGCACAATTGATGATCTCACTAAAATGTGATGCAGCTGCAGGGATCGAGGTTTTGAGGTGTTTATGTTACAACATAAACTTGGAGTTTCAAAGCCTGCTTTAATCTTACCTGTTCCACTTGGTGGTGGGCTTTTTTCTTCATGAACGTGTTTCATGTGGTCCATGAGCGCCTCGGTACCAAGAAAGAGCTTGTGGCACACCGGACAGGATGTTGCATTGGGACCGCCGATGAGTGCTGCATGCTGCTGCAAGACACCAAGATGCAGCTGTAGCTCCTGTCAGTAATATGCGGCATTTGTTGGTTGTGATGATGGTTGACACATTAAAAGGACAGATGAGATCGATAGCGATATCAAAGTCGATGTCGAAAGATAGAAACAAATAATAGAATGCCACACGGACGACACCGTCGTAAATGAGAGTGAAAAATGTAGTTATTGTTGTAGTTGTGATTGGGTCAATCTTAACTATGTATTATTGGATCAGAACTCACTTTAGATGTATGCGTCCGCAGACTGGACTCAGTGGCAAATCCCTTTCCACAAATATTACAGTGAAATGGACGATTCTTGGCACGTTCCACTTGGGCGTCATGATTTCGCAGGTGTTGTTGCAGATTGGAGAGCTGTATGAAGGCTCGACCACAGTCGGGCAAGTGGCATTTGTAAGGGCGTTCTCCTGCAATTGTGTATTTAATAAATATTTTAATATTTAATAAATATATAATAAAATATTATATAATATTATATTATAATTATATATATATTTATATATATATATATATTTAATTATGTATATATATTTAATTATGTATATTATATATATATATAAAAGAAAGTCATGTTAGTTAAAAATTTATAACTCAAGAACGGCTGTACCAATATGCCAATATGCACTATAAAACGTGGTACAACAAAAAGAAATCCTCGAATTCGTGCTTCTCAATCACATTGAGTCGACATGTACATATGTCAAAATAGATGTATGTCAGATATGCTTAACTTTCATTAGTTTTAACAAAGCCAAACTAACTATTATTGTTAACTATTAACAAAAACGCATAAGACTTGGAATAACAAAAAGCATCTCGAACAACTAAGTAATTTTGTCCATTAATAAATGGTTGAAAAGTTGAGTTTTTAAATACAATTTTAGGTGAAGTGAAGTTTATTTAACAACTAGCTGACCCGGCGAACTCTGTTCCGCCTTAAAGGCAATAAATAAACAGATTTTGGAATTAATTTTTTTTTTTTTTTAACAACTTTTTAATACATATGTATGTATGTATGTATGTATGTAGTTTGCTCTTCACTTGAGTACCTTAAGGCATCATTTGGCATGCGCTCTAAAGCACTAGACGGTCCTGGGATGAAACTGAAGATGACGGAAAGGGGAACGGGATATAATGTATTTTATACTCTCCAATTATTTTAAAAATACATTTTTTAAACGTAGTACTATTCGGCTCACTTCTCACCCAAGCTAGCACAATGTGTCACAGTGAAGCGTGACCGGGCCCGTCTAGTATTTAATAAAATAGTAGCTATTCTTATTGGTGCTGATCACACTCTACGCAAACTCTCTTTTGAAATTTACAGGGAAAGAAGATCTGAAAATCGGATTCTTCAAACCCAAGGCTCAAAGGGAAAACGAAATTTTAAACGAAAAAAAAAAAATATGTATGGCCTTAATGTGACTCTGCCCGGAGACGTCGCCAAAATAGCTGAAGGCGCGTAATTGACTGATTGACTTCGTTTTAACGAGATTAAACAGCAAGCTCTCGAAAATGACGTCTAGACCGTCATGAAAATCCCTTTGGTACCAAACCGAAACAGTGCAACTGCGAAGCTTTTTAAACACAAATGCACTTCTCCGGAAATTACGCATTTTAGATTTGAAGCAAAATTAATTTCATTTGAACGCGCAATTAAATGAAAAGTGGGGGTCAGTCGGGGAAGTGAATAGGCCACCGGCGACCGGGGACATAGAACCTGAAGTCTAAAACGTTTAAGCTACTTAGAGTCACTTTGCTTTCCAGTAGCATTAAACACGAATAAATAGTTACAAAGTGCAGTCGTGTAGATGAAGTTGCGGTCACCGTCGAGACATCGTCAGACATAGACATAGCCCAGGCCCACTCCACGCTTCTCGGAGTAAAGCCAGCGGCAACGAGAGCAGAAATTGCAGCAGTGTTCACACCTTGCGGCACGTAGCGCCACTTCATTTGACCTGTCACTTTAAACGCCTTTAAATATGCGATGGAGTAACGTTGACTAGCTTGGAACTTCGCTCTGCGGCTTTGGGCCACTTAATGGCTCGCTATCCATTATATGTCGCGCTTGTTAGCAATGATGTTTTTCCTTTGCGCCTCCTTAACCTTTAAGAAACCGCCTGAGACACTATTGTCTAATTACCCCAGGACCAGCACAACGGACCAGGCAGGCAACCCAACTGGCAACTGGCAACCGTCCGTCGTTCATAAAGAGGTAAAATGCGACATCGTCGCAGAGGTTGCTGTTGCTGTTGTCGTTGCCATTCCCGTAGCTGAGTTCCGTTCCATGCTGCTGTCGCTATGCGGCCGTTATCGTGGCAGGGCGCAAACTGGTTTATAATTAAAGCGTATTTGATTTCTATTACAGTATTTTCACAGGAAAAAAATATATTTGTATGTAAAAACGATGCGCAAAATACAAAAAATAAAAAAATAAAAAAATCTGGCAATTGTAAAGTTGCAATCAGGTGTGATATAATTTGGTTGAGCAGAACGGAAGACGGTGGAACTTGAATGGGCCAGGGCCTGGGTCTATCAAATGACATTGAATGCAGCTAATGACGTTGAATAATTTCAGTTGTTGTTCTCCGCGACCTGGCGTGAACTCATATTCCTAGACCTATTCATTCTTCGCAGCTGTCTTCTGTCGAAAAACGGGCTGCTCGAAAAGCACTCAAAGTTTATTTAATTATCTTTGTCATTGGCATTTGCATTTGGAAATGGGTGTTGCCAGCATTAAAAATATTTGCCGAACGCAGGATACACGGATACGAATACGAATACGAACTTGCAAGTCCATAAGATAGGGACAGAGGCAACGGCAACGCTGACTGGTGGGTGAGAGGGAGACAGTGACCCATGGCAGTAGCAGTTGGCAGTAGACGACTGAGTGCCGATGAAATTATGAGTCTGGGGCTCGGACTGAGGCTGCCGGCCGTTTTTAATTAATCAAGAACGAGCACTAAGCATTTTTCATCAGCTTTGTAATTACAATTAGAATGAAGAAGATAAGATCAAATCAACAAGGAATAAGCACATAATAAGAAAACATAAATTGTGATAGAAAAAATTATGTCATGGGATGGGATAGAATGGAATGGAATGGATAAAACGGAAACGGATCTAGGAGTCCTGCATTCACTACGATGATGCCTTATTTCTTGTTATTTCTACGCACCCACTCGTACAACGTACCTACATATGTACTATTATATGTACATACATATGTACATATTTATGTCTAAACTTACCTGTGTGCAAGCGCGTGTGCTGCTGGACATGGGACAGCTGCTTAAATCTACGATCACAGTAAGAGCATTTGTACGGCTTTTCTCCAGTGTGGACACGAATATGCTGAACGAGCTGGTGATTGCTGGAAAAACTCTTCATGCACTGTTGGCACTGGTGTGGCTTGGTGTCCGTTCCGGGTGTAGCATTGCCACCCAAGTTAGGCGTGCCGGTAACTCCGTGCGTCGCCAGTCCGACGCGAGGAATTTGTTGTTGTATTTGCTGCATGGCGCTTTTGTGCATAAAAAGCTGAAAATGCAAGTAACGCGTTGAAATAGTGCCAGTCAGATTCATTTGAAAATAAACGCCAGGAGGCTTTGCACTTCCCAACCTGCCTCGGCAGAGTAGGCTTCTTAAGTTCATTAAATCTTAATGTTGTTCCTGTTTTAGGCACATTGTACATATGGCATGTACATAGGTGCGAGTATTTGTAGTATATATATGTATGTTGTTTGTCCCAGCGGGTACGAAAAATAAATGTAACGGATGGATTTAAACATTTGGTCCCTACCTCCATGGGCAAACTGCCTCCGCGGCGGTCTCTACCGGTTTCATTTATAGATTATCTCGGCTATATTTTTGCATTTTTTGATACCGTGTGGTATATGTACATATATACACATACATATGTATACATTTACTACGTATGTACATACATATTTTTTGTCTTGTTTTAAAGCGATTTTTATAAAAATGTGTATCGTTGCATGTTGTACAAGTGAAAAACATGTCAGCAAAAGATCACCTTTTTGTTCAAACCGAAAAAGAAAGAAAAAAACCAAAACTATAAAAGGTAAATAAACACTGCTATCAATGGTGATCTAGAAATACGAAATCTAGAAATCGGTGTTGCTCACCTTGCGAGGCCGCAATAATTGCTGATTTTTAACTAATTTTTAATTGGGGCCAAAAAAATCCAAAACACAATAAAATATGAAAGAATGTTTATCTTTGGGGCCGAATACATATACACCCTCAACCGTTTTCGTCAAATCAAGATTATGAATAACAAGCTTTAGATTTTAGAAAAATAATACAAATAAATATTTACTAAGCCATGATATATGTAAATGGGAGTCCAACTGGACTACTCTCGGCTATTTATGCATCTGGTGAGAAGCCCAAAAAATAAAATATACAAAATTAAAGAACGAAAAAAAAGGCCAAGCGGACAACGATACCAAGTCCGATACCGATACCGGCTGTTGTTCTCCAAGAGGTAAGTAGGTGCATTGTGAGAGCGAGGGCGAGCCTGGATGCTTGCGTACGACGCTCTCTGGTTGGTTGGCCAAGTGGCCGATGTTTTGTTTTCACTGGTAACGGCGGTAACAACCTCCGTCGTTTCGCCACAACCAGTCGTTTTTGGCCGAGACAGACTGCACTTTTTATTCATTTGGCTTTGGTGAGTAGTCGTACATGCACAGGAACAGATAGAGGCGGACACAACTACAGGCGTCTTTGCCCCTTCGCTTCGTCTTTGAATCGCATAAAAATGGCGAACGAACTCCACAGGACTATGTCCAGAACCAGCCAACAGCAGTTTGCGAATCGCCGGCAAATGAGATTGCGATAATAAACGGCGAGGAGAGGCGAGGCCACGCCAGGCGAGGCGAGTGCGATAGAAGAACAGGTCCAGCACGGCATGGCTGGGCGTTTCTGTGTGGGCTCTTTGTGTGCGTGGAGTTGTGTGAGGTGGACTGGACCTGGACGCGAGCCAGAAGATGTGAATAAAGCGAAATAGCGAATAGATTGTGTATGTATGTATGTATATATGCATACATACATATGTACACACTAAGATATTTATGTGCATATTCTGTGCATATATATATACATATGTACAAAAGAATTCTCACGAAAATGTAATTCTGTATGCGATGGAACATGTACAAATGTACATATGTACATACATATGAGAGTTACAAAAAAAACTAAAAAAAATTCTTACAATTACTAAACTCACTGCGAATACTGAAACTGAAGCGCTCGCTGAAAAAATTAAAACAAATAAAGTGTTTTCTTCTCCCGACTAATATAATGAGACGAAAATGAGTTTACACTTCCATGTTTTTAGCTTAGGTAAATTTTTCTCCTTTCATTCCTTACTATATCTATATATTTGATAGCCTTCCCGCATATCGTATTTCGTATTTCGCTTGAAATGTCCACGTTGTGTTCTTCGTTTAAGTCTTCGACCCCAATCTAACATACAGTCATAAAGGGATGGGCCTACCAGCAGGGTAGTAGTATACAAATGCATTTACAAGCCTATACCGTCATTCCCTATACCTTAGGGGTAGCAGGAAGGCGGTGACCACGTTTCCCCCTGTTGGTCGAAGGTGAACTCAATAAAATAAAAATGGTTGCAAAAAATTTGTGGGGTGGTGTCAGGGTAGTCTCTATGCATGTATGGGTAGCAGTTCTATAAGAAAAGACAGTGTCGGTATTGGGGGTAGGACGATGCTAAATTAATGCCGTTTGCCTAAGCTACATACATAAATATGTACATACATACATACATATGCACATATGTATGGATGACGACACCCTTGAAAATTTTGAAGAATTTCCCCATTAACAGCTTTAAAACAAACATATAGTCTATTACAGTAACCGAAAGACACGCATAGTACAATATAGTTTATAGAAAATATTCTGGAGATTTTGGATAAAGGCATCTGTGTCTTCAAATGGAAAAAATTTCCTGAGTAAGCTTTTTAATTTTTAATATGACTCATACATGTACGTATGTATGTATGTACATACATACATACATATGTATTCATTTTGTTTTTGTAGAGCCTGCAAATCCTTAAAATTTTTTGTTTTTACGATTAATTATCATTGGGTGCTATCTTGTTTTGGATGAATAATAAATAATGATCACATGTAGATATGTACATATGTGTGTACATATATATGTATAACATATGTAAGTTTATTTCAAATAATATTCGCCCAACTTCGAGGACTTTCCTTAGAAAGTCATGATTTTTTAGGCCATAACAAATGAACCAGATTGCGATGCATTTGTTGCGGTTGTTGTAGTTACTAATTTCCATAAATAAATATCTTTATAAGGGGATCCTAATATGGAAATAAAGGTGCACATTTAATGTCCTTATCTGTGATTTTGTTTTCGATGAAAGAGGAAATATGCAAGTGGATACGATACATTTTCTTGAGAGTTATGCTCCTTTGAAAATTGAAACGCATCGACAACCATCCGAGTGCATATCTAAAAGGCTCATTATACACTAATAGTATTAATGGTATGTGCAGTCAAATGGATTAGTAATCGAATAAATAAGTGTTCATCCGATTTGACAATGTGTCCCTATTGGCATGGCGAGCCGCTGTGATCGGCGCCTATATAATCAAAGTACAATAAGAAATTAAAATGTAACCAATAGTATGTAAACTAAAGTAAAACAATGCAATATTGTCAAGAAATAAAAAGTTTATTGCTAAAAATTTAAATGTTACCGGCTGCTGTTGTGTTACCAGTTTTTATAGAGAAAAGTGAAACTTAGGCTAGAATTTAAACTAATAAAAAACATAGGAATATAAATCTTACGTTAATTAACGTCACATTTAATGTGTGCACAGATCATTATTGAAGCGTATCGGAAGCACAAAAAAAGGAGCTAGTACTTCTTCTAATCGGTCCAGATAGCGCTTCTTACTTCGAGCTACATAGGTTTTGCTAATGTTCATTTTTTTGAGTGTTTTTTTGTGTGTGTATGGGTGTGTGGCACTATGTGCTGTAATCTGAGAAGTGTTGTGTTAGTGTTGTAGTGGTACAATTGTTGTGTTTGTGTCTTTGACGAGGAAGAGTACTATACACAACGGAACAGATGCCAACTCACTCGTTGCAGGGTTGACCAACATTCTTCAAGGGTGCGTTCACTGATCGCGGCTGCGCTGCTCGACCGGGATAGCTGAAGCTGCAACGGTACAAAATGTTTACAAAATTATTAATAACAATATACAAAGTATTGTTGTACATATGTACATACGTATGTACATACATATGTATGTTTATGTAAGTAAATTATTTTCATTTAGGTTTTGTTTAGAAAGGACAATAAATAAATAAAATGAGACTCCGCAGTTTTGTTGTTTAAATACATACATATGTATGTATGTACATTATGTATATACATACATATGTAGATATAAGAAAAGAAATGTTTCTATTCTTATTATCGAATCATTTCCTTAACTATATTACAAATATCTTACAATATTTACCCTAAGAGTTTGACGTTTATTGGAAAAGAAAAATAATAAAATATTAAATAATAATTTCATATACATATATGTACATATGTATGTATGTATATATTTATGTTCTATGTCTCCATGCCAATAACTGAATAAACAATAAATAAATATGTTAATAAACATATCGACAGGCTCCAATTGAGATTCGTATCGAATTGGCAAGATGACAATTGAGCATTAAATAAACTAAAATAAAATTAAAAATAAACTATTGTCTATGAAAGGTGGTTTAATCAGTTTGATCTAATTAATTATTTAATCTAATTATCAGTTAAATAATGAAAACTTCAAATCGCAAACCAATAAAAAAAAATCACGTAGGTTTAATATCAATTTTGAAAAGTTAGGTTTCAATTGAAAATTAAAAATTACATCGTGCTCCTCTTCATAGTCAAGTGTCATTGTGTAAACGAAACCGATCAAGTTAGCCGATCGTAAAACGAAACGAAACAAAACGGAACGAATACAACACACAGCTCTTTGTTAATTATTAATTTTTGGTTTTTGGTTGAGATTCAGAGTCGCGCACGTTATTCTGTTATTTGTCAGATTGGATTTGGCTTGGGTTTGGTTGGTTAAATTATCATCAACGTTATCTTCACAATTGGATCTGGTATTCTCCACTGGACTGGATAAGATTGGTGCTATAAATTAAGCAGCCGAAGGTAAATCCAACCAGCACAACAATCTAACCAGCCTTGCAGCTTGTTTATTTGTGGGTTTCGTTTCGTTTTCACTCATACGAATATGCATATGTATGATATGCATGCGGGGGGGAGGGGAGGCAGACGATGAATGCCCTGAAAGACTATTACAGTCAGAATTTCAGCTGTACTCGTGGCCACTTTATTCCTTAAATTGTTCGGTTTTTTTTGTAGTTTTATTTTGTAGTTTATAGCGTTGTTGTCAATCAAATTTACAGTTTCTCGCGACCACGACAACTTTGGCGAACGGATTTATTGAAGTTAGAAGCGCGGAGTCACACAACCTTACGGTCCGATGTCCTTTGAACTTCTGCCGGTAGTCGGTAGTCCTTGGCGATGCAGAGACGCTGCGCTTATCATCCACAAACGGGACACTGTGCCCGTACCAGGGTCTTCTTCTTATACTATCGCGCCGTCGTCGCGTCGCTGTCGTCGACGTCAGCTCCTAATTCTGCGTCTCTTTCTCTGTTCCTGTACAACGTAGAGCGCTACGCTATTATTGTTTTCTTGAAGAAAATATGCGCTGCGCGAGTAAAGTTATAATGAAAAAAAGACAGACCCAAAAAGCTCCCCAAGAATGAGAAAAAACTCTTTCGCTCTCTTTTTTCTAAAGGCATAGAATGTGGAAAGACAAGGCAAGAAAAGGCAAGGAAAAATAAAAACGAAACGTCTGGCGTAGGAACAACGAAACGAATTTTCGTGCTTGTGTAGTTGTGTATGTATGTATGTATGTATGTATGTATGTATGTAGGTGTGTGTGTAGTATAATACTAAACTTGCGCCCCCCAATTCTAACCCCCCGCATCATAAGTTATAACTGAAACCAGTTAAGGATTCACGCGCGCATACACACACACTAACAAACACACACTGTGATAAAGGAGGAGAAATTGCGAATGTTAATAGAACGAACGCAAGCGAACACTCACGAATGGGGTTACTTCAAGAAAAAGCACAGCGCAAAAAACTAAGCAAACGATAAGAATATACATATTCTCGCTCTCACTCTATTCCTTCTCTCGTTTGCTCTCATCCTACTATTTCACTTCCCTGCTCAACCCCTTTTTCAAATTTCCATCCCCTTACCAGACTGACTAGTCGATATACTACATACATACGTATGTATGTATGAATGTACATATTACATAGCGAGGGGTCAGGTCTTGGGTCTGGTCTGGTCTACGTGTACAGATGTCCAAGAAAGGAAAAAGTCTCAAGCGGTGCAAGAAAAAGGGCTGTTGGTATCATTTAAACGCCAGGAATGCCAGGAACATTACCCCTTTCACTTCAGGGTTTAACCAAGAGGAGAGCTTTTTAACCCCTCAAAAAGGGGAAAGTAAGGTAATAGCTAACCATTGCGGGCTTGCCGTTGGGATATTTTGAGAGTTTCTCTTAATGCTTCGAACGTTAGCCATTGGAAAAGAGAACACTCGGATCAGGAAGCTCTTTGGACACTGGAAAATACTCGTACGTGGCTCGTGGGGTTGTGCAGTACAAAAACACGTACATCCACACGAATGCGTCAAAATATCGGTGGTCAAAGCCAAAGCCGTTCACTTTGAAACTTTGAAGTAAGAGTAGAAAGAAAAATAACTTTCAAGGACATCAATAAGGAAATCTACTGGTCCACGTTGTGCATACATACATACTCTATGTGTGTATGTACATGCATATATGCATGGAAGGTACATCTAATCGAAAATATTATGTACTGCTATGCTTAGTTCTCTGTTTCAAGTGAAAAAAATGCTTTGTTACAAGGAATTATTACCTGAATCTCGTTGGCCATCTTTTCGTTGTTGTATTTAGTTTCGGGAGTAGAGCTGCCCCCCGATGGCGTTATTGAGTGCTGAGGCGACTGCTGACCTTGTGATAACGGTTTGCTGAGCATTACCGTTCCAGGCCCTGGACTCTGTAGCTGCCGGTGAGGCTGTGCATGTGGTTGCTGAAGACCTCCTGAAGTCTGCTGTTGAGTTTGCTGATTGGATTGCAGTTGATCTGCGCCGACGCTACTAGTGCAGGTAACACTTGCAGCGGCATCCGGGCCGGCGCCTGTGGCGTCACCCGCATCGTAGAAGTCACCAGTGTATGCCTGCTCCGTCTGCTGTTGGCGGCTTTCATCGAGACGCTGCGGCTGTTGGTCAAGCTCTTGTTTAGGCTTGATGACGGGATTTAATGAATTGTGGCCATAGTTTCTGAGCATGTTGGACTGATCTGACGGCGGCGAAATGTTATTCTGCAGAGCTGTAGACTTGAGGTGGGCAGCGGCGGCGGCAGCAGCCGCGGCATTGAACAGCAGGTGATGATTACTTAGCTGCGGGGCTGGCGCCGAGAGCTGACCCCTGAAGGAATCAGGGCCATAGGGCTGCTCGACATGGTGATGGTGCTGCAGGAGGTGGCCATGTTGGTGAGGTCCGCTGGACTCGATTTTGGTGTTTAGGGACGGGTTGTTGCTATTGCTGCTGTTGCTGTTAGCCGTGCCATCTGAATTGGCATTGGGGGGTAACTGGTGATCCTGATGTTGCGAGATTGTCGGATGGTGGGGCTGTTGATGCTGGTGATGGTGAAGCTGGTGGTGGTGCTGTTGCTGCTGTTGCTGTTGCTGTTGGTTTGGAGGAGTGTGTTGATGAAGCGCTGTGTGCAAGCCGAATGGCGCGCGGGCCTGCTGCCAGAAGTCTGCGGCATCCATTTTGAACATCAGGGTGTAGGTGGTCGGGTCAGGAGATTTTTTTTAACTTTTTTTCTGTATCAATTTCCTATTTCTGACCGACCTTAGATTGGGACCCGCAAGATTAGAACTGGCCAGTCCAGTGGGAATGGTTGGCGCTTGCCCACAGCATTTGGATTTCATATAAAATCACACCCTATAAAGAAGAAAAAATATTTTAAAATAAACGTATCCGAAACGACATAATAAATATAAGCACGGGGTGGATAGGATTATTTTTAATCAAACGCATTAAACTGTTATATCTCATAGAGATGCTCAAGACCTGTTGTCTCCTAAACAAACGGCAGTCAATAGTGGAAGACGAGGGCAGAACAGGGCATTGCTATGGAGCTTCAATTTGTGCCATATATGTATGTACATATGTACAAAATTTACTCCACTCTTATTTACATAAAGACGCAAATAGTACTTCAAATGTGACTTGAAACATCCTGCAGTTGCTTTTGATCTCAAAATGCAGATTTGCACATTATTCATTAACTCATAGTATACTATAAATGCAATAGGATAAATAAGATAATTTTTTGTCTGGTGTCTGAAAATTAAACAATTTCAAAACTCTCAAACAGCCCATGGACAGAGTACTATGAATTCAACAGGCGCCAACTATAAAGCTAGGATTCATATCGAAGCAGCCCTGACTGAAAATTTCTTTTGAAAAACAAAATAATACAACCAAAAATTTGTCGTTTTCATTTTGCCTGTAATAATTGCCGTATCGTTAGATTAAAAATATACATATGAAGGTGAAAGTTCTTTCTTGGTCTAATGTCTCGCAATTTCTATTTTATCTTTACGTATTTTCTAATCTCGTATGTTTGCATATGTACATGTGTATATGTACTTATGTACATATTTATGTTTACGCAGGATAGATATATCCAGCTCATCTTTTATCACAATTTGTCTAGTCTCCCATACGTGTCTTGGTGGAGCGATAAATAATACATAATCGTATTTTTGTACATATGCATACATATGTATATGAACATAATATAAATCTACTCGTACTCCCCCATGTAAAGGCGCACGGGGAAGGAGGAACGATCGGCTTTTTTTAAGGGCGGTTGCTCTTTTGATACTGTGCAATACTCATTCAACACTGACTTGTCACAATATATTTGAAAATATATATTTCGGCTTTATTTGATCACTTGGACTCAATTTAATAACTGTTAAACTTCGCTGGACTGGTCCATTACGTACTCGTGCTCATATTCCATTAACTGGGACCGGCTATTTATCAATCTATAAGCCAATACAATACATATACATATAAGTATGTACTGTTTTAAGCACGGCCACGGTTACGGTCATTAGAAACGAAGCGGACACGGACACGGCCACGGCCACGACTATAACTATAAAGTTGTTCGCAGTTAACTACCGATAACCTGGCGGCACGCGAGTCATTGAAAAACTAATTTTGTCGCCGCCTCGGCGAAGTATAAATATGACTGTTGCTTGGGGTTCAGTTCAGACACATCTCGCTTAGAAATAGAACTTGTACTTGTACACAAAAGCGTGAGTCGGCCCGGCCTGGAGTAGAGTTCGTTGGCGGCGCAAAGTAAGCCAAACGTCTTCGTTTTTGACCTCAACGTTAGCATCTTCGGCAAAATATCTTCGCCTCGTCTTCGTGTCCACTAACACTAACACCAACATCCATCTGCTCTGCTCCTAGAAGCTCTCGGGCTCTCGAGCTCTGCTCTCTTAACTTGCTCTTAGTTGAGTAGGGTAGACGAGCAAGCACGTCCGTGTCAGTCAAGCAGGGAAACAGCAAGGAAACATGCTCTGCACAACGAATGATGCCTACTGGATGGATCATTCCGAGTCACAAAGAAATCATCTGGGAAAACCATTGGCTCGCAAGTCGTGTTCGGTAATAGTACGTTTCATTATTTTTAACTCTTAAGTAATACTACATATATTGCATTTGATTTTCATTCGGTTTGTGTTTTTGGAGAAGGTTGACTTACATGATGTGGCACTCACATTCCTGATGCATCCTTGATCCTCCTCGAAATGCCAATCAATGCCTCCAGGCATGAGAGGATAATTTACTCCACGCCAATAGTATCTCTGGTTATAGCTATTTTCACTCGATTCTTAAATTTAGTTATCGGCTTAGTTATGTGTATGTGTATTATTACATTACTTAGTTATGCATTATTGAAAGTTATTTGAACATAAGGCCGGAATAAGGCACACGTTGCGGTTTCGCGATATCGTAACTTCGTAATGGTAGTTTACTAGTGACCGTTTTTTTGTTCAAACTCGTTGATTGCTCGCTCCAATTTGGTTTAGACTTCGATAGTTTTAGTTAAAGATTTTTCGTAAATTTTACATCACAATTTGTTGCCTTGCCCGATAACTTTGTTTATTTGTATGCCCAAAAATATCACCCAAATGTTTAAATATATTTTTTCCCTCCTCAGGCATATGTTGGTATAAAAATATAATTAAATATAATACAAAATTCTAAGCCCTGTCTAGCTTTTTGCCCCTGGCTTCCCCAAGTTTTTTTTTTTTTTTAATATTTAAAAACTAAATCCAAGTTAAATATAGTCGTATGTAAATTATGTCTTCTTCGATTTATCAAAGTCACTAATATTACACCTATGCTAGCTATACTTATCGGTTATATGGAGAAAGTAGTCTGCGTGTTTTAGTTCCTGTCGGTTATTGAGTACAGTACAGTTTCTACTTCGTTACGATTATAATACACATATTTAGTATTAGTTTCTGTATCAATCGGTTATTGAGTACAGTACAGTTCCTACTTCGTTACGATTATAATACACATATTTAGTATTAGTTTCTGTATCAATCTCTCTCCAAATACTTTAAAAACTCGAATACTAATATTTTGTTTATGCTTCAAAGTCTATTTACACAAAGTGATCGTACATTTGTATATATTTATGTATGTATATATTTATGTATGTGTGTATGGATGTATGTATGTATATTGTTGTATTTATGAATTTATGGTGTGGAGGTTCGGTGTATCTAGCTTTTGTGAAAAACGCTAGCTATAGGGTAAGTGATATTCCAAGCTGTCTGTTCCGGTGTCAGTGTGTCTTGAGTAGTCATTCAACGAATGTATTTTGTTGCTGTGGCTAGCGTACTGTCTAATATGTATGTATGTATGTATGCATGTATGTATGTATGTTCAGGGCATTTGTTCAATCCCAAAATCTGCACTTAGTTAATTTTATAATATTTGGTAATAATACAACTTCAAAGATTTATCTACAAGTCAAGTCGAATTATCTATATCTGTTCTCTAGGCCTGTTATATATCATTCCTTGTCATCCCATTCCCTGTTTAAAAATCTTGTTATATCCTTGGTGAGGTGAGGCTGGAAAAGCGTTAAATTTATGATTTTTCAGATTCCGTTTCACGTTCTTTATTTTGTTATTTTTAAATTAATTTTTTAATTTTTTAAAGTCTATTCATCCTTTTGTTAGGTTGTTTTGTACTTTTGATTTCAATTTCGCAACTTTATTATTATGAATTATTCCGTTTCCGTGGTTTCGATTGCCGAATATTCAAATTTTTGATAGATTTTAAACGGCTGGTGTTAGTTCTGGTTCTGGTTCGGGTTGGGGTTCTCGTTTATTGATTTTCGTTTGACTGAGTTGATTTTATATTTATCTATTTATATATTAATTATATGCTTGATTTTGGGTTGTTGCTGGTTTAATTGATCAGGTCTAGAGTTGATGTTGTTGTTAATCCCTTTTGTTGTAATAAGTATTGATAAAAAAAATCAGAAGTTATAACTGCATCCGTTCTATTGCTTTTAAAACTGAGTGATGGTTTGAGTTGAGTTAGCGTGGACTTCTATGGTGGCTATAGGTTTTAGTTTTAAAAACGTATTTGGTCTATTGTTTTTGTTAAAATTATGATGATCTGAAATCAAATGGGAAAAAACGGTCAGATACTTGACTCAGTGGAACAAAGCCCAAAGGGTATTAATTAAACGATGCCCGACAGATTCAATTTATTTGAATTTCAATGTGTGGTCGTTTTTTTTTTTTTTTTTTTTTTTTTCTAATAGGAGTCTAATTTTTCGTTTGTATCACAATCCACATAGCGTATGTGTGTAAGTTGAATAGCTAAATTATGCACATTTGAGAAATAAAAATGCTCCGCGAGGTCTGGACGATCCGCAGTCGGCTGTTCTACTCCATGGAATATTGCGTTTGTGAATGCGGCGTCCAAAATAATTGAGAATAAAAATCTGCCATCATCGCCTGCTGCCCCAGCGCAGCGTCGACGATGCATTGATGGATAGGAGAGAGAAGAGGTGGAGCAGCGGTTTGCTTATTATGAGATAAAAATTGTGTGCGATAAACAAAAAGCGACAGCAGCAGCAGCAGCAGCAGCAACAGCAGCAACAGCAGCAGCAGAAGCGGCGGATGTGGATGTGTATACAGATCCTTGCACTGGACCTGAGGCCCATCGCGAATGCTATGCCAGCGCCGGCGCTCTCCGAAAAGTGCAGTTGCAATGGCAGTTGCAGTTGCAGTCGTCGTCGCAGTCGGTGTCGCTGTCGCTGTCGGTGTCGCTGTCCAGGCATGTCCAGGCACAGAATGCTCCTGCTTTGCCATGCTGTCCAACGTGTGTGCTTGTGTGTATGTGCACAAAATTCGTCTGCTCCATACCACGTTTCGCATGCATTTTCGTAGCATCATCCCCTATACCGCCCCCGTCCATGGATTACTATCACACACACTCATACACATACACATACACACACACACACACACACACCTACGGTTAAAGTGCGGCTCAAGTGCAATTTTTGGTTGCATTTGGCTCTCCCGCTGCACTTTCTGTAGTAACATCCCTTATATGGCGGCTACAGGAATGACCAATGCAACAACCACCACCATAGATCCGCACTCCCCCCACCCAACCAACCTCCTTAGCCACCACCCGGGCGCTGCACTGGCTTCTGTTCTGCAATGCTGCACCCACAGTCAGGTCCTGGTCCTGGTCGGCATGCAAATTTGTGCACGATTTAATGTCTACTTCAAGGCCTCTCTCTCTCGCTCTCTCCCCCTCACACACACACACACACACACACACACACACACACACATACACGTTTTGTTGACTCTTTCTGTCTGGCTTATGTTTATGCGTTGCATTTTGTGCATGGATGTGTGTCTGTGCGTGTATCTCTGTGTGTATACGCTCTGGATGCATTTCCGGTCGTCGTCATGGCGCTATTGCATGCACATAAATGTTTATGCATTTATGTATGCATTCTACTGTATATATATAAATGCATACATCTGCTTATGTATGTATGTATGTATGATAAGCATATCCGAACTTTTAGGAAAAAGTATATACAAAAGCATATGCTTATATGTATGTAGATAGATATAATGTATGTATGTACATACATAATTATGTATATATAAACATATACTGTTCAACGCTGGCACGGCTGCCATTTCATTGATTATTGATTTTCATCTGTGCAGTGTCCATTTCAGAACATCGAACTACATCGATTTTGCTTAAATGCATAGGCCAATGTTACATCAAAACGAATGTCTCAACTCTTTCAAAGTAGCATGTGATATGCTATCAAGGTCGCGTTTCAGATGCAATGCAATCGGAGGCTAGTCTAATAACAAATGAAAAAATGCACTCCTCTACAATATGTACTGTCTAGTGGCCATACAAAAAATTAATCATGGCTGCCATGCTCTAGTCGATGCTTTACAATGTTTACGTTCACAATATAATCAATACATACATATGTATATACACATGTATGTATGTATGTATGAACTTATGTACAGAGAGGAACATCTGCATGAACTGCGCATTTATTAATTTATATTAATTCGAATAGGCGCCTGCCCCTGGTTTGAAAATATTCATAGTCAATACCATGCGCCCCACAATAAGTATGAGTATGAGTATGATCAGACACACTATGGTAAGAGAAATGTGGGATTATCGAAAATCAGCTTGAGAATACTGAAACCCAAGTTGGCGACTGGAAGAATATTCGAACATTCGAATTATTAATATCAAATTGGTGTTAAAATAAACGAGATAATTTTTATTTTCTAATTAATTATTATTCTAAGCTAGAGCTACAAACTCATTTAATTTCCCAGAAAGTCCCAATGTACCCGGGCACCCGTTGCTCTTATCTCTCATTGACACAATGAAGGAAATGTATTCCGGACGGACCTATGCTGCAATTTCGTTCGAATCGTATTACCCTTGTCATCAAAAATTGGTGGGATTTGAATTGACCATTTTGCCTATTTAGGTATGTATATCTTCCCAGTGAAGTTCAAGCTAATGATAGAAGGCATATATGTACATAAATATGTACATATGTACACATAGGTTATGTACGGTTAAAGGAAGATCAACTAAACTTTTGCTGATCGCCGAACTACATGTACCCTACATGTTCATTCACACATATGTATGTACATATGTACATATTTATGTATTTGGGTGCACAAGCCCCACAAACTTAATCCTTCCATTCTTGTAAAAGGTTCACCTAAACTTAGATCGTCGGCGTATTTAGGTATTACGTGTAGCATCTAGTCGGAATACTATAATTTTTTCCCAAACACACATTCTCTTAGGAAAGCAGCGACTCACTCTTTTTCTTTCTACATTTTGTTGCAAATCGCTCATCGCATCCTTCTCACGGCCGCTTTGCATCAATTGAGAATATCCTCATGCTCAGAAAATGTATACTAGGGTTGTAGTCGCGTTTTAATACAATTGATAGGGAATAAATAATTGCTAAGCGAACGGTGCGGGAATGTATAGTACATACATACATATGAACATAGGTAGCTCTGAAGGTGAAATTTATTTTACTTACATACAATATGTACATTGTATGTTTATACATATGTACATACAATATGTATGCATGTTCGCTTATATTCTGCTTTCTGTGACAATTTTAATGAAAGTTATTCTTTGTATTTTAGTTGGACTTTGAGATATGTAGTCTGGATATAACTTATAAACATCGCAGCATATAGGCATTTCATAGAGCTCAGCAACTAATAAGTCCCATCCCGGTCACCCACACACCACACCCTACACCCCACGCTTTCGCCAAAACGCCACTATGTATGTAGATGTAGACCCTAATGCCGCGACTGACGACTGAGTGGTCATAATTACGAGTATGTGGAAGTTTCCCCGTCTGGACTGCTGGACCAGACCACCACCTGCCTGCCCATGCAATTATCTGCAGCTCTATTGTACAATATATGTATGTACATACAAACATAGTACATTGCCGCCTGCGAATATTTGATTTCATTTAGGCTCGAATATTCACGTACGCACCACACACACACCACTCTCATCGGTTTAACAGAATTACAATTCTATGTGCATATATACATACATATACATAATTGTATATATGTACATGTACATATGTAATCGTGGTCGGTCCTGTTTAACTAATATATGCAGCAATATATACATATCTGTATATGCATTGTATGTATGTGCACTCTGCATGCAGCTGCCCCTGTTTAACATATGTACATAAATACATATATGTATGTATGTATGTATATGTATATAATTATTTATATGTATGTATAATAAGGAGCGCACACACACAATTGCACCGTTAGAATTGTTAATGTCAATATACACAAGTATACATATACATATGTATGTATGCATATACTTATAATAAGCATGGGTGCGGCTACATACATATGTACATACAATGCATTTAAATGTGCAAATGTAGTATATATTACATACATACATATGTATGCATGAATGTGTCGAATGCGTCTGGATTTGAAATTGGCAATGGCGAATGCATGTGCATGTCCGTGTAAGTATGTATGTACGAGAGTACGAAAGAATAATCATTAATTGTTCCAAAGTTGTTTTTTCCAATAGATTTTTAGATTTCACGCAGCGTACTGACACGACACTGAAACTGACACAAAACAAAACAAATCTTTATTTACATATATTTGGAACCTCAAGCAAATGCATTCTTTTGTGTTGCTGCTGGCCCTTCCATGTTGCTATGGGTAGAGGGAGAGGAGAGCCCTTTGCCTGACAGCCTTGGCACGATAATAAGAAAACACTTGGCATACTGGAACTACAATTTACAACTAAAGGGAAACTAAGTGGAAGTAGCGGCATCGGATCGGTTGCCTCGGGGAGTCGCGATCACGATTTGCGGTCAGCAGCAGATGGTGTGCCACTGACCCACCATCCATTGAGTTAAGCGATTGCGAAACTTCTTCCACGAGCAGAAATACATAAATTTAGCAAGAGCCCAGATGCGAATGGAATGGGGTATGGCAGAATCGTAAATATGCATTTATGTATCTGCAAGTGCACATCTGCTCCCGCGACAGCGACAGCCTTTCGAGGCAGGACAAACTTAAAAGAAACAGGAAGAAAATGCCCATTGCAAATAAACGCTACCCAGGGATAGGCCTATTATTATATGCTATATTCCTAGATCTATTCAAACATAAATATGTACATACATATGTATGTATGTATACTCGTATACTCGTTGAGAAGTTTCCCAAAATCACACAACCCAAAACACACCCTTGATGTTTGTGCGTAAGCTTTACCTACTCCGAACCCATGACAGATGCAGGACAACGGCTAGCGCTAAATAATAAAAACCAAACTGAGATTTTGATTTTAAAAAAATATACATGTACATTGTATATGTATGTTTGTGGATGTACCATATCTGGCATGGGCCAGAAAAGCGCAGACGCAGGCCACTAGATGCAGCAGCAACCCCTAAAGGGGTCGAGCAGGACATGACAATCAGCCCCAAACCATTATTGCGAAGCTCAATATGGATGAGCCGTTCACATTTCAACAAGAGCCAGATGGTGTTGGTCCGGTGCAAATACAGCTCCAGTGAATAACGGGACCAGGACCGGGACCTGTGATCAGCGACGCCGGCAGACAGGGCAGGGCAGTGGCAGGGCAGTCGCCAGGGGTAGGGTCGTTGTTGTTCATTAATTTATGCATAAAGCGGACAGCGAGCAGCGAAAGGGACATCAAGAGGTACGAGACCGTAGGACAGCCGCTGGGACAAATAAAAAGTAATCATTTGGGCAGGCATACATAGGTAGATAGGTCACGGATCCTAAAGCCAAAATACTATATTGTAGAAGGGTTGATGGATGGACACTGATTTGCCAAATACTTCCCAACCATCCCTCGAAGAGATCATTTACATATCACGTGTTCTCCTTGCAGATGCAACCGTACAATTGAGCCACATTTAACGGAGACACAAATAAATACTCGCCTGCACATGCATACATATGTAAATACATACACATTCAAATGTCTGTGAAGATTTTAACAGCAATGTTCTGAAGGTAGCAAAGCATCTGTGACCGCCTCAAATTTATTAAAGTATGTTATTGATCATCAAAAACAGTCGCCTCGCCTGTGCATATGTACATATGTATTCATCATTCGACTTTTATTGCAACGATCGGTCTAAAAACCAATCGGGTAATGATAATCCAATCAAAAGTTTTGTTTAGTGTAGTTACATGTTTTTGCACAGCTCAAAAGAATTTATTTAGAATTAGAACACTGTTTACATACATATCTGTCATAGGATTAATTGGTTAAAAAGAGGCAAAGATGTGTGGCTTCAAGGCTACTTAAAGTCGATGCGGGTTGTTCGAACTCAAGGACTTTTATGAATAAAGGTTATGGTTCTAGATTTAATCAATTATAAAGCATACATAAATAATCAATCACTGGTCGCACAGAATAGCAAAGTGTCAGAGAAATGCAAACGAAACTTGAACGACCAAATTAATGGTGGGTGGGGTGTGATGAAATGAAGAAATTCATAAAATGAAAAATAAAAAAAATAACATCGCAAGAAATAGGAAAGAATTGTACATGAAACACTGCCATTTTGTCTCTGTGTTCTGTGGCTGCTGCAGCCCCTATTCCGACCACCACACTCAAAAAATCCAACACTCCGACCCATCGACCCGTTCACGTTCACCCTGCATACACCCACCCCCACCCCCACTCCCACCCGAGCTCAGTCATCGTTAGTTGTAGTTGCCCTTTTTTCGTTTTTTCTTTCTGTGTTGAATAGATGTTGGCATGGCGCACTTCCTTCCGTAATGGCAACAGCAACAACAACAGCAAAGCTCCCGAGTCGGCCTTGATGGATGGCGATGGCAATGGAATGGCCATGCTCCAAGACAGACAGAGACAGGAAGCAAAAAAAGGGGACGGGATGGAGATCCCGCGCAAATAAAATGTAATTGAGGGGAGAACCAAGCCCAAGTCCAAGCCGAAGCCCAAGACCAAGACGATGCTGGCACTGACAAAACTTGGGGAGGTTGTTGGGTTTGGGTTGCGTTGGAAAGGAGTTGGGGGTGTAGGTGTGGGTGTGGGTGAGGGTATGGGCGGGGGTTTGCGCGGTTAAACTCCCATTCTACGAAACCGGACTCGGCCCAGTTCTCAGCAGTGCTAAAAACAATTTAAAATTTAATTTTGCCGAAAAGCAGAAAAATCAACAAAAAAAATGGAAGTGGGAATACGGAAAAGCGTCCGAGAAGGATGTGGCTGTGGCCCGGGAAAGAAAACGCGCTCACTTTCTTTCGTCGCCTTTTTTTCTGTGCTTCATAATCGAAGGGTATTTTGGTTACGTTGTCGTCTCTGACAAGTGAAATGATATTCCGCTAGGTTGTAGTACCAGTACCTTTTATAATGTAGGAGATTCGCCGGTTTCAAGCAGCCGGGATGGGATGGGATTTCTTGAATTTCAAGTACAAGTCCAGATTGTGGATTCTCTTCTTATATTCTTGTTGTTTTTGTTTTTGTTTCTGTTTCTTTTCCTTTTTCCTTCATTTTTATCTCTCCTCGCTTGTTTAATTGTCTGAAAAGTGGCGCAGTGGCCGTGGAGAATTAGCAGTGAGAGTGGGTGCAGATGGGGAGATGAGATGAAAATAACTGAAGGAAAAAAGACCAACAAGGAAAGTAAAAATCTTGAAAAGAATTCGACGAAACCGCCTGCCATTGTGGGGTTAGTGGTCATTTTACTTGCTAGCCGACCATCATACCATCCTCCACCCACCCCTTCTCATGGTACCGTAAGTCCGTATGTGCATCCATGGATACATAATATATAAATATCTCGTGTCATGGTGTTTGTGTTTGAGCTCCCACCAAACGGCTCGGCCAACTCTTATGCAATTTTTGTTGCATATTGAGTAGGGGTCTGGGAATAGTCTGGCCTTGTAATAGCGACTTTAGAATTTTTGTATCAAGAAATGCATTAATTTATTTGTCAGTTTGTTTTGTGACATAATCTATAATCATTTGTCAGTGTGTTGGTTAAGATTTTGTTTTTCATTTTTTTAATGTGTGTGCGTTTTCCGAGAGCAATGTCAGCAAGACGCACGGTGCCAAAATAGAAGAACAGAAGAAAAAAAACGAACGAATCAAATAAAAAAAACGATGATGTGCGTGTGGGCATGTCGCAATTGCTTGAATCTTAATCGTAAGAGGTACGAAATGACTGAATCAACACTGACAATTGGAACGGAGACAAGCGGGACAGCTAATAATTGCACTGTTCAAGAATATAACCGACAACTTTGAAAAGTTCTTCGAGCATTTACATCCGCTTCGATTCTTTGTCTCGCATTGGAGCACAAGCGACCCTCTCATTCGAAAGTGCTGATTGGTGGTATGGACCAAAAATGTCCTCATGGTCATGCGTTCAATTCCAACAAGAGTCAGATGGCAAGTGTTGCGGATCAAGGAAAGTTCAACTGGGTGGTTACGATTAACTGACGCACCTAAATTTTCATTATTAATTCAAAACTATTGAATGCGCGGTTGAAAACTCTCTTTTGTATTTTGATGAATATTCTTTAGTTAGAAATGTTTAATTTTGTTCTATTTTTTCCCGTTAGCTATGGGTAAAAGCTTTAGGCGTTTAAAAAAATAGATGCTAGTGCCACGACCCCCTTTTTGGGATTTTCGTCCCCAATTTGTTGTGATTGGCGGTTCAGTTACGGAAACTCATGTGTCTTGAATACAACCAGGATGACACCCCATATGCAGAAGGTAAATTAAATTAGGTCTCGAAAATTCGGAGACCGGTTCATCCAACAGAAAAAGAGATGATTTTGGATGTTAACACATATTAAAAAATGTGCGTTTTCATGTAACAGATATGGCCCCAAAACCATATCAGATATCTTATTTTGATATATCTTAATTGCTTTCTTATTCGCTGGAATATTTACCATGCTTTTCGGATATAATTTATATTTTCTGATCTGTGGATTTTTTGCAGCATAAACAACTGCGTGGGTCTATATGTTGCGTGTCACTCAAATTCTTCGTTCGCTCTAAATTTTTTTTTTTGACATTCGGCTGAGATTTAGCTTCTTTAACAATTTTTTTTATCAAAAAACTGAACATTGTTTTTTCCTTGGATATGCAAATTCTGAACAATGGCTAGTTTTGCTAGTACAGCTTAAAAGCTTTAAATATCAACTGATCGAAATAATAACTATAACTAACTTTTAATAGCCACCCTGTAACACCCTCCCTTGGTGACTGGTTTTTTATTATCATATAGCTGGAAAGGGGTTTCGCCCTCGTCCTCGTCCTCACATCATCCGCAGTTTCGGTCTCACAACTTATGTGAAAACCACAAAGAATTTTTGTAAAAAATTGTAAAACAAGCAAACCAGCCTATACTACGCTATTATCTTTTTACTTTTTTACATTTTATACCTGCCAACGATATGAATCAAACTGAAAAATAACAAAAACAACTGAAAAAAAGTAGGCCAACAATCCACTTACTGTACTGGTATCCTCGGGTAGCAGCTACTTGTAATTATATATGTAGTTTGCAATGCCAATGCCACCATCCGTGCAACATACCCCTTTCACGCACTTTTTATCTCACTCACACTTGGACATGGATATGCCCTTGATAATGATGATTACACGGAAGGCACCACGAAAGGCACTGTAGCGTAAAAACGTTACCGCTGGACCGCTCAGTGACGTCAAAGTTGCTTTCCGATTGACTTTTGTAGGTAACGGGCCAATGTGTACAAAAGAAATGCTTGCGGTCGCGAACGACCGTTTAAATGCACAAATATACGTATGTACATACGTAGCTACTACGAAAATACATATATACAATTCGGAGTAGTTATGGTATACAAACTGCTGTTCCGCGGTGGTATATCCAGTGCGTATAACATCTTTGCCGCTTCCCATACCCATACTGCATATACATATGTACATATAATATCTCTGCGGTAGTCCTAAGTGTCCCTATGTCCCTAAGTGTATCCCTAAATGTTGCTCCCGTTCCTTCGGCTGTCTTTGGAGAGTTTATTCTGCCGTCGCCGTGTACTTTTAAAGTTGAATATTTTATTCCAACTCTTAGATTCTTATGTTTTTTTGTCCGCGCTAATGACTATTCGTACAAAGTAAATGCAAAAAATTTAATGAAAATAACCAAATAAAAAGTAATCAAAACTTTCTGAGCTGTGATTCGAAACATAAAGTTTGCACGCATACTCGTACAAAAGGCAATCAAAAGAGAAAAGCGAAAAAGAATTTGGTTTGTATCCGAACCAACTTTTGAACATCAATTTACTGGCACTGAGCTGTGCGTACTTATGTAGATACGTAGGTAACAGAATCTTTTTTTAAAGCAATCGAATAGACGTAGGGTTAGTACTTAATTAGATGTAATAGGGATATGTTTTTCCCAGTTATGTGCCATGAACCGATTGACAATGCACCTTCTTTCCTCTTGCTTTCACTTCAAATCAAGTAGATTTATTTTTAAATAACCATGGTAAGAGGTTGATGACACAGGAATCTGGTAACAATATTTGGTAGAGAGAACTAGACGCCCAACAAGACGGACAGGCGGACAGACGGATCGAATATCCTAAAAAGTACTCAACCAGGTCTGTGGAAAATATGCTAAAGAGAACCATGCCAGATAGGGCTTCAATAAACAAACTCTAAATAAGTTCTTCAAGACGACGCCTTCACTACAGAGAGTAGAACGGTCGGGCAGAGTGACTACTACTTTCTTGAAGTTTTCGTGGAAAATAAACTACAATGGGCACAAACCGGATAGGGAGGAATGGAAGCATAACAGAACGAACCTTGGGAAGAACGAACTCTCCAAAGTCAGCCGAATGGGATGGAAGCAACTTATCCCTAAGACTACCACAGTTGCAGAGATATGTATATGCAGTACGACAAGCGGCAAAGATGTAACACCGTATCCGTAGCACACTATCCGTAAAGACCGAAAGCAGACTCGTACTAAACCAAATCAGGTTACAATACTAATAATAATAAATTAAACCTTATCAATTAACGATGTTAGCAAATCACAACAAGGCAGCAAAAGGTGGATTACACAGAACAACAAACATAGCCATAGAGGAAAAGTTAGGAATATGCGTCGTGGACGCAGCAGTTAGAAAGTTAGCGGAGCTAGATCGGTTATTCATATTCGGATCTCACGCTCGCTCGCTCTGGCCTCTCCCTGTCACACTACGACTTAAACGTAGCAAGAGAATGTAAAATGTAATTGTAGTTAGGTTATTGACAATAGCTAGCGACACCTAGCGGACGGCGGCATCGTTTTATACTGACAAAAGCTCGCCGCGATGCTAATTTTTTATCGTTATCGATTTGTCACTCGACAAAATCTAAAATGTATGAAACTGATAATGTACAATTTAAGAAGTATCTTTTGGGGATGGACTAATTTTAACAACTTTATTTTCATGACCGGTTTGACACCATGAAACCCGAATTTTCGACACCGGGATCTGGGGTATTTTTCTAAGCCAACGCAATTCTTGATCGGCCCGCAAATAACGCGGAAACGATATATAAATATCACCTTGATCCTTGATAAGGAGCGGACTCCATTAAATCAAAGAAATTTCGCCAATCACAGGGAGCTTTTTCCCACATAAAATGACCGTCACGTTGAGTGACAAGGGGTGTAGTGTAGCCCTTTCATGTAGTGCAAAGCGCGGCACCCCACCCCCGCCATCACCGCATACTGTACGAATATCATCATATAAACACATTCCCAGCAAATTGATTTAAAAAGTCGTAAAGCCGCAAAGCAATTAATTTACTTTTGATAGCTACGTTCTCGCACATGGATGCGGGTGTCGTTCAGAGAGAGGGAAGGAGAATGCCAATGAAAATCCGATTTACCTTTGAATGGCCATCCAAACAAGGGCGTAAAAAATTGTCAAAGAGGGAGGAGAAAGTAAAAAAAATAAAAATGGTAAATGTGAAAAAAACGGCACAAAATTTCGCATGGGATCAAGACAGTAATTGCCGCGATTTGCCGCCTTTTAAATTGTTTTTATATGATTTTTTTTTCACTTTTCCACACCCACTGACAGTTTTTTTTTTTTTTTTTCACCACACCCAACCTGCTTCAGTGGGGTCATGGTGTGTCCGGGGACCAAGCCAAGCTGCCCATTCACTTGGCATTTAAACAAACACATTATGTTGTTGGACAAATATTGTGCGGCGGAGGCACGGGGACGGGCACGGCACCAGCCTACGACCGCGGGGCTTGGCTTGGCTTGTGCTTGTCCAGCTCCAGTGGTACAGGAGTACCGCAAAGTCATGTTAATTAACATGCGGCCAGGCCAGAACCAAAACCAGAATCGAGCCAGCGACTGGGGCTGGGGCTGGGGTCGTACCGTACCGGCATGAGCAGCGAAACGGACAGCGAGCCAAATGGCAATGTGAATTGCTCTCCTGTTGCTTCAGCTGACGGCCAATTTTAAAAGTGTGAAAAAACTTGGCTAAAAAAACGGTGGCAAGGACAATAGCCCCCAAACCTCTACACACAGGACATGCATTTTTTCGAGTGTCAGAGTTAGTCGTTTTTTCTTTGCGTGCGCCCCCGCACGTCAAAGCTGGTAAAGTATTTTCTCTTTTGTGGCTTGCAGGGACGACTGTTCCCATCCATCCCATTACCATGCCACCGTTCCCCACCACCAACCACATGGGGGATTAGCTCATGTTCTCGCTTATACCACCGCATCGATTAATTGGTGTCGCCTTGTTTCGATACCATTTAATGGAATGATATCTTCAAAATGAAGATATCGGATTAATTTGCATCTTGAATTTTCAGTATCATCAGGACCCAACTTTGGCGCCGCAGTCTGGACCAATTGTGATTCAAAACTCTGGATCCTACACTTATTTTTCGAACTCCTACAGATGCAACAACATCAGACTACATCCGCTAACAGGAAACAGAACAATTTGGCTTGCAAAGTTCCATTCCTAAAATGTAATTAAATGGAACTTAATTTCTGTTCCGTTCCTCTTTTTGGCTACATAAATAACCAGTCGAAACGTGGAGAGTCGACACTCTTACTACTAGATATGTTAATGCTCAGTATATGCATATGTACGATATATGTATATATGTATGTACATTCCGATCTGATCCATTCCGCAATAGGGTATGTACTATACTATGTATGTTCGGATTTCTTCAATTGCTTTCTTAAATCGTGTCTGGGATCTAGGCGCTCATTAAGACTATGTACTTTGTCTGTATCTATGTACACTGAATCTAATCTACCATTATAGTCTTTGGGTACACGGTATAAAAGTACTGATAAAGTACTGGATACCCTTTCAGATGAATCGTGTCCTATGCGGTTTCAAGGTAAAGGTATCCATTGCGTATAGATCATATTATATTCCCGTACACTGGATAAGTGTTCCTGGATAAGCCCAAACATATCGATTGTATCAGACTGTATTTCTTATGGGCTATAGCGCAAATAGCGCAAACTAAAGACTTTGCGTCTACTTAGGATATGCTGCTGCTCCCATTGATATTAAAATCAACTTACAAATGTGCCCGCGCTGTCTCTTTATTCCAGTAAGGATTATTTTGTATTCCTCCTGAAGAGAGGCAGGCAGGACTTCGCTCCTCTCTTTCTCTATTCGGAAAAGTCTCTTGCCATGCTTCCACATATGTGAAAAGACGAAACGTAATCGACCAAAGAGAAAATCGGCGCAGAAAAGCGCGCACGTACTCTCTTCTGTGACTTAGAGCTTCTCTTGAGCTGGCTTTGCCTTGGAAATGGATGTGTGATTTGGATAAAACCAATCCGACTTTTCATAAGCGCGACAACAACGACTATAACCTAACTGGATATGTTATTTATGGTTTTTTTTGACAATCCCTGCACCTACAATATATTTGGAAAAGCTAACTAAATACACTAATTTTTTAAGCTCGTTCAGGCTTCCCTACTGCGACACTTCGCTTCTTAGTTTATTTTAACTGAATACATTGCTCAAATATTAAAAGGGGCTAACATTCGTCATAAGATGAATATGCCCAACGGTAAGCTCGTGGAACAAGGGCTTTAGTAAATCATTCAGACAACCATATGTCAGTACATACATCCGTACATATGTACATATGTATGTTGTGTCCAGTTGTATAGCTTTTTGAAGGGGAAAAATGAATCAACAGGCAACAGACTAAAGTGATAAAGACCCTTCCTGAAATGCACTGGAATAGAAGCCCGAAGGTCAATTTTTTATTCATTGCTTTAGGCCATCGTTTTTTTCAGGCACTTAGTATCCATTATCATGTTTTTTCACGTTTGGCCGTGAATTTTCCCCAGCGTGTCCTCTCTTCCCCAAAACGAAATTTTACGTCGGGCTGAGGTTCAACGTATACGTACCGCAATTATATCAATTATCGCCACAACTCAGATGAGGTTAGAAGGTGGAACTGGGGGGCAAAAAGCTTAGCTGTCATTGGCAAAATAAAATTGGAAAAATTGGAAAAATGTTCCAGGTACTGAGTCAGTGAAGGATGCTGCACACACCCAGCCCAATGTTTCCAGACGAAGAATGTCTGGTAATCTTAGAAATGTATTAATCGTACAAATCGTGGGATTTCTTAATTGAGATAGTTATACTTCAAAATACGTACATATGTATGTATGTATATCGCTTTTAGTTACACATTCACATGCCTACAGTAGGTAGGTACTACACGGTAAGAGAGTCAAAGGAGTGGTGTGGGGTACTGCTTCGAATAAAGGGTTGACGCGGTCAAGCCGAAAGGAATGACCAGCGCGTCTTGCGGACTTGATTATTCGAGCTGCATGGCCCTGGTCCCAATGCAAGACAACAGCAAGATGCTTGCTTAGTAATTTCTTTGGTCAGGTCAGGGATTGTTTGTACACACAAACTGCCAACTGGTTTCTATTTTGTTTCAATGCTGCTTACTGCTGGGAAAGCAAACCAGTTCTTGACCATTGACCATAGTCCAAATCTGACAATAAGAACCAAAAAAAAAATTGAATTGCAGCCGGCGTTTTGCGCGGTCAAACATATTTTCCTAACTTCCTGTCCCTTTTTTGGTACTTTTCAACCCTTTCCTTGCCATTCCATATAAATCGTTTCATGGATTTTATTGCATTTTTAGCTGGATTCTTTTTGCCTGATTTGCATAATTTTTGTTTTTGTGAAACACGAGACTGGACAAGCGCCGAGCCCTACGTATCCAAGGGCGACATCTGCTTGACCTTTTCACACATACTCACACTCAAAAAATCAGCCGTCCAAGCCAAAATACGAGTCACATATTGTAAATTTACGTTTTATTCTATTAATTTTCCTTCTTAAACACAACGAGGAGATATATTGGAATGTTGTAACCTGCAACTTTGAAGAGATTATTCATTTGGTGCTTTCAATTCAGACTAAAGTAGTAGTATTAGAAGTATTAGGGCACTACTCATACTACTACTACTACTACTACTGATGAGCTAAAGGCTTTTATAGAACGATTTTTTGATAAAATATCATGCTTTAATCAAATCGTATGTTTTTTCAGATTTTCAAACACAATTTAAGTTCTTATGCAGATTCAAAAATTGTCGTTCTTACTCGGATCAGATTCAATTTCTCTGCTGCGCCTCAACTGATGTGCCGATGACGTTCTAGAGTTGAACTGTTTTTAATTGTGCATTCACATACGCTCTGGGCAACTTTGCATTCGAATGGATAACCATTTTGGCGATCTTGGTGATCCAGACATAATCTGTACATATTATATAGTAGTGTCACAAATATGTATAAGTTCCATGTTCGCCCTGTGCTAGTACTGACGAAAGATAAAGAGAAGGGTTGGTTAAACAGTCACAAACTAGCTGTTTCTGCCTCAATATGAATTTTTTTCGCTCCCGAACAAGCCACCCCACTGCTGCGCACCCCCGTTCCAAGACCAATGCCGCCATTTTTAGCATCAACCAACCACCATTCCTACCAGTCTTCTGAAATTCATTCAAAGCAACCAAAAAAATGTGGATTTGAGTAGTTTTTCCTTTCAAATTTTATTAACACTTTTATCTTTTTTTCCATGTGATATAGTATACCATTTTCTGGGAAAGTGGAAAAATAATGATAGTAATTGTTAAGCTTTTTATCTAAGCTGTTTCAATATCATTTATAGTATGGTCGAAATATTTGCTAAGAAATACAAAAATTCCAATGATCCAATGATTTAGCAATGTTTTTTCGCGGTACAGCAAGATACTACATGTCTACCATGTAATGAAAAGTCAATAAGAACTGGTTTCCAAATTTCTTTATTATTAAACCTACATAGCGCGTTAACCTTTTCAAATTAGCCAAAAGTTCACCTAAAATTTCGGATTTTAGAGTCATGTTTTCTTTTAAATGCTATCCTACTATAAGAGATATGATTCTTAATCAAAAGTTTTCCCCAAAGTCTCTTCAACTTATTGAAATCGATTGTTGTAATTGTTTTAAGCCATGTGAAATGTGCCAGCTTGAAATGAAAAGCGTGCGAATAGAATGACATAGCGACGATGCCTTATTATATTCCCGAATCCGATCAAATAGACTATACATATGTATAGTTGTAACTTGCATATGTCCATATCCGTACCCTCTGCCAGGGGGTATGTGCTATATAGTACTTTTTCCATATCCCTGCAAAATATCTATCCGCAAATGCGAAAAATGTTAAAAGCTTTTAAGAATGGAAAATGTAAACTTCATAGTATTCTCCATTATCACTGAAGACAAGACTTATCCATATTGGTTACTACAATGGACATTATTTGACATTTCTTTATATGCGATGTTATCGCATTACTATATTGATCGGCATCGGCAAGCGTGTCGATGGGTCGACGATAGAACGAAGGGTAGATGCCATGGGAACGATCTAAGTATAATATTTTCTAAACGGACTGGCAGATCTCAGCTAACATTCAATCAAAATCGGATGGCTTAATCAAATATTTAGATATAGCTTGAACACATATCATCTAGCCTTGATTTATTGATTATTTTGGATTAGTTTTGTCAAAACTCGTAATAAACGAAGGAATCCTTTTTCTGCTGATTTCTAGCAATCCGAGACATTATTTGGTGTTAATTCGTTTATACGTGTGTATGTATTCTCGTATACATATGTATGTATGTACATATGTGTGCATTATTTGTCTCTACTTCTTTGAGACAGTACATAATACATTAATCATCGATTTTCTAAATGATGAACTATTCGCATTACTACCGCGAGATCGGGACAATTGGCTAAAACAAAATAATTTCGACTTGAATGTAACAAGAAAGTTTGTTCTTTCTTAATTTTAAGAATAGTACATACATATGGTTGTATGTGTGCACATGTACACATGTACATACATACTTATGTATTGTATGTATGTTTGTATGATTTTTCTTGTGCAGTAACATGTTTGAGGACGCACACCCCACCCCACCTCACCTCACCCCACCACACGCTCAACCCAACGCTACATTCTAATTCAAAAGTATAATGAGTTTCTTTCACTGCCATTCCTTTTTCTTCCCGCTGTAGCCACCCACCCACCCATCGACCCACTCACTCTCACACACATACTAAAAGAAGCCATCTCTACAAGGGGTTGTTAGATTCGCAAAAGGCGTCGCATCGAATAAGAAATACACTCTGAGAGTTAATACTGCCCTCCAAACCGGGAAAAGTCTATACTAGTCGTGGTGCCATAATACATGCGAGGCACTCTTATAAAAAGGCGTAAGGAGCTAAGGAACAAGAAAATTCCCGGTATCCTTATGTACAAGCCGACACTCCCATCCCCATTCCCACCTCCACCCACCTCTTTACTAGGTACAACCAACTCCTCCACCGTTTCCTCGGCCGCTCCCAGGAGAAATGCAAAAGAGCACATGGGTACATACATACATACATACATACATACTAAGAGATGCGTCGATGCCAGTTAGTGGCTACACTGCCTTGTAGGAAATATCCACTTTTCACATGATTTTCATAATAAATACTAGTTAAATAATGAATTAAATACATTAAAATCAAGAGCATACATACATATGTATGTATGTACATATACATTTTCATATGTATAGTACAGTTGTGGGGCAAAATAATGGAAGAGCTCCAGGAAGTTTTGAAAATGAGTAGGTCTACTGAATTTTTTGCAAGGTTTTTCGTCGTTAAATAATACATAAATGGTCATTGGGTGCTGGTATCATTATCATGGGGCGCGGCAAACACTCTAGGGCGGGAAAGCGTTAGTGATTAAGGGGCTCGAGGTGCGGTGCAAAATATTATTGGTTGTTAAGCTATTATTAAGAACCAAAACCTGCGGTAAACGAATTTATTCGGCAATATTAAATTTTTTTTATACGACATTTGTATTGTTGTACATACATATGTACATATGTACAAATGTACATACATATGTAGGTCCTCGAGTCGTTGAATATTCTCCAACAAATGTTATGTCACTGCATTTTCCACTGGGAGGCCATGTATTTCATTTCCGCACAGCAACCACATTTTCGCGCACAGAAACGAAGAGAAGATGGGGAGGGATGGTGATGTGATGGAAATGTTGGTGGGAGTGGAGTGGAGGCGGAGGCGGAGAGTGGTTCCACACAGGCATCTGCGCACATCTATACGAAATACACATACTCGTACATACATACATACCTCCCCTTCATTTTTGTTACCGCCAAATGCCATGACTAAATTTTTTGTAGAATATTTTTGAGCAACTTTCTTCAATTTCTCCGTTGGGGTTTTTTTTTTTGTCGTTTTGTACTTCTTCCTCCTTGCACTATGGTGTATGCTGTACATACATATATGTATGTATGTATATGTACTATCCCAATGTATGTATGCATGTTATACATACGAGTGTTGCATGTGTGTGTTGGTGTGTATCTGCATGAGGATGTGTCTGTAGTTCTTGTGCGCGTGCTGGTGCTGTTTTTTAATGAAACACAACCCACTCAAGTGGCGGCTTAAGTTTCAAAATGCCAAAAGGAAAATGGGCGAAACAACTGTGGAGATGGTGTTGGGGGGGCGGTGGAATGGTACAAAGCAGAATGGGTATGGCGTGATGGGGGGAAAGTTTTATGGGAGTAAGGGTAACGCTTGTACCGTGTCCCGTTGCTTTCTATTTATGGAGAGCGAAGGGGAGCAACTTATTGCGAGACTGGAGGCAACGACGACACAAAGAACGCAAGGCACAATATAAAAAGGGCAAAGGAAGTTTTGAAAAATAAACGAAAGCGTTGGGGATAAGATACAGGATAATTTTATATTTACATACATATGTACATATACATAGTATGTATGTGTGTAAAACTTACCTATTGTATGTATTCTTATTTCGTGAATTATATATACATAGAAACATGGGTATGAATGTACATACATACATACATACATATGTATGCTGATAAGTATGTACAATAGGATATGTAAGTCGTGAGCACGTGCGGCAAATGGATTACAAAGTAAAAGATTTTGCATCTGAAATCTGTCGACTGTACCTGTACCTGCCTGCTCGTATCAACAATTTCTATTATACTCGTAAGCTTGCAGAGATTTTTAAAAATCGAACGTATGTATACATGTCTTCAGGAGCGTGATATTTAGGCATCAAACTTAGGCCATAACTTGAAAAAATACAGGAAACACAGTTACTACAGTTCTTTGTGCGTTGCTGAACAAACCAAAGAAAAGATGATACATATTACATATGTACATATGTACATGTGTATGTATTATACATTTAAAGAATATACTATAAACTATACATATGTATGTACATATAGTTTGTGATTCTTTAAATCTAGCTTAGCACTGACTCGTTTAATACGGATAAATCAATATTTTGAATAAATTTGTTAGGACTTTAAGTTATTTGTTAGAAATTTTGAAAATATTAGCATTCATATTTTTAAGACCTGAAGTTACGTTTTTAAGTTTTGAAAAAAGTTTAATCAATATTGAAATTGGAAAAGATACTAATTTGTTTCCCTAATTGAAATATAGGAACGAACACAAATCTATGAAGGATTCTTAGAATCTTTCACCAAGGGCCAATATGGGCTACGCCAAAAGGTCCACCATGCTAAAAAAACGTACTTAAATAGGCAAAAGTTCACGTTTTTTGGTATTGTATATGTATAGTCCGGTTTTTTTTTTTTTGCCTATTATCTGCCAGAAAAAAGATAAGTCTTGATAAAAGTTTCTGCACAAAGTATTTTCTAACATATTAAACTACCTAAGCAAATTATCTAGAAATTAGCAAAATCTCTGGTAGCGGTACTACCTATATGTCTAAAATCAATTCCTAGCCCCCGCTGAGAAGCATGATTTTAGAATATACCTTAAAACACCTCAATCTGAAATCTTTATGCTTCTCAGCTTGGGCTAGGATTTGATTTTAGACATTTGATTTCTGGGTGAAAGATTCTTGGAATTCTTGTTGATTCCGATTTTGGTAGACGCTTACCACGTTTTTTTTGTACCGATCCAATTGACCAATGTCAATTGATCAATGTACATATGGACATTTCTCTGAAGTCGAACGGGAAAGTCGTTCTCATTGCTAGTGGTAGAAAAGTTACGGTATTTGTGGTCTATGTGGACCTCATCAGAGGAATGAAACTGCCTATATGTCTAAAATCAATTCCTAGCCCCCGCTGAGAAGCATGATTTTAGAATATACCTTAAAAACACCTCAATCTGAAATCTTTTATGCTTCTCAGCGTGGGCTAGGATTTGATTTTAGACACTTGATTTCTGGGTGAAAGATTCTTGGAATTCTTGTTGATTCCGATTTTGGTAGACGCTTACCACGTTTTTTTTGTACCGATCCAATTGACCAATGTCAATTGAGCAATGTACATATGGACATTTCTCTGAAGTCGAACGGGAGAGTCTTTCTCATTGCTAGTGGTAGAAAAGTTACGGTATTTGTGGTCTCGGTGGACCTCATCAGAGGAATGAAATATATTCTTGAACAACTAAATAGCTGAGTCGATGTAGCCATGTCTGTCCGTCCGTCCACCTTGTTCAATGCCTAGTTCTCAGAGACTACAAGAGCTACAGTCGTGTGGCTTTTAGCATTTTCTCCACTAAGTGGAAACAATCCAACAATAAAATTGTATTTTCCATACGCATGTACAGTGTAAATGCGCATATCCATATACTAGACATATGTATGGAAATTAGCGGTCCAGATAGAGTAGGTCCCACCTGGAGAATCCCTAACAGACTCTCCTTCTCAGATCATAAGTATATTAAATTCAAGTGCGAATTGAAACACTCTCCGAATATACCGGTCTATATGTAGAAACCCCCGCGTTACCAACTGGGAGAATTCGCGGAAGCTATATGCCTCATAAACTTATGGCTTACAAGCTAACAGCGCATCGTGCCTACCCTCGGGGGCAAAGAAGAAGAGCAGTCATTTTGGTGGAACCGAGCCCTATGTATCTCTCCAAAGAAACAACCGCGATGAATTCCTTAGGGTCGCCAAACAAGCTAACGAAATCACAGACTCCGGCTCGATTAGACCTCCTCCCTTCTGAGGAATTTGCTGGTCGACGACCACCTTATTGAGATATTTGACAGGAGAGCCCAAAATAGAAGAGCTTATGCGGATTACATAAGCATACCTATCACCTAAGCAAAGGAAACGAATGTTCAAGGAGCGCAATGTCGATACTTATTTTTGAACTAGGCAGCACCAACATGTGATACTGTATGAAATGCGGTTAATCCTGGAACACCTCCTCTGCAACAAGGGACGAAAATTACTTGTTCGAAACCTCTTAACTAAACTCGAGAAGGTACCCATGGGCTCTACTATGGCGTATGGAGACCGGGCCAACTAACCCCTGTCAGAATTTGGTCAGGTATAGCAAATTATACACGGCAACTACATGACATGTACCACTCAGTGGCGCTACTTCTGCGGCGGCGACTTCTTGAACTAACGCTTACCCTACAACTCTCGCTGCTATGAAACATCCAATTGTTCTTTTCTTTTTATGTATTTATTTGTTGTTATAATTATTTGTTATAATTAATTAATCAATTATTGTGCATTATATTGTCATTTTTGCAAATATACTTTTAAGAATCTTTTGATACAATAAAATATTTATAATGTGGCAATGGTTAAGTAAATGCAGTATTAGTCCTAAACGTTTCCTGTTGATATATGTATATGTACATAGTATGTACTTATACCTATATATGTAAATGTATGTACTATTACCACTAACACCGCCTTGCATCGTGCCTTAAGTTTTTCCGCCATCCTGCCTGGTGTCGTATCCTCTCTTTTGACGTTGCGTTTGGTAGCCTTCGTTCGGTTCGCTTAATTTTCTTCTTCTTTCTAAATATGACCCCCAACAACCCCAAGGCTGCTTGCTCTGGACTGCGCTGCTTAACATAATGAGGGTGTTTTTTGTGAGTGTTGATGCACATGCTTAGACATATACATAGACACAGTCTTGTACATAGCAAACGAAAGTTTACCAGCACATGTTTGGGCAGACTCAGTAGTATATACCTCTATACCTATACTAAGCATGGTCATGTACCGAATTGTCTTCGACTACAAATTTAGCAGATGAAACAAGCACGTCAACATCCAATACATAAGGCATAAGACGGTAAGTATATACGTATGTATGTACTATTTTGCCCACTACATAGGTATGGCTTGAGGGAATCTTAACTAACTAAATATACATACATACATATGTATGTACATATATCTGATTACTTGGATTCTTTCCTTGATTAGATAATCATAGCTTCAGGGTTAAAAACACCCAGACTCAACCGGGTTTCCCAAGTTCTAGGAAGAAGAATTAATCACCCCTAACCCAAACCACGCCCCGCCGCCTTTCACACATTCATCCATTCTGCGCTGCGTGTGTGTGTGAAGTTTTTAAACCGTGGCAGCGAGGCCACGCCCCTCGACCAAGGAGCGTGAATTTTCGTATATTTTGTAAGAAAGTTTATTTTCCTAGCTGTTGACAGTGAATTACAAAGGGTGGGGCGAACTTGTAGATGCAGATTAAATCAAAAAGCCAAAATTGCGCTGATTTATTCGATTTATATTGAAACTTTTTATTGAGACTTGGAATTTGCATTATATACATCACCAATACATATTTATATGTTACTTTATTTCATATCAATTATTCGCGGGTGGAATATGATTACATTTTTTTTAAAATAATTTTATTCAAAGACCTTAAAATCATTCTCTGAGGATGGATATCCACGTGCAGAAAGTTAGTATGAAAAACATCTTGGGATTTACGCGAAACCAATTTAGATAAATTTCGATTCAGTAATTGTTTGGATTTAAAGACGAGTATTTAACGCAACTGTATTTAATCATGTAATGTATTAACGCCCCAAAAACGTATGGTCCAGGAAAGTAACTGTGTATTGGACTGTTTGTTGATCTAATCCCTGCTAGCACTAGAATTATACAAAAAAACTTATTATTTATTCACTAAATACAAAATTTAACAGCCACAATAATAAAACTATTTTCGGGAGAGTCTCTTAGAAGTTACAATCTAATTAATTTATTATTATTCGATATTTTGAAATGTTCTTTCTTCCGTTTTCATTTACTTTCATTTAATTTTTTTCTTCAACATATTTTATTAATTATCTTATGTGTTTTTTTGTGTCTTAAATTTTATTTGTTCTCAAGCTTGTCCAATTATCTAAAGTAAAGTAACATCATTTTGTATTAGCGTAGCCGTGTGAGATGCTCCGTTTTGGAAAACTAAAGACATATGTATCTAGCGATTTTAATATATATTTTACTTTTAAGCGATTTTTGAAATGTACTTAAGGTGTTTCGCGGTATGGTATGAAATTGCGTCAGGTAGGGTTAAGAGCTCCAAGCAAGCCTCCACTCAATTTTGTTTATAGCTTATTGTTTAAATTTGTATTAAAATGGAATTGCAAATAAATATTGTTATATCCGGACTCGAAGAGTATAGGGGTATATTGTATTTGTGGTACAAGTGGATAAGGAATCGTGTCCGACCCCAAACAGTATATACATTCATGATCAGCATCAATAGCCGATTCTACATCTGTTGTCTGTCTGTCCGTCAGCCCGTCTTGTTTGTCGCCTAGTACTCAGAAACTATAAGAGCTAAGGCAACAAAATTTGTTTTCCAGACTACAAGTGTATTTTAAAACTTCGTACAATAAAGAAAACCATTTGGAGAGGCATCTTTCCCTGTCGCTCTCTCTCACACTCCACTGTGTCTGCTTTGATTCTTTGCCTTTTCTGTCGCCTGGTGCGCAAAGACTATAATAGCTAGAGCAACTTTCTATCTCAACTATCATTTCAATACAAGTGTATTTCAGAATATCCCTCCGCCCCCTTCCAATTTTACAAAAAACAAATTTTCACAATTTTGAAGATAGAAAAAAATTAAAAATGTAATAGAGAATGATCATATCTAACAGATTGCCGAATCGGGTTCAGATCGGATCTTTATTTGAACGGCGCGTTTTCTCTCGTTAAACCCGTACTCGAAGAGTAAAAAGGTATATTATATTTGTGGTAAAAGTGGATGTGTGTAACATAGGGAACGAATCCTTTCCGACCCCATAAAGTATGTACATATATTCTTGATCAGCATCAATAGCCGAGTCTCTGTCTGTCCGTCTTGCTTGTCGCCCATTGCTCGGAGGCTCTGAAAGCTAGAGCACCCAAATTTTTTTTTCCAGACTGATGTGATATGTCACTCCTAGAAGTGTGTTTCAAAATTTCAAAGGGCGCACATCTGTGGCGTCCACAATTTTGAAGAAAACAGAAAACTAAAATTGCTGAATTATAGAGAAATTATATCAGAGGCCCGGACTTTATCGGATCGAATCATTAGTATAGTCGCAACGAAGAATATCATTTCGAAAGTCATCGTTCCGTATTCGGAACGTTATTATTCGTTTTGAATAATGTAAAATGTAAAAAATTATAAAATAATTTAAAGTTCCACATAAATCACATGTGTACTGGGTGAGTACGGGTATAAAAGTAGTGTCGCGTTTACAGCTTCTCGGTTTCAGTTATTATGGCTTCAGGATTTGCAGTATTAATTGATTTATTGAGTCCGGATTGGTCAGTTGCTGGCCACACATCTTTTCTAGATAACTTTTGGCAGTTTCAATACATTTATCATCAAGATTATAAACACCTAACGCTGATTGGCTTTAAAAGCATCTTTAAAAGGCTTTGCTAAACTTTAAACTAATCGATTTTGAGTCGATCCAAGATTTTTGGTGCATTGCTGGCCCACCCTGGAAATAGTTTTACCATTCCCTGTAATGATGCAAAACAACTTGGTTTACATAAAAACAGAGAGGCGAATGGCAGAGTGATGGAGCATTGTCGAACAGAAAACACTTAATAGAACCGGAAGTGCACTTTGACGGGATACTATGATTTCGGTAAATTATTACAAAACACCGAGACTTTCCCAAAGGAAAACAACTAGCCTTATTTCCAAACTACAACAAAATTATTTTAATAAATTAACCTCATAACTGAAACTCTCTCAAAGTACCTCTTCGACATGGTGTCCAATTTGTAAAACGGTCCCATTGAACATACATATGTATGTTTTCGATCGGATACATTATGGTAATGAACTGTTTCAACTTGACCCAGATCACATAAAACTATGGTCCATTTCGATGGAAATGACAAAAGTACTCGAACGGTCAGCTTGGATTTGGATCCGGGCTACTGCAAACTTGCTGTCTTGACTCACTAAACTTGACTCGTGTTATGCTGCTTTTTGCGTTGCAAAAAACTACTCTTTTATTGCAATAAGAGAGGAAAAATTCTCTTTGAAACTACTTGGCCACTGGTCAAATTATTCGTACAAATATTGCGCATGCTCCTGCTTGCCGACAAAGAAGTGGTCATTGGTGAGTCTTTCAGAAATTGAAAATGAAATCGCTCCAAAGCCAACACAGTCGACTGCATCTACATCTGTCTGGCGGGGAAATCAGTTTGGAACTTTATGGGAGCCCTCCTCATCCTCACCCCAATCTAATGGATAAGGTCTCCATATTGAACTTGGATTAAAATAGACTATACATGTCCTTGACCTTTCGTTTGAAAAACACATACCATACCTGCCATCTAAGTTAGCCATGACACTCCATGACTATTCAAAGAATCAAATCTGAAATGCTTCGTGCATTAAAAATATTAATCTACAACTTTAAAAGTTATTTGTAATATCTTAAACAAAAAGAATAAACGGCGGCAAAATTCATTACGTACACATATACTATGTACCTTATAGATTATTCCTTCGGAGCACTAAATATATAGCTGCAACATACATTTTACATGCACAACAATAGATATCAATCTCAGTTAAAAAGAATCAAAATTGGATCTTTGTATTATATAGCTCTTATACATTTTTATATACATAAATACAAATAAATACAATTTGCGGAACGGATTTTTCTTATTCGATTCCACTTAACTAAAACTCAGAAAGCGAATCTCCTAATGGGACGTTGACTGTCCCACCATGAAAAAAAAGTTGTTCGACGTCGACAAGGGTTGTGTTGTCTTGTCTGGTCAAGCGGTGGTCAGTAGATTTTAAAGTTTTATTGTCTTTTTGCACCCAAGAAAAGGTTTTAAATTGGTGAGAAAATTTTCTGGAAAGACTGGTTTTTTAAATATATGAGAAATTTTTCTTGAAAATCTATCCACAAACGGGCTGTTTTGCCCTTTCTTATTTTCAAACGTTTGGTCTACCCCCCTACCCATGACCCAAACTATCCAAAGAAAAGTTGTGTGCTTCATAGAAAGGGAGTGATGAAAGCAGGCAAGCATAGTACACCCCTCTCTCTCCCCTCCTAACATCGCGAGAAGCAAAAAGGAACATTCCATGGGACGCGAAAAACTAAATATAGCTGGAGACTAAATGGTGGAAAGACGCGAAAGTCCTGCGCGAAATAGGAAGGCATGAAAGAAGCGAAGCCAATAGGCACATCGCGTCCTGTTCAGCATCGTCGTTGGCTCACCATTGGTGAAAATTATTTTCTGCGATTTTCTTAGCTCTTTTTCCCAAGTCAAGAGTAAGCACATAACATATACGTAGACGAACCTGGTAGCTGGGCGTACTACTTCCATTCCCCTTCCCTTTCCATGTATTGGAAGGAGTCGGCGGAGTCTTAACACACTGCAGATACATATTTGAAAGTTTATGCATATTCATACATACATACATACTTATATATGTACATACATACTCGTATGTATGTATGTGCGTGCATTTAGTATACTATTACACTCGGAAAATGTTTTTCAGCACCACTAAAAGCTTAAGCACAATTTTCCCTTCCCTCCCCTTCATATATAAGTACTAGAAAGAAAGTAATATAGTTATTTTTTAGAATTTTTGTCGTCGTTTAGCCGTCGTTTTCCTATGACAGCTTAAGACATCTGGGGAGCCTAATATCAAGAGCACTAGCTATATCTGACAAACGCAGAGGACCAGTAAATACTATTGAATTTATATAGTATTATTATGATTTTTTTTTAAGTTATAAAGTTTTAACTCCTCCGAAACAGCTCGACCGATTTATATGATATTTTTTGTACATATACATATTTATAAGGTAAAGCGAATATGTCGTAAAGTATTTTTTACATTCCCATGAAATATATTTAAAATATATAAATTATAAATTATATAATAATTATAATATATAAATAAATTTATATATATAAATATATATATATATATATATATATATTGAAATATTTCGTATGAAATATATCCGAATATTTTATACAAAATAAGCACCGCTTTCCTCTATTTGTGCATGTGTGTCAAGATCTTTGTGACTGTGATTTTCATCAGTAAGAACTGCAATTTTTGTTTATTACAGGAAACAACAATACGAAATAGACGATCGAATCCGCGAAATAACGGATAGCGAAAATGACCGACAACGCTACCAAGTTGTTCCAGCATTTACATCAGCTGCGTTTCTTCGACTTGAATTGGAGTCCTAGTCATCCGCTCATCCGACAGTGCTGATTGATGGTATGGACAAAACATTTTCACATGTCAGACGTTTAATTCCAAAATAAGTCAGATGGCATGTGCTTCGTGTCAGGAAAAGTCCAACTACCTGAAACTGACACGCCACCAGAACTATTGAACGGTCTGCTTTTCGGCACGGATCTAGATTTAAACCTGTTCTTGAAGACCATTCGTAGATTAAATTCATGCTTCCAAATTATATCGTACGGAGAAATATAAATAGTTTACACTAATGCGGCAAATGCTTTTCCAGGTCAGCTACTCGTATTAATATACTAATATTATATAATATACTAATTGCCGCATTTGCCGATTGTATACTTTGTACGAATTGTCCTTGAGGCAGTCATTAAGCTTTTCGTCGTATTTCCAAAAAAGAGAGTTAATTTCAAAATTAAGTGAGAGTTTATCTAGAGTATAAATGTTTGTGTTTATCAGAACAACTCTGAGCAAAGATTAAAAGACTAATCTCAGTAACTAATCTAATCTCTACTTGATTTGCCCATTCGTTATACTACTTTTCTAGATAAAGACGTTCTACATCTAGATTCGCCCTTTATACTTGGTACCAAAACAAATTTTTGTGCAGTCTTATTCAAATAGTGTTAAAACTGAGTAATAAACGGTCATTGAAAAAAATATTGGGCTTTGTAGACTGCCAGTTGAAGTTTGAACAAGAAGAAACATACTTAATGAGATCGGAAATGTTGTCTGTGCATTTTGTCCGCTCAATAAGTATAACTTTTGTTCAATACTGAAATTTAGATTGATTTGTCCTATGTCTTCCTAGTTCCATGCAACTGGTATGGTGGGTGGCCATTTTGAGTAGCCATTGTTGATTACGTTCCTCCTGGTATGTTATTTTTAAGTTCAAGGGTAGATTTTTAGGTTTGACTGCTGGTCTATAAGTCAGACAGTATAACACCCCCCACTTAAAGGAAAAGGAAATTTTGAGAATTTACAGCATATAGTAGATATTCTTAATCACCATCAATAGCCGGGTATACATAAGTCTACAGCGCAATGAAGGTATTTCTGCCGAAGTTACACCCAAAGTCGCGGAGACAATAAGAGCTAGAGCAAATATATTTTTGCTTCAAGTTGTATTGTGCAATTGTACATACACAATTGTATTGACTCTGAACTTTTACTTTCCAAACTCATAGGTAAATATGTAATATATTCTAGACTGACTGGCTGCTTTAAAACAATGTTGTTTCATTGGATCTGCTGTTTTCAGGCTCAAGCTTCTGCGTTACAGGAAAAGCAGAGAAAGCTTATTTAAATCAAATAAGTATTCTTGCTCGCCTTTTTATTATTAAATTCACTTTGAGCACACACATTTCCACCCCAGTTGCCACCCAGTACAGTTGTGTCGAAAAAGCTAATATGACTGTCTCCACTCCACCGCCACTTCCTCTGCTTTCGTCCCAAGGCCCATGCTCATGTCTTAAAAATATTCCTGAATTTTCTTGTCGCTCTCCTTAGGAATACATACATATGCGTGGTTATGCATAACCCGCGAGATTTTCCTCATTATATTGTCCTAGCACATATTGTACTTATATACATACATATATAAATATATACATATATATGTATATATTATGTGTAGATGTGTGTGTGTGAAAGTATTCACCCCCCAAACGCAAAGGACGCGCAAAGGACGCCCAGGCAGCGCGATTTGATTGGTTGTTAGAACTCGCGTTCTTTGCCCATGGAAGAAGTTATAGGAAGGACAAGGAGAAAGGACATGAGGAAGAAAAGGGGAAAGCGAAGGAAGGACTTAGCCCCGAGGCGGTATGTATGTATCCCCAAGACCCCAAGACGCAAGAAATGCTTCGCGGCAATGCGCTCGGTGTACGGTGTACGGTGTACACACACTTTTAACCCGCTTGAACGTAAAAATCACACGCATACTATGTTCATACATATAAGTATGGCCATATGTCCATACATACATACATACATATGTATGTATGAATGTACATTTTTACATACTCGTATAAACCAATTTGGGTGGAAACTATTCGCACGGAAGGCAAGGAAAAAGTTAAAAATGAATTTAAAGACTCTGATGCTAGGGAATGGACAAAATGAACAAAATTCTGATACTTTTTTAAACTCTTCATATGATAAATCTTTTCTGAATCAAAGAAATCTATATATGTATTCGTTTATAAAATAAAGACTGCACGCACCATCAAGTAGCCAAATCGAAGAATGTTACGAGCGGATCTCAATCCCTACCGAAAGAGCCTCCCATCCGCCCGAGGTACATACCGCCAGGATAGTCTGATAAACTGAACTAAAGAGTTAAACTACATACAAATTTCAATACTATTTCGGCGAAAGGTAAATATGATAGCGTTATCATTTTAGGGAGATAGTAGAATGATTCGGTAGAGGTAATAATACCAGAAACGGATCCTGCAAGGAATATTTCGATCTAAAAAACGGAAGGAACGGAAGAAAATTTGTTGGGCTATTTACGTCGCTCCTAGTCCTGTTGTCAAAAAAATTACACATAGCATTTTCCTACGATTAGCTACATCATGTAATCAGTAATATTTTTTAAATAAGATAACTATCTTTAGCTAATTAGTCAATTAGCTATTTAATTTAGATTTGGATCCAAGTTGAAGCAGTGCAAGATAAAAAACATATTTTTTTACGGATTCCATAAGGTCCTTGTGTACTGCGTAGTCAGTGCACCGGCACCATAACTGCGCAGAGAACTGCGACCGAAAGAATGAGCCAACATAGTGCTGGAAATATGCAATTACATTAATTTCAGTTTCGAGGAATTAAGTTTTGAATTTATGTATTATACCAAAACTAAAAACCAGTCATTTTTGAAAACTTGGCGGATATGACAACGAGTTCAGGTCTGGATTAAATACTGGTTCATTCAATACACGTTGGTGGGCTTTTGGTTATTGAACACTTAATCAGAGTTCGTCCATATATCGTACATTGTTCGGCTTGATATGTAGACCCTGGGTTTACTAAATTCTGAATCCCCAAGTACTTTTTTCCCACAGTCTTCCATTTTGATCAATCGTTCCTACGATATGTAGCTATTTAATATAGAAATCCCATTCATGCAGGAAGCTTACATTGAAGCTTACATTAGAAATTATTAGACATATTTTCCGCAATCAAAATTACAGAAGTTTATTGTAGAAGTTTATTTCTGAAATATGCAAAGAATATTTGCTTGTATAGTATAAACTTACAAATTTAATGAAACCATTACGCGGAATATTTGATTTAAAATTTAAAAAAAGCTTAAAATATATTTCCTATATATGTATAAATATACAAATATTACGCAAAAACACACACACATTAACAATATTTAAACTAATCTTTTATCAGCAAACTCTAGTTAACTTTCTTGACCGTGCCTTTTTTCAGAGACAACAATTGTAAGGCTCTTGTGGTTCTGTCGCAAGTGATACAATGTGTATGCATTATCTCATGTAAATCAATTATCTTTGATAAAAACTTGGTACTGCCGTCGAAAGCGTTTCGCTTTTAACGATAGGCGCCAATCTAGGCTCTTCCTTCGTCAAGAAAGACGGTCCGACGAGGCACCTGCCCCTCAACGACCTTCTTCTTCAGTTTTCGAGGAGCGGATATAAGGTCACGATGATCTAGGGATACTGGTAACGGGTAAGTTCCTGTCCTCAATCAGTGATCTTCTGGAATTTGCACTGGGCACAATCGCCATCTGGCCACTACAGAACATTTTCGGGGTCAATCTTCGAGCATGTAAGATGTAAGATACCGAGCTGCAAACTACCAGCAATTGGTGGAACGACACTCGAGTTATCGAGCGAAGCCAAGTCTCTTGGTGTCATTCTTGACTCCCCTCTACACCTGTAGGAAAATCCATTGTATTGGCGATTATGAGACCCATCCTGACATACGGAGGCCTGGTATGGTGGGAAGCGGCTAACACTAAATCCCACCTGGAGAACCTCCATAGAGCCCAACGGACAGCATGCCTTGGGATCACCGGGTCTCTCAAATACACCCAACAGGCAGCACGGGACACCATGCTAGACCTGAAACCAATCCAAGGCTGAAACAAGTGTTACTGGCTACTAGCCGCGCAGTTCTTCAAGCCGTCGCATTATGGCGACGTCACTTTACTCCGTAAGGAGAAAGTGGAACGGTCGGAGTGACTACTGCGTTATGGAGTTGTCATGGAAAATAATCTTTAAAGGACATATACCGAACAGGGAGGATCGGAAGCGAAACACTGCCCTTGGGCATAACGAGCTCTCCATCGTCACCGACGGGTCAAAGACAGCCGAACCGACAGGAGCTGGATCTTCTCTGAAGAACTACAACCAACATGTCCCTAAGGCTACCAGACTGGTGCACTGTATTCCAGGCGGAGACATATGTCTGGCAAGCGGCAAAGTTGGTATACACCTTGGAGATACCTCCGAGGAACATTGAAATCTGCTTTGACAGTCAGGATGCTATCAAAGCCCTGGTACCCTGAAAGAGTAATAGGCGCTTTAGTTTCATAAAACATACCATCCACCTCAGAAATATACAGATAATATACCAAAATATACCAATTTAGCGGAGAGTCTTTACTTAGATACTCACTGACAAAAGCTCGCCGCTATCAAATTGTACAAAGGCTTATAACAACTGCCTACAGCCCAATAGATGCCGCTAATTGGACTTACCATGGAACGCCTGACCGTGCCTAAAAAGAAACCCAGGTAATCTGGCAGCTCCTGTCCCCGTTGTTCCTATTGTCAGCCAGGTGGCGTGGCAATATTACTGCTGTGCTCTCCGCAACAACTTCTTATACCCGTACTCGAAAAGTAAAAGGGTATATTGTATTTGTGGTAAAAGTGGATGTGTTTCACATAGAGAAGGAATCATTTCCCATGAAGTATAAATATTTTTGATCAGCATCAATAGCCGAGTCGATATAGCCATGTCTGTCCGCTCGGAGGCTATTAGAGCTAGAGAGTCAACAATTTTTTTCCACACTGAAATGAAATCCCACTCCAACAAATTTATTTCGAAATTTCGGCCCGCCACACTTCCGAAAACTAAAAATGCAGAATAATGGAGAAAGACCATTTCTATCAGAGGCCCAAATCTGAATCGGAGCGGATCATTAGTATAGCCACAATGGAAAAAACCATTTCGAGAAACATCGTTCCCTCTCGCTCTCACTCTCACACAGACGGGTCGACATTGCCCTTTCGAACAAAAGAGCGCCTGGCTGTCAGAGACTATAAAAGCTAGAGCAACCAAACTTTCTGTGCAAGCTCCTGTGATACCACTTCAGTGCAAGTTTAAGACAAAAGACGCAAAAGACGAAATCCACAATTTTGTAGATGGACAAAAAACGAAAAATGTAGTATCGTAGAGAATGACCATACTATATATATATATGTATGTATGTACCAGATTCCCGGTTCATTCCCGGTTTCCTGGTTCAGATCGGATCATTATTAAAGCCACAATGATGAAATGAATATTCGCAGCGAAAAACAAAATAAACATTTAGGGTTGATAGCCGCTACTGATTCTCTCTCTCGCTCACACACTGCCCACACACTCTGCCTCGTGAGTGTACACGTGTTGTTGTGAGAACTGATGTAGATGTAGTTGACAGATACAGCAAAAAAATGTGCAGCTATGTGGGGGTTATCCACTGAATATAAATAATTATCTGATCTGAACCAGATACCTCTACGATACTGCATTTTCCATTTTTTCTATTTTCAATGTTCTGGTCTTTCGTATTTTGTGAAGATGAAGGGGGCGTGGCGAAATTTTGAAATATAGTTTTATTGAAGTGATATCACAGAAGTTTGGATAGAAAGTTTGCTTGCTCTAGCTTTTAGAGTCGCCGAGAGGGAACGATGCTTCTCCAAATGGTTTTCTTCATTGTGGCTATTTTTATGATCCGATCCGATTCGGCCCTTTGATAAATATTGGTTTTCTCTATGATTCTGCATTTTCATTCAAAATTGTGGACACCACAGGACGAAAGTCCTTAATGGGGGCAGGGCGAAATTCTGAAATACACTTGTAGCAAACTGACATATCTAGCTCTTTTAGTCTCTGAAAACTAGCCGACAAACAAGACGGACAGACGGACAGAAGGACGGACGGATAGACAGGCATGTCTATATCGACTCGGCTATTTAAGCTGATCAAAAAATATAGGTTTTACGGGGGCGAAGACGTGTCCTTCTTTGCGTTACACACATCCACTTTTACCACAAATACAATAAACCCTTTAACTCTTGGAGTACGGGTATAAAATTGATTATTCGGTGGAATGAGCAAAATTATATTTTGAAATGCTGTAAGTTGTTTTTCCAGTAAATAGTCGATTGTATTCAAAAATCGAAACGGAACAGTTGTTAATCCTCCTCTTCCGTTTAAATCAGACCAATGATGAATTAAATATTGTGGCGTATTCAAATGAAGGCAGTCCATGTCTTATGCTTAAGTATGCCGTGGACTTATTCATTAATTTCACAGCTTCCAGCTTGGAAGAAGATATATGTATTTAGAGCAGATCATGGGCAATCGACAACGGATTGCAATGGAATTTTTGTGAATTTTGCAGTATTTGGATCCGATAGTCTTTATATCTACACAAAATATGGAAAATCAAAAGCTATTGTATACACTCAAGGACTCGGTAGTTAAACTTATGAAAGACCTATGCGATGTTCTATTTTTTATTCTTCATCCCTGCACTTGTCCTTACAACAAGATTGAGCCACAGCGAAACGGCAAGAGCTTTTTCTCTTGAAGGAAATCCTCTCTTTTATCGACTCCCTTAAACGAATGTCGAACTGGAAATAAGGACATTTTTTTCGTTACACACCCCTTAAATTTCCAGTAAGGGGAAAGAGAGAAATTCCTATTTCGCGAACCAATGAAAATCGAATCCGTTGATGGGAGAGAAAATAATTTGCTTTATTGAATTAAAGCGTCCCTATGCTGAAGCAGAAAGATCTTCGATCAAAATTAACCTCCCTATCAATTGATTTATAAATTGTATTTTTATAAAACTAGTGTGTAGTTAAGCATACTTATATTAAAAAAAAACTGTTTAAGTTGATGAGTCTATGACATACTATTTTGGATAACAAAAATAATCTTCTTTAACTATAATGAAATAGTTAATTCCAAGACAATTCCTATGTGTCCATATGCATCTTAAAATGGAAAAACTATATATTATAAATAAAGTTGAAATAACATATATATGTATACATATGTATGTACACATATGGAAAAAGGGAGTTGTCGTTCATATTTAATAAGCATGGAACGTGTTTATCTATCCTTTTTATTCATATGTATTAATAGATACTTTTTATAGATTTACGTTTATACCTATCTAATAGACTTTATATTAAAAATCTACTAAAAAACATTTGGAGAACATTTTTCCTGAGAGTAAAACCCTTTAAAAGACTTATGTCAAATAATGATTTCATTTGGGCTCCGAGTTTGTGTGTAATAGTTATTTCTGCGACGGTTCTATAACAATTTAGGCAACCATTGAAACAAAAAAAAAAGTGGCTTGATTAGAGATTGGATTGGTTTGATTGCCCGGGAAAAATCAACCACGGCATAGTGGTTCTGCGTTTGGTGTTTCTTAGGACAACGTGCCATATCAAAAGTTCATGCTACAATGTAAGAATTTAATTTTTGTCAAAAAAATTAAAATTCAAAATCAAATCAAAATTGCTGCATTTAACCATTTTCTGGTTAGGGCACGAGGTAAAAATACACTGCGACACACAAATCACATCACTCTGGGATTCATATCTGTTTAAGAGATCTCTCTCTCTTTGCCTAAGACGACGGCTCTTTTGCTTTTCGAAAGCAAACATAAATGTACATTATATCTATAATGGAAAAACAGCTTATCAAATACCGAAACCATTTTTTTTTTTTTGTATAAAAGTATATATATTTATTAAACTAGTTTGCTACTACCAATATGGCAGCTTAAGCTAGTTGAAAGACCAAAAACGATTGGTTGCAACTTATTCATCACACCATAAAAAACGATCTCGAACCCGTGCGATTTCCGTCTGAAATTATTATCCGACATGCAGTCTGTGGGTGTAAAGAAAACTATATACGAGCTTTTTCTAGACCGAATTGGCATTCCTGGTGGTCCAGTTACTCAGGGTTTTACAAAAGTAAGCTTTAAATAAAAGTTCTCCTTATATGATACAACATAAGAAAATCTTTCGTTTTTTTCTCAAAACTGATGGTTGATTGAAATTTCATGAAGGACTCTGTATTAAGGTGATGGTGTCCGTAGAAAATCCCCAAGAAGTCACAGTTTTACGTGGAGACATTTCGTATTTAAATGCAGCCCTCGGCAAGCTTTCATTGCTATTGTTTTGCAAGTGCCAAGCCAAGTTTATTGAATAAATTTTTCTCTTCGCGTAAAAGTACTTAAAAGTTGAAGAATTACGGGGGTGAGGGCAACGGAGCAAAAGCAAAATGGGACACAGTCCGAATAAAACCGTTAGCTGAATGGGGTTCACAACAGGCGCGGGTGGGGTGGAGGCGCTGAGGCTGCTCTTGGGGGATGGATATGGATGGGCCTCACAAAATGTAAATCGTGTTGAATGGGAGAGTACTAGTAGTGGAAGAACGTGGAAGAATCTAAATGAAAGATTCTGGATTCTGGAAGATTGACTTGTCGAAATATAATCGTACATACATTAACCGCCACTGTGAATTACACACAATATATACATGCATACATATGTACATACATACATATGTTAAACATATTTCAGTTATTAGGTCCTAAGACACCTGGGAAAAACTCTATTCATCGTACATTTTAACTTAACAAGTGCTGTTCAATATAATAACATTTTGTATTTATTGCATTATAATATTTACAAACATATATTATTTTTTATTTTGGAGACTGACAAATTGGTATTGAAAATGAAGACCAGGTCTGTGTCCAGAGTCCGTTTTTAAAAGTATTCCTTTGGCGTTTTATAAGAAAGGGGGAACAAATTTAAATAAATAAGATGAAAACCAACCACCAAACGCAAGGCCAGATAGCAAGTACGATTTGAGAACCGAAAGGACGAAAATTGAGCGACTTGGTCTGCCCGCACACCCTCGCCAAACCATTACTGCCCACCCTATCTCCGCCGTCAATCTGAAACCATCGCATCACAAAACCTAGCCCCCACCCTCCCCACAAAATGGGCAGGGCAGTCAAGGAAAGTCGAGTCGGTCTCCATCGCCTTACAGCTTAGCGCCAGTTCCTGTAGACGTTTGCTGCGAAGGGGGAGCTGGAAGCTGGATGATGACCGTGGTGCGGGACCGAGCCGTACCGTGCCGTGCCGTACCGTCATCGTCATCATCAATATTTGAATTTAAAATTTCTTATTTTGCAAAACACGCGCCATATTTATTTCTTTTCTTTTGATTTTTCTCGCCTCCCCTGCTATCGTCTTTTCTGCGTCCCATTTTCTGTCGGTCCGGTCAGGAGTCCCATCCCATCCAGCTCAACCTACCACCACCCGGACGGACCACCACTGGCACTCCCACCAAACCTCCCTTGGTCCACAATGCCGTTTTGTTTTATTACCCAAGCATTTTCCTCCATTAATAGCCGCGAGGCATTAAATTTTTAAATCAGCAACATGGCGTGGATGGAAAGAAATGGCAGTGGGAGTCGTCGGAGTGGGATGGTAGAGGATGGAGCAAGATGGGATGGTGAGATGGTAATGGCGTGGGTACAAACGGGATGGCGCTACAGAACGAAAGAAGTCATCGCTAATGATGTCCCGGGTACAGTCGCGCATAATTGTATACACCCGACAAAGGATGGTTGCGCATTTGAATCTGGACAAGTACAATAATAAATAAGTACATATGAATGTATGTGGGTATTTACATTACAAAAAAAAATTATTCGGTACTGTTCGAGATACTATTCACTGGTGCTTAGTCAAATTGTACGTATGCTGTATATTTCAAAAAGATTTGGTCTAGTCTGCGTAAAGTGTCGGCCCGAAGCATGCGAAGAAAGGTGCAACCTGAGTTTCTTACTCATACTCGTATAAATTCTTACACAAGTAGATTAACTCCAAACTCAAAAGATATATATGTACATACTCGTATGTATAGAACATCACATGGCACACCCATATCTATGTAAGCACTGACAGGTTACAATTCACATACGAGTATATGTGTGTGTTTGCTTTCATTAGGGATGGTAAATATCATCTCTGCGCTTCTTGTGATCGCCAAGATTCATATGCAAATGATCAGTTTTGTATCTCGAGTTCCAAGTAGATCGCACCAACCCTTTATGTCCTCGGCGTGGTGCGATTGTAAGGAACCTAGTCCTGCAGCTGCGCTAACTCGGGCCCAGAGTCCTGGACCGTTACCGGACACTGGATGATCTGACCAAAGGGTAGAGGAAGGGAACATCTGGAAAACTGGTTTTCTCACGCTTACCCTATCCATAACGACACAGGATAAGAACGACCCTCACAGCACGAAAATCTCACCGCGCGAGTATTCAAATTTTATTTGTTAATGTTCGCTGGACGGCACCGTCACGTCAGCTTGATATCGTCCACAACCCGGCTAATACAACCCAACGGACACTAGCAGGGCTAGGGTTAGGTCAGTTGATTTAAATTTGCATAAACGCCCGACCTTCAGCAATCTGAATCAGAACCGGTAAACTGGTCAGACCGGTTGTGTGTTGTGTCCTCTCTTTTCTTTTGGGCATATGCATGCCCATCGAAACCATCACATCAGTGCCCAAGGCTCGTAGCCCCGGCCCATGCGTGCCATGGCCCAAAAACCCTTTAGCACATGTCCTTGTCGTTTCTGTTGCTGTTTATGTTGCTGCTCCCCTCTTTCACCCCAGTTTCTAGGCAGCCTCACACACTCAACACACATTCTCTCTCACATGTGAACGGGGAACGGCGAGTCAAAGTCAGGCTGGTTTTAGCACACATTCAGTCCTTGCCAGGAAAGCTCGGTTAGGCTCATTTAGAGTTTGACGCTGGGCCATAGCAGTTGTTGAATTTTATTGCAAAAATCAAATACGGATATAAGGATGCACGATACACACCGTTATACAACTGCCTATTTGTTGAGAATGGAAAGCCGGCGGCCTTGCGGCATTTCGAAAACCTGTTAAATGGCCGGAAAATCTTTACTTACGGAGTTCTTAGGAAAATTTAAAATTGCCTACGAAAATACTCGTACATATGTGGATATCAATGAACTTTCAATAACACAAAAATAGAATCATAAGCAATTGAGTGGAACTGCATAACAGCATAGTGTTAAGTTACTTAATTAATACAACTACATATTGTGGAACGAATCAAAGAAAATCAAGGTTTCATCGCTGGCAGCAACATCGAGAATTTCCAAAGTGATTGTTATTGGATAATTATTGGAAAAAATGTATAATTTGAACTACCAAAAGGTACTTCCTCCGTTTGCGTGTTGGGGAAACAAGAAACCGAAGTAAAAAAATTGCACGCTTTTGGTTGTAGTACCCATAGATTTCCAATCGAAATCAGAATAGTTTTTGGTCAGGTTTTCTTCGAAGCCGATAAAAATCGCTTTAATATCCTAAATTTAAACACATTCATTACATTGGATATTTATTTAATTTCGCCAGAACAAGGAAAACTTCTCTTCGCTATTAACATCCCATAAGTACCCTTCCCAAGTGGCCAAAGAAAACAGTCTCAGGACTTTATTCACATTTTCATTTTTCTCTACACCATTTTGTACTCGAGAGAGGAGAGTTGTCCCATTTGTCGATTGTCTACTTTTCGTTTTTTTTGCTTTACATTGCCAAACTTACGCAAGCAAGCTGAGGGTGGATTGTATCGGCCGACGAGAGCTTGGCCAACCATTTTGTTTTCTTTCACTTGCAGAACTCGCCCCACCCACCCTAACCAACACAATCAGATGAGGTAACTAGAGAAATTCCGATAGCGTTTTTATACCCGGTACTCCAGGAGCAAAGGGGTATACTAAATTCGTGTAAACGTATATGCATTTCCGACTCCACTACATAAGTACTATACATATATACATATATACCTATATATATATATTATCAGAGCCGGTCAGTTATTATTTCCGGCATGTCTCAATGACACCTAGTGAGAATCCTACATGAATGAATACCTCCTGGCCCTCTCCTTCATGCCAGCACATTTAAAGCGGATTAAGGGGCATTTTGGTCTCGAATCAATAGTCCCCACTGGACTGTTACTGGTCCATTCTCTGTTCAACCTTGTCAAAAGCAAGAACAAACAAACAAAAGGAAATGACGATATTCTTTTTTACTCTGACTGTTTTAGACTTTCTTAACTTAGAAGGCGTGGCAAGAGAAGAGAATGAAATTGATATTGAAATACATATCTAAAATATCGAAATCATTTAGCATTTCTTTTCGTTTAATTAACCATTATTAATTCAAAGTAAATGGGTCTATGGTAATACGCAAAGTTTTATCAACACAGTAGAGTGGAGCCAGTCATATTTCTGTAATTAACGTTGTTTTCATAAATGGTAAGTTACAATAGGAGGCTCCTCTCTTCGGAGCTAACATCAGAATATTATCTATATTTAAATAAATAATAAGCCACGTTGCGCTGTAGCACATTTTGGTCGCATGGATCAAATATCAGAACCAAAGCCAAGCCCATTAATTTAGCAATAAACGTATATATAGTACACTATTATTCATTTTTCCATTCTGGATAGATATTAATTCTATCTGGTTTGCCGTTGCGTGAACAGTATTCTGGCTCCGATTCCCGCCATATTGTGTACATCGTCTCCCGTTCTGCATCTGGATGATTCGAATCTCTTCCTTTCACGAACGAGTGTCATGTTCGATCCTCCTCATTTCCTCAATATTCGAAAGCCATCTAATACCCAGTACTCGAAGATTTAAGGGATTATTGTATTAAGTATTTTTTTGTTGTTGTATAAGCCGAGTCAATACAGCTATGTCTGTCCTCAGCCCATGTTTCATATAAGAATATTTTTTTTCAAAATTTTGCCACGTCCCCCACCGCCCCACAAATCTGTGGCATCCTCAACTGGTAAGATGCGAAAAAAATCGAACTGCAGAACTCTAGAGTATGTCCATAACCATAGGACGTTAAAAAAGTAAATCATTGGTCTGACATGGACGCGTTCCCGTTGCCATCCTGGGACTGCATTTCATGACATGTCAAAATTTCTGCTTAATCGTGCAGTACTCTTCGGGTCTCAAGTTGGATACCAACCATAGACAATAGAGAAAGATAATAAATTACATTTAAAACAGGTTATACACAAATTGTTAAATTAAAATTATAATTAAATTTGTTCATATATTTAAGATAATTATTAAGGTAAATAAAAATATCAATTCTGACATTAGATTTGTTGAATGTTATTTCTTACATAAGCCAATACAGCCAAAAAAAAAATAGAACTATAAAATAGTGTATACGAAGTTTTAAAAACTTTTGTTGGGTGACGATTGTACATGCGTCCTATGCAAATTAGATGTGTATCTTTACAGAGGGAATAACGAACAAAGCGAAAAGATTTTCTGTGGAATCGAGCCCAGCTAAAATATTTCAACCCTATGTAACGTAGTTCGCGGTAGACCTATAATGTTGGATTGTTCGGGTATGAACAATCAATTGGAAAAATGCAATTTTGTAAAAATATACTTAGTTGAAAATCTCTTTTTTCTGTCTAGGGAAGAAATCGATCTCCAGCTTCAAAGCTAGATCTCTTACTAGTTTAGAAGTAAAGATATTACTTAAATTGTGGTGGTAATTTTCACGTTCAACCAGCAATAAAATAGCATTGCCATTTTCAAAATAAAATTCACATCAACAAATTTTTTGGACAATTTTAGTTGTGTTAATTATCTTTTTAATGGAAGAATTTACAGTCATCTTAAAATTGGATATAATAGAGTTGAGAGTAATTTTTTATATTAGATTTTTACATAGATTTTCTTAATTGCATTTAACACAGAGAGCAGCTTTCAAATGAAAATACAATAACAGCTGCATTTAAATAACTGATAGATCGATAGACAATCATTTATACACAATCGCAAGTCGATTCTTAATTAGTTCGTAAAATACATGCACAATATACGGATGGGATGCATCACTGTTTGATATTCAGAGTGTTTTAATTGTTTCTCCCCATCTAAAACATCTACGATAATAAGCTTAATGAAAACCTTATTTAGAGATGGATGCTTGATAATGGAGACTAGTATTTGAATCATGGCAAGGACTGCAGTTTCGTAGCAGTTGCAAGCTCTTATTTATTCACAAAGAATGCCGGATTGGGTGACAAGTTCGGTGGCATCGCAATCATGTTGCCTTGCTGTTGCTGCATCTGCTGTTGTTGCTGACTCCGTGTGTTGGTTGCGTAAAGCTGTTGCTGGAAGCTGTGATATTGCTGTGCATACTTTAGATCGTTTGAAGAGGGACCAACGAAATTAACGCCAGGTGCGCCATTGGCTGTGCTAGTACCGGCTGCTGACATTATGTTATTGTTGCTGGGCCCGATTACAGACTGCCCCTGCACCTGACCCTGTATTTGTCCTTGTCCCGCTGGAGGGCCAACACCGACACCGACACCTGTTGGATTTTGGCACATCCCACTAGGCATCGTCTTCAGGTGCTGAGGTTTCGTCTGATTGGATTGTTGTGATGCTGAAAACATGCCGGGACCGGGTCCAGGTCCGGGTCCAGAACTATTACAGGGTGCGTTATTAAATATAGCAGTGGGGTCGCCACTGCAATCAAGCTGGCCATCTGGTGTGTGTGTGAACTGAATCTGCTGTCTATTCATCAAGTTGCCGACGGGTGCTTGTAAACGTGGACCCATTCCGTGTTGGCGCATCCCATGTGGACGCATACCGCGTATCATCGACTGTTGTCCAATGCCCATTCCCATTTCATGACCTGCCAGAGTTCCTTCTTCATCCATGACACCGAGTTGATTACAATTTTGGAAAAACCCCATGCCGTTCCCAGGATTGCCTGGATTATTTGACATCTTGTTCTGCTGTTGCAGCTGCAGTTGCTGCTGTTCGGCGGAGGTGTTCATAAGCATTGATCCTGGTCCCGGACCAACCATCATTCCACCATCACTTCCGAGTGGAGGACAGATTGATGGTGGCCCATTGACACCTGCAGCTAATTGCGGATTTGCGTATCTCTGCAAGAACTCTAGGCTAGGTGGCATTCGTACATTTCCGACTCCATTATTGTTGTTGTTGTTCGCGTTCTGTGGTCGTACTGGCATGTACTGTATAGTATTCGGTGTACTGGCCTTTACCTGTATATTTGGATTAAAGTTCGATCCAAAATTGACTGGCATTCGACCCATTAATCGCGCACCTGGTGGTAAAATGCCATGGAAATTCGGTGCATTACCTTGTGACGGGATTGGTCCAGTGCCAGGACCTGGCCCTAAGCCTTCCCGTATGACACCGTTGGGTGAATTGGGGTTAAATCCAGGAGGAGCACCCGGAATGCACATTTTGGGATTCAGCATACGCTGACCCATCGGATTCATCAAGGGATTCATGGGATGACAACTGTTTTGGGCATTCATGGCATCCATGCCAGTTGAATCTATGCCAGACATAAGTCCATGGTCAATATTCATATCAACCGGTCCTGATCCTGGTCCGCCCCCGCCCAACATATTCATCCCACCAGCACCTGCAGGACTTCCCATGCTGGAAACACAGCTGGTAAGCTGCTGGGACATCTGTGCTAATGAAGATATTGGGTCAAAGTTCTGGGCCATTTTATTTGGGGGCGGGCGATTACCACTGTTTGGATTCAGTGGAATATTATCGGAACGCCGGTTAAATTGCACCTGACCACCAGGTCCAGAATTTTGTCGCTAGAATAAAATGAAAAAATACTTAAAAATTTTATCAGAGAAAATTAACCAATGGGAATTTACCTCCATGGCAATATTAGATGAAGATACTTTATAGGCATTCAATGCTGTACTTGTATTGCTCTGCATATGTGGATGGGGATTAAAATTCACGCCAGGACTAGAAGCTGCAAATCGGGTTTCCATATTTGCCTCTATAAGACAGTTTCCTGGAGAACGTGGACGATGTGGGCTAGGTCGTCTATTTTTCATATTGTCTCCTGGAAATAGATTGTTGAGAAAAAACGTATTTAAAATAAACTGAAAAAGAGAGAAGCATCGATAGCCAGACCTTATAGTTATATTTTACTAAAAATACTGAAAACTAAAAACATTTCCCTTTTTGTCACGATTATGTGCTAGTAAAGTTACCGTTTCTCTACAATCTTTGTTAGAGTGGTTCGAACCAGCCTGTTTCTGTAAACTAATGGAAAACTGATCGGCTGAAGTTATGGTGTCGAATGACCTTAGGAGGACATTGCTTCTAAAACGTTGTTCCATAACATGCATATAGCATTAACATAATTAAAAATCGTATCGTATGCATAATTTAATACCGCCCGCATATAGTTAAATATTTTGAATTACCAGAATTAGAATTGGGTTGGTTAAACGAGTCCAATTCCTTTGGGGATAGGTGAGATAGTGGCGTGCTCGGATTACTGTTTAGATGATGATTCAGCACTCCTGATGTGCCGCTACTTCGATTTCGATTCGGATTCGAGTTCTGATTTGATGGTGAGGACGCGTCCGTCTGAAAACAGTTCTTCGACCCTGAGTGCAGCGCCATTGTGTTTGCTTGCGATGTGGCTACCGCCGCAGCTGCCACCGCTGCTGCTGATGTGGTCGATGCCGGCACTGATCCCGGACCATCCATGCTGGGTGAATTGGCTGGTAATCCCATAGCAGCACCAGTGGTTCGTGGAGAAGGCAGGGATAGGTTGTTTGGACTCGATGGATTTGGAGATTGAGTGGCAATCGGAACGGAAGCCGACCGCTGAGTAGAATGATATGGCGGCGGAGGTCCTTGGAGAGAGTTGCGCACCTGATTGCTGCCGGCAGACTGCTGATGTGGCTGTGCTATTAGCGGTCCTGAAGGTCCTGCCCCTGGTCTGGCTTTTCCTCCTTTTAAGCGCTCTTCGAAAAATTGCTGTTGAATTTTAGACCACTCCATTTGGGCCATTCCTGCTTGAGGCGCCTGAGATAACCCATCCGTCAGTTGGTTTGGCATTCCTTTAGACATATCTGGCCCGTTTCCTAAGATGCCCATGCCACAGTTCGGGTTTCCAAACGGGTTTCCCAGCAAATCCGATTGATTTGCAATCATATTGCCATTTGGGGTTCCAGAGTTTGGGCATTGCATATTAACGTTTATCGATCCTGCTCCAGTTACAGGTGTCGCTCCCGGTGTTGTCCCGCACTGCAGGCTATTTTTTTGACCGCTATTGCACATTGCAGATCCCATATCGGCCATTACATCTCCAGCCAGCAGTACTTCTTCTGACAGTCCTTGGCCCGTTATGTGTTCAGGCTTCATACTTCCTGGCAAGTGCATTTGACGCATTTGGGGATTTACAATAGGGGCACCGCTTCCAGTACTGCCTCCACCAGGCATGCTCATCATCATCTCGTTTGGCAACTTAGACAACTGATTTCCCATTATTTGATTTGCTCCACTACCATTATCGTTCTCTGGAAAGAGAAATTGATTCATTTTCTTGATCTTGGCAAGCTGTTCTTCCCGATGCTGGCGCTGCTGAGGGGTAAGGTTCTCGTCTGGCACTTTGACACCTTGCAGCGAAATTATATTGTTTTCGTGGCTGAGGTTCAAGTCGTTAGACTTTCCCTGCCCTAAGTCAACGCCCGCAGCTTCCAAGAGTTTTATTGCTTGCGACTCATTGGGTCCGTTGCAGCTTTCGATGTTATTCCGAGCGTTGGATACAGAGCCGCTTCCGTTGCCGCCCGCACCCGCTCCGGTCTCCCAGCACATTAGATCGTTCTCATTGATGTTATCGGGCTGATCAGCAAAGGTACTGCTAGGAGCATTCAGAGAATTACGTTTGCTGTTATCAGCTTGATTTAACTGCGCCTGCGACTTTTGGAGACTGCCCGACGACTTTGACTGTGGCGTCGACTGCTGGGATAGCTTTGATACAAGATTGGGACCAGTTGCAGTGATTCCGGGTACAATACCCATCCAAGGCATTCCTAATGAGCTCTGTCGTTGCAATTTGTTCATTTTCATCGGATTTTTCATAAAAAAGTCCTCCAGAAAACTTTTTGTCGCTGGCTGAGTGCAATGGTAAGCAATGATAGTTTGGAATTGACCGCTTAAAACCGATTCAGCTCCTTTGTTTGCAAGCTGAGTGGAAAATACAAATATGTGGTTTTGCTGTTGCATGTAATCCAAGCAATTGCCCACTCCCACGCCGATAGAGGTACCTCCATTCCCTGTCATTAAATTTCCTACTCCAACGCCACATCCAGGTCCTCCTGCACTGGCATTGGCATGTGTAGCACTCATGTTCAAAACCACTCCGCTGGAGCCGGGCGTATTGTTGGAAGTTTCGCTCATTAAATCGGAGCTTAATTGATTGCAGGCAACACCTCCCATGCCTCCCATTTCGTCAGTGCTCAACGCCGAGGTCGTTTTTTCGGAGCTGCTGCTTCCGACATTGATTTCCATTTTAACTAAATTTGGTAAGGGAAACATTTGTTTATCAGTAGGTAAGTTTACGTGAAAAATATAAAAATTAAAAATCTTGATAGGTAGATTTAAAGATACCTTCCAAGATCGGGCGTTCCTATGCAATCTACATGATATATGTATATGATTCGATCAGGCTTATTTAAATATCTGTGTAAAAACAGTAAGTTCGGATCGTTCTTATGTACTTCGATACTTATGTACTTTTTGCCAGACTTGTCCGCTCTTGCGGATCATACTTAAATACTGTCTGCATCAAAGAGTAGGGTTTAAGCCAAATAGCTTTAACAGACAAGAAGTGCGGACAGAAAGACTCAGATCGTCGAACAAGAGAGGAAATTAACTTTCTTCTCCCTTATTAGGAAACAAAATCTACGAGATCTAGTTAGTGAGATAGCGGTTTATGAGTTCACACGGTCAGTTGGCGACACAAGCACTGCAACTTATTTTCGCAGGGGTTTCAATGACACCATGCAAATCTTTTAAACGTACCAGTCGTTAGCACACTCTCCTGTGCATTCACAGATGGGCCTCCAATTGATCCAAACCCGACAGGTGACATGTTTGGTGAGTGATTCTCTTCTTTCTTCACATTCACCAAGCTAGTTAAAACGTCGGCGGGTTCCTCTTTGATCGCAACGGTAGCAGTCGATCCCGTTCCCGATCCTGAGCCAGCTCCAGAACCTAAGCCCTTAGCTTTATTGGAAGATTTTTCTGGTGGAACCGTATTTAAAAATAATTGAACAATAAATAAATATATCAATTTACCCGTATCTTCATCCTTGGAAATTATCTTTTTCTTCCTCGAATGTTCATCCTGCTGCTGGACAAGATCGCTATCGCCCATTTGTGCAAGGGCAGCCACCGCAGATACATTACTGCTATTGGAGTGCTCACTGGTATTGTTTGGAGAGGCCACCAGACACGAGTTGATGCTGCTCGAGGAGTTCTGTCTCAGCATTGGTGTGCTGACAGCGCCAACTGCAGAAGACGATGGTTGTCCATCGGCTGTGCTCGTTCCAGAGTTACCGTTACCCCCTCCACTACCACTCCCACTTCCACTTGGGCCGATGCCATCTTTCCCACTCTTTGGTACTCCGTTTTTCTCGCTCGCATCGTCTGACATAGCTTTCGTTTGATCTGCGATTGAACGATTAGCAATTATATTAAGAATCAAGAACCACAACGTGTGCTGTACCCTTACCAGGCGATAGAGTAGAAAAGGGTTCACTTTTTGGAGAGTTCCCACTGGCGCATCCGATCCCGATCCCAATCCCAACCGACGATGCACTTGTTGAAGCATCAACGTTTGCTTTTGTCTGTACTTGAGCAGGGCTAAGTGGCATTGTTGTCGACAGCATTCTACATAAGTCTACATGGAACGAAGGCGTTTTTTCTTGCCCTGGCAAATAATTTGCTTAATTACTTAGTCCATGCTCCAACTCTTAAGATATATATATAACTTTTGATTTATTGCAATTACAATTCTAGGCAAACAGAAACGAAACCCAACCAGCAAAGAGCACATATGTATGTCACTTTACCCACACTGTCGCATTTTCGCATTACCATACACTTCAAAACACTCTAATCACTTATTTTAGGCAAAGACTAATGCCTGACTAATATAATTGATATTATATTTTTAAATATATCTTTTCGCCACTCAAAAATCTATTTATTCATAAATTTATTCATTCTAAGGATCATATCATGCCTACGCATGTACATATGATCCAAGTTTCACGATTTTCGGTATACAGAGGCCTGGACTGGACTAATACTAATACACTTGTACAAAAGTTCACAAGAACATCCAGAGAAAATGTATAATTTTGGGATTTAACGTATGAATGGAATGGACCATTTATATATGGTAACAGGCATTACTTCTCAGCCCTTTTCGCGCGTTATTGCTTAGTTAGTTATCCGAATTCTTAGTTAATATCAAAATGTGCATTATTATTGTTTCTCTTAATATTCCCTACCAGTGTGACCACGGTTTTATCAATAAAATATACCTGTCAGACCCACAGAAATATACCATAATAGACCTTTACATTTTCAAAATATACCGACAAATATTATTTTGGACAGATTGACAGTGCTGTCCAGGGTCGACTATTGTGTGACCTTCATCTCAATTTCGACATAAAAATATACCGGAAATATACCGAGAAAATCAAGAAATCTTAACCCAATTAACGTCGCTTTCTTTAAACATCCCGGAGGCGATCCGGAGCGTCGAACTTTTGTTCGAACTTTTTGATATCGGTTTTGTGCTGTTTATGTATGAAAAAGCTATGCCATACGATTAGCCTAAAAATGTAAGAGTGGTGTGGTATGTTCTATGGACCAACTTTGTTCTATGGACCAACCTCGGCTTTGATTCGAACTTCTAAGAATTATTATAACGGTTAATATATTTTTCTATGCCTCTTTCTTGCCCTTTTCAAGGATCTTAGATCCTTGATAAGTTCTTAAACAACGATGCTCCGTCGATCACAAGAAGGAATGGCACGTCCAGATAGTTCAACACGAGCGGAGAACATAAAATATTTTTATTGAAAAAATATCTTTGATAAGGACCTCATAAAATCAAGGATATTATTCTGATCACTGACAGCCATGCCACGAATTGATTGACCCACTAATAACAGTGAAAGCAAGAAAACAGAACTGACTTGTTGTTTCACCGAGGAGCCCGAATTGTAGAACTGCTATACCCAATATTTGTAAACCATGGGTTCAGAAACAAGTTTAAAAGAGAGAGAGCGATATATTCAGATACTCTTCGTACTTTCCGCTCCCACGTTTCCATTCCAATTGTCTTTATTAATTTCTTACCTCTTGTGATTGAGATTCACGCAATTTTGCGTCTTGCTAATATTTTTAACTGTAGAAACCCAAAATTGATAAAATTCGCAAAAAATTCACAGATTAAGATTATCACAAAACACGCTGGAAGAAGTCCAAGCAGTAATGTATGCATATTTGTATGCAGATGTAAAACAAACCCTGAAACATAAATCAAAGCATTAATTGATCCAAAAACACTAAAATCGAGATACTTTTTAGGGTATTGAGTATTTTGTGATCAAAATACCCACATATGTAGGTAGTTATTTAGGTTGGAATCATAGAAAATTAAAATTTACCTGTACAGGTAGTTCGCTTGAAATATTTGATGCCTCCGATCATAAGGTCAGGCAAAATCAAAAAGATGTTTTGCAATGCAATAAATAAAATAATATAATAATAATAATAATAACAATAATAATATTGAGTTGGCTTGAACCTGTGAGTCATATCATTCTAGTAATAATATTTAATAGATGATATACATAAGTACATATATACATATGTACATACATACATATGTAACGTCAGAACCCCCTCAAATGTTACCCAACAATCCACTGTTATTTATCCAATTAAAATTGAAGTTCTTAGAATCAAATCTTCTTGGATATTCGAAACCAAGGATATTCAGAAGGGGCAACCGTTTGATACCTGTACAAAGTGGGGACAAAATATATACGATTATATTTTTAATTTATTGTTAATTATTTTAAAAGCGTGCCCAACCACCAAAAACCAGTAATGTTCTCACCCACATCCAGCAGTGACTTTATGCCAAAAGAGGGTTATTTAATGAAACAATGTGTTTAAAGGATTTGGTTTTTATACCCAAACTCGAAGAGTTAAGAGGTATGTATATAAGATTTGTGGTAAAGGTAGATGTGTGTAACGCATAGAATACCAGACACCATTTTTAACCAATCGTCAAGCAGGATACGCGTTGAGAATACCTGTTAAAAATCATGTTCATTTAACGGGTGGAGGGGAGTATGTTCGGAGCAGCAGCCCTTATTAGCTAATAAGAAAGTAAATCATCTGGTGTCTTATACATCGCTTATCCTCATTCTCTTAAGATTTTAATTCTCTGATACAATGTTTAATTTGGTATCACAGGAGTTTGGACAGAAAATATGGTTGCTCTAGCTCTTATAGTCTCTTAGATCCAGGCGACACAAAATACGAAAAACAATAGCGACTCGCTTTTGTGTAAGAGAGATCGAGAGGGAACGATGCCTTTCCAACTGATTTTTGACTACACTAATGATCCGATCCGATTCAGATTCGGGCCTCAGAATGGGCTTTCTCTATGATTTCCGTTTTCTGTTATCTTTAAAATTGTGGACGCCACAGATGTCCGCCCTTTGTGAGGGCGGAAGTGGGCGAGGCGAAATTTTGAAACACACTTCTAGGAGTGAGATATCACATCAAAAATTTAGTTTAGGAAAAAAAAAATTTAGTTGAAAATGACAAACAAGACGGACAGACAGACATAGACTCGGCTTTTTGAACTCTTTAGCGGGCGTACGAAAGTTTTCGACCGGACAGTCAAATTTAACAACGAACATAATTAATTACAAAAACTTCACGAATTCCAAAATTCATTTTACCCTAGTTCACAGCCACAGCCTCTGAATATTGAAAGAAACACATTGGGGAATAATCTATTATATCAATGTCTACCAACAGAGAATATTACTTGTAAATGTGGGATCAGAGCTGCCGAAAAAGATCGGCAGCTTCCAACAAAGTAGAATCGTATTATGCGGTAACATCCATTTTTTCGTATCTTTAAAATTGTGGATACCACAGATTTTTGTCATTTGTGTAAATAATAATAAATTAATTTTTGAAAGACTAAATAAAACATCATCGCGGATTGAGTTCAGATTCAACACCATATGCATATGTACATTCTGCTTGACTTCTGCCCAGCATGTTCTCTATATATTTATTTGATTTTAGTTTAACCGAAAGGTAACAACAAAATTTGTAATTCATAACGACGTTCTCTAAAATTTCCAAAAGCACAGTATGAAATAAGCAATCAAATCGGATTATAAAATATTGAAATGGTGCGGAAAAAAAACAAAAACAAACGAGATGCCTATTAATTTTTTGTTACTTTTTAAATTGTATACATACATATAAGGCATAGATACATACATAGGTACTTACATAGTTACGGTTGGGTTGCCTTTAATTTATTATTGCATTTACTTGATTTTTACAGACACTTAATTTATGAATCGGTCTATGTATGTATAGTATATACGTACGAGTAGATGTGGACCTTAATCCACCATTTGCCATTGCAAAAATTGTATTTAAACTAAATTGACTAGCATACATATTCTTCTTATTGCATTATTGCATCATTGCCCCTTCTCCATCACCTTCCCCCTTCATTTCAATTTTCAATTAGCATACAGATACAAAAAAGTGCTTGTTACAGATGCAGTTGCAGTTGAGTATTATTCAAACTTTTTGGTTACCACTATACATACATACATTCATACGTATGTAGGATAGGTATGTACGTAATACGAGTTTACTAAACTATTTGGTGTGAGCTTTTGGTTGTCTATTATTGAAATAAATACATACATACATACATACATATGCATCTGCATTCGAATTATTATTCGTTCGAACAAGCGATCGATATATGTAAGTAGTTTGCTTATTTACACCTCACTATGTATTTTCTCAGTAACAACTCAATTTAATATGCATTTTTCATTTTGCTTTTCGCATTTTTTGTTGCGATAAATTATTTGCACCTTTCTAGGTTCTATGTATGTATATAATGTAGTGTGTTGTTTATCTTATAAATTTGACTAGATACAGTTACATTTTTAGACTTTTTGTATCGGTAATAATTAATTAATTTTACGGTAATCTATCTCTGCCTAAGGCCAAATAGGGACCTGAACTTGACCTCTCAACATACATACATATGTACATGCACTGACACTCGAACAAAGCACAACACAATACATGTGTGTAAGTGTATGTATGTTACAAAAATACCATTGTAGATAAATTTCTCTTGAAAGGATAATTCAGTTGAGTTGTGCTTAGTAATAAGTGATAAGTGCTACATGATTCTTCATCTATGTATACTGCTTTATCTTTTTTACATCTTTGGGGTTGCATTTTTTACAATGGAAACAACTTTTTGAACGAGAGCTTGCAATATATTGGGGACTATCATGACTTTAGGTCATCCAGGTAATCAGAAATGCCTAAATCATCCATAGAGATGGATACATCATACAGCTTGTGCTCCTGCTTGACAGATACCCCTTGAACTAGGACTATCATGTCTATCAGACTATCATCCATACATATGGATGCATACATACAGCTTCTGCTTCTGCTTGACAGATACCCCTTAAGGCAACTTTTTGAACGAAAGTTTGCAATCTTTAACAGACTATCATGACTTTAAGGTCATCCAGGTAATCAGAAATGCCTAAATCATCCATACATATGTTGTTTTGATGCTGTTGCAGCCCATTAGTTGGGCTTGTGGCCCAATTTTCATCCGCGTCTGACTGTGGCTTAATCTCAGCCAAATTATCTACATAATTTCCATCACCATCACGATCATCGTCTGTTAACAGAGTATCACCAACCTCCACCTTTCGTGGAATTTTACTGGTATGGACTCTCACTGTCCTCCGAAATGCAGATGCAGATTCAGTTGTAGATGCAGATGCAGTAGAGTACATCTCTGTATCGGAGCGCGTGTGAGTGTGTGTACTTGTGTGATGGGTCCGGGTAATGGTACGAGTTTCATATAGCTTGTTCTCCACATCATTCGGCTTATTCTTGTTGTCTGATTGTTGCCTGCATCGGCTATGCTGTCACAACATGTCACTCTGCTCGTCACTGTTATCATGTTCGTTATCATGTTCGTCAACTAAGTCAAAGTCGTGACTTTCCAGCTCCAATTCCATATCAGCCTCGTCATCAAAGGTCCCAATGGGCGACAACGCTGTCGTATGGATGTTTGCGTAGTTTGCATGTGATAAATTATTGCTTGGATTTTGGTTGTGATCCTGTTGTTGCTGACGGTTCTGCATCGAATGCATTGCATTCTTTGCATCGTCATCGCGCCACTTGTCCATCGATCGGCGACGAGCGTTCATAAAGAAATTACCCACGGTGGTGGGCTCCAGTCCCAGCTGCCGAGCAATTGTTACTTGCATTTCCTTTGAAGGCCTCTTGGTTTCCTAAATATTTTGTTCTTTTAATAAAATATGTTTTAGAAGCATTATTGGAAGCTCACTTTAAAAATTGCTTGAAGAGTACGTCGCTGAAGGTCTGTAAAAACCAGACGAGGCTTCTTTGGCTGCGGCATTTGCTCGATTTGGGGTTCCTCCTTGCGGCGACAATTGGCAATACTGGCAACGGCACCGCTCGAAGAAGAGGCAGACGAAGATCCACTGAGCAAAGCTGCAAAATTCAGAATGACAGAAAATATAAATCCAGAAAGCCATGTGTACGAGTATCCACATTCGAGACAAAAATAATAATTGCGCTCACCGTTTGCCGTCATTGTTGGCATAGCTATAGTCGGTGACGAGTCTGTAGCCGTTATGGTCGAAGAGACCGCCCCTGCCGATCCCGATCCCGATGCCGTGCCCACTGAAAGCGGTGTACGTTGTGGGATTTGGGCAGCAGCCATCCGCAAAGCGGACATACGTTGAAACTCTGGCTCCTGAAGCCATTTGAACATCCTGCGGAACGTTTCTCGTCCAGACTTTAACTTTGACCATGGCTTTGGGTTGCGCAACAGATCAGATAGTGTGCCCTGGGAGCGGCAAAGGACGCGCTGTGCGAAGATTGCCTGTGGAATACTGTATCTCTTCAGTTCGGCCGAGATACGTTGAGCCAGCTCTTTTGTGTTGATCTCTTCCATATCACTTGCACTGCTGTTTCGGCTTCCGCCTCCACTTGTCCCTGGGTTGGATTTTGGGGAATGCGATTTTGACATTTGCTGTTGCTGCTGCTGCTGCTGCTGCACGTTCTGGTAACCATTTTGATGAGACTGTGTCTGTTGATGGCTTGTGTTGGCATGTGAATGGGGGTTGCTATGGGGACTGCACTGATCGCCACTAGTATCTTGGCTTTTCTGTAGGAAATGTTGATGTCTTTGACTTTGGTCGTCGCTCATTCTCATGCCTGCAACCCCGTCATCCGTCACAGGTGGAGGGGTAGGAGTTAGAGAGACAACAACTGGCATGTCTGCTGTGAGACTTTGTATAGATCCATTTATGTTGGGCAAGGTGACGACCGATGTGGGCGAGTTTAGGGACATGGAAACAACTGAGCCGGCGGAAACTGAGTGGGGACTGAGTGTTGGACTATGATGAAGACCGGCCGTGGAACTTGTCGACGAAGACGTGGCCATAATCAGCTCATGATCATGGTTATGCCCACTATAGGATGACTCATAATCACTCACAACCACACTGTCCCCTATAACACCGGTCGGTGAGAGGCATATCACCTGTTTCTGCAGAGTTACGGGTACCAGCTGGAGTCCGTGACCGTGTCCATGTCCATGGCTATGTCCGTGGGTAGTCACTGCATCTCTCTTTTGGCCGTTGACGTTGACTCCTATCTGCAACTGAGAGGAATCCGAATGCGGGGAAAGAGTCACGCATCCACCAGCTACTGGGGAAGGTACTGACACTGAGGAACTGTGCGTATGCAGGTCGCACGACACTACCATGCCCGTGAGCCCGTGGGATGGACTGCCGGAGTAGTTGTTTGGAGGCGGAGAAATCATCGAGGGCAACTTATCGTAGGAGGAATACGGTGACTGTACTCCAGATAATCCACTCAGACCAAGGTGACCACTTCCCATGGGCATGGGGAGGCTAGAGTATGAGCTGCAATCGTTGTTGCTACAACCAGACGAGCTGACATTACCACTACTGACAGTACCTGTCTCTGCAGCGCTGCAGGATGAGTTGTTTGTGCCTTCTGCTCCACTTCCGACAACGCCTCCTCCTCCACCTCCTCCTCCTCCTCCGGAGATGTGGCCAGAGTAAGCGAACTTTTCTGACATCGTCGATATGGGCGGAAGTGGTTGGATGGGTGTCAGCGTAGCGTACGAGGTTGGACTAAAACCGGGCGGTGATATGCGATCATTGACCGATGTTAAAGTCTGATATGAGCTGCGCTCCAATACAGGACTGAGTAATTGACTACGTCCACCGGAGTCTCTATCGTCGTCGTCGTCTTCATCCGCATCCCCATCCACATCCTTATCGTCTTCGTGCGACTGTACAATGACGGATAAAACCTCACTGTGAACGCTTCCATTGTGTCCTAGTCCCAGCTGGGCTGATCGATGGTGCAGATTTTGATGTACTTGGCCATGAGTTTGATGGTGCGTTAAATGGCCGTACTGATGCTGCTGTTCTAGCAGCTGTTGATGTTGGTGATGTTGGTTCAGTGTGACTTCTTCCTCCTCGCAGACTAAGCCGTCTGAGGAAAGTTCATCCATTATTCCAACACCGACATTCGAAACGTCTACATCCATATTATGGCGTTTACTGGCTTGAGGCGCATTCCTAACTTGGCTGAAATTGTGATCTCGACGAACTATAAGAAGTTTGTGCTCCTGCTTGACAGATACCCCTTGGGAGAGCACCGTATTCACTGTCAGTCCATCCAAGCTAATTTCTGAGCCAACAAAGTCCACTGGGCTACTGGCGATCATTCGCTCCTGACGTTGCTGATGCTGGGCCTGGTGATCCCCATGGTGCTGAAGCTGATGCTGGTGGTGGAGCAACGATAATGGAAGTGGCAAGTTCCTACCCTGAATCTGCAGCTGTTGAGGCACAATCTGATACGCTGTCTGCACATTGCTGTTCCCGATTTCATCAATGACCATCACAACAGAACTAGGATCCTCCTCGCCAGCCCCGTCCGCCGAGGACATCATTGATTGCATGGTCATGGCAAGGGACTCACCGCTGACACCATGTAGACTGTGTGACTCGGACTCGGAGTCGGCGTCTTGGTGCTGGCTCTGGTGTCCAACGGTAATGAACTCATTGGCCTCGTCCACCAGTTCCTGGCTAAATGTCTGGGAATCAATGATATCGTTAATGGATTCCATTCCTTAAAAAGCTTCACGGGCCACGGTTGTCAATAGAAAAAGGTTGGAGATTCCACTTCAGTTATCATCAAAATTTAACTGAAATAAACGGATAAACTATGTCAAACGTATGAGCCTTGTATGAGTATTGTATCTAATAGAAACAGGCCCGGAATCCGATTCTGAGAGCTTTTGGTATACAATATTATGTAACTATAATTGGGTTCATTTTAAAGGAATAGTTTTTCGTTCGCTAAGGTGGACGACTAACTGAAGTATGCCTAATTAAGATATGCGTTGCAGGTATTATTTAAATTTTCTACATAGTACAAACAAACGTATGTATTATTGTTGCATTTATGTAAATACGTACTTATGTATGTATGTACATATATAGGAACAAATGGATATATGTACATACATAGGTATATTTATGTAAATAAATATTTTTACGCATAGATTTTAAGTTTGTGTGCGTGAGTGTGCGATGTGTGTGTTTGTGTGTATGTTATGCGGGGGGGTCTGGTCTGTATTTATTTCTTATATTTTTGTTAGCCATGAGTTCCGTTTCGTTCCTTCATTGTTTTTGTCGCTTTTGACGTTGCCATCCGTCGCCAACCCTTAAGGGTTGCTCGTTGCTCCGACTTAGCTACACGCTCTTCATACATGCTTACGCACATATACATATGCATACATAAATACATGCATACATTTGTACATTTACTCGTATGTGGTCGAAGAGGGGTTGCGTTGCTTGCACTTTAGAATTTTGTTTTATTTTCACCGTTTGATGTGTTTTATCTGTTCAGTTAACAGTCTCTCTCAACTTTTGTTCTCCCCTGATATTTATATTGTTTATAACATTTACCTTAAATGGCTGCTGACTCCAAGACTACATCATCACGAGAGCCGCGAGGCGAGCTTCGCCCCACTTTGTGCAACTCGATACATTTTTAAAACGTACACAGGTACACAAATATTTCCGGATAAGATAGATAGTATAGGTTTCTTCTCTGGACTTTTTACACAACAGAAAAGCAGCAATTTAATTCCGATTGCTTTTTGTTTTGTTTGATAAACTGGGCCTGATCTGATTCCGGTTCCGAATCGATGGGGAATTATAATTAGAGCATTTCTTATAGCAAAACCTTCAGTTGGAAAATTCTCTACGCATGTAGGTGTACTCGTATATGCATGAGTGTACATGTACATGCACACACATGTGGCTGTTATTTTGTGAAACTTTGTTATGTGACGACCGCCGCGTTCCATGAAGTTTCGGCTACTGAGCAGCCACAACACGCCACCCCTCGCGATAAGGGTTGCGTTGCCGTTACCGTTGCTGTTGCTGTTGCCGTTGCCCGAAGGCGGACACAACATACACACGGATACGGATTTGAATTCTTGAGCATGCGCATTGCCGTTGCCATCATATCCACATCCTGCTCATACAGACCATCTTTTGTACTACACAACTATCAAAAATGCCAGCTGGCATTGTATACTTTTTGGAGCGCAGGCAAGCCTAATCACATAATAAAGATCGCTGCTGTGGAACTTGAAAAGAATCTGAAAGAATTAATAAATTATTAATAAAATCATATCACTCATATCGTAACACTCAGTAACTTTTTTATTTTAATTTTTAAATTTTAAGAATAGATTTCTGAAGAATATACATACACATATAATTTTAAAACTTGAACAATGCACCTGACTGATTTGTTTATTTGATGATTTGGTTTAGGTACTCTAAGTAGTTGTTCATTAAGTAATGAATTAAGCTTAAGCCGTACAATCAAATGCCTATCAGTTCCTATTCATCGTGCTTATGAGAAGCATTTATTGGAAAGTGCATTTTTGTTAACTTTTAGTGTGCATTTAGAATGCAACTTTCAATGGGAATATATGTACATACATACATACATACATACTATGCATGCATGCATACATACATACATATGTACATATGTATGGATGTATTATTTGACTATCTACGTCATCAAGCAATCAAATTACATACATACGATGCTATTATTTAGAGTCCCCTCTCTCCAGTGCTTAATTGTATTTTAAATACTCGCACCGCTACGCTACTGATTCGAAGAGCGCTGATGTTCCAACTGGTCTTAAATTTTTGGGGGCTCAATTATACAGACGATGTGGCATTTCTTTCGCTATCGATGGTCAAACTAGATGCGCGCAAGGAGGCCAATGAGAGATTGCTGTGATACAAAGCCTTCGGAGACAGCAGCGTCGCATTCTGAATACCAATACCAGGCATGTTGCTATTGCAAAATACTGAAGACCCATTGACTGAACGCGATTGAGCTGACAGAGCTTCGGATTTCATCGCCAAGAGCCCATCGACAGAAAGCGCATTAGCATTCAGTGTGACCGTAATGGCGCTACCTCCGTCAATGCTTTCATTCTCGCCTACCACAGGTACAGGACCGCCACCGCAAAGGTGCAGTCGAGAGTTTAACAGCTTGTTGCAGGCCGGACACGATCGAACTGGTCCGTTTTTGTCCCGCCGTCTCATTATTTCGTGAGCGCATCTGAAATGAGGGATAATATAATGGCCAAATACAATTTAAAAGCGAATGTTGTGGGGGATCCAAAATATAGCTTTTACTTGCCTTGCATGGAGAATGTGTGCACAGGGTAAAGCTTCTAGGTTTCCTGGCTGTAGGCCGAAGAGTTCCCCACAAGCCCCACAGTTTAATCCTAGTGCAGCATCTGTCTGATTTGCCAGACGAAAGTGAGTGTTATACTGATCCTCGTCGCCTAACGCACGGTATATTAAAGCCAGTCGACAGCGAATCTTGCGCACCAGAAGCTGCAATACAGATACATATAGTACATACATAGTTGCGCATATGCAACTTTCTGGATTAAAAATTAATAATCACCTTGGCACCAATTGAGCTAGCCACCTCCAGTAGACGTGTGTTAAACTCCAAAGGCCTGCAGTTGCAGATCTTGTTCTGGAGTCGCAGAGACTCCAGGCACCGGGCAGCCCCGTCCATAGCCTCCATTTGAGCCATGCGATCCCCAAGACTTGCAGATGTGCCCATTGCCTGCTCATATTGCCGGAATGCCCGCTGATGTAAGAGTTTTCCATCGGTCAATAAAAAAAAGAAGAAATTAGTTACATATATATGTATATAGATTTTACTTAGGTTAGGTTGAGGCGGCTGTCGGGATCACCAGGTTCCCGACACACTTAGGTCGGTTTCGGCCCGTTGAGATCTTACATCATACATATGATACCGATCGTGTACACATATTTACATATGTATGTACATATATTGTATACATATGGAAAATGGAAAACCATGTAAATGGTTTTATAACTCGTAAACTTATTTCGAAATAAAAGAATTATAGATAAATATTTGTTAATTTACAAATACATATACAAATACAAATACATTATAAATATATAAAAATACATATGTATGTACATAAATACATACATATGTACATTCATATGTATGTATGTATGATCTATGTGCATATGTAGTTATGTGAGGCTACTTATTTTATATGTACGAGTTGGCGCTAAAGTCCAAAATGAAAAGTAAAAGTGTTCTTTGAACAACTAAGGTGCATTTATGACATGCCATGCACGTTTTTTGTACAAACATCAATATCCATTTTTTTTCGGTATATATCCCCATAACACGGATACTTCTAGTGTATGTGGCCTGATCTCCGGATATTAGCGACAGTTTAGTTGCCTCCTAAAACAATGAAATTGATTAAAACTTGTCGGCCAAATTGATAGATATCTCGTCAAATACCTTACAGTAATCCTGCGCATCCCCCAGCTCGCCCTGCTTTCTCAAGGAGGCTGCCATGCGCAGCAATGCAGCTCTATGATGACATGAATTAAGATCACCCAGCTGTAGGGAGCGCGACAAATCGTAAGCTTTGGATGCGTAGGTGGCACTTTTGTCGTTATCCTGCAGTCGGCCAAAAAGTTCGGAGAGTGCCACGTATACTTGCAGCTCCAGCGAAGGATCGCCAATGGCTGTAGCTATCTTGTGTGCCCCCTGCAGACCCTCCAATGCCCTGGAGAACCCGCCCATTTCGAGATACACTCGTGCAACTGTCAAGTGGACGAGCCCACTGCGGCATTTCGTTCCGCAATCGTTGTAGAGCGAGTGACGGGCGTAACTCAAAGCGCGCTCCAGACCACCTAGACTAGCATGTGCTCGACTAAGGTTTAGATACGTCTCTGCCCGCATGTTGGGTGAATCGAGTTCCTCTGATATGCTACAAGGATAAAATGACCGGTTAAACCTGACCTTGATAAGACTATGAAACGCCGTTTGGCCACTACTATTAAGCAAATTTTAAATTTCTTGAAAGTCATTAAATTGCATCACTATTGTGTTAACTGTATGCGCTTATACGCTTCAGAGACTAACGCTATTCGTATTTGCTATTTTTGGTCATACTTACATACATGCATATGTACATATGTACATACGAGTATATCCTAAATAATACCTATCCAATATTTTGTTTGCTGCTTAATCTAGTGCTATCTTTTCCTACACTTCATAATTACCATTCAATGTTTGTCTGAATTTTCTTAGAAGCCATTTGGGCGATCAAAATTACTACGGCTTAGTATTTTCCTTCTACATTACATTTACAAAGTTTGTAAATACTACATTTAATAGAACATTCGGGACAGGTGAACCATTTTACATACCCAAGCTGTTGATGACCGAACTCAATAGCTTCACGAAACTTTCCCCAATCCATATGTGCCTGATACAAATAACCCAGTAGCTGGAAGCAGTCCTCGCGACGACACGTGCCTTTTAATGCACTACGCCAGGTGCGGACTGCTGCTGTTTGATTATTCTGCTCATAAAGCCGGAGACCTCGTTCAATCTGTGAATATATGCAATCAGTGAATATTGCCCTATATTGTGTGTATAAGTTCCTATATTGTATGTATGTATATTTATCCACACATGTATGTACATATGAATGTCGTAAACGTACGTTAGGGATATATTCACCTTTCGTTTTGCAATATACTGTCTAAGACTTCGTTGACAGGCCAAAAAACAGCTGATTACAGAACCAGAACGTAATAGTCCTTGGCCAGTCCAGAGAGAGCGCGAACCTGCATCTGGACTTGAGCCATAGCCCGCAACTCTCGAATAGCTCTCATCTAATTGACATAAATCTGAAATCAAATATCATCATGTCCAGCTATGTACGTGTACTTGTTTATTTTTATGTTAAGGACAAACCATTTGAGTTTTCCAACAAGTATCGCGATCCATCGGGTGACGCTAGTAAGTGAGTTGCGGATAGATTTTGGCTTGGAGGAATGCTAAAATTAAAGGGAATTTAATTTCCTCCATACAAATGAGCATTTGAGAAATATTTGCTGAGTTCATATACCTAAGCAGATCCTTGGACGCAATGCTCTCCCATGACATGACAAGCTTTTTAATTATTTCGTAATTGCGATAGACCTTTAAAGAGTACCGTACCCGAATGGTGTAAAATCTTTGGCAAGATATACATATGTAGCTCTATTAAAGGGTTCCATTGTGGTACAGTATTTACATCAAGATTCGCGTTTTTGATATCGGGCGAGTTTCACATGTACATATGTATGTATGCAAACCTAAGTACGTCACACTTGACCTATTAGAGCGTTGCACAGTTTCAATCTGAGTGACCTTGCACGAGCTTCCCGTACAACTACCCACCACACCAGAAATCCTGCATTCAAATGTACAAAGGTGTGTGTATGCAAGGAACCTGCACGCCTCTTTTAGTAACACCAACACTACATATGTACATCCATTACATTACATGCAAAAAGGATTTAATTTGAAAATAGTTATCATTTGTTCACTAACACGCTTTCAGAACTTGTTGTACATGTATAGTACAATTAACTTGTTTGTTCTTCTTGCTTTGATTCAATTCTGAGCATACATATCTGCGTAGACGGCAGGCAAAATCGAGACTGACATAAGTAGAACTTGGGTGGTGTGGTGGTGGTTTTTCTCTCTTTGCTACAGGCTCCTTGCTGTGAGGCTGCGCGGTTTATACAAATATATTGTCTTTCAGCTTGTGAATGGGTCAAGAACTGAACTAGTTTCGCTCAGATGCACTCTAAGCCAGTGTTTCTCTGAAATATAACTAACGGTTGTATTTCGTAGTAAATTGAGGGAATTCAAAAACTGCTTACACAGACGTCACGGTATTTGAATTTTTCCCAAACGAGTCGGCCAATTTTTATAACATTTTTATCGTATTTTCAGTGGATCTGCGCGTCGGTTGTAAAGTACTCGAAGAGTAAAAGGGTATATTGTATTTGTAGTAAAAAAGTGGGTGTGTGTAACATAGAGAAGGAATCGTTTCCGACCCCATAAAGTATATATATTCTTGATCAGCATCAATAACTGAGTCTATGTCTGTCTTTTCGTCTGTCCGTCTTGTTTGTCGCCCATTGCTCGGAGGCTATAAGAGCTAGAGCAACCAAGTGTTTCAAAAAATTTCGCCCACTTCCGCCCCCAAAAAAGACGAAAGTCCAAAATTTTGAAGATAGAAAAAAAAGAAAAATGCATTATGAGAAAGAAGACAGAGAAAGATGTACAGAACTTGTTTTGTTTTCTGTACTCTTCGTGCTTTGAACATCTGGGAGTTGCGCTGCTGTGAAATGTGTCATATCGAAGGAAAAACCAATGTTATTCATTGTTGTCTTTTTATACCCGTACTCGAAGAGTAAAAGGGTATATTGTATTTGTGCTAAAAGTGGATGTGTGTAACACACAGAAGGAGGCGTTTCCGACCCCATAAAGTATATATATTCTTGATCAGCATCAATAGCCGAGTCGATATAGCCCTGTCTGTCCGTCCGTCTGTCCGTCTGTCCGTCCGTCCGTCTTGTTTGTCGCCCATTGCTCGAAGGCTATAAGAGCTAGAGCAACCAAACTTTTATCCAGTCTAATGTGGTATCTCACTCCTAGAAAAGTGTTTCAAAATTTCGCCCCGCCCACTTCCGCCCCCACAAAGGGCGCACATCTGTGGCGGCCACAATTTTGACAATAACAAAAAAACTAAAAATGCAGAATCATAGAGACAGCCCATATCTATCAGGGGCCCAAATCTGAATCGGATCGGATCATTAATATAGCCACAATAGACAAAAACATACGCAAAAACTTCGCTCCATCCCTTTCGCACTCACACAAAATCGAGTCGATTTGGTTTTTCGTAAATATGAACGCCTGGATCTCAAAAACTATAAGAGCTAGAGCAACCAAACTTTTTGCCCAGACTCCTGTAATACCGAACCTGAACAAGTGTATTTCAAAATTTCGCCCCGCCCCCTTCCGTCCCCACAAAAGACAAAAATCCACAATTTTGAAGATAGAAAAAAACCAAAAATGCAGTATCATAGGAAATGATCATATCTACCAGATTCCCGAATTTGGTTCAGATCGGATCATTATTGTAGCCACAATGATCAAATGAATTTTCAGCAGCGGGAATACCCCGCCGTTGTGTTTCCCCTCGCCCGATTGCTGCGTAAGTCATTTATTGGGGTTGATTGTCGCAGCAGATTCTCTCACACACACACTCACGCTCAAACATGCTGCCTCGTAGAGGTGGAGAAACATCGATGGAAACATCGATGCATCGATGTTTTTCAAATTTTTGGAAACATCGATGCTTTATGGCGACTATCGATGTTTTTTCCCGGTGTTTAAAAAAAAGAATCTCGAATCTCAAATGCTGAGGAAACAGTAAAAGTTTTTGAGCAGGAGCTTCATTCTATTAATAGAAAATGCGCAAAGTAAACAACACCGTCGATAGAGCCTAAACCACCAGTTGACACAGGCCCTTTCAAGAAGGTTTTTCGTTTTTGGATACTAAATTAAAGGCCAACAAAAACTCTCCCAGAGCAGACGCTGGGATCCTGCTAGGCCAGTACCTAGTGAACCCAAATGAGCCTAAGGATTGTGACCCTCTAAAGTTTTGAAAGGTAAACCATATACAATTTATTATAATATTTTGTATACATAAATTTTTTCTTCTAGGTGAGTTCAGACAACTGCGAGGTCCTTAAGGAGGTAGGCTGCAAGTACCTATGCATAACGGCAACATCGTGTGAGTCCGAGAGGTCTTTCAGCAAGGCTGGACAGATCATATGGGATCGTCGCACCAGACTATAAAACCTGATGTGGTGGATAAACTAATGTTTATCAATAAAACCAAAAATGTTCCCTTAAGCCTTAAAATAAGTTATGGTTTTTCGATCTCAATAAATTTAGAATAAGTTATGTTTTTTTTAGTACGATCTCAATGAATTTGTTTTGCTTTGACGAATAAGATTTTATTTTTGTTATAAAATGAACCATAAAAACCTTTTTATTTCAGTTAATTTAATTTAATCATATGTATTTAACAGCAAAAAAAATATGTTGTTCATATATTTTGAAAACATCGATGTTTCATCGATGTTTTTGTAAACGATCGAAAAACATCGATGTCCGCGAACATCGATGTTTCTCCACCTCTACTGCCTCGTGCAGTGTACGTGTGTTGTTGTGAGAACTGATGTAGATGATGTAGATGTCGATGAAAGAAATAAAAAAAAATGTAAAATGTAATAAAAACTGAAAAAACATTTTAAAAATTCCACATAAATCACTGAGTACGGGTATAAAAGTAGAGTCGCGTTCGAAGAGACTCCGTACGTTCTTTCTCGTTTTTACTTTTTTCTGAACACAAATCAAACGACTAGAATTACAGCGCCATATTTTGCACGCTTGCGACCTTTTTTTTGTACGACCAGTACTACGAGTAAACGCTGAGTACTGAGCCAAATACGCCCCGAAAAGAGATCGTGTTGCGAGATGGGAGTACCTTGTATTATTTCATCATGAGTAATATCACGCTGTCAAACCAATGGCCAAGCGCAAACCATTAGAATTGTCGTCAAACGCGCAATTTCATGCCTGGCCATTTTAACCAAATTTTCGATGAACAGATCCAATATTATTTAATATGTCTATCTAAGTCCATTTTAGTCCATATCGAAGAGAAAGGAAGAGTAAGAGAGAATGGAAGAGAGGAAAACTTATTTTTTCGCTTACCGTTGCAACAGAATTTTTCAGTAGGTCTTTTTTCATTCTTTGGTCATTTGAGACAGATTCTTGTAAATTGTTGGTGGGCTTCGGTTTTCATTTGATAATTGTTAACAATGGAACAATTAAGGGCATTGGTAAAGAGCCGTGGCAAACTCAAGGCCATTATCACGCGCACATTGGCTTGGGCTGAACGGGCTATACCAACTACAACGGCAGAGATCACTTCAAGGATCGAGCTGCTCCAAATGGGGTGGAAGAGGTTCTCACAACATGGGCATTCCATGGCCCTTCTTGAACGAGTGGATGGGTACGTGGATCCAGAGGAAGACAACGCTCTCTACGAGGAGAAATATCTATACCTATCTATACCTTGGTAATAAAACCAACAGCTATTCGAGCAGTTAGCTACAAACCAGAACACAACGAATATGTCCGTCTTTGTTGGAAATAGGACCTCGGACTATGCTTGGCGTCATGTGGACTCCAAATCAAATCCAGCTGACTGTGCGTCTAGAGGGCTCATGGCTGCCGACCTTATCGACTTTCAATTGTGGTGGACTGGCATACACAATGACCGACCTACAATCGGTTAATCCGCTAGAGGAACTAATAGCCAGAGTTTCTTCCTGGCTGAAGCTCGTTCATACTGTTGGGTATGCAGTATCCAACGCACCAAACATCCATTTCGGGACAACTGCTCCGAATCTCTTACATTTCTTTTTGTTGTAACAACCGCTAAACATAAAATTAAAATTTTAGTAAAGCGTCATTTTATTTAGTAACAAAGAACAAAGCAAATTGGGTGTACGATTGAAAAATAACGAGAAAGAAAGTATGGAGTCGCCGTTAACAGGACACTACTTTTATACTCGTACTCAGTCAGTATGATTTATGTGAATTTTCAAATGTTTTATCGGTTTTTACATTTAACATTTTTTTGCCGTATCTGTCATCTACATACATCTACATCAGTTCTCACAACAACACACGTACACTGAATGAGGCAGAGTGTGTGAGCAGGGTGTGAGCGAGAGAGAGAATCAGTAGCGGCTATCATCCCTAAATGACCCTTTTGATTCTCGCTGCTGAAAATTAATTTTTTCATTGTGGCTATAAAAATGATCCGATCCGATTCAGATTTGGGCCTCTGGTAGATATGGTCTTTCTCCCTGATTCTTCATTTTTAGTTTTCTGTTATCTTCAAAATTCTATGCGGAGCGAAATTTTGAAACACACTTGTACATGGCTATATCGACTCGGCTATTGATGCTGGGGGGTCGGAAACGCTTCCTTATCTATGTTATCCATTTTACCACAAATACAATAAACCCTTTTACTCTTCGACTACGAGTATAAAAGTAGTGATGCAGAAAAATTGTAAAATGTAGAAAATGATAAAATATTTTAAAATTCCACATAAATCACATGTGTACTGACTGAGTACGGGTAAGTAGTGTCGCGTTAACAGCGTCTCCATACGTTCTTTCTCGTTTAAACTGTAAAAGTAAATTTTGCAAAGCTAGATAGGTACAAAAGTAAATTAAAAATTTTTTTCGCGAGAAGTGTGATTATGGTTCAGAGATTTGATTTACTCGTAGCTGCCTGCCACCAGAGCTGTTATTTTCGATTTTACCCATTTCCTCGTCCACAATCAACGACCCCGCGTCAACCAACTGCTCGTTTATTGTTGTATATGGTATGCCGCTAATTCTGCACGCACGTCTCATCGCCATAAACAATTATCATAAAGTGATTCGGGCTGGTGTCGTATCATGGACTACGGGCGGACACTAGCTCGCAACACACGCCGTTAACTAAAATATATGTATAGTTTTAACCTGAATTTAAATCCAAATTATTTTTTATTTTCATTAATACATTTTATCATTATCGCATGAAATTTCTCCACTGTTACTTGATCGGTTCTCTTTTCGTTCCTGCTCATACATAGTTTTTTTCTTATACATTTGCTTATTTTTCCCCTTATATGGTATAAGTAGATACTAATATGCTGCACTACCATTATAAACTACAATATACTCCTCGTTCCCATCAACATACAAATACATATGCACACGCATACAAGGTCCATACATGGTTTACGAATCAATTGAATAAAATTTGTTTCTTATTGATTCATCGGTTCGGCTTGCATTGTATGTATGTGGTTTACAATGTGATGTTTTGCTATGTGTTATTTGTGCATCGTACATTGTATTATGTATATTCAAAATGAAAATGACCGTGCGCAATTTAACGAAGTTTTCAAATATTACTGATCTGTGAACGGTGTCGGGTTGCACTAATTATGTACAACATGCATAGTGTGACTTTGAATGTGCATGTGAAACAAATTAAACCTGTCCAAGAAAGCAAGGGGAGTAAGCAATGGGAGTAAAGGGAGCACAGGCACTCGTCTCTTAGGCTCCCACATCGTCAGTCTATCGTCCCCGGCTGCGTGCTCGGTAAGCCTGGGATCATTTTTATGTTGTATGCCGCCTTCTACCCCCCTCCCAGAGATTTATGTATGTATGTATGTTGTAATGTGTACTGGATAAGTATGTGTTATTCTAACGATTTTTTAACATTATTCGGACTCAGGTTTCTTATGATGTGGTAAGCTATCGTTCTATTGTATGTATGTATCTATATGAAAGTATGTATGTTTGTATGTATGTTCTTGTTTGTATGTTTTATTAAGTGAGTGGGTGCATTGTATTTATTTTAGGTTATGTACGTTCGTTCGCTCTGTGGCGGAATCTGGGACTGAATCTAGATTTCGGTTATTACCGTTGGATGGTATAAATTCGGTTTAGTGGTCAGGTTAGCTGTGGCAGTACAAGAATGAAATTCGCCCAGAGTACGAAAGAATTTGAGAAAGAAGATTCTAAGCTTTTTGGGTTGTTTGGGGTTCGTGAAGGCGCACCTGCACATATTCGCGCCTATGTATGTGGATTGTGTATTACAAACAATGTAAAAATTAGAGAACAAAACCACACAGCTTATACAGAATGCACAATTAACGCGTTACATTGGATCTATATTTGCAGCCATATCAGATGAATTCTTAGATTACATAACGTCTGTTATTTTGTCGGTCATCGATTATACTTTGTGTCTATTCGCTGTGGCAAGAAGTGTTTTATTTTTTATGTATACATACATACAAATATATATATATGCATGTGTGTGTTTGTATGTGTATATATATATATATATATATATAACTGAATAATACACACGATTCTATATGTCCACTTATTTAGTATGTTTTCGCATTCTTCAACGTTCATGAAATGTAAATTTGAAATTTCGTCACTTTTACGCAAATGGAGCACACGATGCATCAATGTATTGTTTATTTTATACGATATTTTTGTTCGTTCCTTGATCTGACGTTTCTTTAGTTTTTGTTTTATTCAATATACAATGTCTATAACGTTTCACCTAAACATTTTTTTTTAGTATATAAATAAGTATGTATACTATATGTATATATACATATATTTGCATTAATTTGAAGAAACACTTCACTATACTGCTTGGTTCATTTACAAAATAAAAGTATGATTTAAAAAAGTAAACATCAAATAAAAACAAAACTTAAAAAGAACTTAAAACTTACAGTTGAGTTCTTTGAATTTCACCTTTACCATATTCAAAATACTTAACACGAATGTTAGTATACATAAATGCATACGAAACATACATACATATACATGAGTTGTTTCATTTATCATTATCATATACGCGGACATCATCTGCTAATGCATTAGCATTAAGCTGCCTTTGGATACTTAATCGCTACTTTTCTACACGTCCTCTATGTAAACGTATTCTAATAAATATTGTTATAATTTCAGTCGAAATGCCCATCGTGCAGTTTTTTGCACGAGGATAAAAGTGTGTGTATGCATGTGGTTTGGTGAACGTGAATGTGTATGGGATTCAGAGCATTTAGGTAAATTCAATTTCCGAGCCTTTCCCCAGGCATTTAACTCTCCTTATTAACAAATTCATAATTGGCACCTCATTGCCAGCTTTTTAAATTTTCACTGGGAGAGCCACGCGATTCGAGAATGATAAAATCCACATTTCCAGCGATACCTTTACTCTGCCAGTTATTTGTGTGGTCTGTTTTGGATGAACCTTGTGTCTTTTTACATTGCCATAGACTTGGATGATTCTATGATTTTTGTGAACCTACGCCATAATGCGATTTTACAAACAGAAAAGGGCATCGATGGGGATCGATGATGTAGACATAGTGGCTAGTGGCTAGGCACGTGACGGTGTATATATGCATTTAGCTATGTAGCTAAATGCTATGTATACCTGGCCCATTGTACTGCACGTAACCTCAATTGCTGCCGAAATCCTTCATTTACTTAAGTAATATCATTTAAATCTAGATAACTACGTCTAATTTTTAATACGATTGAAATAATTAATTTGTTTACTTATGAATTCTATTTCACCTTTCTCCTTTCTATCTGTTCTATTTTTGTATATTTTCGAATCAGTATGATTCGAATCAATTACAATTACATTAGAAAATCAATAAATACAATCTCACCCCTCCGAAGTCACACAAATCGCATCAAAATTAATATTTTCATATTTTCGAATATTCTGACGAATCTGACGAAAATAAGAAATATTAGTTTTATGGGACATTTATGATATAAATCAAATATTTCAGAGCGTAATGGGTCAACTGGTGTTCTCAACAAATTCACCGATTGCATTTGGTATTGGTGTTTAGGCAGCTCTTTCTGGAGGAGGGACTGAATGCCATATTTTCTGGGCGGCAACGCTGGGTGGGCAATGTTATCCGAATCACTTGATGCATTGCAAGGATCGCAAAAATGCTGACTAAGGATGAACTTAACCAATTGGCAGACATACAACCGGCTAAAAGGGAAGGCATTGGCAGCCAGGAGGGTAGCCAGATCCAAACGTTGAAGTTATTTCTACCTGCAATAGCCGAGCCACTGTTGTATGTAAGCTCTTCGTTCTTCACAACCTCGTTGGGATGTTTGTCGTAATGGTGGTGATCATCTAAAAATATTTAACAAAATACCATTATTAAACTAATGAAAAAAAAAGTACAGCAACTATAGTTAGAACATACATTTCTTTCATATATGGTCAATTACTTATTTATACAAAGGAAGTTGGTATTGGACGTAGGGTGTGAATATTGCATGTACGTAAATACATGTATGTTGGTCGATAAACCGACATATTCAACATAGTGACATTGTCTTTATTCTTCTTCTCTCGCCCCACCCAATTTTTATGAAATTGTTTTTGTATATTTAGTAGGCATGCGAATAGGTCGTAAAGTATTTTTCACCTTCCTACCAGTGACCAACATCAATTAGTCGCAATTTCAGTATTTTGTTATGAACAATATTCGAATAACTCATACAAAATGTAGGCATAATCACAATGTTTGCTCTTGAGTTTGAGAGTGTTGCATACCGACTTCCATCAGTAGGAATTGCAATTTAGTCAATTTGTGTGTGTTACAGTTAACAACAAAGAAATTAACGCACATAATAGTATATAACAGGAAAAACAAAAGAACGAGTGCGAAAAGATAACGAAAACGTGAGTGTGGGCATTTCTCTATTAAACATTTTTCCACTAACAACAATCAATCAAAAAGTATATTTTTGAAGAAAAATAATTTGTTTCCACCGGATGTGTTTCTTTGAAGATTTGAAATTACCCAGCACAAAGCACAACAAAAAATAGTTTCCTTGTTCGGTCATATTTAAATCCAAACTCACATGAATTTGATAGTTAAACTTTTACCATATATGATGTATATGTTCTTTGTTAATTCTATTAATAATAAGCATTGTATATGTGCAGCTTTGAATCTAATAATACATTAAAACTCAAAGGAAAATATCATTATGTATACATAGGACGTTCATGAATTCACGGGAAGAAGGGGGAGTGCACAATAAATGTCTGGTTGTTTTACTTACTTTTTATGGTCATTCTTATTGTCATTAATTGGTGTGTGATTGCTAGAGTTATTATGATAATGAATTTTACTGTCCGTGGTATTCTCAATTTTAATTCAATTTATGTATTCTGTGTTGAAAGCGGTCGGTTATCAATAGCAAATGTTGTAAGTGTCCGTTCGCCCAAAATGTATAGTGCTCTGCACTATGTTACTCTGATTTGTCTCAACGACTGGTGGTAAGTAAATAACATCACTATCACATGCAATGTTCAATGAAATGGCTCCGGCGTTACCGTTACGGTAACCGTTGCCGTTGCCGTTACCGTTACCGCTACCAACTTCTTTTGTGTAGTAATGTTCATCGGAGGACTGTTTAATTAATGTATCCTTACCATTACCATTAGAGTTGCCGTTGACGTTACCCTTGTGCGATGGATAACTGTGCTGCGTTGGCACATTGTTTATCCGAATGCCAGTTTGAATGTGGTGATGTCCCGGGTATGCAATATTAACCCCGCCACGTCCAGGTGGCAGCATGTTGATGCTACCATGACCATGACCAGGAGACAAGATAATTCCACCACCAGCTCCCCCACCAACTCCACCTCCAACGCCGCTAGAGCCTATATTGTTACCCATAATGTTCGGTTGAATCGGTATCCGGTTGAACTGGTCGATGTTTGTATTGATCGATGTTCCTAGGCCATTAATGTTGACATTGTTTGGATTTATGGCTATTCCCACTGAGGATGATCCGCCCGAGAGTACTCCGTTGACACCACTTATTCCAATGGTGTTTCCGGCAACGGTATTGTGGCCGTGGACATGTCCATGACTGTCATCATGAATCGCGATATTAACACTGTTGCCACCCCCTGTGTCTGCGCCTGACACAGCCACGGATGTGGTGGTTTGTGTGGTCTTGTTCTTTTCTTCGGTGGCGCAGCACACTTTGAACACAACTTTCATATTGTTTGTGGAGCAACGGCCCCCAATGCGTCGATACAAGTCGTCTTTCGATGAAGTTGCTGCATTTGGGACCAAAAAACATGTTACGTTTTTGATTAGTAAAATGCAATCGATTCAATTTATTTAATATAAACGAACTCACAAATGAAGTAATAATCATTTCCAGGTAGGAACTCCAAGCCACCTGGCTGCGGTGTAAATGGCCGGAAAGTTATTGTAAAAAACATTAATTTTTGAGGTTTATCACATATAGCTATTACTCGCGGATCTGCATTTGTTATGCGACATGTTTCGTACTCCACTTTAGACACATTGTATATTATATATTTCTCCGTTTCGTTTTCAAATGTCCCTGGCTCGTACACCGGACAAATTATGTGCACCTGGTCAAATTCGAAGGCCAAGTTGCCTTTGTTGACATCAATTATGTGATCGGTGTTATCTATCCGGAATCTGCGGGATAAAATAATAAGGAATTAATTAACCACATTAGCACACCAAACTTAAACTAATCAAAACGAGAAGGAACCTTCTGTCGTATTTACTGCGACTTTACTTTTATACCCGTACTCAGTCAGTAGACATGTGAGCTTCTGATTTACATAAATATGTGGAAATTTTAAATATTTGATACATTTACACCCGTACCCGAAGAATAAAAGTGTATTTTGTATTTGTGGTAAAAGTGGATGTGTGTAACATAGAGATGGAAGGAATCGTTTTCGACCCCATAAAGTATATACAGTCATGGAAAAAATAATAGAAACGGCATTTTTTTTTCGCATATTTCAAAATTTTCTTCAGTCAACAATTTTTTTTTTCAAGTTTAATAATTTTGATAGATAGTATATGTACATAGTAATGTATCAAAATGGAACAAAATATTAATTTTTAAAAAACCCATTGTAACAGAAAATAATTTTTGAAATATTTAGGCCTGGAAAAAATAATAGAAACGGCCGACTTAAAAACCATTTTGTAGCTTCAAAGGATTTTAATTTGATTTGTAACTCTATTATTTAGTTGTGCCACCGCAATTTTTGATGACTTGGGTGCATCGACCACCCATAGAATTTCACCAGATTGACACTATTTGATGGATCTAGGAGTACCAGTCGGACTTAACTTTTTCCACAAATCTTCCATTTTTTTTTACTTATACCCTCAATCCTTTTCTCTAATATCCCCCCAAAGGTGCTCAAGTGGATTTAGGGCTGTAGACAGCGAAGGCCATTCCATCAAGGGAACTTTTTGTCCAGAAACCATTTCATAGCCAGCCCTGAAGAAGGCGCCATTTAAATGGCAAGTCCTCTTCAGAATATGATAGCATTATACTGTCGAGTAAGTCTACATAGTGGATGGCACAGATATTTTCTTGTATCGAAAGTTTTGGACCAACACCCGAATGGGAAAAGCATCCCCACAACATGATGTGTCCACCACTGTGCTCGACTGTTCAAATATAGTACTTTAGGTCGTGGGCAGTGTTCTCAGGGCGCCCTACACATGGTTTCCCATCAGATCTAAGCAAATTCATCTTGGTTTCGTCCGATTAAAAAAATATGTTTCCATTTTTAACGCAAAAAATGCACCTTCGCGAAATGTACCCTTTTGAAAATATTTTTATACCCGTACTCGAAAAGTAAAAGGGTATATTGTATTTGTGGTAAATGTCCGTCTGTCTGTCCGTCCGTCTTGTTTGTCGCCCATTGCTCGGAGACTATAAGAGCTAGAGCAACCAAATTTTTTTCCAGACTGATGTTATATCTCACTCCTAGAAAAGTGTTTTAAAATTTTGCCCCGCCCACTTCCGCCCCCACAAAGGGCGCACATCTGTGGCGTCCACAATTTTGAAGATAGCAGAAAACGAAAAATGCAGAATCATAGAGACAAAACATAGCTATCAAAATCCGAGCTCAAATCCGAATCGGATCGGATCATTAATATAGCCACAATAGAGAAAAACATACGAAAAAACATCGCTCCCTCTCTTTCGCACTCACACAAAATCGAGTCGATTTGGTTTTTTGTATTTTGTAAGAGCTATAAGAGCTAGAGCAACCAAACTTTTTACCAAAACCTGTATTTCAAAATTTCATTTATGGGCATGATTGTCACTACAGATTCTCTCACACGCACACTCTCGCTCAAACATGCTGCCTCGTGCAGTGTACGTGTGTTTTTGTGAGAACTGATGTAGATGTAGTAGACAGATTCAGCAAACATATGTTAAATGTAAAATGTAAAAAACTGATACAAAAACTTAAAATTCCACATAAATCACATGTGTACTGACTGAGTACGGGTATAAAAGAAGAGTCGCGTTCAAAGCGACTCCGTACGTTCTTTCTCGTTTTTATATGGTTTGGTACCTTTTTAAGGTAAATGGCTCCTTATATCTTCTTAACCCAGCCTATTTATTATAGTACGATTAATAACCTGTGCATTGTGATAAATTGTATATCTTTCGACGAGAGAAATGTTTTTTTTTTTTTTTCGAACAAGGCTTAGGTTGAAGTTCACCGATGTTGCTCGCTTTCTTTCGCGTTTCTCTGGTTCGCTTTTTTTGTTGTGAACCGCCTTAAACACTTTTCATTGGAACATATCAAAGTTGTTGCAATAGCTGACATTGTTTTGCCTTCATTTTTGAACGTTAGGATATGTCATATTTCAATATCCTTATGATATATGCCACGGCCCATTCTCAAAACGAATATCAACAACAAATATAACGGGATCCGCAGGAAAAGTTATTTAGCATCTTCTTTTAACGTCTATGAAATGTTACCTATATATTTCGAATACATCCGATTCAAAACAAGATAAAAACCAAATTGGAGTGCGTTTCTATTATTTTTTTCCAAGACAAACTCGAGGTCTTTCCACAATTTTATATACACAGCAAATAATTCTTAAGATATAAGCCCAAAAGAGAGTCCAAAGTAAAGCTCTATTATCCTGAAACCAAGCCTAGTGGTTTTCATGCAAACAATTTGATCAAAAATGAAATATTTGGTTTCAAATGTGAATGCGCCTGTCGTTTCTATTATTTTTTCCATCACTGTATATTATTGATCAGCATCAATGGCCGAGTCGATATAACCATGTCTGTCCGTCGGTCTGTCTGTCTGTCCGTCTTGTCTTTCGCCCATTGCTCGGAGACTAAAAGAGCTAGAGCAACCAAATATTTTTCCTAGACTGAAGTGATTTTTCAAAATTTCGCCCCGCCCCCTCTAAGGGCGCACATCTGTGGCGTCCACAATTTTGAAGATAACAGAAAACAAAAAATGTAGAGTCATTGATAAAGCCCATATCTATCAGGTGCTCAAATCTGAATCGGATCAGATAATTAGTATAGCCACAATAGCCACCATTTCGAAAAACATCGTTCCCTCTTGCTCGCTCTAACACAGACCCCTTCCGCCACACAAAAGATGAAAATCCACAGTTTTGAAGATAGAAAAAAACGAATAATGCAGTATCGTAGAGAATTATCATTTTACATTTTTTTGCTGCTTCTGCTACATCTACATCAGCGTGGCAAAATTTTTAAATACATTTGTAGGAGTGGGATATCATATCAGTGTGGAAAAGTTGAATTCTCTAGTTCCAATAGCCTCCGAGCAATGGGCGACAAACAAGACGGACGGACAGACACGGCTATATTGACTCGGCTATTGATGCTGATCAAGAATATATATACTTTATGGGGTCAGAAACGTTTCCTTCTCTATGTTACACACATCCACTTTTACCACAAATACAATATCCCCTTTTAGTCTTCGAGTACGGGTATAATTATAGACGCTGCAGCTCAGACCGAAACAAAGTCCGAGTTCCAGGCCTTTCCGCTGCCTGGTGCTATCAGAAAGGGTGCCTACCAGGTAGTTCAAGACAAATGGGGCAAGAGGGCAAGACAGTGTTCAAGACATCAGTTATGTGGAGGGCAGTTTAAGAAATTACCAAATCCAGTAGGCCAACTTACTGGGTTTAAACTTTTTTAACAAGGAGATAAAATATCATGAGATAGGTTCCATATTGTTATCCAAAACGATTAAGAATATAGAGAAGAGAAATTTATCCAATTTGTTAACTATTCCAAAATTACAAAAAATACCCGTAATTTGTTGAACTTTCATCTGCTTCTGTTCGTGGAATAAGTAGTAATACGATAATGACAATCCACCGATTTACTTATATGTACATATAGTATGTATATACTATAAATGTATTTATTATGTACATATGTAACTAGGTACATGCTTGTATGCAGACGGTAATAAAAATAAACAAAATCGTCGAAGAATATACGAATCGCTGAGGGAACAAAGACGATTGCGACGAAAAGCTGCATAGCCCATTCCTATCCCATTCGTGGTCCCCTCCACGCACGCACGCACGCACGTATGACTACAACGTCCTAGTCGTTTCCTTGGTTTCGCTGTGCCATTCCAGGTTACTCTCCTTTGTTTTTTTTAAGCGCTTTGTAAATTAAAAATCACCCCTAATGATGAAGTACGCATATTTTACATGCCTTCTTTAGCGACACACTCACCATCACGCATCGACTTGCAACTAGGGTTACATGCTCTTGCTGGGCGCACGGTATATATTTTTATTTGCACATATTTGAATACGTATCCACCCACCCAAAATCCCAGTAGGACTAGCAACAACAAGACCAGATGCACACCCCAACTACGAACTCACCTTTTGCGTAAGAAGAGGGAAATTTTCTGTGATATATTTCTGTGTACATATGTATGTTCATATGTATGTACATCATGGCAATTTAGTAACGCGAGTTTAATCATTGCAAAGAACTAAAATGCACTACAGACCCAATGGATCCGACAAATATAAAGTACAAAATTCTACCACAAGCCATTGGTTCTGAAGTTTGTAGCATTCTAAGGGACTAAGTCTCTTAACTAATTTTGAACCCATCAGATTCAGTAGTATTTAACTGTTTAAACGGTCTGACTAAAGTTTACAATCAACTTACATGCTGTTCGATGTATTCCAATGCATGTAGAAGGTTTTGGCGCAGCTGGACATGGTCGAAAGCAAAACGGTTTCTATGCAGATCAGCGTAAGCAAAGTGACGAATGATGTGGCCCCTAATGTGGGCAAAGGAATTAACATTTTGCATCGCACCAGCGATGAGGAGCGGTTTTTATTCTTGATGTAAATGGGATTATGGACTCTTCGCGTGGAGCTCTTGATACCAGAGTGTTGACGTTTATGTTGCTTTAAAGTCCTGCTTACACCTATTTCTGTTGATGTTCTCGCATCCGTTTCGATCTCAGGTCCTTCGCTAACAGACGCTGTAGACGCTGTAACCGATTTCTGCTGTTCCAAGGAGTCTTTTGACTGGAACGTTAAAAATTTACTGTTGGAAATGCTCTTGCTTTTGCTTTTCGATTTTCGATGCATAGCTGGTTGGCTAATGGTGGTCGTTGTCGTTGTTGCCTGGTTTCGACTTCGAACACTTGGCATTCTCGTGGTCGTTTGCATGTATAGCTCAATGTTCAATGGATAACCAGTATATATCTGTACCCGCTGCTTCTGTGGACACTTATTGCAATTGGGAGTAGCGAAATCTGTTTCTCTCGACTCCTGTTGTTTCTGTGGCTCAGCCAGCCGCTTTTTCAAAGCCAAGCAACTCTGACGTTTGTTGCGACTTAACTGGGGCTTATTGCAATATGGCACGGATGATTGCCAGGCATTGCTTACTTGGGCTTCTACCAGTGCCTGGGTCTGGGTCTGTGACTGTGACTGGGTCCAGGATAAAGTAGCATGAAACTCCTTTGCCCGCTCTGGCATTCTTTTAGCACTATTTTTTCGATGTAAATATACTGCTTAACTGATCTATATATGTTGAGTGTATGTAAATTGCGACCGTCTCAATGGTTTATTTCACTGCGATTAAACTAATGGCTGGTCGGCACATGCCGATGTGTATCTTGCTCCATCTGTAACGTAACTAAGATAAGAGTTTATTTAAAGGGTTATGGTAAGTCATAAGTAGGTATAAAGATTAATATGTAGGTATAATGATGGACATCTCCCCACACTCGGGACATCAATTGCAACAATGCCAAGTGCCAGTACATATACATGAGCGCCGACGGGTCCACGGATGTCAAAATCATCATTTTATCTCCAATGATCGTGCTAGCATATAGCGAATTTGAGTAAGAGGTGATACGGTACAAGACTTAAAACCAAGCCATTTTCCCGTGTAGAATCACACCACTCATATTTAGCACATTCACTTTCACATCCGTTTCCCCAGCAGTAACTCCACAAGCTGTCACTTCCACCACACACGTATTTATACAAATATTATATCTCAAATGATACGTTACTGGGTTACCCTGTTACTGGGCTATTGTCAAGATTCCTTACTCAGGAATATGGAATCTCTGGTAGTATCGTAGTGCAAGTAAGTATTTCTACTTTGCCTAGGATATCTCAGGACAACAATTGGAATTTAATTGGAGTTCAAATTCACGGTACGGGCATAGTGCTAGTGCGATTTACCGTCGGACTTCTGTCGTCACCTTTTCTCATTCGTTTATAAAAACTTCTTTACGGCAAACATATCCGAAGTGCATACGTATGTATGTATGTATGTATATACCAAATGAGACGTTTTCTGTATACATACACGGCGACAGCGACAGCGGCAACGACGACGACGCAACGACGACTCACTCGCACAGTTCCGAAGGGAAGTAAGCTGTGAAAATAGAAGCTAAACTTGCAAATATAATCTTTCATACTTTTTAATCTGGACTTAATTTTCATTTAAAATGTTTAATTTGTAACAAAAAACTTTCTCGAGCATTCACACATACTCATAAAAATAGGGAAATGCAAACAAACACGCACACACACCACTGGGTTTTTCTGTACACATTTTCTTTCATTTCACTTCTCAAACGAATCACATTTTCCATAGCTTTTCAGAATGGAATGTATGTTTGATGAACGAAAAACAGGCTTCCTAAGATATTTACATCAAGGCGCTACCTGTGCACAGTTTTTTATTTCTTAATATTTATCTAAATATTTAATATACATAAAATTATAGTATTCTAGAGCTACTTTGTAGTGTGACCGCGGATTTACTGATCAAATATACCATCTGACCTTAAGAAAATATACCGCCTAATTTTCATAATATACCGTAAATATACTCAGCAAAAAAAAGGAATGCTGTCGATCCTTGTACCCAATATTATGGATAGCATCTATATTGGAGAAATTTATTTGAAAGTTTCATATTTAAATCCTATTATTTTAAACATTACGTTCTCGCCGATAACTCGAGTTAAAACGACAATTTTACATTATACGCTGAAAATAAATGTTGATTAGGCTTTCCTTTCAGTATTTTATACCTATTTATATGTATTTCTTTTTTTGGTTTTGGTCTATTTATTAGACATGTCGGAAAGTAAAAACAATTTAAATTAAATTACATTCATTTAGTTATATATACACGTTACTTTTCAGTGTGACAATACCATGCCATACGATCGACTCACAAAGTCCCAAACACCAAAATTCGATTGCTCTAACTTTTATAGTCTCCTAGTCGACCTGTTCAAAAATCCTCGCCAAAATGGAAGAGATCGAAGTCACACCTCAAGGCTCTCCCGAAAAAATTAAGTTCCTTCTGGGACAGTTGACAATTAAGGCTGTTCAATTATCACGGCATTTCTTTGACCTTTTCTTGCCACCAGCCCTAAGACTTAGATGGTGCTTTATTTTTGGTAGCTTTCCACCACTATGACCGCTAGGTGGTGCAAGAATGTTTCCCCCTATACAGATCCAAGCGTTACAACAGCCAGGGCTGTATTGTCATCAGCCTCGTCTTGTAGCTCTTATAGGGTCAGCCGGAGCCCCTCGCCGCGGACTCGCGAACAAAGGTTATATATACCATAGCCGATTATTCCTTCATCAGCAATCACCTTCTCGCTCAATGACTGCCGTGCTCTTAAGAGCGAGGTGCGGAGAAACGGCTGAATACTATGGAAATGAACGGCGTATTAAGATATATACAAGATACAACAATAAGAAGCATGTTTAAAAGCATAAACATAATGTTAATGTTGGTTCGCCATCGTCGGCAGAGCCGGTGTCGCCAACGGAAAGTATCCATTCCTGCTCGCAGGATTTCCCTGACTCGTTAATCGATCTGTTTAATTCAGCTGAATAAATAATAAATAGTATACATATGTTTCCTTATATTTTTCGATTTACTTGTTTCAATATATATATATATGTACATATATCAGATTGTTGGCGTGGGTGCAAATTTCCAAAACACGCTTTAAATTTCGCGCCGCACTGCGCAAATTTCAAATTGACAAAGGCTGGCTGGTAGGAAACTATTCTTAAAAAGTCTTAAAATGTCTTATGAACCGGTTCCCCAGTCTTAAAAAGTCTTATGAACCGGTTCCGAAAAAGTCTTAAAAAGTCTTTAAAACTGGTTCCGAAACTATCGTATGTACATAGAAATAGCTAGCAGCAAGTGCTGTTAACGCGTGGCTGGGGCTGTTAATCAACATAATCAAAATATCCAAGAAATAAATTCATTTAGTACATTTTCTTGTGGAAATGGCTCTTGCCAACATTTTGAAACGTTCACTGCGCTCCGGGTTGCAGTTGCAGGGTTTTGGGTTCCAGCCACCGCAGTCCTCTGTAATAGGATGCGGTTTACTAAGGTATACATCTCACCGCTTACATAATTGAAGAAAACTAAATAGAATACTTTTGTAATTGTTTTTCCTCCTCTCAGTTCGCATCAGCACCGCCGTGGAGCTGCGAAATGGTACCCAGATCCTGAATTCATGAAACAGTTCAGTGGCCCTGTGATGTATCCCGACGAAGTAACATCGCTTTGGAAAGTGCCGCCATGGAACAGTATGTACATTGCTGCGGCACATATCCCGTTGAGCAAATTTAGCCCTTCGCCTTTCACCTTCCGACTCATATCTTGAATAGGCAAAGTCACGCCCGTGGAGAAGTCGGTCCGCAATTTGACACTTAATTTCGGGCCGCAACATCCTGCTGCCCACGGAGTGCTTCGGTTGGTGCTTGAACTGGATGGTGAGGTAAGTGTGCATCTAAGCACACTGTGCTTGTGGATTGAGAGGGGAAAGAGAACGATAAAAGTACTGGTGTCTTAACTTTTTATAGACTGTAATGCGTGCGGACCCACATATCGGATTGCTGCACCGAGGCACGGAGAAGCTCATTGAGTACAAGACGTATACACAGGCGCTACCCTATTTTGATCGCCTAGACTATGTTTCGATGATGTGCAACGAACAGTGTTATTCTCTGGCCGTGGAAAAGCTGCTTAATATTGATGTCCCTCTCCGGGCCAAGTACATACGCAGTGAGTATATTCAGATCAAGTAACTACATTAAATACATTATTTTTTCCACATTCACTACAGCGCTTTTGCTGAAATTACACGCATTCTAAACCATATAATGGCTGTGGGCACACATGCCCTAGACGTTGGCGCACTTACTCCGTTCTTTTGGCTTTTTGAGGAGCGCGAGAAAATGATGGAGTTTTACGAGCGTGTTTCCGGAGCCCGTATGCATGCTGCATATATTCGACCAGGTGGTGTGTCGTTGGTAATGTATTTTGTACAGAGGTTGTCAGAATTGATAGAGACCTAACCTCTGAGCTTTCAGGATATGCCGCTAGGTTTAATGGACGATATCTATGAGTTTGCCTCTAAATTTGCCGAGCGCCTAGACGAAGTGGAGGATGTGCTTAGCACAAACCGCATCTGGGTGCAACGTACCGAGGACATCGGAATTGTAACTGCAGAGGAGGCTCTTAACTATGGCTTTAGTGGGGTTATGCTCCGTGGTTCAGGCATTAAATGGGACTTGCGCAAGCAGCAGCCATACGATGCCTACCATCTCGTGGACTTTGACGTGCCGATTGGCACCAAAGGGGACTGCTATGATCGCTATCTCTGCCGCATCGAGGAAATGCGCCAGTCCCTGCGCATAATCGACCAGTGCCTGAACCAAATGCCTGCAGGAGAAATAAAGACGGACGATGCTAAAGTGACTCCTCCATCGCGTTCCGAAATGAAAACGTCTATGGAGGCACTGATTCATCACTTTAAGCTTTTTACTCAAGGCTTCCAAGTGCCACCTGGCGCCACATATACAGCCATAGAGGCACCCAAAGGCGAATTCGGCGTTTATTTAGTCTCGGATGGCTCCAGCCGTCCATATCGCTGCAAAATAAAAGCTCCCGGATTTGCCCACTTGGCAGCGCTGGAGAAGATTGGGAAGCAGCACATGTTGGCCGATGTCGTTGCCATTATTGGCACATTGGATGTAGTGTTTGGCGAGATAGATCGATAGACCGCAGATCAATTAGTCAATAATACGCTATCATGAAATTATGTATATGAAAAATGGTTATTAAAAACCGAGTAATGGTCGTAAAAAATTGTTTTTATATTGTTTTTGTATTCAGCACACTCAATCTTTCCATCATCATGAAATTATTGAATTTATGAATTCGAGGGCAAAATATACGATTTATTGTTGCAATCAAAAACAAAGAAGGAAAAATTTATTCCATTACCATTGTTGAATTTTCTATATCATTTACAACTATGGACACAATTATCGTTCCTATATTATTGAGTTTCAACTTTATTTCCATAGTATTTTCACATAACTCTTAAAATATACAATATGTATTCTTGCCAAACAACATCGAAGATAAACTTTCTGGGCTTTAAATATATTTAATTATATCTTTGTCATATCTATGTTAGCTTATATTTACCAGGTAAATATAAGAGTATAGGGAGTTTATGGCTCCGACTTCTATTCCAACTATCTCCGGATCTTTATCGCATGCGCGTCGTGACATGCCAATGATCGTGTTAAGGTAATAATTTAACACACATCAGTATGCATGTACTTTGTTTTTTGTTTCTTTTATGTAATAAAGTAGCGCCCGTTTTTATAATCTTACGATAATAATTCAATGGCAATTCTCATTTAACTTAAAAGCTGAAAAGTCATACATAATACATTAAAGACTAAATAATTAATTTATATACTGCTTCCATGTATAGATACATTCATATACTCATATGCAGATACCAGATCCGATCAGACACATTGATGTCAATAGATAATCTCCAACAAATAGATAATTTGTCGCGTAGCTGTTTATAGGATTAAGTTGCTTTTTTCTCTCAAATAAAGCTCACCTGCGACCAACAACTGGGACGTGAATGTGTCTGTATTGCACTATTGAGTTATTGTTATTATAATTTATTTTGCTATGCATTTTTATCGTATCTAAGAATATTTATTCTACGTGATCACATTGAAACTTTTGTTTTAAAAACGCTTTTAGGAGTTATTTTAAGATAAATATTTTGTAATATTTAACATATTATTTCTAGAAGCTTTAACAATTTGCAACGTACATATGTATTTACTATGAAGTTTCCAAGTGGCTGATTAAGATTGAGACATAATCTATCAATTAGCTACATATGTACATACATCTCCCATGAGATTTCGCACGAAGTGTATCCCATGGATTGTTTCTAGTATCGGCCAAAGCAACGGTAAGACGTATGTACATCAATTTAGACAGATAAATCAATCAAGTCAAAGCTTAAAAAAAAAAAAAAAATATTTTTTTTTTTCCAATTAATAACAATTGTATTAGCCATCGTAAGAGAAGTTTCCAGTGGCTTGGCTGAGGTATGTATGTGAATCTGACTGTGTACGCTTGCATACAAGTTAATTCATTCGATTGTGTTTGAGTTGGCTATGTTCAAATTGTTTCTACTTTAACGCTAGTCGATTTAGTTAAACTATATTATAATACATAAACTAAAAAGTACTAATACATCATTCGCTAAATGCTACAGTGTGTGTTTATATATATTTTGTTTTTTGTTTTTTTTTCTTTTGAAGCTGAAACATTCACATATTTTAAGGTTTAGTTCTTTCGAACATTGCAAGCTTTTTAATTTTGTCCGTCACTTTTGATAAGCTCTTGCGTTGTAAGGAGCCAAGAATGATGCACGCATCGTTTATAATTGTTTTAATCGTATTTTCTCTAATACCCTTTATTTAAGACTATTTGCAGATGTCGGTAGATTAATGTCGGCAGTGATTGGGTCGGACGTTTTCTTCATTTTGTCGCAGTAATCATTAAAAATATCACGAAAGCGTATCCAGCATTTCTCTGGGATAGTAATTGAGGTTCGAAAATTATTTTTCACCTATAACAAATAAATAATATTTTTTAATGTATTATTTTATAATTAGTTTTAATACATACTTCACTTATTCGCATATAGACTCCACGATTATTTTGTCCAATATCAAAATAAAAGTTTTTATTATCGACTTTCATATGACGCTCTTCGGGCAAATCTCCTTTAAATCTAATGGAAAAATAAATATCATATATATTTTTCTATATTTATATCATCCATATTATATAATATCCAGATGTGGGTCCGGAAACGCTATTTTTTCGCTATTATACTTTATATTGAATAGAACAATTTTAGGAACAAATTCGTAAGTAGAGGGGCAAACAAATGAAGTTGAAATGAAATCATGTATACAATATACATACATATGTACCTATGCATAAAATTGAATATATAAATAATTTAATGAAATCATGTATACAATATACATGCATATATACAATTCTATATTGTATATATTTATATTGTATATGTATGTACCTATGAATAAAATGGAATATATAATTATACTATACCCTCCATCATTAGCCCCAAACTCTTCCAGCAAGTCTGTAAGCGCATCTCTAAACTCGATCATTCCTTGAGCTGGTAGCGCGATTTGCGATCGCGGTCCACCCCTTGTTATGGTTTGCGATACCTTCAAGTTGGTATTGTTTGCATATATTAGCCAATATTTCTAAATATAATAGATATTACCCGAAGAAAACGGCCACGGGCATTCTCCTTTAGATCCAAATAATATCTTCTATAATCTTTGATCATCATTTCGGACTTCAATTTACCATCCTCCGGCAAATTGTCTGTGTTCGGAGGGCCTGTGTTTTGACCAGCTTATTATTAATAATTATTTTATTAATTCCAAAATAATCTAACTAAAACAAAAGAAAATCGTAGATTCGGCTTGCCGATGTTGAAATACCCTTGCAGAATCCCAAAACTGATCAATTAAGAATACATTTTTCTCATTTGCCTACAATTTATACTTTCAAACAAGTTGTTTTTACTGGACGGCTTCATGGGACATACACACATATATGTCTAACTATACCTATCTCAATTAATTATAGTGGACTATAAAAGGGAAAAACGGACGGCCAAATCAATATGATCTTCAAATTTCTCAATAGAAACATAATGCGATTATTTTGACTACCGCAAGAATTTTTTTATTAATTGTAAGTTCTTGTTCGCTCTGCAAGGGTACATCAATAATTTTGTACCTAGTGATGCATAGTAATCACTAAAGGATGATAAGTGGTCGCGAAATTCAGCTGCAGTTGAAAGGGCCAAATATATTTGACTTCGTCTGCCATCAGCACCAATCTGAAATGAATAAATCTTCCTTAGGTACGAGTATAGCCAATGCACATTCTAGTGTCCCGACTGGACGAGAAAACGACACTGGATTTTTCTATATCAGATATAAAAAAGGATTTTGATATTTATCAATTTTGTGTCATTTTTACTGATATGTACTTGATGATTATGCCGAGAAGGAGATTGATTGACTCTGCCAGATAATTGAATTGCTAGCTTGTTAGTCGAGACGGAAATTATGTGTGTATTATGTTTGTAGTGTCAAACAGAATACACGATTTTTATCATTGGGTAGTCCGAAGATATCTTAATTTGTAAAATTATGTATGTACATACTTATGTAGTGACAAAATCAAAATTGATTGTTTTTGTTGGTCTATATTAACAAAGGACTGTTTCTTGTTGGGGTTTTGTTTAATGTACAAATAAAGAATGGCGAGAAAATTTCACTATGACCTTTCGTTTTTTTTTTATTACCTCGGCTACTTTAATAAAACGCCCGCGCCTATTTTGTTTTACATCTAGATAGAATCGTTTGGATTGTATCTGAAGCATCTTTGTAGCCAGTTCCTGTTCCACTGTTCCGCCACCTTGAAGCAAATGGGAATCATTAGAATTTAGGTGCTAAATGTCAGTCGACATATGACCATATGATGTATGTACCTTTGCCGGAGGAATCGAAATCGTTTCTGCTTGAGGAACCCTCCATGTTAGCGACATTATATTCTAGAATAAACAGTAGGGTAGAGGAATATTGGTCAGTTCACGAACGACACACTCGCTTCCGCTTCCGCTTCCAATTCGACATACTTGATCCTCCTGAGATGCCTTCATCTCCACTTCCAATATCAGACATTACGAAATACTGTCAATGAACAATTGTTAGCTTGACACTTGCTCTTTGGTTCAACTTTAACCCGGTCACTGCTCAATCCGTTGCCTACTATGAAAAAGTATACATGGGTGGTTGGTATTCATATGTAAATATGTAATGCACGGACACAATTGCAACACAGAGGAAGGGGAATGAGCGTAAATTTATTCACGAAAATTCTCTCTTGTACATGTGTATGTATGTTCATCAGCTGTTAGCGTTTCCCTTTCAGCTTTTCCCTTGCTCAGACAAAAACCTTGAACGTTTTCGCAATTGCATGTGTATGACATACGTACATACATATGTGTTCATGTACATGCAAGAGTATGTATGCATGTCTGTATGTACAATGTACTTTTGCACTTGCATACCATTGTTTAGATTGATTAATTCAGTGCAGAAATAACCCAAATTTTATATAACTTAAACACAGCTAAGCACAAACGCTTTAACTAAAAGATTTAACACAAAATGCTCCTACGTACACACACACATAGATACAATTCCGAAAAATTTATTTTTGCATGTGAGTAGATGTATGGTATGGTTGATTATGAGCATGTGTGCTAAAATTGTGAAGACTTCAATATTCAAAAGCAAACATGAAATGCAACACTTTTAATTGTATTGAATTATTTTTTCAATTCAAATAAAATCACAAATACGTACACACAAACACACACACACACACACGACGACCGACAGAAATGTAAAAACTCTCGGGTCCGTTAGTCAACACTAAGACTAAGGTCGTGAGTGATTCGTTTGTCAACACAGTGAATACCGATTTATTTTAAGTCACAAGTCTCGATTATTTTCTTAAGGTATATTTTGGTTTATTTTCTGTATATTTCTGAGGTGGGATGGTATATTTTATGAAACTAAAGCGCCTATTACAGGCACGTACGAGTCTGCTTGCAGTCTTTCAGGGTACCAGGGCTTTGATAGCTGCCTGACTGTCAAAGAAGATTTCAATGTTCCTCGGAAGTATCTCCAACTTAGCCGCTTGCCAGACATATGTCTACGCCTGGAATACAGTGCACCACTCTGGTAGCCTTAGGGACATGTTGGTTGTAGTTCTTCAGAGAAGATCCAGCTCCTGTCGGTTCGGCTGTCTTTGACCCGTCGGTGACGATGGAGAGCTCGTTATGCCCAAGGGCAGTGTTTCGCTTCCGATCCTCCCTGTTTGGTTATTGTCCTTTAAAGATTATTTTCCATGACAACTCCATAACGCAGTAGTCACTCCGACCGTTCTACTTTCTCCTTACGGAGTAAAGTGACGTCGCCATAATACGACGGCTTGAAGAACTGCGCGGCTAGTAGCCTAGTAACACTTGTCTCAGCCTTGGATTGGTTTCAGGTCTAGCATGGTGTCCCGTGCTGCCTGTTGGGTGTATTTGAGAAACCCCGGGATCCCAGGGCGTGCTGTCCGTTGGGCGTCCATCGACTAGGTGGGAGTAGAAAAATATAGGAGTAGAATAGTGCCACAGGATCATTTTATTGTTGGTAGACATTGATTTAAACAAATTACTAGGATAGGATTCCAGAGGATACTATCTAACGTTTTTTTAAATGTATTATTAAGACTTTTGAATAATTATATTATTATAAGATAATATAACGAATATTTAAAATAAATCAAGGAACAAAACAGTTGCATCCACTGCCATGGCTGGAAAGGAGTAGGGTGGTTGGTGGATTTTGAGGATTGATTTGATGGGAAAATGGAGCTGTGTTGGCTAGTAATTTCAGAAAACATCATGGAAAATTAGATATACCTGATAATAAGAGTTCCCGTGTGTATATACGCTGGAATCTCAAAGGAAACCCAAATCTTAAGCGCTAAAAATGAAAATACCCATGCCATCATAACAAGGAGGAAAAATTGTGTATAAGAACCAGTTTTAACGCGCACATTTAAATGCCCTGCTGCTCTGGCTCCCGACGAACGCGACAGCTCCCAGCTGTACTTTTTCGTTATAGAAACTGACAAATACAGTGTATGGATAATGCCCCTTTTATATTTATATATTATATATATTTATATATACACGAATAAAGTTATAGATTCGTTTCTATTTTGTATATATTTTTAAAATTCGATGCAATAAATCCCAAAAAATCTTCATATTAGAGAAAACGCGTTAGGTGCAACTCAAAAATTCGTGCTATATCGATATTTAAACTTTATCACAATGAAAAGCTTTTTTCTAAAGCTTTCGTCTTTCAATTTGCGGCATTTAGTGGTGACGGTTCGTGACGGTTCGGGTTTTATTGCATGAATAGCAGTTAAAAATATCCATACACCATATCCATAGTTTTGTTTTGATTCTCGTGATTTTTAATCCCCGCAATCTGTAGTTTTGTGATACTCGTATGCACTTCTGTTGTATAACAATTGCCAAAATTTCACTACATTTATATTTTCTGCGTTGTATGGGATTGAATGTATGCACATGCATACATACATACATACATATCTATATGTATACATACATTTGTATACATAAAACGAAACTGAAATTATGCACTGGAATTATACAAAACAAAGCAACACAATAACAGTAACAGTATCAGTGCAACAGTAGCGTCTCTATACTATACTTACCCAAATACAAGTGAAACGTGAGTACATTACTATGTACTACTCGCATGCATATTATGTAAATATATATCCACACAAATACTTATTTCGTGCTGGCTGAGGCTGCTGCTCTCTCTCTCCGCATCCAAATCCACATCCACCGTGAAAAGCGAAAACAGAAACATCGCTAGCGAAAACCACAAGACAGAAATACATGCATGTGTACATAATAAAATACAAGTACCGTACCGCCGACTCGCTGTTAGTATCTTTATCTTTTATTTTTGTATCTTTTCTGTGTGTTTGTATCCTCTATCCTATCCGCGGTACATATACATAGGTACATATGTAGGTAGGCACAGTACATAAATATGAATGTACCGAAAAAGAATATGTACGTATGTGTCAGCGTGTGCCGTGCTGTGCCGTGTGTGCATACATATGTATAGTATGCGAATAACGCGAAAATTTCACAATCGATGAATTGGATTGGCCTTAGTTCTGCTTATGTTAAGTTAACCATGTCTAATTTATTAGTCTATACTGTATAGGATATACTTTGGATCATCTCTCGTTTCTTTAAACTTTATTGACTTATGACGACAATCGTAAGTAACACTGTCCAGGATGCCTACACATGCCTATGACTTATACATATGTACCAAAATAATTCCACGTACATATGTATATACATATGAATGTATTTACGTACATTTAGGCGCATGAACCGGTTGAAACATTTCGTGCATGTATGTGTACTGTTGGCCGAAACTGTGTTTTTAGTGAACCGTTTTATGTATGGTAATTGGGAATTTACATCTGCCCATACATACATATGTACATATCTATCAATTGATATCGGTCTACAGATCCACCACAAAGGGCGCGAGAATGAATGATGTTTGTAGTGTACGCTACTGTGACTATTCCAGTAGTAATTTTCCATGATGTTTTCTGGAAACACTTGCCAACCCAGCTCTAGCTCCCCATAAAATGCCAACCGAAATCAACCACCCACCCCTCTCCATTCCAGCCCCCGCATTGGATGCAACTGTTTTGTTCTTGGTTCGATCTGTGCTAGCTTTGCTGCTGTTGCTGCTTCTGTTGCTGCTTTCGACTCTCTCGGTCTGGGTCTGACTCAGTTCTACTCGTTGCTTTCGGGGCTTTCGTGACAGGGATACGTTGTACATGTGCACGAATACGTATCGTATGCGATACACCTACATGCATATATGTACTTTGATAAACAGGGTGCCCATAGCCCTACGCTGTTGGATAACACACAAGCAAGAGTGCAACTGTGATTAGCTATACCGTTGTACTTTTACCCGCTTGATATTACTTAATTTTCGGTGTATTGCACCAAATACCATCATATTAGACCCATCCCATACCATCTCAGGCAATGTGTTAAAACTAAGAGAAGTGATAACTTTAGTAAATGCTAAATATTGTATGCAAGTAGCTACATGTATTGTTTCGTATGAGCCTGTTTTCGGTGTCGAACCCTGTAATTCTGAATAACTGTACACACAGCCCCATATGCACACAGCCACACAATATATGAGCTTTTTCGTCAGTGCGTACTGGTTTGGATGTTGCTGTTTCTGCTGCTGCTACTGCCGTTGTTTTTGTTGTTGTTGCTGACTTTGCTAAACTTTCTGGTACAGTAGTTTGGACACACATGTACAGATGTAGGTACATACAGTCATACATAGCTACATAAGTGCATACATACATATGTACATATGTATGTATGTGCAAAAGTATATGCATAACTTGCCATTGCCATTTTTCGCTTCGTTGCATTTGGGGGTTTTGCTTAAATATTATGTGTATGCATATTTCAATCTGTATACGTATGTACGTACTCTAGCTACGTACATATTTGCAAATAACTTGTAAGTTCCTATAGTCACTTCGATTCATCACATATGTGCGTGCACATGTAAATACGTATATGTATATATACATCCATACATATGTATGAACAATACAGCAAACCAAACTTGCTCCCTTTAATATTGCCAAATATCCATAATGATTATAGATTCACTCTGTGGATCGATGCAACTATGGATAATTTCTGCAGATGTAAATACATCATCTACATATGTATGTACATATGTATGTATGTTATGTACTTTGAAATAATTTAATATGTTCATATGGAAGGGTATATTCGATTCGTCCAAAAGTATATATACCATATGTACATATTTACCTTAACATGTTTTTCTTCGCCAATATCAGCAGCCTTTTTATACTAAGGCATTCGCCGGCGTACTGAAAATATATATCCATATCCTTTTTATACCCGTACTCGAAGAGTAAAAGGGTATATTGTATTTGTGCTAAAAGTGGATGTGCGTAACACACAGAAGGAGGCGTTTCCGACCCCATAAAGTATATATATTCTTGATCAGCATCAATAGCCGAGTCGATATAGCCCTGTCTGTTCGTCCGTCCGTCTGTCCGTCTGTCCGTCCGTCCGTCCGTCCGTCCGTCCGTCCGTCCGTCCGTCTTGTTTGTCGCCCATTGCTCGAAGGCTATAAGAGCTAGAGCAACCAAACTTTTATCCAGTTTGATGTGGTATCTCACTCCTAGAAAAGTATTTCAAAATTTCGCCCCGCCCACTTCCGCCCCCACAAAGGGCGCACATCTGTGGCGGCCACAATTTTAACAATAACAAAAAACTAAAAATGCAGAATCATAGAGACAGCCCATATTTATTAGGGGCCCAAATCTGAATCGGATCGGATCATTAATATAGCCACAATAGACAAAAACATACGCAAAAACTTCGCTCCATCCCTTTCGCACTCACACAAAATCGAGTCGATTTGGTTTTTCGTAAATATGAACGCCTGGATCTCAGAGACTATAAGAGCTAGAGCAACCAAACTTTTTGCCCAGACTCCTGTAATACCGAACCTGAACAAGTGTATTTCAAAATTTCGCCCCGCCCCTTCCGCCCCCACAAAAGACGAAAATCCACAATTTTGAAGATAGAAAAAAAACCAAAAATGCAGTATCAAAGGAAATGATCATATCTACCAGATTCCCGAATTTGGTTCAGATCGGATCATTATTGTAGCCACAATGATCAAATGAATTTTCCGCAGCGGGAATACCCCGCTGTTGTGTTTCCCCTCGCCAGATTGCTGCTTAAGTCATTTATTGGGGTTGATTGTTGCTTCAGCTTCTCTCACACACACACTCACGCTCAAACATGCTGCCTCGTGCAGTGTACGTGTGTTGTTGTGAGAACTGATGTAGATGATGTAGATGTAGATGTCGATGACAGATGTAGCAAAAATGTAAAATGTAAAAAAACTGATAAAACATTTTAAAATTCCACATAAATCACTGAGTACGGGTATAAAAGTAGAGTCGCGTTCGAAGCGACTCCGTACGTTCTTTCTCGTTTTTATTTTAATCTGGAATTATCCGATCGTTACAACTCGCTGATGGAAATCATTGCATTTCGAAACTACCGATCTACCGGTCTACCGATTCTGCTCTTTGTATGTACAAGATCAAGGTTCATTGCGTGGGGAGTAATATAGAAATGAAAATAATGCTTATAATCATGAGCACTATAAAAAATAACAAAAATATAATATGACTCCCGTTTTTTTTTAAATCCAATCCTTTCAGTCGTAGATTTGACGCGTCTGATACTTAACTATACTTATTCGGCTCCAATAACTACTATTTAAAGCCATGAGAGGCGCACTGAAATTCATGTGATTAACTACGAGAAACATATTCGAGTAGTATTAGAAGGCTTAAATATCGACAGGTTCGTGATGGAATTGGGATAAAACGATTTACAACTACAGTTTTATATACAAATGGACGTTTAATAACAAGGAGATGCAAGTGGAAAGTTTATTGCCAGAGAAGATCCCACTGATAAGTAGTTCCTTTACTCATACGCCTAAAGTAGCTCCAATAGTCTTAAGAATATTGCCAACGCAAGGAAATATTTCTTTCGCCGGTCAAAAAGATTTAATTAGAGTCCTGCTAACAGCTTTGACTGACCTAAGCTTAAAGCAGAGAACAAAAGAGCCCATTGGTATTGAAATGGCCTCAACTGAGGACGGCAATTTGGGTACGACAACAGGGACAGTGGCGACAGCGGTAGCGTCAGCATCGAACCCATATCAAAGTAGTTCAACTAATAGCAATGCCAGCAAGGGAGGCGGACGTTCAAATAATTGCAAGCGCCAAAAGTTTTGCAGTCTGGCTGAAACCACTAACAGAGGCGGTGGTGATCTTGATGATCCAATTGAAGCTCCTGATCTGGAAACGGATAAGAATGTGAGAGACAGCGAAGAATCTCAACATCAACATCAATCTAGCACCGTCGAGAAAGCACATGCACAAGCACAAGCACCGTCAGTTCCAGTTCTCGATAGCTCCAGTAACTGTGGGAGCAGTAAAAGTCCTCAAAAGATTGGCGGCTATGAAAACGATCTCTATATTGCCCCGGAGCAGGCTCTGGTTACGAGCGTAGAGTTGGTAGTGCCAGCGCCACAGACAGCGGCTGTGCGGCACTCGGAGGAGCCGTGTTCTGTGTCAGTGGGAGACTCATCTCTGATGAACAGCAACAAACTGCATTACAGTTCGGGTGCTCTTTATAGCACCACTGGTTCCTCCAATTCGACAAGAATTTTGGCAAACGATAAAATCGATGGTTGTGTAAATGACTCCTCCAATTTGAATGTAAGAATTCCTACTAACTTAGCATTAGCAGCAGCAACGGGTGATATTTTGCTGGCCGATCGAAGGGCTTCGATATGGGCTCCACATGATGACGAGCAAGTGCAGGCAACAACGCCAGAGACGACAGCACCAGACGACACTAAGCAGGGATCTGTGAATGTAGTCCCAGAGCTGCCTTATCGTACGGTACACCAGCAACGACACCCTGAACTGTTGCTTCAGATCGAGAAAGAAGGCTCTGGACCAGTTGAAGTACTTCCATTAGCCCTGCAGCATCATCACGAAAATTCGACACAGGTCCAATACGGCCAACAGCAAATACTTGATAGCCAGCTTCAAGGCAATATGTACGCACATATGATGCAGCAACAGCAACATCACCACCATCAACATCAACAGATCATTCATGACCAAAACTCCCGACATCAGCAACATGCAAGCTACTCCAGCTATAACCCACATTTTCAGCATTCTGAACTCTTTGGAGCACATCAAAGTTCTGATCATCATCGTCAGCAACAGCCGCAGCTCCCACATCACATGGAATGTCATGGGCATCTGCATCAGTCGGCTCATATTGTCCAACAACAGCAGCAACAGCAAATGCACGAAGCTTATCACGATCTCATTATGGATGATTTTCACGAAGATCCCAGCTCCGCGTACAAATTGTAAGTAATGAAATATATTCAATAAAGTAAGTATAATAATACTTTAAGCTACTAAAGAATTTTTATCGGCAATACCTTAGTGTATTATGTATATTTTTGTGCTGTCCACACTTTGTTGAGACATATTTGCATTAACTTTTACAGAACGCTCTCTCCTGGTAATGTGAAGCCGGAAAATCAAGACGATGGCTACGAGACAAGTGCTGGCGATGTTTTGACTCCAAATTCCCACAGCTCGTCCACACACTCGGTCACACCACAGCATCAGATTCAACACCCCAACATTGGGCTAATGCAACAAAGTCAAAACAAAACGGAAGAGCTGGTGTCATCCCAGAGTACAGTAGCCGTTACCGCTGCCGGTCCCCCCGCTTCTAGCACAAATGGCAATCAGGCACAAGCGCCTTCCTCCCTGCCACATCTTTCCATGACCCATAGCCAGAGTGTTAACTCCCGAGGTTCCAGCAATGCTAATGCTGCTGGTGTAGATCCATACAGCTTCATGGGCGAGGAGATGCGCATGCTTTCCCCTGTTAGTCACCATATAGAGGACGTCGCTTCAAATACAGCAAGCTATGCAGCCGTACCAGCGCCAATTTCAGTGCCAAGTGGAAACGCAGAGTGTTCAAGAGGGGACATATATCAACATCAGCAGCCACATCCACAACAGAACCTGCACAACAGCGACCCTTGCAATGACACAGATAAAGTTGAATCCAACGACAATTCTCTCTGCGGGCTGCCCTCTAAGCCAACTCCGAAGAAGAGAGGTCGGAAAAAGAAGCTTATAACTGAGGGGGACGCAATGCACATGTCTGCATCCGGTTCTCAACAGGGGTAAGTACTGTCTGAAATGTTTTTGAAAATCTTCCACAGGCGTAAGAAACCAGCCTGCTAATCGCAGGTATTTGATTTGTTCTGATATCGACTTTGCTCAACAGAAACTGTGCCACTAATTCTGGCTGCGATGATGCTACTGGCGATTCACTACTGGGAATGAAGCCAAAGGAGCGCAAGAAGCACGACAGATTCAATGGCATGTCCGAGGCAGAGGTCATTAAAAGAACTATTCCGGACCATCTATGTGACAACCTCGATATCGTTATAGTGAGTTGTAAATTTCGGATGAAATGTGATCAACCTATTTCCCAAACCAAATCCATGGTGGAGACCCATTTCTGAATCCTTCCACAAACATTTGGCAGGTCGGTATAAACCCTGGTCTCTTTGCGGCATACAAGGGACATCACTACGCTGGACCCGGAAATCATTTCTGGAAGTGCCTGTACTTGGCTGGACTCACGCAGGAGCAAATGAGCGCGGATGAGGATCACAAGCTGCTTAATCATGGCATTGGCTTTACTAATATGGTGGCGCGGGCCACAAAAGGTTCGGCTGACTTGACCAGGAAAGAAATCAAGGAGGGAAGCCGCATATTGCTTGAAAAACTGCAAAGATTCCGCCCCAAAGTCGCCGTTTTCAATGGCAAACTGATATTCGAGGTCTTCTCGGGTAAAAAGGAATTCCACTTTGGTCGTCAACCTGATCGTGTCGATGGCACTGACACTGTGAGTTATTAAACGTATCTACGACTAAAGACTACATTTTGGTCTGATTTAAATGTCTATTCAAATTGTTGATAATTTTTTTTGTTTATTTTCCCATCGTTCTAAAACAATTATATAAATTCAATTTAATTTTATTGCAGTACATTTGGGTGATGCCCTCATCATCAGCACGATGCGCTCAGCTGCCACGAGCCGCAGATAAAGTTCCCTTCTATGCGGCGCTAAAAAAGTTTCGCGACTTTCTTAATGGTCTAATACCCAACATTGATGAATCGGAGTGCGTATTCACAGATCAGCGCATACGTCAATGCAGTGAGCAGCAACAGCAGCAGCAGCATCAGCAGCAGACTGATGTCAACAGTACTATACAGCCACATGTCGATCAGCAAGCTAGCTTGATATTTGTCGATGGAGGTGGTGGTGGTGGTTGTGGTAGCGAAGGCGGAAGCGTTGAAGGTCCTAGTCAGATGTCTGAGAAACTATTGCCACATATGACTCCTAATGTGCCATCCCCTAACAGTATAAATGAACGTGGAACGTTTGCATATACTGGCGGTGATAATACTATAAGAAATAATCTAAACACCACTACCATTGGGGAAAACAGTTATTTGTTTGGACATCAGCAGGTGTTACCACAGCAGCCGCAAGAGAAAAAGAAACGCGGCAGACCAAAGAAGGTGAAGGGGCAAGAAATGAATGATCCTTCAACGGGAAGCAAAATCACACTGAGTAGTCAACAAATGGCACACCACGACTTTAATAATATTATGAATCTTTCCATGATTGCGGGTGGGTCCAATCCGGAAATGCCCAAGAAAAAGAGGGGTAGGCCAAAGAAGCTAAAACCCACAATGGATAACATAATTCCTGCCAAACAGCAGCAGCACCAACATACCAACTCAAATACCAACTCACAGTCAGTAGGATTGTCTGCCATGCATCCGCTCTCGATGGAGCATATTGCGTCATCGCCACAGAGCAACCATCAGATGCCGCCCAGTCTGTACAATACGCCGCCACCTTCTCATATATTATATACGGCATCAGCGTCGCCAATGGCATCCCCAGCACTGAACTGCAACTACACTCAAGTACACGGACAAGGAACTCCCCCAGTGGGCCAGTCGGCTTCTGCTGCTCATGGTACGCCACCTATTCTTGATCAGCAGACTGATCACATGCTGTCCCAAAAACAGAGCCAGCCAATGGGAATGGGCATCGGCATAAGAGATCAACCGCACTTGGGCGAAACGCCGCCGCCTAATTCTCCGAATATGTGCACCGTGGTCGATTTTGATCAACCGGAAGATAACTCTGAAGGGCAAGGGCGGGAGCAGACCCAAGGGCAGCCACATGAGCAAGGTCTCGGCATGGGGCAACAGCGAACGCAAGTTGTGGACAAGGCCCAATATGTTAGTCCTGGCCATGAACCAGATGCGAACGCAGTACATTCTCAAGATCATTATCAGCAGTGGATTCCGCCACATACGCACCAAGGCCAAAAACCGATTCTCCAGCAGATCCATCAGCATCCACAGCCATTGCAGTACCATCAGGAACCGTCGGAGCACTGGCAGCGCTATGAGGACCAAAATCCCTATTTGCTAATTTCTCCCCACCATCAGCTGGAGCAGAGTGCTCAACTGGGAAACATGCAGTGCCAGAACACAAGTACATCTGTCCAAGTCGGTTCAGATGTCGCACGTAAAAGCTTGTCGGGATTAGAGTCGCTGGTTGATCAAATTCCCGCTATCAGAGAGCATGAGTCCAGCACCATACCACCGGCAACGGCAGCAGCTGCGGCTGCTGCTGTTGAAAGTCGATTATTGGGGCTACAACAACAGCAGCAGCAGCAGCAGCAGAAACGTTGCCACCAGGACAACACAGTACAGGTGGAGTCCGGTAGATCTGCGAACGACGGCAGCAGTGTACTGAATAATAATTTTTCTGTTAGCAATCTCGCTGCCTCTGCTGCGACAGCGGACAACGTAACTGCATATACTAGTAGGGCAGACAACCGAGGCAGCAGCGAAAGTAGTAATAACAATCACAACAATTGCAGCACCAGCAATGAATATGCCATCCATAGCCCCACCGGTTATCCGCATCATGCCACACATTTGATCACTAGCGCGTTGGGAGCAACAATAAATAGCCCGGAACCCCATCCACATCCACACCCACACCCACATACACATCCGCATCCACAAATGTATATGGATCACGCGCATATTAGCAGTCATATGGCTCATATGTCACCAGTAAATGTGAATTCGGTGTACGCACCAACAGCGTATGGATCGCATCCCCAACATAGCACAGGTGTTCCAGGCGAATATGCTGCCACTCATGGCCACTACGGCCTGGGCAGTCCCGTTCAAGCTACAGGGCCAGGAAGCACAACCTTGCATGTGCCAAGCCCGAATTATCCATATGCCCACCACCCATATAGTCACACACCGCCACAGGCAAACTATCCAACTTATGGTCATCCTCATACCCACCATAGTCATCCCACGCATCATCTCAGCGTCTTTGATCGTCTCAAGCCGTCCGACATAAGTGGATACGGAGGTTTCTGATGGAAACAACCAGAACAAGAACAACAGCAGCAGCAATTGGCGTAACCAGAATCACAACGATACGAATAATGCGGCTTGATGCGAATGTGAATCGTAGGGTACAGCTACAGCGCTTTTGCGTCCCGCCGCATCTCAGCAATATTTATCAATCTCCGGCCTTGCCGATTCTAGTTTAAGTAACCCTTAGAGTGAATAAGTAAATAACCAAAGACTTCGCCTAATAGATTTTTCTTTGATGTAGCGTTACATACTACAGGAGAAAACAATAATAATTAAATATAATAATATTATAAATTATATTATATACGTAAACGAAAGTTCAATTTGCATAGTAACAAAACATTTGTTACTTACTCGAACTTACCAACAGTTTGATAATATTCCTCTACTAGAGCCTTGCATGAACCGACAGTAAAGGATACATTATAAGCAATGTGAAACTAACACCCTTCGCCGTCGCAGTGTGATCCAATGATCCGAATCCCCTAAACGAAACTTTAAATGGCGTATAGTTTGAGGGCATTATTAATCTACTTATACGGATAATATGAAATGACTTTGAGTTATCTAGTTTTTGCCAACATTAAAACCAACGAATTTACCTTTTTAATTAAAAAATGGCAACAAGGACCCTGAAAATCTCCATAACAACTATTTCCCGCCATTTTTGTTATGTTTAGGTGATAAGAATCAATACGGTCAAAACAGTGATAAAAGTGTAGCAACTGCCTTGAATATTGATGTAGTAGAAACTAACAGTAGATTTATGCATGGCTCTTATAAATACACACAAATGCGTACAAATATGAAATGCGAATATTAACAAAACGAATACTCATGGAAAATCGTGACCATTTTATCTTGTTTAATAAATAATTTCTTAGTGCTGATTTTTTTAAAATACCATCTTCTTATTTCTGTATAACTATTGCTGTCAATAGTCTCAACCTTCACGGTTTTTTGTCGGAAGCTGTCAAACTGTCACAAAATAAGATACATCAAACGTTTTATATAAACTAGAATATATAGTGGTACTATCTCGTACTTACATGTACAGTACAGTCAGCAGTTCACTGTTGCAATTTATCTATTGGGTAACCAAGCAACGAGATCGAAAATAGGAGTAGATACTACCAATGTCAATGTACATAAATACACACTGCATACATACTATGTATACATATGGATGTATATTAAATGATTATTGATATACTCGTATATGTACGGCACCCTAAGTGCCAATGGGCAAAATGATCTACTAGGCATGTATGTTCATACAAACATATGTTTGTGCACAGTGGTGTCCTACTAATAACTATTAAACTAAACTGCATACGTGTGTGCACACCGCGAATTTAAATTTAATTACACAATGTTAAAAGTTTATAAGCAAAGGATTTTATGTACTTTACATAAATGTTTACGTATTTTATGTATTTCTAATATTATTTAAATTTTTATCAATGAATGTTAGCAACGCATTACTACAACAATAAAATCAGTTTTTAAAGGTGCAATCAATAAACAGTATACCTAGACGACAGCGCTGACACCAAAGTAACATATTGAGCGGCTGATTTGCGACTTTTCAAATGAATCAACTATTACCACCATAACGCATATATTAAAAGATAGACACAAATTTACAAGCTTCCATACAAACTGCTTTAAATAATATACAATTTGTTTAATAATCAATGTTCAGATAATACGAATAGATATTCTTCATTGTTTTGCTTTGATAAAAATACACATGTCCGCGTATGTTTTTAAACTATAATTATTTTATTAATTTTTTTTTTAATAACGAAAGAACTGTATTTGCAATGGAATACAAATATCCAGATCCATGATAATATCATGCTGTGATACGAGTAGTTACATATTGCCGAAGAGTATTGCATTAAACTTACCGATCACTGTCTAGGCAGAATAAATGTAACTCTGTGCTAAAAGAAAAGATGAGGCTCGCTAAGAATCTAAGCCTCTACAATAAGAATATTTGTTGGCCATTTTTCACTGTAATGCTTTCTGATTTATTTTGGACAGCTAACGGTAAAAACTGTCTTAATGTTGATTATTCGAAAGCTGCTTGGGAAATTGTTCGATTAGACAAAACATTTCGTTTTGGACGGTCGAACCTGAAAAAATTAATTAGTACTCTTTAAATAGAAAACCCATATTACAATAGAAAAAAACGGTTCGTCAATTGTTACTAGAAATGTCATTTTAGCACAGATTTGATGTACATACATAAATACATATGTATGTGTACCATTCACTACTCGACAAAATCAAACTTTTGTTTTTCCTTAAGGAACCAAACTAACATTTTCTGAAAGATTTGGGGCTTTACAATTTGTAATGAATTTTGAGCTGAGCTGAAATTGCTTGACCAATCCTCCTAACCCTCTATTTTACGGGTAATACCGTCTTAGTTTAGAATTTTTGGGTAATCGAGTTTATTTATGATTAGTATTTTTTTTTAACTGAACCTTTGACATTGGGCCAGAAAATTTAACTGCAAAATGTGATTTTTGTAGGGCTGGTCAACCAATTTTAGCACCGTCGTCTCTCCGTTGATATTAATTAGCAATGCTTTAAACGACGCCTAATTAATGCAACTATTCACAAAACATAAAAAATAACAGTTTTTAAAAATTATTTAATAAAAAGGTCTGCTTTTAAGTCCCAAATCTTTCAGAAATGTTGGTTTTGTTCCTTAAGGAAAAATCGCGTCGGGTAGTGTTATCAACATATAATATGTATGTACATAGGTATCGTATGTATCATAATGCGACTAGTACTCGGAAGCTCGAACGCTACATATGGTATGTACATATGTATATGTAGTATGTTCATAAAAAATGATTTTAGCATAGAACATTTGTGCCAACACATCGATCGTCTTTTCCCTGGGCCGTTGCAGATATTGTGATCTATGAAATATCGAATACTGAAGAACTACCGAATTTCAAAATTTGCATCGCATAAAATATTATTATAGTTTGTCACTATAATTGTAATTCTGTTTTTCATTTCTGGAGATACTTTGGTGACACAATGAGATGGCGTTTCAAAGATTACTATCTCTAATAAAAATAAGTACATTCGGTAAGCTAAGCTCAGCGCTCTCTATATGCCGAGATAGTGAAATTATTAATGGCAGGTTGGAAAGTTTTAGGATAAGGCTCTAAAGCATAAATATATAATTACATAAACATTCATATTCATGCTTACTTATATAAATGTGACATAAATACAGAAGTAATACGGAAGACTGTGACGAAATGTGTATATTATGTGTAATAATTAATTACTATTTAATATTAATATAAAGTAATACTAATGTACGTATGTATATTCTTATATATGTATATTCGAATATGTTTTACTAAGATAATATTTCAACTACGTGTTTTTTTCGTTTGCTCATTATAAACAATGCAAACACTTTCTAGGTCATAATAAAGCCTTAAATGGTTTATATTTTTCTTAAATGAAAGTAAGTATTGTTATACAGGATTATGTTGCTCATAAAAATCCGTACGAAGCTCCTCTCTGGCCCAATGGAAAAAAAATAGTCATCAACAACTATACGTACATTATAGACTACTTATCACTGCTGGAAACCTACGCCATGGCCGCGTCACTATTCAGAGCTGAGCGCTTCAATAGTCGTTTGGTCTAAATTCTTGGAAATTGATAAAAGGGCTTCTTACCTAAATTGTCTGTTAAAACGATTGATTCATTCCGTATTAGGTTATCAAACTAACCCGATGCTTACGATCCTCTAGACGATCCGACTTTCTTGATATACTATATAGTTAATTCTTGCAGCTTTGTGTGCTCTTTGCCAAGGTGTGGTCAGGGCGTGGGAAAAGGCGACTCTTAGGATTCACACTGAAACAAGTGCATTTCAAACTGCTGCTACGCCTGATACCGTACCCACAGACGATGGCGAACATCTACAATTTTCAGCAGAATGATAGGGAGGCAAGATTGCCGAACCTTAATCATTATTATAACCACAATGATGAAAAAAGTTTCATATATAATTGCATTCAAGGAATATAATAACTGATAATCAAATAGTTAGTTAGATGGAAATACCATAAAAGAACTGCAAGAACATTAGAACATAATTAGCTCTCTCCCACTTCTTCTTTCCCATCTTCCATGACAGCTGAGAGATGCTAGTTCTGCTTTGCCTGTCTCCCTAGCATTAACCAAACAAATTCCAAAGGGGACTAATCAATACCGGCGACTAATCGATACAATTCCGTAGTTTACGTACATATTACTACGACACAACCGAACCGATGTTAACAATATCTGCCTTGTAGTAGACAATTGTCTATTCCCTTGCAGATCCGCTTTTAGGATCTTATATAGTTTGAATTAAGCATGACGTCAAGTTAGATTATGCGCAAGAGTCGTTTTTCCAAATATCGTTTTCGTGTGCCCGCTGATTGTGGGGAGAAATTTGCACGCTAACAGTGATGGCGAATCGTCTGCATTGGTCCTTACCTACATAGGTCTGTGGCTCCCCAGTCAGAGCGCGATGCCACTCTTGTGTCGACTTACCGCGATGTTGAAACGCAGATTTGATTCCTTCATATATAGTATTTACTATATGTAACAGAAATCTTAAGAAACTTTACAGAAGACTTTCGCCATTTGCGTTGGAGTTTCTCGTCCAAGGCTCCTTCCTTCAGCACAATTGATTGGGCAGGCTGAGGTGACCGAAGTCATTAAAATATAGACATACACGATCGAGCAGATCGAGCAGAAGAGAGAAAGAGCTATGTACATGTATTGTTCATATCTTTATTTAGTCATAATTTTATAATATATGCACATCTTTTGCCATTCATTAAATATATAGGAACTTTATAAATATGTATTTATATATCTTTCATTTTTGTAAGTTCTACTCAATTTTTGCAGCAACTCTGGTTAATACACATGTATGTATGTATGTATGTACGTAGATGTTATTATTAATATTACTCCTTCATTTAATTATAATTATTCCCGCGATTCAAAAATCGTGGATGTTGCACAGGATGTACTCAGATGTCTCTATGCAGATTACTAGCAACGGTAAAGTTGTATTAACACTTCCTTCCCAATTAGCACACAAAATATTTTTTATGTAAAATGACCAAGTGAGGAAACAAAGCCCATTAAAATACCAAAGAGAGATGAATTACAAAATACAAAACGAAAGAAAAAAAAAAAACAACAAAATTGTACATTGTATATGTTAATCTGAAGAAAGATAATCCATATGCATGTACATACATATTCGTATGTACATATATATATGTGGGTATTTGGGCGCTGAATATGTTGAGAGACTTTCGTTATGTAGGTATGTATGTATGCATATGATGATATGTCATATATATTTATGTATAAAGAGGATTGCAATGTAACATTTGATCTGATCTTCCCATATTATATTCTGTGTGTTGCGGGTGGGGTTTACGGTGCACGGATGTTTTTATGTACATTAATATGTATGTACCTACATACATATGCGGGGATCTTTGGCAAGTGTAATATAGATTTGCCTTCGTATTTTAATCGAAGGTTTTGCGAGGATTTGATTTCGTTCTAGTATCTGCATTTTGTGTTTTCTAATTATAATAATAATATATATATATAGTATATATACGATGTATACATATGTATGTCTGTTATGCAAACTACAGCATGTATAGTATGAACTTTTTTTAATTATTTCTAATACAACACACATTTATTTATTTTTTCAATACTGGCATTTCCTTACTCATAGTAGTTTGTAATCTATTTAAAAGTGTACTGCATTTAACACCATGAGATTGAAAAAATTGAATAAACAGACGCCTGCATTTCATATACAACATACATACATATGTATAGTATATACCATCTATCTGTCTTAAAGTTACAATAAAATATAGTTTCGTTTTGTTTGGTTTGGTTTGTTTCTTTATATTAAATACTATAGGAACTTTTTAGTAAAGTTTTTCTTAGCTCTCGTAACACACTCTTACACTTAGTTTATACTGGGTGTACGTACGTATGAATGTATGTATGTATGTGAAGGAGAGGGAAGGGAACAAACAACTCAACTAACTGAATGTGTCAATATGATTTGTTAAGAAATTATTAAGAATCGGTCTAAAGCTTATCAAATCTGTTTTCGTTCAGCTATTTAAGCCGATGTGTTTTTAAAATCTGTTTAACTAGATGGAAGTGCGGGAAGAACAGTTCAAAAATATATGTAACAGTATGATATTTATGTTGAGCTCTCCCATAAAATGCTCAGATAGGTATTTGGAAGCCTTATAAAAAAATTGTAATTGTCATGTAATTGTGAAATAGTTGTAACCACTGCCTAACGTTTTTCTCTCTTCAAAACCTTTCAATAATAAATAAAAAGTTATGAGTAAATAGTAAATAATATTGTGATATTTAATAACAAATACATTTTCAACAAGGATGCTATCTGACAGGACCAAATAAGAGTCATTTTTCTGGCTATTATCCAAATATCAAACCCGTTGGATATTTGCAAGCCCCCCAATCATATTCTCTAAATGCACACGACAGTATTTTAATGTTTATTTTTTAATAGGAACTGGAACTTATTCGAAAGCGAATATTAAATCTTAATGTATGTAGCTTTACTCATATGTAGAATGTGCTAACCATGCATATACATACGTACATATGTATGTATGTACATATATGCATGCTTCGCGAAATAAATCATTGGCACATTTACCCTCAGCATTTGTAGGTAATAATAAAACAATAGTTCTTGTTTCATTCCATTTCATTTCATTTCTTTTCGTTCGTTTCGTTGATGCACACTTTCCAAAAACTTGAATAGTGTGGTTATACTTTAAAGACTAAGCTTGATTCAGTTTTTGATAGTAGGTGTCCAAAGGGACTTCGGCATGCCGAAGTAGCTTCTTAGTATTAATTGTATCCTTGTGGCTATGATTACTATATATTCTAAAATAGAAAACAAAGGCATAAAGCAATCAAATGCTAGGAACTCAGTTTGCGTCTCATTAAATCTAATGCTTTTGTTAAGTCAGTATATATGTATATGTATGTATATGTATATGTCATATTATTTACTTTTGGTAGAAGCTGCCATGGCCTATAAACGTTTAACCTTCCATTGCTGCAATTATATTATAGTATATGTATAAACTTTTCGATTATTGCTACATTTATATTTTGAATAGTTAGGAACACTTCCGTATTATTTTGCAATTCTTACTAAGGTTGAAGTACATAGGTATTCGTGAGATTTCTTATACATGTATTCATTTTCTTTTTAGTATCATGAAATGTCAAAAATTTCATTTATGTTTGTATGTATTTCTATAAAATAGGAACTTTCAAGTTTGCATAGTTTAGTTAATATGTATGTATGTATGCTGGAGTGTAATTACACTATCCTCCACATCAAGTGTTTTCATCATGTCTCCTTTCCGTCCATTATCTGAATAAAATCTCATATTGAAAGAATGTGCTTGGAAAATGCCTAAAGAATACAACACTCACCTGCGCTCCAATCCTTATTCACAATGACAAGATCATGGTAACCCTTCAGTTCATTTTCCACCTATAACTAATAAAAGATGCGTTACAAACTTTATTGATGATGTATGTATGTATATATGTATATACATATTGTACGTATCGTATGTATGTACGTATCAAGATGCACGCCACGCCCATTAAATATGTATGTATGTAGTAAGCTTGTGTGCTCTACTCCAACTGAAATAAAAAACTCCATCAGGATGGAGAAGAAACAACAAATTTTCAAACAAAAGAAAAAAATGCAAACAATGAATAAAACCAAATAAGTAAAAAAAACGCAAATTTGCAATGAATTGATATTAATAAAATAAAAGATTTATTTTTGTACATGTTTTTTTTAATATTGTATATAAATGTAATTCGGTTGTTGTATTAATTTTCCTCTATTATTTTAAACACATAATGCTAATTAAGCTACCGATCAAATTTCATTATCAAGTATCCGCAATACTCGTAGTAGCACCAAAGGCTCAAACGGAATACGGCATATCAAAAGGTATGTTTTGTGGATATACATAGGGTAAATCTTCAAGATATTGGCATAGCAAGAGGGATATGGTGAGAAAGAGAGATTGAGAGAGAGAGAGAGACGACAATCGCCGGTTGGCACCTCTGAGCGAGATTGAGGCAGAAAATGAGTTAGAAGAAAAGTAGTAGTAGAAGTAGTAGTAGTAGTAGTAGTACCTTGTACTACATACAGTACATATGCATGTACATACATACATACTAACGTTACACTTTTAGTGTTTTTATTATTAATATACTCAAGTTGTCACATTCTTCCTTATTACATTTTGTAAATATGTACCTTCTTGCTGAATGTACGCACTCCTAGGACTCCTTTTTAAATAAGTATTTATTTGCATAAAATATGTAATAAAACTGAATGTATCCTAATCCTACCTTTATGTAAATGTATAGCATAGTTTTAAAATTTGCGAGGCGTTAAAATTGTATTCCTATTTATAAGATCCGGTATACGAAGTTCGGTTTATGTATGTATGAGTTCGTATACCTATTACGATAATAGTAGTGCTTGTTTAAAACAACATAGTTTTAGTCTTTGACAATGCCAATACATTTTTGTATTCTATTGTACATACTTATACAGTGCATTGCACCACTATGTGTAGAAGATAGTTTCAAATGTATCGATTATCGATTTATTCTACACAAAACTCAACAACGTAAATTTTTCGGGTTTTTTTTTTGCTGCTATCCACGATATGAGTATAATCACTTGCAGCTTATTTACCCTTACCCTCGTTTTACTCGTTTCTAATTTTACATAATACCCTCCTCTTGTTCCTTGAAAACAGACTGTATGCGTACAACTCTGAATGAATATTTAAATGTAAAATCTTTTTTATAAAGATTTCAATTTCAAAGTAGTCGGGGAGCAGCGAACAAATATTTTCAATTATACACAATTCAACACATTGACGTAAATGATTTCACATTAAAAACGATTATACAAACAAAATAAAAAATAATAATAATGCTGCCACGTTTATACTCGTAGGTAGGGTGGGTAGGTAAGGGTGTGGCTACTGCTACTGGCTACTGGTTCAGAAAGGTTAGATCAGTAGGAGTAGAGTTTCGGTTATAATGTCGTCGTAACCCTTCTTACCGGTGATATGATTTCGGTTGAATAGCTGATGCATGAGATCCTGAGTGCCACCGACATTTTGCACATCCTTGCCACCAACGTCGGCAGCCGAATGGTGCTTGATATGGCTTTTGTCCTCGCAAGAAGCGGCATCAAAGTTAAGCAGGCAGTTCTCTTCTGGGAGCACATCCGTGTCTGGACCAGCCCCAGCACCCGGCGTATGCGTATGCGAATTCCGTTGTGTAGATATGTTGGCTGCGTTAGAAACAACGTGCTGTAACAGGAAAGCTTTTGACAGGCTGTAGAAGCGCTTTTCTCTATCGGAATCGTTATCGTCGCTGCCGCTTCCGTTACTGTTTGCGTATAGCTCGGTGGTTTGTTCAAGAAGCTCCTTCATTTTGCATATATGCTCTACGCTAAAAGCGTGCTTTTGCATGTTGACCTGTGTGACTTGGCAAAGCTGACAGTCCTGCAGATCTATGTCGTGGTCCTGTACGCCGGAAACGCACTTCCCCTTCAGGTCGTTACCAACCTCTTTGCCACTGGAGCCGTCGTAGCTGTTGTCATCCGAAATATGCGAATAATGCCGCTGATTTCGGGATTTTTTATCTTTGGCACGAGAGTTTTGGAACCAAACCTGTAAGATCAATATACATGTTAGAGTTCTTATATTCGCCATATTTCTTATCATTCATATTCGAAATGGTGTGAGACTAAGGCCGCAATGGAACTGATCTGGATAGCATAGCACTATGAATGTTATTGAATTTATCCCTATAAAATAGATCAAAAGTACGAGCTGATTTGATGTACATATATGATATGATGTACATATGTACATACATAGTCGAAATTCGTTTGTCCGTTTATGTTAATTTACTCCCTTAACGGTTAATATCGGCTGCAAACTCTTACCAAGTTTATTAAATTACCTTTATTGCCCTGTCTTCGGGCCAAGTTCGACAAACTGGATCATTGGCTTAATCAATACATTATTTCATGATGTCCCTGTCCCTCGTACACGTTTCACATTTTTTTGTTGTTTTTATTTTACAGGATACTCTTTTGGGATTTCATCTCACGTTTTCGATTTGTGCCTTTTCACTAAATAATCAAATGAAATTAAATAAAATAAAACATTCAAAAATAAATTAAAAATAATTAATTAAGTACCAAATAAGGAAATTCTTAATAACAAAAAAAAACGAGAAAAGAACGTACGGAGTCGCTTCGAACGCGACTCTACTTTAATACCCGTACTCAGTCAGTACACATGTGATTTATGTGGAATTTTAAAATGTTTTATCAGTTTAAAAACTGATCTGGTGAATCTGGTAGATATGGTAATTTTCTACGATACTGCATTTTTATTTTTTTCTATCTTCAAAATTGTGGATTTTCGTCTTTTTGGGGGCGGGAGTGGGCGTGGCAAAATTTTGAAATAAACTTGCACTGAAGCGATATCACAGGAGTCTAGGCAAAAAATTTGGTTGTTCTAGCTCTTATAGTCTCTGAGATCGAGGCGCTCATTTATACGAAAAACCAAAATTACTCGATTTTTGTGTGAGTGCGAAAGGGATGGAGCGAAGTTTTTGCGTATGTTTTTGTCTATTGTGGCAATATTAATGATCCGATCCGATTCAGATTTGGGCCCCTGATAGATATGGTCTTTCTCTATGATAAAATAAGTTTAGAATTATTAATCTTCAACGCCCTGACTTTATCTTTTTGAAGACCTTTAGACCTAGAAGACGTACATATGTAGGTACATACATATATTAATATAAATGGTTTTGTCCCAAGGGTGATGTGTTCTTTGTTACGGACCCATTTGCATACAAATGCAAACTGCAAAAATGCAGTTTAATTATTGATCAATGATTTTGGCTTACCTGTACTACACGCTTCTTGAGGTTCACTTTCTTGGATATCTCCTCAAGCATTTTTCGGCTGGGGTTCGACTCGGATTGATAGCATTCGTACAAAAAGTTTAATTGCTCCGGAAGTATTGTCGTGCGTAGGCGCTTGTTCTGCTTCGATGGGGCATTGACCGGGGAGACCGAAGTTACATTTTCCACCTCATGTACCTTGAGTGTTGAGGATATTTTAGCATCCTCTTTCTGGCTAGCAGTGTCGTCGTCGTTAAAAGTTAGAGTCTGTGAATTGTTTTCAATCATGGTGGCATCCAAAAAGTCCTCAAGGTTTTGAAAGAACTGGGACTTCTCTTTGTCGTTTTTTTGTAGAGACCTGCCAAATAAAGATTTTTCATCCTCAGTGATCGACATTGAAGTGGGTGTCACTGCCGGCTGCTGATGATGGTCTCTGATTTCAATTGATTGCGTCTCGCATGTCTCAACTCTAGCTGAGTGGAACTGAGCTGTTTCAGATGTGCTGGAGTTTATATTAATGCTGTTGTTATTCAGCCGCTCCTGTTCATTCTTGTCGTCGGACAGCGCCAGCGCCAGCTCTTTTCCAAATCGTCTCCTCTCGACGTTATTCGACGAGTGTTCCTCATCAGGATTCTGTGATTGCTCCTGTATTTGTTGCCCCTCTTCTGGTTCGCCGATAACGTTCATGGTTTCATCCGCCGTCGCGTTCGGCAACTGCGACGACGGCTGGTACCCTTGCCCATCAGGCATCGTTTGGGGCGAGGCAACTAACTGAAAAAACTTTTTCGACTCATTTAGTTGATAATATTGCAACAGGAACTCAATCGTTGGTTTCTTGCTGGAGCTGAAAGTCTGCTGAGGCGGCTTCGTGTTCAAGGATATTGTTTCACATTTGCGATAATATTGTAACAAAAAGTCATAGTTACTGACTTTCTTCAGCTCGCTCTGTTGATAGAAATTAGTTAAAAACTCCAATTCAAAATCCGTTTCATTTCCTTGTTGCTGTTGCTGGTGCTGCATCAAGAACTGCTGTTTTAGCTCGGAGTTCGTTTCATTCTGCATAAAGTATTGATATAGAAATTCATATTTTTTCTGCGGGGTCTCCATCTCCCCCACGGACGTTATATCATCTGCGGTGGAAGAGCTATCCGAGTATTTTCGCTTTTTTGTTGGAGGCTGCTCTTGATTCTGCTGCTGTTGAGCCGCTGCATGCTGCAGACTTTGCAGTATGCTACCAAAAGGACCATAGCTCGCATCTGGATTCGGGTGTTGGCCGGCGGCGGCCAAGAGTGCTGCAGGATTCATTAGATGCAACATTTGGTGTTCACGCAATAGCTCCAGGTGGCTAAACTGCAGTTCACATTTGTCGCAGTCAAACTTCGATGCGGTTCGATTTGGCTGGTCCAAACTGTTGCTTCGTTCCCGCTGAGGAGGCGTTGGAGTCGTGGATGGGCTGAAGTCAGTAAGTGATGACGACTTGCTAAATATATGCTGTGGCGAGGGCGAAGCACCAAATGGCTGGGACCCTGCGTGTCCGGATGGGGTTACGATAGACACAGGGGCTGAAATAGTCTGTGCACCCAGAGGACCCGGGGGACAGATGCCAGCATGATGTATATCCATGGAAGAGTTCGAGTCTTCCGAACTTAGATTTTGGGCTATTTGTGCAGCAGCAATCTGGGCTTTGGCCGACTTTTTGTTGTTCTCCTCCTTGAAGCAGTGATTCTTCTGGTGACGTATCAGCTCGTAGTAGCGCTGGAACACTAGGCTGCACTTCTTGCACGCATAGTTAATGTTCTGCTTCTTGGTCTCTTCATTCTCGAACAGTGAATTATTTGGCTGATTTTCGTAGATCTTGCGTTGCTTCTGCCTGGCATTCTGAAACCACACCACTATGACACGGGGTGACAGGAGCAGCAGTTTGCTTAAATACTCTAGATCACTATCTTTCGGATACGAATTGTTCTCAAAAAACTCCTGCAAGACCTTAATTTGATAGTCCGTGAAACGTGTTCTGTTCGCTCGTTTACCTCCCGATGTCGACGATGAATTTGACGAGCTGGAAGAATTGCTCTCAAACTGATTGCATGCTGTTGCCGAGCTGGAAACGGAGGCCGTGCCTTTGTCGAATGTTTTGCCAGCTATTTGCAGTTTTTCGGTGGACCCATGTTGCTCCCCATGCTTTCTAGCTGATGGCTTAGCAAGTCATTCATGCTGCCATACAAATTGCTAGCAGCCACACTATTTGGAGTTGGTGGACGCGACATTACATCAGAGCTTCCGCTCTCTGACTTGGTTTCGAAGCTATTTGTTTGTGCGTGCTGTTGCTGCTGCTGGTTGTGGCAGTGGACTGCAAGCGATGAGCCTGCGAGCAACGATTGATCATGTAGGGTGTCAGGATCTTGATGCTGGTTGGACTGTTCCGGAGGATCACTTTGCTGCTGCTGCTGTTGATGCTTCAAAAAGAGAAAGCCTTGTTGGTGTTGCTGTTGCTGTTGATGCTGGTGTTGCTGTTGCTTCCTGAGAAATGCAAATTCACTGGACAAAATCGTCTCGTCCTGCGGCTCCGATTTTATTTGCACTTCCCCGGGAAACGGAAGGCTTTGTTCTTTTCCCCCTTGCTGTCCAAAGCCCAAATTATTGCTCAAGTAATCGGATATATTGCCACTCGAGTTGGTGGACGCTGGACGGGATGCGGGGCCAGAGGCAGGAGCAGGAGTGGGAGCGGGAACTTGTAGGATTGGAGGTGCGGCGGACACGGTGGCAGTTGTGTTCTCCTTAGAGTTTGCGTTTCCCGACGGAGCGGACGCAATCGCAGTCGGCGTGGATATGGCTGCGGGCGTCGCGGAACTGACAATATCATTTAAGGGCGTTACCTTGGTCTGACCTGTGCGCTCGTACTCCTCCAAGTTTAGGGTAGTAGACGGTGGGTTATTGAAGTTGTAGGGTGAGTCCTTGTTGCGTTGTCGTTCCTTAAACAGTGTGTTTCGGAACCAGTGCTTAACCACCTGTAATGACAACGCCAAGTGGTCACAACAGATCTAATCGCGTCACATTTCCCCCATACACCTACATACTATATTTGTACCCCCATACCTACCTTCATTGGCAGATTCGCCTTCTGCGACATTTCCATAATGCTCTCCTCGCTGGGCGAGTTGTTTATGTCGAAATGTGCACGCAATATTTTCAACTGATCGTCTGTGATGCGTGTGCGAGCTCGCTTTTGGTTGTTATTCATCTATTGGAATATTGATAAGGATTATAACTCAATAACCAATAAATAACCCCTATCTACCCATTCATTATTTATTATTTATTTGTATTTTAGTTTTTTTGTTTTTTTTGTTTTTTCGAAATGTCTCCGAAAAATAGTTAAACCCCACTCCACTCACCTGAGAGTTACTATTGATGCTGTGCTGGGCCGTGGGATTGTTCGCGTTGGTGGACTCTCCCGTCAAGTTACTTGCACCGCTCCCAATCTGCATGTCGGCCGTTTGGGAAGCTGGTGCTGATAAGGAGGAGGAGGTCATGCCGTTGTTTTGGGCAGCGGCTGGCGAAGCTGCACTGCCGGTGGCAGCATTTGCCCCAAATATCAATGGTGGGGCCAGATTCATGAAGTTAAGAGACATTAAATGATGGAACTGCATTAGGTTGAGCATATCCACCGGGTTAATGGGCATTCCCGAAGAGGCAGCAACGGCACTAAATTGCTGCTGCATGTGCTGCAGATTTTGGAGATTCTGTAGGCCCTGCAAGGATTGCTGATTAATGCCAGCGACTCCGAAAGCACCAAGCTGGGACTGCGGCGGCACTACCTGCAGCTGCTGAGAAAAGTCGGCAGCGGACAACGATAGAGGATCTGCCGACAGAAGGCCTGCATCTGGGTGACACTGTTGCTGCTGTTTGAGCAACGCCGCTGTCAGTGTGGCCAGGTGTTGTTGCTGTGTTTGGTTTGTGTCAAGAGTGTGCGGGCTGGGGCTGGGCGACAGGTGCGCCGTCTCCTTAGCGTATTTCAGCTCTAATCTCAGCGGTGATAGTGAACGTCTTGAGGTGTTATTCGATTTGGCCCCTGAAAACATAACACCTTTGATGAGGATCGATTTTTGTTCAAGTTTGTTCGTAAATGCTGTCTTACCCGCGTCACTGGCAATCGGTAGCTCCCGTTCCACCGATGACAATTTGTCTATTTCGCCGTAGCTTGTTGTTGGTGTCGGCGGTCGGGGACTATTGGTACTGGTACTGGCACTGCCAGCCGCGACTCCAGCTCCATCGTTGGAGTGCGTCTGCTCCATGTGCTTCTGTAGGGCCTGTGTACTACGAAAATTGCGCTGGCACAATGAGCACTTAGTTGCATCTCGCATTGTGTGATAGAGCATATGCGTGGTAAGCTTCTCCTGTGTTTTAAATGCTAGCGAGCACTGCTTGCAACGATACTTGTAGACGTGGCGCTCAGAGATAACCAGACTCATGTGCGAGTCCTTAAAGTGGCTGATCATTGCCGAGAGTGTGCTGAAGGTCAAATAGCAGGGACGGCTGATGTGACTGGTCGCAAGGCAGATGTACTCCCCATTATTCTCAGGAAAGTGTTGCGTCTGCTGCGCATGCTGCAACATCTGTTCCTCGTGCTTGAAGCTGGCCTCACACTGCTGGCAAGAGAGTCCTTGCATTCCCGTTGAGCTTGCGGTGGAGCTGGCTGCTGCGGCAGCAGGGTACACACTCGACACACAGTCTTCGGTACTTACACTCCCCGTGGTTGTCGCACAGCCTTCCGGTTTGGAATTGGAATTGCAATTGGACTCTGCACTCGTAGTTGCGGTTATGGTTGGGGAATCACTCCAGGCCTTACTGTCGACCAGTTGCAAAAGCCTGGCGAGGCCATCTTTGGTGACGCTGTGCACGCTTGTCAAATGGGTCTCCAGCAATGACTTCTCTCGGAAGCCATTTTCTAGACAAAGGGGACACTGCACACCCTGTGTTGTTGGTGTTGTTGTAGCCGCAACCGTAGCCGTAGCTCCTGGCGCCTCCGCATCTAGATTGGCTGCTGGTTTCCTTTCCTCAATACCCGTCATTGGATCGTCCTCCTCTTCGAGACGCTCGCGCTTAATGTCTATGGGGCAGTCGCTCATACAAGGATCCATTTCCGTATCTGCTTCTCTAGGCATGTTGATGGCACTGCAGCGTTGTTGGACCGCCGCTATGGCTGCGGCTGCAACAGCGGTTTGGAAGGCTTGCAGAGCTGCCGTGTTTGTTGGTATACTCATGAAGTCGTCACCCTCTGTCCCCGGGTGCACCGTATCAATGTGGCTAGTCATGTCCTTCTTCGACTGCACAAAGTACTCGCACAAATTGCACTTGAAAACTGTGGTGGGAATGCTGTTTGAAGCACTCAAACTAAAGTCGTTCATGCTAGGAGACGCGATGTGACCGATACTCTTGCCACACGATGTCGAGCAACTTGAGCTGGACTTTGGAGATAATATGTTGCCATCTGCAGTTGCAACGGTAGCGGCTGAAGAGCCTGCTGTTGCTGTTGCTGCTGCAAAGCCAACCTCTGACGATCCCCCAATGGGTGCGGTTGTTGCCATATTGAAGCCAGCTTCAAAAATGATATCTGGAATAAATAAAAGAGTAACGGTGGTAACGATAATCAATGCTGACAACAAGTCCTTCTCAGTTCTGAGTTTGCAATGGTGCCATTCTTCCTTTTCTACAGGACTTTAGAGATCCATTTAGAGATTCTCTTTCCCGTCTTCATTTATCACTATTTACCCGAATGTGTATTTATGTGTGTTATATATGCATGTACATACATACATATGTACATATGTATGAGCATACAACCTATTACACTTTCGTCTTGTCGGCCAGCGCAGGAGATTGGGATGATGCTCTGGTCAAACCAATGGCCCCAGCTGCTGCTTAAGTTAATTGCCAGCAACGAAGCGTGGTGCAGGGTTCAAAGTGGGAATCTGGTAATCTGGTAATCGGGGAATCAGGGAATCGGGGATTCAGTCTCAAATTCCATTAACAATTTTAAAGCAATTTCCATACAGTCTGATTGCATCAAATTAAAAACCGAAATCAAGACAATGTCGGTAGCAGGGGCATGGACCGAGGAAGTAAAACGAAAATGAAGCCAAGGGGGAATGAATAAATCTAACCGAATCGAACATGTTCACGTGGTACTTTTGTTTGTTTCCACTTTTCCACTTCTTAGTTACTTAACATATATACATATGTATGTATGTATGTTCGTGCATGTATATATACACTAGCATACATGTAAATATCTACATATGTATGTATGTATATACATCCAAGTTAGGCAATAATCATGCGCAGCTGTTACCGCTGCACTATGGTCCCAACGACCACTTTTGTTGGCCAAAAATTAATAACTCGCGAACGAAACAAGATATTTCGATTTGGTTTTTTGCATTGGGTATATATAATCAATAGGAACTGGGATAACAAAAAAAATGGGTGTGGCACCGCCCCTTTTTTAAATGCATATTTAAATTTTTAGCTATAGTGAATTACGAGTATTGAAAATATTTTCAACATGTATATTAAGAAATCAATTAAATTGATTTTAATAAATTTTTAATGGAGCGTGGCACGCCCAAAACAAATTTAAAAAAAAAAATTAAATTTTAAAAATTTGCCGCTAGGAGAAGAACGCTTTGATAAGGTGTTCTGAAACATAAAAGAATAAAGTTCGACTTATCTGGGCATAAGAATAAAAGTTTTAAAACAAATGTGAGTTCGTATTTGACTCGTATTCGTGCGATCATGCTTGCGGCTTAATTCAAAAATTTCTTGTTTCAACCTTCCGATACTACAAGATCTCCAGCCAGCCTTCTTTGTGTGGTCCCACTGGCTTTAAGGTTTTTGAACACATTCTTGTTTATTTAGCCAATCTATATTTTTCGCTTAACGTCTCTGTATTTGCCTTCAATTTGTTCCATTTTGTTGCCAAACGGTAACACAAACTCATATAATTATGCTTAAAAGCTTATTAATTTCATCTGAAATGTCGCCATTACGTTTTATTTCAAAATAATTGAGTTCCTTGCATGTTTTTCGCTTCTCTGATGTTCACGCGGCAAACAACTCTGAATTTTTAATTTGAGGTTATGATCTACTAATGCAAATTATAAAATTTGTGGTGAAATGTGGCATTTTCTACTATATACATTTCAACAAGAATTTGTAACTCTACGACACACAATAGGTTTTAAGGTTGGAATAGGTTGGAATCAAAAGTTATATCTATTTAAAAATCAGTTTTCATTACGTATTGACAGATGTAAAAGGCCTCACTTGAACCTCAAATTAAGAAGACATCACAAATACTAGATACAGGTAACTTTACCAAACACGTAGTAGAAACCCTATTGATTGAAATACAACACAAAAAATTTGATCAGTTAATCGTATTTTTCAATTTATGAGAGATTTAAAACTGCAATTAAATTTACACTTTTCACTGCGCGTGCATGTGAGTGCCAACAGCTGTTTTTAACAGCTGAATTCGCGAATGTGGCGCCATCTATGGAAATTTCGGGTATGCAACTTTTATGGTCACTCTTTTTCTAATACAGTTCAATCAAAAAAACGGTTACTTATTAACTTTCACAAAATGGGTTTTGGCCAACAAAAGTGGTCGTTGGGACCATAGTGCGCTGGCGCTCCTGGCAACATGACTGCGAACACACACACACATACACATCAATAAACGAGAAGGAACGTTGAGTCGCAGTTACCGCGACACTACCTTTATACTTTTTTACATTTTGCATTTTTTTTGCTGCATCTGGCATCTACTTCTTACAAAAACACATCGTTTCGTTCTCCGCGTACACTGTACGAGTCAGACTGTGTCAGCCAGAGAGAGAATCAGTAGCGGCTTTTACCGTTAAAGGAGACGGGGTTAGCTGCTGAAGTTAATTTCTTTGTGGCTGTAATAATGATCCGATCTGAACCAGATTCGGCAATCGGTCATTCTATGGTCATTCTATACGATACTACGTTTTCCATTTTCTTCTATCTTCAAAATTATGGACTTTCATCTCTTGTAGGTGCAGAAGGGGCAAGGCGTAATTTGGAAATACACTTGTGTTGAAGTGATATCACAGGAATTTAAATATAAAGTTTTATAGTCTAAGAGAGCCCTCAAATGGACAAACGGGCAAAGCAGATGCGGTGGTGTGTGAGGGAGAGACAGAGGGAACGATGCTTCTCCAAATGGTTTTCTCCATCGTGGCTATATCAATGATCCCATCTGATCCAGATCCGGGCTATCCGGGTCTCTAATAGATATGGGCTTTCTCTATGATTCTGAATTTTCTGTTTTCTGGTATCTTCAAAATTGTGGGCACCACATATGTTCGTCTTTTATGGGGTCGAAAACGTTTCCTTCTCTGCGCCACTTTTACTACAAATACAATATACCACTCAACTCTTCTAGTAAGGGTATAAAAATCGGAGGCTCCGCCATGTAATACACTACACCCGATAGGATAGGGCAATCCGATAGAGCAGAGAAATAGAATAACTTAAGTGCAGATTTAATGCACAGATTGTAGAAACCCATCCAAATATTGTTATAAGCATACGATAAATATTGTAATTTTAAATATGTACTTACTATGTACTATGTATGTATATTCAGTCAAGCGGACCGACGAATACTCTTAAATTGCATATTTATGTACATGAATGTACATATGTATACATGTATATATCGTATTACGCTATGAAAGAGTATACCAAGAAGAGGAGTTGTCGGATGCGAACGTCCTTCCTTTCTGACTTGTGACTTAAGATGGGTATCATTATATAGTGCTTTATTGCCAGCACAATCAAAATTACCCACATAATACCATACCTATGTACAATACGCCAAGTGCGATTGTGTGCGAAAAAAAAGAACATTTTTGGGGCACTAGAACTGTTAACAGGACGACGAAGTGCTCTTATTAATTCCAAGCATAGTTATATGATGCGATATGTATGTTGTATATATCGCTTTCTTGTGCATGCTGTTATCTCCCATAACCGTTTCAGATAGTATACTAAAATGGTTTAGTTATGTATGTACATATCGTGGTTTTTATTCATAGATATATGTAATGCTGTTCAGGCTCATTTGAGTCACAATACAACCTTTAGCGGAAGCGAAGGCGCAGACTGAGGCAGACCAGACGAAAGACTGAGGACAGGGAGCAATAGCAGTCGCATCCCGAAATACAAGGCCAGCATTTCGAATCCGCAGGCACAAACACAAAGCCTCTTTGGAGGGAACGCAGCAGCAGGCAAGGAGACCAGAGGGAGACAACGAAAATCGTATGAGCCTCATTGTCTACGTTAGCAAGCATTTCAATTTTGCATATAAACCTCCGACACCCTACAGTGGTGCGGAGCGGCATGTGCAATTATCAACATCTGAGGAGGAGGAGTGGGTGAGTAGAGTAGAGGGCGAGCGCATTGGTAGGCTGAAATTCGTGTGGTGTGGTGCGGTGCGATGCGATGCGGGGAGTGGATTGGAGTGGTGCGGCGACTGTTTGTTGTGTCTCTGCGTGGCCTGGTCTTGCTGTTCTGTGCTCTGTGGTTAGGTGCCATGCCTGCGGTTCGGCCCCGCACGACGCCGCACATCTGATATGGGAATCTCACACTGCGGAGTGGATATGTATGTTTGCCTTTTTGGATTGTGGGCATCGCGCACCGAAGAGTAGTCGGGTCGGAGTCGAGTCTGAGCTTGAGCCTGAATCTGAGGTTGAGGTTGAAACTGGCGTGGAGCAAAGTGTGCACGTCACTAATTGCAAATTCGATGGATACACATAATCGTTTTTGCATTCTTAAGTAATTTGTAATAATTTCCTTAAGGGTCAGCGTCAGCGTATAAATCTCAGAGCGCATATAAATCGCATCGGGAGCGAGCGAGGGCGAATGCGAAGGCGAATGCGATGGTGATGGTGATGGCGAGGGCAGAGAAGACGATGAAGGGTACGCAGTGAAGAATTTACGTAAACGCGACGACGATACCGAACGTGTGGTTGGGGATGGGCATGAGGACGAAGAAAAAGACGAAGACGATAATAATCGAAGAGTGAAGCAAAAGAAATTGAACTGAAATCAGCGCTTAATGATGAGTTACGAACGAACGAACAAACGAACGGACGAACGAACCGCATCTACTACAATGCAATATCGTTATGCTCTGTGTATACTATACGAGTACTTGTTGTTGTAGGTTTAAATTGTGGTTGTGGGGTGGGGTTGGAGAAAATATTGGAAGGCCTCGAAAAAATAGACATACCTGCTCATAATCGGACATTGCATACACAAAATATAAATCTATTGCATTTCCCTATGCGATTTACAAACATACCTTTGTATATGTATATGTATGTATGTACTATATATGGTCGTATGCCATATTATGTAGGACTTTCAGAACTGAGATTCAATTAAAATGATTATTACATACCTTCGCTACCACGGATCCGTTCAGTCACTTTGTATACTTCATTCAATCCGGGCATCTCCTGGTTCTCACTACGGCGCTGCAGACAAATGAATTGCTCCACCTGCATGTGCCTTATGCCCTTCACATGCTGAACCATTTCATACACATTTTTGGCGGCAAAGCTGCACAGCTGGCAAATCAGAACCTTCTCGATCGTTACCATCGATTGTTGATCTTCGTCCGGACATGGACATTGAGCATCGTCGGATGCCGTGCACGGCGACGACTCCTTGTGCATCCGACTCTGCTGCGTAATGTACAACAAATGCTGGAAAATCATCCGCATCGTGTCATGTCGCATTTGCTGTGTGTGCATGGACAGCTTCTGTATGGAATTGGTGTGAAAGTCGCAACAGTTGCACATCAGTTGCACCACATTGGCAGTGAGCTGAGGCTGATACTGCAGTTTGTACTCATTACGGGCTCCGCCCTCCCTGATGTGGTTTATAAAGTTGAGCTTCTGCAAGTGCTTGTCCGTCTTACTGTGCAGCTGGAAGTTGGCCTTTAGGTTTGTTTTGTAGTTGCACAGCCGGCATATGTAGTTGTTGTTGTGTATGACCATTATGTCGGCGGATGCGCTCGAGGACTGTCGGGATCGATCCACCAACAAGTGCTGGTTAAGATCGTCCAAATTGTTTGTGCTGAAGGAGTCGCAGATTAGGCAACTGTAGAGCGCCGTGGGCCACATATCTGGCTTCGCCAGTGGATGAGAATCGCTCCCCGGTTCACCAGATGCTTCATTTGAATGGCCGATACCCATTGGCATGCCCAAACCCAAACCCACCCCCAAGCCCAAACCCATTCCCATTCCATGGCCGTGCTTCATGGGCTTTGGGGAAAATGAAAACTGATCCGTTGCGCTAACTGGCGAGGACGATGTGGGTGACATTTTGGTATTAGATGGCTGCTGCTGCTGCTGTTGCTGCTGTTGTTGCTGCTGTTGGTGCAGAAGTTGAATCATGAGCGCTTGATTGTAGGCCAGATCAGCCAATGCCACCTCCGGCATGAAGCTACCAGCACTGGAGCCTGAAGTACTGCCACTCACACCTTGCTGCTGCTGCTGCTGTTGCTGTTGCAAGAAGTTTAATGCCTGGATGTGCTTTATGTTGTTCTGAAGAACAGCCATGTTGTGCGTATGCTTCTCACTGGTCATATGGATACGCAGATTGCGGGCAACGGAAGTCTCGTAGCTGCAGATGTCGCATCGAAACGAGGGCTTTGGTTTGACGCTGCCGCTGCCGCTGGCCACACCGACCGCTAGCCCCGTGCATCCAGGCGTTGGCGTCGCGCCCATAGGTGCATTGCCTCCAACACTGTTAGAGACGACAGCGGTGCTCGCGCTGCCGCTTGAGCCCATAACAGTTTGTTGGCCGGCACCAGATCCTTGTGGCGATGAGCTGGACAGCAGCAACTTCCCACTCGCAGCTGCTGCCGCCGCAGCGGCAACCATATTTTGAGAACTATTTAGCTCCTGCATGTTGTTCAAGTGTTTGTCAGACTGCATATGTATCGAGAGGTTACCCTTCGTGGTCGTGGAGTAGTTGCATATCTCACATCTGTATGGCTTATAGCCGCATGAGTACGACTCGCCACGGGCCAGGCGGGGATGCTGTTGACCTGTGGCAGAAAATAGGTGGGAGAACAGACACCAAAATTACAGCTGAATTAGTCTACTAAAAGCCTAAAAAGAAATTTTTTGTTTTTTGCATATATGTGCATACATATGTTCATATGTATGTATGTGTGCATGTAATACGAGTAGATATGTAAAATGTATTCGCACCTGCTAGACAATAACCGCAGGCGCTTTCCCCGTCAGGATGCTTTTCACGCATATGAATCTCCAGCGTCTCCTGATATTTGTAGTGCCAATTGCATTGAGGACATTTAAGCGTCTTGCACGAGTTGCGGGTGGACATCTGGACGCCGCTATTGAGTCGAGCCGAGTTTAGCAGCATTTCGCAGCTGTAGTTAATGGAAGAAACGGAAAATAAAATAAAAATAATAATAAGAGCAGGGTCCAACAATGGTATATGCATGGACATATGTACATATGTATGTATGTACGAGCATGTAAGTACGTGAGTGATATAAATGATAACAAAGATGATCACTTTATAACCACAATTTGCATCCTCCCCTTAGTTAGTATTTGGGTAAACATTTTTTATTATCATAATTATTTAATTTGGATTTGAGCCGACGCGTCGACTGCACAGCATGAATCTGGTGCGGAACATCGTACGTATCCCGTATCCACATTCAATAGCGTGGTGGTGCTACTGGCACCCGGCACCCAGCACCCGGCACCGCACCCCACAATTGACGAAATTTTAATGATACCGAGCTGAGTCGCGCGACCCGACCCAGTCGCCACCACTAAATTGTGACAATTGAGGACCCGGACCCGGACAGGGACAGAGGCATTTATTAAGTGAAATCAGCGCAATTGGTTTAATTTTTTGTCGGTTAAGCCACCGCCGCCGTCATATCATCCATTTGTACATACTCGTATCTCACTCGTATCCCTCGCTCGTGGAATGATTCTCATCAGACTAAAGCAAATTAAAGGCAAGCCCACAGATCATCAAATCTCAACAAAGATTTCTCAACAATCAGTTAATTTAAATACGAGAGTACTGTATGGTATGGTATGGTATGGTATGTATGTAGTACTTGTAGTATACTGGCACTCTATGTATGCGTATCCGTATGGGTGCGGAGGGAGGAGTGAGATGCAACAGATTTACAATGGTACAATACGGGGAGCATGCTTAAATGTGGGCACAAAAAAATTAACGCTTGCTGAACGTGTAAATACAAATTTAGAATATATTTATATACATATCTATCCACAGCAACAGCATTAAATAAACGTTTTCTCAGGCTATGAACTGGTTTCTCATATGTATAAATAACGGAAGCATTAATGCAACCAATCGAGGGAATGCGCAGATCGGAATATACGAGATACATATGGATACGTATTGTTAAGTGGGATGAGATCCCAGGAAGATGAAATAGAACACCATAAGCCCCAACCTCTCTAATCAAGTGTGATGCAATCAGTGGTGGGAATCAACCAACCAGAGTTGGCCAGATCCAAATCCCAAGGTTCATTTGCGTTTAAATGAACAACCCGCAACGGACCTCCGGGCATAACACATCCTGCCTCTTGGCCTCCCTGCTGTAACTGCTGCTGCTGCTCCTGGGCCTAATGAGTTATTGTGTGGCAATGCCTAGCAGCTTTCCCCCAGTCAAAGTTCAAACAGTGTCAATAATTACGCATATTACAGCAGTAAGGAAAATGCGTAATCCCAACCCTTTCCCCTTCCTGACGAAACCTGCAGCTGGTCCAGCGGACCATCAGACGTGCAACCCTTACACTAATGTCTAAATGAATCGCTCGCGGCATTCTCTAATTGCCACCCTGGCTCCCCCCAACCAACACATCACATCCCACATGTTGCTGCTCCCATTCGAGAATTTTGATTCTCAGTTTGGCTCTATCGCTATGAGGGATATGCTGGACTTACCGGGCACAGTCTATTCCTTGGGGTCGCCCATTGATGTGTTCGGAACACGCGCCGATTGTAAAGCTGGAAGCCGCACCAGACGCATTTCCTACGCTGGCCACCGATGAGGAGCTGGGCGATATGGCCAGACCGCCACTGTTGCTGTTAGGAGAGCGATGTGGCTGAGGCTGCGACAAATGCAGGCCCTGAGATTGAGATTGCGTTTGAGACTGACACTGAGACTGAGATTGAGCCAGAGCCAGAGTCAGATTTTGGTGCGATGGAGGCGGCGATTTGACCCGTTGTTGGATATCAATGAGCTCGCAAGTCTTGCAATCGACCCCCTTGAAGTCGGGATGCTCATGACACAAGCTGGGGAATAAGGGACTCTGTTGCTGTTGCTGCTGCTGCTGCTGCTGCAGCTGCTTTTGAAGAAACTCCGTGAGAAGCTTGACCCTATTGGCATTTGGTTCGTTGGCGGCCAGCGCTGCCAAGGAGGCATGGAAGGAACTGACTTGGGGAGGGAATATGCTAACAGCCGCAGCCACCTGTTGCAGTTGCAAGAAATCGGCGCCTGCTGTATCTGTATCCGACTCGTTCGGTTGAGGTGAGGTGCACACAGAGGCAGACGCTGCTGGACTCTGACTCTTGGCATCATCCAGGTATCCAGATGATGATGTTGTTGGCGGCTCTATTCCTTGTCTACATTTGGTTGACTTATTGTTACTTATATTATCAGTACTAGGTAATGGGACCTCTCCCTCAACCACAGTTGCGGATGCGGATACTTTCGATAGATTATTAGTCTTAGCAGTTGCTGAGTTTAAGGAACCAAATTTCACAGCTACTGATTTCGCTGCTACTTTAGTCGATGATGATGCGAGATTGGCACTAGGTGCTGCCATTCTATTTCTATTAGCATAGTCCTGATCCAGATCCTGATCCTGCTCCTGATCCTGATCATGCTCTGAGTCTTGCTCCTTCTCTTGCGCTACTCCTTTTTGCTGACTTCGATCTTGATCCTGCTGATCATACTGATCATGATCCAGCTCTGGTTCTGAAGCCAGTGGAGTACAATTTGCATCGGGGGCCAGGATAAGCTTCTCGGCAGCACAAGAGGCATTTATCTCCAGGGGCTGCAGGAAGGATATCTGCGGCTTTTCATCCATATTACGCTGGATAATGGCACTGGAGTACTCGCGATTCAGTAGCTGCTGCTCGAGCTCTTCCAGATTTAGTCGGTGCTCTGTGTTCGCATGCAGGCTAAATGACTTCACGTTGCCAAAGGATAGTTTGCATATAAAGCACATTAAAATTGGTTTCTGAATCTTAAGTGCTCTATTCGGATCCTGGCAAGTTGTATTTGCATCTTGCGCGGACACAACGCGGAAGGAATGGATCTTTGGACTCGCTTTATAGCCAAATCCCCCAGCAGAACCGACACCAGAACCAGCACCAGCACCAGATTCAGCATCCGCGTCAGCGTCACTATCAGCATCAGCATCAGCTTGTTCCTGAACGTTTTCCTGTTCCTGTTGCTGTTGTTCTTTCTCTTTCTCCTTGTCCGGTCTTCGGTCTTTAGACGTTGGTGGTCTTTTCAATAGTGTCGATGTTGAAGCATCTGAACTTTGGAGAGAGACAGAAACAGATCCACATCCATTGGCATTATCAGCATCGATAATATACGCGCTGCCATCGATATTGTAAACTATTTTGCCTTTGAAAGTTTCCACATCAGAACTGGACATTGGAGAGCCGTCCTCATTAGCATTATTGAAACTGAAAAATAGACCAAAAACAGAATTCACAATAAGTAAATTAGCTATTAGGTGTACATAGTAAGTGTTTCAAAAATAGGGATTGCTTTTTGTCGTCAATGGCCAATGTGAATGAACACTACTACTAGACGAGACTTTAAGCAATAAGATTCACTCCATACATCGTTACGGCGCAAGGGCATGTCATCCTTTCTATCATCCAACCCCACCCAACGCCCTTAATTAAACGTTTCTCCAATACAATGACCGGAGCTTTCCTTTCGCAGCTCTCACATTACCAAAGTAAAAACGAAAAACGAACAAGCCCACGCAAAGCCCTAGACATGTCTCAGACTGAGGCACAGGTTGACCGTGAACCCATGTTCCAGGGTGGCAACATCTGTGCGTAGTGAGGGGTCCGTCCGGGCTTTAAATGAACCTGCTCAAGTAACAATTGATCACATCTACTCATACATCGAGTACTCAAATGAAACATTCAGTATTTGCAAATGACAGTTTGAAGTACTGAATTCTGTAAATATTCGTCCTAGCGCACAACAGAACATACAGCCATTATCTATGTATGTAAATCCGTACGTAATTTACGCTTTCTTACTTGACTTACTATACTTGATCACTGGTTTGGTGTGTTCACAAATAGAAGGAAGGGTTCACTGCCTCTTATGGTTGTACACAAAACAAAGGAAGTCAAGGTTTTCCTTCTTCCCCATCACCCATCCAGCAACCATCCCTTTCCCATAATATCCCCAACCCCACATCCCAATCCCTCTCCCCTCCTTTCCACTCCGCGACGTCTGCTTTTGCTGCGCGTGCCTTGTTGTTGTACGTCTTTATTTCTTTGGAGTCGTCGTTATCTGTTCTTCATATTCTTCAACTGGTTTGACTCAGTCGTCTTTGTAGTCTTTTGCTTTTGCTTTTGCTTATGCTTATGTATGTAGCCAGTACCCGTACACCCACACAAATTCCGTGATATATCAGCCACCACCATCGAGTGGCATTTGGCGCGGAGCGGTGCGGTGCGGTGCATTGTGGTGTGGTTTGGCTTTAGTTCAGTATTCGACTTTGGATTTAGTTGAGGGGGCAGCAAGCAAGCGGGGAGCAGGGCAGCCGACTTGGTATGCAAACAACTCTTGAAGCACAGCACTCAAAAGCCAGGCCAGACCAGGCCAGGACCAGGTTCATGTTCAGGTCGATCTGCGCTGCGCGTCTGTCTTCCCATTACACCTTTAGTCTTCTTAATAATTTTTTGCTCTTTCTTGTCGGCAATGCGTTGCCAGCGCCTGAAACTTACTTATTTTTACCATTCCATTCCATTGTCGTCTCACATTAAAGGCAGAAGCAGGAGCAAGACTTGCGCCTCGCAAGGCTTTGCCCCTTTGCCCATAGCCTAGAAAAGTTATTTGACTTTCCCTAGTTTCTTCCAACGAGAGGAAAGCATTTCCGAATCCATATGGGATATTCGGATATTTGATATTCCATATCAAACTATATACTCAAGTCCGTCAGTCCATTCGTCTGTACCCCGCTTTATAGTATATGGTACATGCAGATGTCCTCCATGAAATAGTAGTGACGCACCTCAGCACTTGCAAAACTTTTCAACATTCAACATATTTATGACTAGGGTCTACAGTTTAGACGAATGCCCATGAAATCTTCTGTTCAATAAAATAGAATAGAAATAAAAAATAAAATAAATAAAATAAAAAAATAAATGTTAATGTTAATGTTAAAAATTCATTATCAGCAAGCTCAAGGGCAAGGTATAAAGGATTTGAAAACTAAATTGTTTGTGCTCTTAATGTTTTACTTAACCCAATTGACGATTAGAAGTAGTCTGAAAATCGGATATGTGCAAAATGATCTACAAAATGATCACTTGTTCAATTTGAAAGAATAGAAGAGTCTTAAGAAAGGTTTGAAAGTGGTGAGGTGCGACACTACTATTTCATTGAACACAACTGTCTGTACATAAATGTACACTTGCACATAATCGGGACAAAGTTGGATCTTTACTATTTTATAAAAAAAATAATAAGAAAATTAGATATTGTTATATGCCATCTAGATTGAAAAAGAGTTATCCTTATTTCGAATGCCAAGTCCTAGTCCCAAGAACACAGATGTCAGAGAACAGGTGCTTTCCATACATCCACGAATCGGAGTGGCAATGTCAATCTCGATATTTTTACTCAGTCTAACGTTGAACTATTTAAACAGTTTTACTACTATATACCCCTCATTATTGTATGCTCCAAGACCAGACATAATTTTTGCCTTTCTGGTTCCTTTGATGCACTCTAACTGTTTGCTCATCAATGCATGAAATTATAACAAATTACATTCTTAGCGAATGCTTTATTAGTATACATACATACATATAGTACATATAGTACATATGTATGTAGCTCGTGGAGTAAATGATCGTAGGCAGATGCTCGGTTAAAAATTGAACTCATGCCAAAATAAAGATTAGAATTTCAGGATGCCAGGGATATTCAAGTTCTAGATATAGGAAGTTCATGGAACCGCTTGAATCATGAAACGGTGTCCAACGAAATTTAAAGCAGATTTAGCAGCTGCTATTGCTGTGATCAATTGCTGTAAAACTACGTAGAGCTGAAGAAAGGGAAACAGCCGTTGCATAGTATTCTTGATCAGAATCAAGTTTACACGATTTTACACTAGCACATACATACACATACATACACATAGTATGTATGTATGTACATACTTTAGGGGATCCGCGATTATTTTATGATAGAAACGAGAAGGAACGTGTTAAGCGACCCTACTTTCCCCACGGGTATAAATCAGTACTCATCCAGTTTTTACATTTTACATCTTTTGCTGCATCTGTCATCTACATCTACATCTAAATCACTTCTCGCAACAACACGCCGTTTCATTCTCCGCGTACACTGCACGAGACAGAGTGTGTGAGCAGTGTGTGAGCGAGTGAGAGAATCAGTAGAGCTGAAGGGTTTTACTGAAGGGTATACTGAAGGGTACTTGTGGGTATAATAATTATCCAATCTGAATCATTTAGTTATTAAAATTTAGTTGTTCTAGCTCTTATAGTCTTTGAGCACTGGGCGACAAACAAGACGGACAGACGGACATGGCTATATGTAAATCGATCCGGCTATTGATGCTGATCAGAATATATATACTTTATGGAGTCGGAAACGAATCCTTCGCTGCGTTACACGCATCCACTTTTACCAAAAATACAATATACCCTTTTACTCTTCGTGTACGTGTAAAATGAGCCATCTCCTTCAGTGAAATTAGGGATCCTTTGGCAGCAGAGAAATTTATATTTTTTTAATTTTCGTTTTTGGGTTGCGTTTTAAGTTCCACCCTTTTACTATTGCATCTGTTGATTCTCTGTGGGTGAGGTGACACTACGTTTCGTGTCCACCTTTTTGTACACAAATCATCATCGTATGTAGATAGGTCTACCCACACAACGGTACATACATACACACATACATATATGCATATGTACATGTGCATGCAAATTACAGTCGCTTTGAGTGCACTTGCATGCAGAAACGATTTATTGACCTCAGTGAATGCGAGTGCAACAATAGCTGATACACATACGAGCACACACATAATTACACAGCAATACACAGAACACATGCGAAACTGCACGCATAATAATATTTAAGTTGTCATCAGAGCTAGAGTTGTCATTAAATAGCTATACAGCAGTTGGGAAAAACGTATTTTCAGATAATTGTCTAGTCGAGAGTTGAGTGGAGTGGAGTGGAGTTCAGTTGAGTCAAGTAATTACCCATTACCCATTTTACATTGTTTGTGTTCTCTTTTACCCTCTGGTTGTTGTCATCGCTATTATTTTCGTTGTTAAGGGCTCTGGGTCTGGGTCTGCTCTTCCTATCCTCCCTCCCCCACCTAATAGATTTGAAACAAGCAATTCGTCCGTTGACTTTATTCACCAGTTATGAATATTACGAGTATGCAAATACAGAATTAGGATCACTCCTTCTATCCGCCGATAGCTGTTTAATAAGCATCAAATTGGTAGAAAAGGATCGGAACATACATACTATTTGAAATACTGAAATACTTAGACAGAGAACTCATGTCAAAATTGGTATACTGATACATATGTACATATGTATCAACAATTCCATAATCGTATCAATATTAATAACACATATGTATTTACATGTTAGTTTTAATACCCATTACCCAAAGTAGTACCGTATGGTACGTATTTGGGTACTCAGTAGTGACAGTACCCAGTATTTGGAAGGGGTCGTCGGGTTGGAACGGGATAGGACGGGACGGCGCGGGGAACGTAAAAGCAACAAGTAATATATGTATACAAAGGTCTTGTGTATTGGTTCAGGTTTTTTTTTACTAAGAAATCGTCTTTTGTTCTCGGAGATTCAGCATAAAAAGTTGCGAATATAAAACAAAAGTGTCACTTGCCGAGGGTCTGGAGGTACCAGACGAGGTCCAGGTTTAGCTTGCATTGTTTTTGCCTTTGTCGCTGGCTTGGCTTGTGTTGATTCCTTTTTTTTTAGGAATATGTATTCATGTATGTATGTCTGTATGTATGTATGTATATGGACATTTGATTTTTTTTACTGTGGCTTCCACAAAAGCTCCACAATCATTCATTTCGGTAAGATCAATGGATCGATACGATATACCTGGGGAGGCAGAGAATTGCGACAAAAAGGAAACCAGGAGGCGAAAGCCAAACGGTATGATTTCTCGGGATCGGAACGGGACTGGACTGGACTGGACTGGACTGGACGGGGAAAGAAGGGAAGAGATCTCGAAGCCTCCGTTGATGAACTCTTTTCAAAATTCTCGAAAGGAGTTGCACAAAAAGAACAATAAATTTCATTTATTTTAAGCCTTTTCAGCCTTCATTAAAATTGTCGCGGATTGTTTTCATCGCATGAATATGTTAATGAATGATTGTAAGCAACAAACATAGTACATATACTTGCACATGTATTTATGTACATACATACATATGTACATATGTGTGCCACCGCATGGGGGCAAGGAAAGGGCAAAGGCAAACAAAATTTCAAAAAATTCGCTACCGACTACGGATTGTGACACATCACAATGAGTCTCTGAACCTGAGCTGAGCCCATTGTTGGAGCTCTGGACCCACCATCAGAATGAACAAAGGGTTCTTCGAGGCAAATGCATAAACTGATTTTATTAACTTTGAATCCAGAATTTCTTTCGCTGGTGTTGCAACAAATGAGAAATTAAATTGTTAATTATTATTATTTTGTTATATTAAATTATATGCATATGCAAGTAATAATATATGTATGTACATATGTACATATATTGTTTATATGTATCTATCATTAGAAGGGGGAAGATATTTATGTAGATATTCTTCAATTAGCTCAGTTTCGTAGCTTGGTTTTGAACACTCTCTGCACATCTGAGTACGGAGATACATACATACATACATAGGTGAGTTGCACATTTCGACGAAAATTACAGGGTACATGACCGCTCATCCCCCCTCCACAACTGCTTTAAGAAGTGACATCGGCGTCGGGTAGAGCTAGAGTCATCATCGCATCGACATCAAGACAGCAATTCATCATTTTCGGCAGTTAAATTGCCCGTTAGGTTAGAGCCAGAAAACGGGAACGAGAACTAGAACGAAAATGAATGAAACTAGACTAAGACAGGCTAAGGCGGTGGCAGAATCTTTGGAGCTGATGCCGATTCAGAGTCACCCTCTTTTTGCAATCAATATCCAATACATAGACTCAGATACACATACAGATGCAGGCAGACAAACACCTTTCGAACATTCATAAGTCATGCTGGTGAATAGGAACTGAGAGGAGAAAATGTCCAGAGGCTTCATTATGAAATATGCATACCCTAGTCCCAGTCGTCCCAGCATAGTCTACACCATAGTGTATTATACGAGTGTACCAAAGTAACGTAACAAACATGGCAACTTGAGCCCTGGATGCCTTCCCTGTATAAGGGAAAATACAATGAGAGCTGTGCAAAGGAAGGCGCAGCACAATTTGAATCCATAAATTCATAAGCAAGAGCTGCACACAATGAACATGAGCACAAGGTTGAGGATGAGGACGAGGATCTGGATGTGGATGTGGTTGTGGATGTCGATGTGGATGCGGAGGACCAGTAAAATAGAAGGCCGAGAAGGAGTAAGGAGTAAAAAAGCAATAATAAAACGAATTAATGCACTGTAAATATATATGGACACAATATCAAAGAGGACAAAAACAAAGATGAAGAAGAAAATGAAAAAATGTATTGTGTTTTATTGAAAGAATTGTTTTCTTTGCCTTCTTTTCTCAGAACAGAACAGTGTTCTGTACGTAGGCCCGAACACAATGCGGATCATGTGAGTCGAGACTGAAATCGGAATCGGAATGGGGATTGTGTGTGATTGTGATTGGAATGGGACAGTGAGTAAAAGCTGGACGGAGGCAGTTAAGCTGCTAAATCGAGATGACAGTGTCTGAGTGAACCACTGGGAGACGACCCAAACATACATACATACATACATATTATTCCCTTAGTTGGGTAAATATATATTTATGTATGTACATACATACATACATAGTCTCATCAGGAGCAGCAGACACATACGCACCCATGACGACGGGACAGACATCGGCTATGCTAGTTTGAAAACAAACATAAAATTCGGAAGCGACTACAATAGGTATGTACATACATATGTATGTATGTAGGTCTTAAGAGGCACGGGCATGACAGAATCAAAACTCAGAGAATACACATTCTTACATTAAGATATGCATCTGTGTATGTTTTTGAAGACACACACACACACACGTGTCGCATGCATGTACATATACATATTTGAACAAACAAAAATCGATCATCCCAGTTAAGCCCTAGCAAACTGTTATTACCAGGAGCCGTAATCGGTATAAGCTTATACTATGTATGTTCATGGTTAAGGATATTTCATTTCTTCTATTTATTTCTTTTTTTTAATCCATAATAATTATTTTAACATTTTTTAAAAAATTGAGTTAATACCTAACTAATTGAGCCAAAACGAGCACAGCAAATCAGTTTTTAGAGTAACTTTTTTTAAAAGATTTGGGGCTTAGAAATTGTTTAATAATACTATAGAAATATACATAGCTTTTCGTGAGTTTTAAAAGTTAAGAATTTAACAAAAAAAAAACCGTGCAACAAAAATTTGAGCTTAATTATTCCAAGACGATAAGCTCAATCCATAAGGTGCTTAGGATCCATTTTTAGCCGAAACAATTATCTTTCAGAATGGCAAAGTTCTTTTACAACCGGAGGTAAGGTACATAAGATATGTGAAAAAAACAATCGCTACCTTTGAAAAAAGCACACAAACAGTTTTTAAAAGTTCTTTAAAAAAAACCATAGTGCATTCAACAATTGCAAAGCCCCTAATCCTTAAGAGAAAGCTGGTTAGGTTCCTTAAGGAAAAAAAAGGTTTGATTTTGTCAAGTAGTGTAATAGGCATAATATTGAATTTTGTCAAATATACCCCAAACTCCAGTACTTACACACACATTTTTTCTCAACTTCATATGATTTTTTCATTTCAATATTAAACTTTGAGTTTTATTTGTTTTGCTTAAAAATATATACGTACATATGTATGTACATATATGTACATATTATGGATAATTATTGAAAAAAATTGCCTTGTTCTGCCTGTGGCCTCTGGCCTCTGGCGTAGAATAAGCCACAATGAGAAAATTAATTTTCAGCAGCGAAACAGTCATTTTAGGGACGATAGCCGCTACTGATTCTCTCTCTCGCTCACACACTGGTCACACACACTGCTCACACACTCTGCCTCGTGCAGTGAACGTGTGTTGTTGTGAGAACTGATGTAGATGTAGCATGTCAGATGTAGATGACAGATGCATCAAACAAATGTAAAATTTAAAAACTGATACAACATTTGAAGATTGATTCCACATAAATCACATGTGTACTGACTGAGTACAGGTATAAAAGTAGAGTCGCGCCTACAGCGACTCCGTACGTTCTTTCTCGTTTTTAGGTTATTCTTGTGAGTGCACCTTCGCCCATTCGGCCGTTAAATACCCTAATTTGTAAGAAGGAATTGTAATATACAAATTGATTTTACTTTGAAAAACTAACTATTTATTATTCACCTATGATGAATAGATCAAGTATTTGTAGCGTAAACCTAGAGAAAAACCCAAAAAAAAAATTAAGCCGCGTTGCCGCTGCGCTGCTCTGTTTTCTGTTGTCATACATTGCATTGCTGCAATGTTCTTTGCTTTTGGCTGCAGGGGAAGATGCGTTTTAGAAGTGGGAACTAATATGCAGAAAAACTAAAACGTGCTAAACCGAACGGACCTGCAATTTTACAGGTATAAACTCGTATGTAACTACATAAATATGTGTACATATGTTTACTCTGAGTGAGTACGAGTATAAAAGTAGAGTCGCGGCGACTTAAACGAACCTCAGCGTTCCCTCTCTTATTTGTGTATCTCTACGAGTAGATGAAACTTACCAATTCAATTAGTTGGTTAGTGCATCTTTAGCCATTTATTGCTCTGGAAGGGAGAGAGTAATTTTTAATTAGTAATAGAATACATGTACACACCGTGTTTTTGTTAGAAATATGTCATGTAAATTATTTGATACTCCGATTCTCAAGAAAAATGTTCTAGCTTCATAGCATTATTGTTTTGAGAGCTAATTTCATCTTATATATGTTTATGGTAATACGTATTTGATTTTCGGAACTGCAAAAGTAACCTTCATTTGAGTTGAGTCGCAGTTGCCGCGACACCACTTTAATACCCGTTCTCAGTCAGTATATATGTAACCATAACCTTATGGTTTATGTGGAATTTTGAAATATTTTTACCGTTTTTTTGCAGCGATGAAGGGGAAGGGGCTAGCGACTGAAAACTAATTTCCCCATTCTGGCTATAATAAGAGAGAGTGTGAGAGAGAGCGAGACTGTACGATGCCTCTCTAAATGGGTTTCTTTATAGTGGCTCTAATAATGATCCGATCTGATCCGAATTCGGCAATCTGGTAGATATGGCCAATTCTTGTTGTCATGTTGGCACTTGCTTCCAGATTAAGATTAAGAGATCTTCGGTATACGGTAAAATGTCAAAAAACAGTCTATGAATAATGTGGCAAACAATTTGTTCATATGTACATAGTACATATGTATTTATAAGAAATTTGCCACAAGCAATAACTAAAAGTAAGAATAGAAGAAGCAATAAATAGGAGTTGTCTTCTCATGTTTTGTTGTTAGAATCGCACAGTTAATGGATACCCTTAAATCAAATAAGCAAATGGCCTTGTGAACGAGTTGATAATACTAAAAACTTGACTAAAGTACATATGTATGTGCTTATGTGTGCGTATGTTTCCAAACATATATTGCATTTCTCCTACATATAAAATGTATGTACATATGTTGCACACGATGCAATCTTACTACAATACCTATGATTAGATGATTATTACATACATAGTATGTATGTATCTACATATATATTTAAGGGTATGCGAAACTCTAGTTTCTGTCCAATGAGCTCAACGTGCGGCTGGACAACTGAAAACATTTATTTTACTGAACTCTTTCCTTCTCTTCGCTCGTTTGGGTTACTCTGCCTCCCTCTTTTGTTGATCAGAAATTAATTATTGCATTCACGTAATTGGCTTTATGTACATGCATGGATGGTACCTACATACATACATACATACTACATATACATGTGCCGTTCATTTATTCGCCAACACAGTGCGCATAAATGCTGAGTTAGACATGAACTTGGCATCGCCATGGAACGGAACCTGATTTTCTGTTTGTATGCGCATGAGCACCATGAGCCCCCACCGATCATTTAAAAAGTTCAATGCCCAAAACATCACACACAAAAGGTGTTGAACTATTTCAAATGCGCGAAGCGGAGCGGCCCCCGATCTTTCGGAGCTCTCTCTCGACTCAGATTCAACCGCACGGCACGTACAGTGCCAGTGGCCAGGTTGCCAGTGACACCCATCCCCATCGTGATATCAATATCTTTGGATCCGATTTTCGGCACTGTTTCACCTACAAAATGGGGTGTTTTTTTCACTTCCCAACAGGCAAGAGCACTAGCCATGAGCAACTATAGTAAAGCAGAATATACATATGTAGCTTTAATAGCGTGCGTACCAACTTTGAATATGGAGTATTAATTTCGACTGGTACTTTCATCACCATCTTAGTGTGCCTGCTTTTATCACTACTATCTTGTTCAAGCAGCTTTCGACTGTCTTGCTTCTTCAAAATCTTCCCTACCTTGCTTTGGTATCCCTCAGCCGCGTGCAAGGTTTGAAACCAATCTAACCTAATTGGCAGTATCGAAGATAATTGTTGTTAATTGGTATCCTTACGCTCAAGTTTTCTCTAACCAGGACCTCAACAGGGGGCGCGGGCAGCACATACATACGTACATACATACATATGTATATGTATATGTATGTATGTGAGCAAATCACGCATGCGGAATATTTGTACATGTTCCCAAAAAACAAAGAGTGTACACTGTGCAGACGGGATCCGTTCAGGTTCGGATGTTTCGGCTACGCTCCAAGCTCGAGATGAATTCAAGATCAGCACTCTACTATTCAGTTATTATCGCATCGCATTCACGCATTCAACCAGTAAACAGGTTCCAATTCCAATTAGCCCTAATATCTCTAATTTCTTACCTAACCAATTAATATAGGACCTCTCCTTTGATGTCTTGTGCTGTGATCGCATATAGCAGGAGTATTAGGGGTTTTTCTTCTCTCTTTCCTTGCGGCAGCCTGCTAATTGCGCGACAATGCGCTTGCTTAGCTTCTCAACGTTTGTACACAAATTTGTACCCATAACGCCGGTACCCTCTACTTTTTCGACTTAATACTAATTATAACCATGATTATTTTTTCCCATTTTCTCTCTTTCGCCGCCGTCGATTTGGACTCGGTAAACTTGTTTTGTTGGCTAACTGTTGGCTGTTGGCTGTTGGCTATTGGTTGGTGTGTGTGTGTCAAGTGATGTGATTGCGGGCGACTCAAAAAGTAATTCAAAGAAGACGACTCGGAAAGCAATGTGAAAAATACGAGGGGCATAAGCGCAGCGGAAGTTGTCGAGACGCTTTTTCACTCATAATTAAAAGAGATTATTGCTAAAGGAGGCTTCTCTTTTGTTCACATGTTAGTGTGTGTGTATGTATGTTCACACATACAGTGCATATGTAGGTGCTCCAAAACTATCGAAAAACGTACGTGAATTATGTATACTCTGATATACAAACATATGTACATATGTGTGTGTGTACGCACACACATAATTTGAACGATTTTTTAAGTTTTTATTTTTTAATTTTGTTTTATTATTTTATAATGATGCGATGGGTACTTTCTCTCGTTCGCGAACCGAAACGGTAAAATAAATAGATAATACCCAAATATTTATTTAAAATCCTATGAAATCTTCTATCTATATTTGTATGTACATACATACATATGTATGTATATAAGACAGAACTGATGTTTTATTTTTGTTTCCGTCATCCCGAATAGCAAAAGACTCTGCGAAGGCTCTCAAACGTTAGCAATGTTGTATGTTGTAGGCTTTTCAGGGCTGTCGAATGCTAACTAAACAAATAATACAAATAAAATAGTTTAACATTAACTATCAACAACTACATACGGAACATTGCAGTCTGCTCATCAGTTAACTGACACGTGTGTGTGACACGAAAGTTTGCGAGTATTGCTGGATAAATGCATAGCTGGTGCTGCCTGAATGGATAAGTTAAATTGTAAATTAACCCTGATCCTTAGTTTTAATAGTAAAAGAAGATGGTTCAAAATGGATGAGGAAGAACGGGAATCCGTACAAGAGAGAAAAACACGAAGACATACATAGATGCTTCGTGTACATATGTATATGCCCAGCGGGTGACGGAATGAGAGTCAATCAACTGCAGATGACGGAAACGGGAACGGGATATTGGACATTTTATACTCTCCAATTATTGCAAAAATATATTCATAATAAAAGTATTATTCGCGACCTACAAAATGAGCCACAGCACAACGGGTCGCTAGTTCTATATACATACATACATATTTATATAATAGTTTAGGAAAGTCATTGTTTATATTCACTGCAAATTGTTCAGTAAGAGTAGGTATACCATATTACCTGTGGTCATGGTATTCACTAGTCTCAACGGGTCACAACCGAACGATCTCTAACAACACTAACACTAACACACACACTAACACACACACACACAAACACAAGCAGACACAAATTTCTGGCCTGTGTTCATGCGCTTGAAGTGGGAGAGGAAGATAATAATGATTCGCCAATTTAATAATAATTTCTCTAATAATTATACAGTAACTATAATTATGGTCACATTAAAATACGAAATTCGTTGAAAATTTTAATTTCCACACATTTTTGGGCTTGTGTTTTTTACCCCGCCTGCCTGTCTGTCTGTTTCCCCTTTCCGTGTCCACGCCTTACGATGCTCAAAGCTAATTCCATGATCAGAACCACATATTTTACTTAACTTTTTTTGATCTGAAATAACGGCCATTACTACTCAGTCAGTAGAGGAGCCGTAAAGTGAACCAGCGAAATGTTTGATTTCCTAAGTAGTTTCATAGCTGCGATTGAAATTGAATTTGAGAATTGGTTACAAATTGAAACACATTTGGATTTGCATCTCTGCTGCATATGTAGAAGATACATTAATACATTTATTAATATTTTCTCGATATTCCTCGGCAAGTAAACAAAATAAGGGTCTTTGCAAAGTTCCAATCAGAGAGCGTAAAAACTATGCAACTATATTGCATGTACATACATATGTATGTATTGTATGTATGTATATATGTACATATGAATATGCACATACATTTGTATTATTGACTTGGTTTTCAACATGATAAAGAACATACATATTTACGTATGTATGTATACTTTATGTGGTTGTTCGGAGATGCTACCTTCAGTGCTTCTTAGCACGCGGAAAATAGATCCTGGTACCAAAGCTTCATTTGTACATATGTAAGTCTAAATATCAAATCAGCCGATTTCTCAAGTTTATAACCAGCGAACAATTTATTTGGTCTTTCATTGGCCAGCCAATTACAACATCCTCTGCGACTCCTTCGCTGTACACCCTTGCTTGCCCCACCACCTCGCGACGATTCTGTCTTCGTCCAATTAAACCCCAAAATTCATGCTGAGGGTGGTTGGTTGCTCGTGGCGACAACATCAGGACGATTAATTAGTGATTTTCTTTGGTGGCAATCAAAGCCTTGTGCCGAGCTTGTCATTGGCCCAGTTCTAACACCCAACTTGGGGATGGATGTGATGTGATGGGATGTACGTGACGCAAGAACATACATAGTATGTACATATGTACATACATATGTATATGGGCAATTCCCGCAAAATGTCCACAGGTGAAATTAAAAGTACATTTCTAAATTTAATATATATTATTTCAAGAACTTTAATATTAAACTTTTAAAATAACTCACTACTTACTATTATCTCCTATGTATAAGAAACATGATTCTTGTTTCAGTTTTTCCTCAGTCTCTCAGTCGTACTCACGTATTACATATATTTTTACATTTTCACAATGTACATTACTTAATACTTAATGTACAGCTACGGTCACAGAAATAGTAGTGCCGCAACTCATCACTTTCAGGACAGGAAGTCACGAAAAATACTATTCACTGATGAGTAAATTTGTATTACATGATATGATATACTCCAGAAATTCGATTATGAATTGTATTTCATCCGAAAAGATCTATGTTTTTCCAAGTTCAAATCAATCAGTGGATCTTAATTTTATCGAAAACTTATGCGGGAATCTCAAATGCATTAGAGCAAAGTTTTGGAAAGTAGCTTAGGCATTATAGGCTGATCCTATTGAAGCGTTGGCAGGATCCTATTGACCCATGCCCACCTGGTTAAACGCCGTATTGAAAACCAAATATTGATAAAAATTTAAAAAAAACCTCGACAACCATTTTACACAAACAGCATACGTTTTAAATTAAGTTTTGTAGTTTTTTTTCGATTTTCCAAAAAAAACTTTACTATTTCTATGTTTAGCAGGTTTCATGAGTATTTGTCCTAAGCCATTTAAAACAAGAAGATGCAATGCAAATGAAATGTGATTTCTTTAAGGTTCTACGTAAATATATTAAAAAATAAAAAAATAAGATTTTATCTTTTACATATTTTTACTACTATTTACATTAGTTCGCAGAACAAAACGCCGTTCCAACTCGTTCTCAGCGTATACAGCACAAGGCAAAGTGTGTGAGCGAGCGACAGAACCAGCAGCGTTGAAGGGGAGGTGGGGTAGCAATAAAAAATTAATTTTTTCATTCTGGGTATAATCATGATCCGATCTGAACCAGATTCGGCAATCTGGTAATAATGGTCATTCTCAACGATACTGCAGTTTCCGTTTTCGCCAATTTTTTTTTAAATTTTGGACGCCACAGACTTTTGTTCTTTGTGGGGGCGGCGCTTGTATTGAAGTGATATCACAGTAGTTTCAATTTATAGTTGGGTTTAACTATCTTTTTTTGTCTCTGGGATCCACGCGCTCATCTAGACGAATGAGCAAGGCAGAGACGATGGAGTGTAAGAAATATTGAGAGGGAACGATGACTCTCTAAATCGTTTTCTTCATTGCGGCTATAATACTGATCCGATCTGATCCAGATCCAGGCGCTCCGAAAGATATGGGCTTTCTCTATGATTATGCGTTTTTTGTTTTCTTGCATCTTCAAAATTTGTGTGATTTGTGCGGGGAAAATTGTTCAACTACACTTGTAGGAGTGTGATGTCACATGAGTCTGGGAACAAAATTTGCTTGCTCTAGCGTTTATAGTCACTGAGAGTCAGTCATAGTCATACAGTCATATAGTCACTATATCAACTCGGAAATAGATGCTAATCAATAATATACATACTTTATGGATGCGGAAACGTTTCCTTCACTACGTTACACATATCCACTTTTACCACAAATAGAGTTACTCCTTAACTCTTCAATTACGGGTATTAAAACAGCGACAGACCAATACACAACCGCGTCAAAGCTTAACTATTGTTTTTGTGTACCGGACGTTTTGAATTCTTAGTGCATGGAGCGTTGCATATATGTACAGCTGTGTGCGAAATAATAGTGTGTGCTCCTCAACATATTTTCAAAACCATTTTTTTTAACACTTCCAGTCATCCAAATGAAACAAATGATACCTTTTTGAATATATTGGAATGTAGACATTAGAAAACCGAAGAAGTTTCATTACATATGCGTTCCAATTTCTTGTTTTGCTTGATTTTGGACGTATGTATACCCATGAAATCTGCTGTTCAATAAAATAGTAGTATTTTTTTAGAAAATCGAAAAAACCAACGAAACTCAAATTAAAACCTATGATTCATATTCCTCATGTTTTTGAGCTTTTGACATTACGGCCATACACCGGTCTGGCATGGCGCCAATAGGGTCCTGCCAACGCGTCAATAGGATTTCAGCCAATGATGCTTAACCCACTTGCCAAAACTTAAGTCGGGTTGACAGATTTTGCAGTTTTAACAATGTATTTGACATTCCCCATAAGTTTTAAATGAGATTGGGATCCAGGGACTGAGTTGAGCATGGCAAAAAACGTCGATATTTTCGGATAAAACCAATTTCTAGCAAGCTTTTGAAAGGGTTTTGTATCAAAACTCTGCTGATAGATGCTTTTGAGATGTATTTTTTCATTGCAATATGAACTTTATGTATATTAAAGTATATCTGCATACTCAGTTTTGTTAAATACTCCAACGCCAGACTATACTGTACTAGTTCATATGATCTGAGCCCCATAGTGCTCAGCCCCGCATATCAATGCTATTTTTTTTCCAGATTTTGGGGAAATCGGTTTTCTTTGAATGCCAAACATATTCTTTGGCATCTATCTTACCATATAATACAACTTTACTCTCATTTGTCAAAAGTAATTTTTATGACTGGGACTCAGGCCAGCCCACAAGCGTTTCTGCTAACTTGAGTTGTGGGCCTATGTGCTTTATTACCGAAACGCGTAAGTTTCCAGGATTTCTTGGACTTAAATAATGTGTAATCAGTTGTCGACCAACTGTCGCATCACTTTCCAAGCGATATAAATTTTTTTTCATAATTTTTGAGGATACTGAAGGTTGGGTCTTGCCTTCAACCTTCGTCGACCATCCATGCAAAAGACATGTTTTTCACATATAAAATTGATTTTCAGTTTACTTCTTGTACTCAATTGAGTCAAATACAATATTAAGAGCACAACAAATTTATTTTTCAACTCCCTTATACTTCAAACATTTAGTTTTTGTCTAACTCTGATGTCTCCTCTTCTGCGCCGAGCAAAATCGAAAATACCGCTATTTCCAAAAATTTGATTCATCATAATATATAATAATAACAACTAAAATGAGCTTACGGATAGTGACTCTTTTAAATTAATTTCTATCTTTTTTTCATTTTTTTAAATTAATTTATCCCAGCACTACTATTTTATTGAACTGCAGATTTCATGGGTATTGGCCTAAAAGTCAAGTAAAACAAGAAAAGTGGAAAGCAAATGTAACAAAACTCCTTCGGTTTTCTGTACTGTACTGTACATATGTATGTATGTATCTCCTGGAGTCATTACCAAAATTGAAGTCTGCGAGAAACTGCCTGAGATGACATTTGAACAAATACTTTTTTGAAATCTAAGGATGCGGATGTCCTTTTATCGAAGATTTCTCGATTTCCCCATTAGTAATCTTGAATTTAAGGCATTCTAAATAAATTATGCCGAGCGACAAGACTTTTTCTTTATTTTTAAAGATTCATGGCAATCTTATTTTCTTCAGACGTACAACGCTTTTTTCGGGCAATATACATACATATGTATGTACATAAAAAATATTTTCAACTTTCATGAACACTTTTCTACATATTATTATACTTACATATACATATGTATGTACTGTACTTATTATTTTGACCAGCAGTAGTCTATGTATGTATGTATGTGTGTGTATATTATTCCCATACTAATCGCTACTCGAACTACTATCGAACAACATTCAACAAGCGAAACTTTAGGTGTGTGCCGTGTCGGCTGGGTGTGTTTCCGTGTGAAAGGCCTTTTGGGGTGACAGATACTTCGAAAGAAAAATAATACAAAAAGGGAAACGAAACCTTTATTGACCGTAAAGATAAAAGCGAGCACTAACATAACAAAATGAGGAGTAGGTGTCAAAATACACGCACATGTCCACCACGTACACACACGCACACATAACAGACAAGCACGAGCAAAACAAGCAGTGGTCAAGAATGCTATGCAACACATGTACATACATACATATGTATATATGTACACACATCTGAGTTTTCCACGTACCACATCCTCACATGTAGTACGTTCGGACAACTTTGCAACAATTTGACCCACTCACCACGCGCCGCACGCTATTTGCCACTAACTCACGTGAGTTAGTGTCCCACCTGACGCGCTCGCCAACGGCCATGGTCCGCCAGACAACTACATACATACTTGTACATACTTGTAGTTAAATCCGAGCCCAAATGGAGTAGCACATACATATGTATGTATGTACTTGTTCGTATGCAGTGAAAACTGTGATCTAATCTATTCGAATCGGTTAGAACACAGCATAAAACCTTAAACCTTTGAGTAAAGCTAATTTAGAAATTTAAATAAATAACAGTAAAAATTATTAAATTAAATAAAAATGGTATTATGAATAACCAAGTGAGCCAAATAACTTGAAAGCATACATATCAAGATTCCTTAAGTGAAATGTTAGAGTCAGATCAAACCACCAGGAACACAACTTAATATTCATAAAACATTTTGACACGCGTATAAGATAGCATAGTGTGCAATCGATCGAATTAACTATTATGTTACATTAGTAGGGATGTGAATGTGGATCTCTCTGGAGGGAATGCATGAGAAGCCCACCCACCAAACATTTTGTTTTGACTAAGATTGGAACTGATCTTTTCTCCTATTGTACCGATGGTGCAGAGTGGGTCCATCCTGTCGATTAATTGCGTATCCATGGACATACATACATGTATATGTATGTACATACTTCCAAAGGCATCTTCGAGCGAATTGAAAGCTGTGCCAGCCCTGTGTTCTGCACCAATTAAAACGCTCGGAATGCTTATGATATAGGAACGTTAATTAAAGCAGTCACCAAGGGAAGTGTAGCGCTGAAAGGGGGGCGGACGCGGGCGCACAGCGCTCATTTAAACGACCAATCAGAAGATGCTCTGAGACCCCAAAGCCGTGCTGGTGTGCGAAATATTCAACGCACAGCGCAAAGAGCTCCTCACTAACACACACATACACACCTACGCTCTGGCTCTGGCTCTGACTCTGACTCTGAGTGCGATTTATGTGCCACTTTCTGAGCACAAGTTCGAGTGGGTGAGAGATGATGGGTTGGGGATGGCTGGCTAACTACATTCTGTACAAATTTATATATATATATATACAGTGCGAGAGAGAGAGAGAGAGAGAGGAGCGAAACCATGTGTATATGCATACACATGTACATTCTTATATGTAAGCATGTATGTTGCATATGAGGAACGAGCGCGCACACAAAGCTCAACTTATATGCATTCACGTTCATATTCGCTTAGAGTACATTTAATGGCTGGCAATTATGGACATATGTACACGTGTATGTGTGTACATACAAACATGTGTGTGTATATGTATGTACATTTATGTACGATATGCAGATTTTGTATCGCCAGCCGGTCTGGCTGAGAGTCAAAACCGAGAAGTGGAGTCGACTTTTACGCCACGCCTATCCAGCGAAGAGCACAGAGAACAGCATCAGCATCGGGCACTCACTCATTGACGCGCACAATGCTCAGGATTAGGATGGGGTTTAAGGTTTAGGGTTTAGGGTTACCGAGCAGTAGTAATGAACGTCATAAACGAGCTAGTGCGAGTGCGAGTGCGAGAGCAAAACAGAAAGCCAAGGCGGGCAGCATCATCAGCATTCAACAAAAAACAATGAGCACGACTAAATCATTGCCACCCATACTCCATCTCGTTCACGCCCATTTAACTGGTTGTGCTTCCCCACACATATGTATGTATGTATGTATGTATGTATGTAAGTTCGACTGCACTCACACAATGGAAAGAAAGAGACAGAGAGTGTGACGCGATGGAGAGACTGAGAGAAACAGGCTGAGAGCTGGAGACAAAAAGTGAGATGAAAGAGCGCGGCAGAGCAGCCAGAGAAGAGAGACTTTTAATTTAATTAGTATAAGCAAACTCAAACGAATTCAAGAGAGCCGACCGACTGACAACATGTAAGAGAGCGGAGCGGAAGAGAGCAAAGGTTACTTTACTCTCTCTATAAAATCAGATTTGCCGACTGAGAAATTCGCAATTCTCGTACCAGCAACAACAAAACGAAAACAGGTTTCCCCACCCCCACCCAACGACGCAGCCTTCCTTCGTTGACGGAGGGAGGTGGGAGGGACCTAAGGGTTCGGTTCGGCTTTGTGTTCGTACCGTGCTCGAGTTCCAGCAGATTCCCTGTTAATTCTCTTTTTGTCGCATCTTGTATTGTTTTCGTACCCCTTTCTTTGTGTGTGCGTTCGTATGTGTGCGAGTGTGCATACAATTACAGGTTTACAATACACACACACACACGCGCTCGTCTATCATCGGCTGAGAGCAGAGGATGAAAGGAGACAATGTGGCGGCCCATCGAGACCCCAACATCGTTCGTTCATTTTCGTCTTCACGCTCCACGCTTCCCTCTCCCAAATATCACACCAACACAAACATCAACAACCCAACGACCGTAGAGAGTGCGACTACAAATATAATGTAAATAAATAATTTATACATAATGCGCTGACTGCGCTTAGCTTTCCTGCTGCTGTGTCCCTTTCGCGCATGTTTCCGTCGTACTCTTCGTCTCTTATGGCAACGCAGTAAAGCAAAACGACTTGTGGGTGTTGGTGTTTCGTGCCGTGGCTATGCTGTGGCTGTGGCTGTGGGAGCGGGACAGACCGAGTGGAGGGGCAAATAAGACAACGCCACGCTCCTCGGCAGCTCAAGCTTGAGCAGCGAGGAGGAGGATGAGTACACAATTACTCGAACATCGCGTCTGGTCTGTCGACGTCTCTGAGGACATTTCTTGTTCTCTTTGTTGCAATAATTCCCTCATACTTTGCTACTTAGAGATTTTTTTCCTCGTTCCCACACTTTTTTGTCTCATTTCGGAACAAAACCACCCTCACCTTCATATTCTACTTTGTATGTACTATACATAATGTATTTTTTTGCTTTTTTTTATTCATTGTCGGTCTACAATTCTTGGAGCGGTTTAGCAAAGGTGTACATACATATATAAAGTACATACATACATTTGTACATACATATGTACATATGTATTTATGTACGCACCCATGAAGGAATTTGAAAGATGATTTTGTTAATAATCATATTTTAAAATCATGGACATAGACACCATTTGGACCATGAAGATATTCCTGTACATGGTACATACTTACATTTGAGTACATGGAAGATAATGTGTAAATACATACATATGTATGTAATATGTATTTACTTACCCAAATTGTGCTGAAAAAAGCTAATAATTTTCCCACTTACATACATACATATGTATGAATGTATAAATGAACAAGACGAATGTACATCAAGTGAAGATCGAAATAGTCATATTGATGGTGATATCTGCTACTCAGCTTTCGTTCATATCCTTCCCCACCCACAGTTTGCCATTTTGAAAATCTGAGACGAAGTCTCGCGAAGACGGACCCAGATGCCGATCCACCCGCCCCACCGCACCAAACAGACAGCATTCATTTGCATGTACACGGTACAGCAACCACCTCAGTCACCCCCATTTTACACACACACACAGAAGTAACAGTTACTTGAACAGGCACACACACAAACACACACACACAAATACATTCACATGTACATACGGAGCAGAAATTTCGTTTCTTGTTTATTGTATATTTCAGAGTCGTTTTTTATTTTAATTTCGTTGCTCGGCGTTATCGATTTTTGCGCCTTTTCCGTTGCTATTTGCTTTCCTTCCACTTAGGTTTGGGGTCTGGTGGCAGGAGCCCACCCACAGAATAAATTGTGGGGTGGTGTTGGGGGTGGCGTAACGGAGGACCTCGTCGAGGGAGGGTTAAGGATGATTTTCCGTGCATATAATAAGAATTCTTACATACATATGTATGTATATATTTATGTCCATATGTGAATGCATATGCCTATGAATTTATGTACATACACTACACACATCCGTACATATGTATGCATGTACATTTCACCAAAATACCGACAATTAGTAGGAGCCAAATCTATAGAGAATGCATTTATATACATACATCCATGTAAAATGTATGCCCAATCCGTATGTGCATACATGCATAAACATACATATGCAAAATAAATAATGAAGGACGTCGTAGGGCGATGAAACAGACAGTTCTATCTATATATGTATGTACTGTATTTACTATGTATTGCTTCGAGCACAGTCACATAAGAAAACTCTCATTTAATTGGTTCTACTACAACCACACAGAAGCATATGTACTATAGATAATACATATTTTTATGTGTGTGAAACGAGGCAGAGCCTCTGCTCGACTGAGAGAATGAGAGAGACAGGAAAGCCCACAGAGTGTTTTATACATTGTACGTATGTATGTATGTATGTATGTACATATGTACGTACGTACGTGTATGAAACTGTTTGTGGTTTATGTGTGGGCTTAATTGGTTGGATTTGTAATTAACATTTTGCCGAGCGAAGCGCCGATTCCTCCCCTTTTGCGTGTGGTGTGGGGTGGTGGGCTGGCGACGATAACGAATCACGTATTCCGAGACGACCCCCAGCCAGTAATAACAACGCCAGCGAATGGGGTGTGGTGTACTGGGTGGGGGAGTATGAAAGGCAGCAATTAACTCTACTCTACTCATCACACTAACAACAACGCCACACAGCACACAGCACCAGAACCACTCAGAATGAGAAGTGACAGACATTTATGTTGTGGAAGAAGCACACTGACAGAGGGGACAGAAGGGAATCCAATGATAGCAGCCACACACACAACTGTTGGGAAGGGGATGGATGCGAATGTGGATAGCAGGTGTGGAGGAGGAGGAGAAGATGAGGACCGACCAATCATGGTCGCGCGTTGGTGTCGCGCACCGCACTGTTGCTTTACTCTTCTGTTTCTGCTGCTCTGACAAGCAGCATCTGAGATTGAGAATGAGAATGAGAATATGAAAGAGAAGAGAAAGAGCGCGGAACTAAATCTCGTTTTAGTCATTGTTTTTGCTTTTGCTTAATTACTCGGCCAAGTTCGGATCGGTTCGGTTCGGCTCGCTTCTTTTCGTTTCGGCACGAGCCGCGCTGAATTGTCATTGGCTAATTAGAGTTATGCTGCTGTTAATTACGTGGGGTCGAAGGTCGTCAGCCATCAAAGTGCTTTTAATTGGTGAGGAGCGGAAGCTAATTGGTGCAAAAACAACATCCCTAAATACGAACTCACTCACCTGCTGTCCTCGGGGCACGTACTACGTACGGTACTCTAGCGAACGGGTTGGTGTTGTGTTGTGTTGTCAGCTGTTCTGATTCTCTTAGTCTTCCCTCCAGGAGCTTGGCGTCAAAAAGGCATTGCGCAGCATCTTCGCCGATTCGATTGGATGTGTTTTTAATTTTGTTGATTCTTGTGTGAATTTCGAATTCGATTTTTTTTGAGGGTGTGTTGTGGCATTGGTTGCATTTGCATCGACAGTTAGTGGCCTTTACGTAGTCGTACTAGTTTTGTACTATTTTATGTTATGCTTAATATTATAGGAACTTCTGAATCGAGCGTATGTAGGCGTGGACGAGTTTGTAGTTTGGCCTGCAGCACCTGGGGATGGTTTAGTTTACAAATCTATATGCATGCCTCCTTGTCCGGTCGAAACAATAACACAATAAAACAATACTATACTCAAATGTACATATACATATATACGTATACATATACATACATATACGTGCATGTTTTCACGGAACAACAGCAGGTTGGGGTCGATCTCTTGTGCTCTCACACTCATCACTCACTTGTGCGAATTCAGAAGGGACGGAGGGGTGTAGGGAATGCAAGAGGCAGGATATTAGGGGAGAGATCACCACAGAGCGACAGCCCGAAACAGGATCCGAAATACAAGTGATTGAGGGTGTAATTGCCATGACTAGTGACAGGTGAGAGGTAACAGGCGGCAGTTGAGCGACCTGCTGTTGCCAATCGGCCAAACTTGGGGGCGCTTGGTGTGGCAACAGGAAGCGTTCGAATATGAAGATTCACTCAATGGTTGAGAAGGAGAATGCATTTTTAATTCATACTCGATGCATAGTAAAAAGGATGGAACTGAATATTCTCGAGGATCACAAATACTCATATCTGTATGTGCGTATGCATGTACATATCGCAAATATGTACATACATATATACATATATGTATGTATATCTGCTCATCAGTACATAGGGGGTACTCATTTTCAAATGCGGTGTGTGCGTGTGCGTCTGAGCTTATACCAGAGCGAGAGTTTGCGAGTGAGTGAGCGAGAGGGCAATCTAATTTGCCAATCTTTTTTTTACGTTTTTTGCATTTTTAATGTCAACACTGTTACTCCTAGTTGGCTTCTTATAACGAGAGACAGTTGTCTCTTTTTTATGCATGCATTCGCGCGCACACACACACGCACACAGTTACTCTAAGTCCCGCACTTTTCGACATTCAATGCTCTCACCCCTAAACAGACACAAAGAACAGCCCGGGAGAGAGAGAGAGAGAGAGAGTAAGTGAGAAAGATAGAGTCCTTTTGCATACACTTCTCTCACCGTACCACGTGCTCATTATTCCATCTCGCACCCTTTTCTTGTTGCTGCCGGTGGGTGTGTGTGTGTGTGCTCCCTTTTTTGCTCGCTCTGCGGTACGGTTCGGAATGCAATTAAAATAAAAGAAACTTCTCCTTGCCACCCCTTCTTAGTTTGATTGAAATGAACTGTTTTTGTTGCCTGGGCAGCTATTTTTTACGTGTGTGTATGCAATGCATACATACAGACGCGAACAGAACCTTCTTAGATTTATTTTTTAGCGACGGACCCTGGACTCTGATCGACTCTAATTTAATGGGGATTGAGTGAATGTCCCAGCTCTCAAAAGTCCAACTCCAGTTCCTACAATAGTCAGTCCCCTTAGTTACAAACACACGCACACACACACACACACAAGTTATGCGTTGAATTCGTCGATCGGTGAGGGATGGAAGGGGTGAAATGCTTTCCGCTGCTAAGGATCGGTTAAGGTGCAGAAAGGCCTAGAGAGCGTAGCCGCCACCCTTTCTGAGAACCGGCAATCACTGGAGTCCCGAATCGAAGCGGTTCAAAGCCAGAAGGATGGGATGCACTTGAAGGTGTTATTTATTCCGGGTCTTTGCATGTACATACATATGTATGGTTAACGTGAGAGACACAATCTGAACACTTCTTATCCTTAAAATATTTTTGTTGTTTTTGTTTTTGTTCACTATTAAATACAGCAAAGATCTGATATGTGTAGAAGGGTATGTTATATTCAGGTAGAGACATGCACGGTCACGGCGGCACCTTCGTTCCAAACACACACTCTCACACTCCACTCACACACGCACACACGCACACACACAACACTCTCGTCGCATTTATACTGCATCGATATGGAAGTGGAATGACAGTATCTACATATTTACTGCACAGGCAACAGTATTATTATATTCGATTTAAATTTTCTTGCTTTGTTTTGTTTTGTGATCGACAAATTCGACTCCGCGGCATTTTATGAGGCATTTCACTTTTGTCCTGGCTTCGACGTGCACTTTAGTTTCAAATGGTTTCGCACAGATTTTCAATCGGTGTTTGCAATTGACTGCTTCGGACAGGTGAGGGTCCCTGGCGCAAACTAACTTCCAGACAAATCAGAGTAACAGTCTCAGTCAGAGGCACGGCAACACAGAACTCACCATCCGACCCGCGCATCCGACTCGTTCAACGGTTTTTTTTCGACAGTCGACTGAGATACAGAATACAGATGCAGAGAGACAGAAGAGCGCTGAGCGACGCTCTCGCTCGACGCCGCTCTATTACGGTTTGTTTTGTCAGAGGCAAGAGAATCACGTTTCTTTTCTCTTTCGCTCTTTGGCATTAACCGGAGTGTACAACTATCCATAGGGTACGGCAAACTCAAAAACAGGCCCTTGTTTCGTTGGGCAAAGGTGGTAGGTGGTGTGGAAATCCACTTTGGCCACCGAGGAGCGGTAAGGCAGTACGTAGTACGTACCTTGACGTGGTCATTTGCTGGTCCTTGCGCGGTGACGTCCGCTCTTGCTCTCGTGTACTCTTTTGGTGGAATTGAGTCGGAATCGAAGCATGCGTACTGAAGAGAGTCTCAAGGTAATCGTAATGGGGTAATTATTTCCACGCAGAGTGGTAATTACGAAAGAGGGAGACAGCGAAGAACTGATAAAATAAAACAATGTACCAATGTGCTTTATTGCTCTCAATGTGGATCTCTCGCTCTTCCTTTCCCTATCCCGCTCGCACACTGTATGTGTGTGTGCATGCGTCTCTCGTGTGGGAGTAGCTTGGGCAATCATCGTTCATTATTTTCTTGTTCATACATACATATGTACATATGTACATTCATATACACAACTGCCGTCGGAAGTTAAGGGTTTCAACGAGCCGAAAGCTGCATGTTCGGAGGGGATTCTTCGCTTGTGCAATATTCACCAATCATTGGGTTTAAAAACCATTTTTAAGCAATTATAAATTCTTTACTTCATTCTTGAACTATGCCTGTACTTTGTTTTGTTCGTTCGCCCCGATTAAGGCCTGGTTTCCCCAGGTTTGTACATTTTATGAATAAATCCAGCACAGTGACCATTTCCCGAACCTGACTGTAGAAGTGGTGAGCTTTCTTAAAGATATCTCTTTGAAGGTCAAACATTCAATTGCAAACCCACGAACAAGCATAAAATAATCAATCCAAACTTCTAGAACTGCGTGTACATATGTGCATACATATGTATGTATGTACATTATTGCTATTTTAAGACCTTAATCAATTTTGAATAAGATTGGCTTATTTAGATATGTATGTACATGTTGCTATACAATTTTTAAACAAACAAAAAACAATATTTAAAGTATTAAAAAGCAATGAAATAGAAAATGTATGAATTATCGTTCCTTTACAAAATGCTAATCAAAAAGCACTCAAAATAGCTGTAAATTTAGGTTACATTGTTTAAAGAATTGCGCCAAGTTCAAAGAAATTAATCCATTATATAGGTTTCATTCGGGTACTATGTGCCAACACACAGATTAAATCCATATAATATGTCAAAACCACTTGCATGAAATTCCATCGACAACATGTCATAATATCGTCTCAGAAAGATATTCTACTACCAATAGTAGTAGCTATCCAATATCCGTTTCCAGCCAAAAAGATTCCGCCAGAAGCTAATAACTACATAGTTTAGTACATAAGCCGGAATCTCTTGTCGATCCTGTTGTTTTTTTTTTCTGTGTGTTCACCTAGTTCCTCCAAATATTACATGCATATCAAATGGTTCCTCTAAAAGGGTTCAAGAACATGAGAGTGATAACAAAAATATTATTTGGAGTAACGGGAATTTTGAGGTAGAATATACGATGTAAGTTGATGCTTATTTCTAGGACAACAATGGTATTTACATATACTATGTAGTGTCTGTTGGACCTTCTCTGAGTCGGTGCATATATCGCTAAATCTATTTCAGCCAGAATGAGGATAACTGACATATTTTTTTCTCGTTTTGTCCCATGCGAGATTTTTCATATCAATATATATTTTTATTTAATTATACATACATACATATGTACATATGTATTAATGTTTATCTTATATTTAGTGCACTAAGACATATCTGATTATATGCCATACTTATGTACATACTATATAGCATTATTTTAATTGTGATGATAGGAACATTTCATAGTTGAAAATGTATCCATAACGTTTCATTTGGATCTATTTTGGCTGACTTCCATATATTTTGACATTATTGGTCTGTATGCAAGATAATAACTACTCATGAAACTAGTCAAAATGCGACCACTCCACTAAGGTGAACAATATTACATCTATGTATCTGCCCACATAAATGTAGATGTATGTATATGCATATGGCTTTAGTTTCGTTTAAATAAAACCGAATTCGTCATCAAGCGCCATTTTATTTACTGGCAAATCAGGAAAGAATGGAGCTGGAGCTGTAGCAGTAGCAGGAGGAGGTTCGTACCCCAGTGCCCCAAGATGCGATGCGATGTGACACGATGCTCCACCCTTTGCATTCGTATACACATACACATATATATGTATGTACATACACACACACACACATACGCACATGATCCTGCAGTCGGCGTCGTAATCGAATGCATATATTCTCATTTCGCTGGAAAAAGTCACAACTGAAAAAAGGAACCAGCGAATAAGGCAGAAACGTAAAATTCGCGTCTGCGTTTACGCTTTTTAACTAGAAATGAATAAAACACGCATGCTAGATGGATGGGGTAGGAGTAGGAGGAGGAGGAGGGTAAGGAAATGGTGAAGGGTATGAGAAGGAAAACGGCAGGGAAGTAAACCCCTTTTTTGCCAACCACACTCCCTCTCTCACTCACTCACTCACTCTTGCGCGCTTACTCTCGCTTTTACTCACTGTCCATGTATGTATGTATGCATGAACATATGTATGTTTGCATGTGGTCATATGTATTACTACTACATATGCATGTATTTGGGTGTATGAGTGAGTGGGTGGGCAAGGCACGAAGGAGTCAGCAGCATCCAACAGCTGTACCACTGACAGTCAGCCCCCAAGCGTCAGCAGAATCAGGCGACGATGTAGCAATGACGACGGCGACGGGCGTCGTCATTTGCAAAGGCAGGGGTAGACAGAGGGGCGTCCTGTCCCGTCCCGTCCCGAGTTTCGTTTCGTTTTTCTTTTTTTTCTTTCTTGACTAACAATCCCAGTATTTTTAACTCCTTCGAATTATGTGTGTATAGTATGTACATACATTTGTATGCAGACATGTACATAAATATGCATATCTATGTACGCGAGCGCACATACTTTTGCAGATATCTACATATGTATGTATGTATGTACATCCACATGCCCCAACCCTTCACCCCCTCGCACACATTTGAATACATATGATGTGAATGTACGCGCATTAAAAGTTGTACGTATGTATGAATGTACTCTTTTATGCATGGATGTACACACATACATACATGCATACATACATATGTGTGTACCATGTGGATAAACATGTAGAAGTTTGCTCATTTCGCGGTCATGAGGCGGACACACGTTCACACAAACATACATGCATATACATATATGCATGTACATATATGTGTTTATGTATGTATGTATGTATGTTATATATGTATGTGTAAGCGTCTGTGGTTTGCGGGGCTTGGGCTGGGGTTGAGGTTGAGGTTGGGGGTTTGCCATTTTCCATTTCCCAGCATGCTGACTGGTTGCTTGGATTGCAGGGGCTCTATACATCCGTACATACACACACTCATATGTCGGCTGGCGGCAGTTTTCCGTTTTAATTTCGCGACAAAATGTGATTGGGAGTGTGTGTATTGATGCGTGGGTGCGGTGCTGTGCTTCCTTTCGGAGGGTCTAGGTACAGTTAGGTCCAGTGGCAGTGTACATAACACATGAATAATAGCACTCGAGTCTGTCCACAGAAATATTTCGTAATCCAGAATCACGTTGTTTTGAAATAGGTTTTACTGCGAATATTAAGCCTGGAGGATACAATCTATCTTCAGACAATGTGTAAATTTAGTTGCTTATAATTAATTGACAGGAATAGAAGACATCGAATGAAACCTACATACTATGTGTACATATGTAGTATATATAGTATATTCGAATTATTTGTATGTTAGGTTAAGTATAACATAATTGGTCTAATCTATCTGTCTACCCGGGAGATCGCGAATGTCTACTCTTTTAAGTATTCTTACTGTCAGACTATTATCTGTTAGATCTAAGACTCGGTTGTTATCGTAGATGAAAAGTACATAAATATGTACATTTATACTCGTACTCGAAGACATAAGTGATGGATGTGGCTAACGCATAGAAGGAAACGTTTCTGAACCCATAATGTATATACATATGTATAGTATATTCTTGATCAGCATCAATAGCCGAATCGGTATAGCCATGTCTGTCTGTCCGTCCGTCCGTTTAGTTGTGTTCTCAGAGACTATTAGAGCTAGATCAACGAAATTTGGAGTCCAGACTCATGTAATATCACACTGTTACAAGTGTATTTCAAAATTTCGCACCGCTCCCTTCCGCCCCCACAAAGGACGAAATCCCTTTCATAATTTCATAATTTGGCCGCGCCTACTTCGCCACCCACAGACAACGAAAATCTGTGCCATCCACAATTTTAAAGATTCCATTTAATGAAAATTAAAAAGCAGTATCGTAGAGAATGTACCAGAATCTGGATCCAAGTCTGTATCAGATGAGATCATTATTATAGCCACAATGATGAAACTATTTTTCAGATGTTTATTCAGTTGTTTCTACCTCTCGCTCAGACACACTGCCTTGCCATGTTCAGGGCCCAAGACCCTTCTTCGTCTTGTATAAAGGATCCTATATATTCCTATTAGGGTAGCTGTGGATCATGGTTCATGATTATAAATATCTGCACATTTCCATTCTGGTGGGCTGTGATCTTTAAAATCGAAAGTAAACCTTTTTTTGTCACCAACATCAATATAATGTAGATACATACAGATATATCAATTAAATTAAATTCCAATTCAAATAAAATTTCTTGTTCAGAGGCGGAATAAATACAAAAAAATTTGAATATATGTATGTATGTATGTACATATGTACATATAGTATGTAAGTATCAGATGAAGCCAAAATACGAGCCTTGATTAAATTCTTAATTTTGTGTGCTTGTACTCCTGGAAAATTATCCAAAAGAGAATTTGTATCCATTAATATGAGTATACATACAATGTATGTACATACATAAATTAAATAAATACATTAAATGAAGTGTTGACCGATGCACCAATGATTGCGCGAAATTGAGTACTTTTTACAAATAGTAGAGAGTTTTGTAATTATGAAGGAGTCAATGATTATATACATATGTAAGTAAATATGCTGCCCAGGATGACTATTGATCATGTCAGTCTCGTCTGTTTCTCTGCAGATTTCTAGAACAGCTGCCTTGATTTGTAAGAAGATCGCCTATATTTTCAGAAAGCCTCGAATGCAAGCGTTAGAGACCTGAAGAAATCGCATTGCATTTGGATTCCATCTTCTTGTTGGTATGTACATGACTATGACTTCAGATAAATACCCATATAAACTGCTTCACATACAATAGTAGTGTTTTATTTTAGAAAATCGAAAAAACAGCAAAACTTAGGTGGAATGTTTAACATGTTTCTTGAGGTTTAATATACATTTTGATCAATTGTGTTTCTATTACGGCTTTGTACCAGCCTGAAATGATGTAACAAGGTTCTGCTAACGATTGTTCAATACTCCAAAGCCAGACTAGGGCTTTGATCTGTGATTTTGGAGTCTTCTTTGGAAGCTGTCTTACCATATAACACCACATTACTCTAATCGGTCATAAGTATTTTTCGTCACTGTGACCCAGATCACATGAGATTTGCGTACTTTTGAGTACTAGTGAAAGTGCATCCAACTTTGCTTTCAATTCCCATATATGTACATACCTCTTGCCTGTTTAATTTTTGTTAACTTTTACACCTATGTATGTAGGCACCATTTAATATTTGTTTCGAAGCTTCTCATAGATTTTTGCAGAGTTGACTTGGTCAGCTTGAAAAGGCATTGTATGTTTCGACTTCAGATGAGCATATAAATTCCATAGAAACGGAAACATCGTCATTCTTTTCAGAGTTATCAATCCTTTTGCATCCAGATACATTCAGAGGTTTCGTTAACACATCTCCCTCCCGATTCTCCACTTACAAATTTCCACCCGAAACTAATTTCTGTCTAGTGTGTACCCGATAAGCCAAGGCACACTCACGTGCATGCATACATTTGTATGTACATATGTACATACATACATCAATGTTTGCATATTAATTAATTACACAAATCATTAACAAATAATTGTGCACAGCCATAAAACAGATAAAGCCCGTTGAGATGAGTATTGGAACTGGCACGGCACGGCCGACGACCACTCCCCGAAATGCATTTGCATGACCATTGGAACGGGCGGAATGCTGCTAAGCGGTAAACGATCGGTAAATAATAAAATAACGTACATTGTATGTTCGGGATACTCGTATTGTGTGCATATATGGATGTGTGCGTGTGTGTGTGTGTGTCTAAGTCTTGTTGGGTTTGTATGTACATACATATCTACATAGAATGAAAACTACTTTTCCCGTGCTCATCATATGAATGTACAATTACAGTGCCGTGTACCTCCTCCATGTGTATGTATGTATCTGTATGCGTGCGCTTTAGTGTGTGGGGGTAGTGGGATATATTAAATAAATACAGGTGATCAAACAAACTGCGATCGCATCAGTCCACCTCGGCCTTAGTCCGGACTCCGGACAAGGCACGAACTCATCGAGCCATTGTAATTGGTTGAGATATTCATGGCTTTAATGATTCCATTTCGAAGATTCCGTTGATTCCCGGTACCGCTAGACCCCGCAACGCACTGGCGACAGTCCTCGCTCCGGCGCTAGGGAGAACTCTGCAAAAAAGAATGCCCCACACGACAGAAGTACATACATATGTATGTATTTGGACCTGCCGTTCCCCGACATTTCTGTTTAAATGTTATATAGACTGAATTTAGGTTTATCAATAGCGAATGCATGTACATTTATTGTACATTCTTCTGTCAAGAATTGGGATTCCTACCTACATACATATGTATGTATGTAAATAGTTCTAATAAGCATTTGTTTTAAAAATCTATATATCTATACCATATGTGCATATGTAGCAAAGCACTCTAAAGATTTTGGTTCCCCAACCAGACATACACATGTATGCATACATAGTATGTTTGTATGTATGAGTGTCAGGCCAAGTCAGGCCGCACCATCATCAGACCAAGTCTACTGTGAGATCAGATTGTGCGCATATTTAAAGATTCTTTCATTCAGTTCGATCCGAGCCGAGCCGAGCCGGTCTGGTCTGACCATCATCCATCCATTCATTAACCCATTCAATCCGATTATCGGTGTGAGCGAGACACTTTTTACAGATAGTTTTCACAGTTCAAATGAATTTCTGTTATAGCCAGCATTCGTACCTAACTCTTAAGGTGATAAAATGCTAATTCGGATCACATATTTTGTTTGTCTCTGACTCTGCTGCCCTTCTCCGATCACACAAACAAATAATGTTACACACCCAGATCCGATACAGTCTTTAACACGAATGATTGACGGAAGACACACTTACATAGTTTTCATTAACAGGAATTCATAATTTTGTTTTCGTGAAGCAAAACGGAAAAGAAATACTAGTTTCTGAGGGTTCTTTGTGGTATGGTATGGCATCGCAGGTGCCCATGTCCCATGTCCCTGTGCGTGTGGCTAGATGTTATGAATGAAATCGTAAATTTCTGAAATATTAGCCTTTGTGAATATGAATATAAAATATTTGAAGTCAGGTGGGAGATCGACTAGTTTGAGTGTTAATGCTTTAAAATGGATCTAATTTTTGTGTGCCTTGCATCCAAAGTATACACATGTGTCTCCACATATGTACATATGTATTTATGTATGTATGTATTTATAATTATGTACCTGCATAAATATGTGTATGTTTGTATTTATACGATTTCACCTTTTCGATCGGTTGCCTCATTTGGTGTTATTATTATTATTTTTGATTATGTTGTTGCTTTTCTTTGGTTCGGTTCGGTTCAGTTCGACACTTCTTCGTCTCTGTTTTTGTAGCTGTGCGCTCTCTATGTGGGCTGACACTTTTCCCGTTGACAATTTATTGATACTCGTATGATACGGCGCAACGTTCCGTTCCGTTCCCACTTTTCATTGACGAAAATGACTGCCGTACGTGCCCGCTTAGCCCACACATTTTTGTGCGTGTGGCAGGGTCGGGGTCGCTCTAATACCTGTGTATACTTTATACCTGTGTAGCTGTTCCTTTTTTATTTATACTATTCTGGCTGTCCCATCAAAGTTGCTAAGATGAACATCATATTACGTATGAATCTTAAAACTCAACGTTCTTTGTTTTGATCGTTTGTCTGTTCCCAGATACTTATGTATGTACTACATACTATGGCCGTATTAGGGGAATGTGTTGAAGATTAAAGTTTGTAGCATTATCGAAACCTACAAGTGTAGTAGCATGAAACACGACATCCTCGTACATACATATGTATGTATGTATGTATGAACCATAAGCAAAAGCAACACACGGAAACTAAGCTTTGGTCAGCAACAACAACGAAAATCAAAATCAGAATCAGGGAGTGACAGCGAAACGTGAATGAACTGAACTTGACCGAAATTTGGTGCAGGAAAGTATTGGGGGTGTGTTAACCGGTCAATCGTCGGGTTGGACAACCTTACCACTGCCTCTTTCCACTGTGTCTTTAACGTAAGACGGACATTTTACGGGGTCGTGTGTTCTGTTATCACAAACTTTTATTACCCTGTTAAAAAATTAGGCTCGTCCCGTAAAAAGTAAATGATATTATGGAACACATATTTACATACATATGTACATAGGTAAATTTGTATTATGTATGTATCTCTGATATATGAAGATTGGCTTAGCATCTACACGGAACCACTCCAACGTGTCCAAGATTCATCAAAAGCAATAATTTTTTTAACTCGGATTTCAACATGACCCAAAGTTCCTGCCATCTTTCTTTCCATTGTCATTTTAAACTATTGCCTCACAGAATACAGTTGCGAAAATCTCTTTCCTGGATTGACAATCTATGGTTAATCCAAGTGAACACATGTACATATATATATACATTTGTATATACATACATACATACATACATACTTATGTATTTCTTTAAAATTCTGTAGTCTGTGTAGTCTGGACGTTGGTTTGGGTGTAGTGGTCTTCAATTAAATTCGTTAAGTGTCTCACTTAACAAACGACGATGGTGAAAATGCTGATACTTTACGGTTCTTAATCCCAAATTAATGCCCAAGCAAATCTGTGCGGGTGAGCCACAGTTGCTTTGCTTTATTTGTTATGCTTTTTTAATTCCGGAAGTCAAACGCCTTTGTCCACCACAGTCTCGTCTCCCCTATTTCGTTCATTTAAAACTCTGTTAAAACAATTATAATTGAAACGCAGCCTCTCCTCGCCCAATTCGGGGTCGGTAGCATTCCCATTCCCGTTCCATCCCATTCCATTCCATCACATCCCATCCCTCAATCTCGACGTCCGGCTGGCTGCCGGCTGCCCGCTGCCCGCTTGCCCTTGACCGGAATTGCCAGCATAATTATCCGTTTACCGTTTTGCGCCATTATTACCACCACGACAACATAATTAATTAAAATTTTGTTAAATCTCTTCAGCTCAGTTGGTCGTTGCTGACATTGTCCCTTCTGCCTCTTCATCGAAGGCGACGATCATTTATTTGGATAGGGGCTTGCGTTGGTTAGGGGTATGCTTTTCAATAGTAACGTCGATGCTTTATTAGCTTTAAGCTGGTGAGACCAGATTTTATATTTGATATATGGTACATAAGTATGTACATCGACAGAGGGACATGGCTTAATGGAGAAATGGGTTCCCGTTCTATCCTTACGAGCATCTGAACAGTTCAGATTTTAGCCTGCTCAAGGGTAAACAACTCCAGAAAGATTCCGTGTGAATTAACCCAATTGGTTACCTGCTTACCTGGCAACAATATCATCTCATCTATTGATGTGTGTAACAAAAGGTGCTGAACTTACATGCATATGCATGTATGTACATACATACATACATATGTACGAACTCTTCTATGAAAGTGTAAATAAACAGACCGATAGAACAATTTGAGCCCATTAGGTTCACGTTCACAGTGGATATGGATGTGAGTATTGGAAATCTCTGGTTTTGATACCAGAAGGCAATATTTGAGAGCCATTGTGTAGAATTCTGCAGGTAGACGGATTTCGTTGCCTGTGCACTGCTTCCGGTTCGGTCACAAGAAATGTTCCTCAGATAAATATGAAACTCGAATAAATCTGGTACGAGTACATGTACGAATATGCATTCGGCACACAATGTAGCTTTCACTGTAGCCTGACTTTACTAGCCGTTGGTCGACTTTGATAGCATTATATTTTGACTGCTGAAACGACATCCGACCAGATAAAGTATTCATTGATCTAATACGATAATTTCCATAATTCCATTCATACATCATGTGGACTCCATGTACTCCAGCTTTAACGGACTCCAACAAACTCCACGACCATAAATGTTTTTTGCTCTACAAATCAGATGATATACATACACACCTGATCATAATAATAGGTACACCCATCTACTTCGCTTCAAACTTACATAAAACTTTTCTGTTCTATATTTAAAACTTCAAATTTGTTCCCACTTATTCATTGAGTATTTGTTTTCCATAAAATAAACTTGATTTCAGTATAGGATAATGATATAACAGAAAATATTTCAGTTTTTGCTTCAAAGTCAATATTTTGCTGATCAAAATAATAGGTACACTTTCAGTATTTTTATGAAAAAATCTGTTGACAGATTATTAAATATTTTGTTTGCTTAATTAGTGTTTGCTAGTTAAAACCTAATGTGTTTAAACTTTTTTTGGCCAGCTTTTTAATTTTTTTTGGTATATTTTAAAAAAGGCGTCTGGCCGGTTTCTATCTGTGTCTCGTACCACAATTTTTGGACGCCCTTTCATAGTTTTATCTTTTTTTGAAATGAAAACTTAGCTTAATTCGTTTCATAAATCTCCCACAAGGTTTTTGAATGGATGTAAGTCGGGAGACTTACTAGACTACTTTAATACGTCCTTTTTTTGGTCCTCAACCAAGTTAGTCAGCCACGTCGATGTGGGCTTTGAGTCGTTCTATTGCTGAAATACCCAACTAAATGTCCTTATTTCTTTAGTATAATGTAAAGTAGCACTCTCCAATATGGATTTGTGTTACTTAGCGTTAATTTTGTTCGTTGACTGGGAAAAGTGGACGTACGCCGTATCAGGTGAAGCAGCCCCAAATCATTAAATTGCTCGCTCGATGTTTGAAAATTTTTTTGGTGAAACCTGGATCAAAATCTGTTTCTTTAAGGGGTCGTTTACTCCTTTTGAAGTTATTCCCAAAAATAATTGTTTTAGTTTCGTCGCTTAATAAAATTTTTGTCCACTTTTTCTCTCTGGTGCACCCTGCGCAGTCTTTTGTGACCTATAGCAAAAGTTTGCCCCATCGATATATTTTTTTTGGCGCATAGGTAGAACCTATTTTTCTATTCTCCCTGGAAGGTTGGCTTGTTGTAGTCGTATACGCATCGTTGGATCACCAAATTCTTGTTTAATTTCTGCTGCAATAGTCTTTTATGACTTAAACTGGTAATTTTTGCTCAAAGGATCAATGCAGTGGTTAAGTGTTTTGCTAGTTTTCTGTGGCTTTACGCAAGTTTGCTGACTAGCTTTCCTTTTAAAGTATTGTGAATACAATTCTAAGATCTTTTTTATTCATTTATCAATGTACCGAATAGATTTTCCTCCTTTTTTTAGACTAAGAGGCAATTGGGTTTCTTCCTCTGTACAATGAGACTCTCGATCCATTTTTGTAAGAAAAAAACATAGTTATTTGCTCATATTTTGACTGTAACTAAACGAAGTTAACATTTAGATGGGTGTACCTATTATTATGATCAGGTGTGTATGTATGTATAGTACATACATATGTACAAGTTTAGTTTAGGTTTGTGAAAATGTCCCAACATTTCTTTAAACAATGGATGAGAAAGTAGCTCTCTGTTCTCTCCCTCTCTGCTATTTTGGTATCGCTGTTCGCCAAACGGACAGATTGATTTGTTTGGTAGGACAGGCCAGGCAGATATCGATCTTTTTTTTCGTTCCTGGAAGACTTAAATAATCCCTATCCCAAAAGCAAACTCTCCAGACTACACGGCAATATCCACACTCCCGACTCTGTCAAAAGCGTTCGAGACCTTGGTGGCAGAACAAATAAATTCAATCGCAAAGCTTCGCGAATCCTACATCTTCTCCGATTCATCAGTACGGTTGCTATCGTCCTGTCTCCTAAATATGAGTCAGGCTGTTGTTATTGAACGAAAATTGGGATCAGGGTTCAGGGATCAGTGCTTGGTCCATTATTTTTCTCAATGTATGTAAATGTACGACTAATTTATGTATTGTCCGACTGTAAACTTGGTCGACCATTGAATAGAATGATGAGTATATATGTACATAAATGTTACAAATAGAGAGCTTGATGAGATTAGTGAATGGGCAACCAACAATCGTCTGTGCCTAAATCCAAGGAAGTCAAATTGAAATTTGGAAATACACTTGTATTGAAGTGATATCACAGGAGTTTGGATAAAAAGTTTGGTTGCTCTAGCTTTTATAGTCTCTGAGATCCACGCGCTCATCTGGACGAACAGGCAAAGCAGACGCGGTGGAGTGTGAGAGAGAGTGAGAGGGAAGGATGACAATCGTTTTCCTTATTTTGGCTATTATAATGATCCGATCCGTTTCAGATTCGCGTCTCTGATAGATGTGGGATTTTTCCATGATTCTGCACTTTCCGTTTTCTTCTATCTTCAAAATTGTGGACGCCACAGATTTTTGTGGGGGCAGAGCGAAATTTTCAAATACACTTGTAGCAGTTGCTCTTGCTCTAATAGTCTTCGATCACTCGGCGACAAGCAAGACGGACAGACGGACGGACGGACTGACAGACAGACATGGCTATATCGACTCGGCTATTCATGGTGATCAATAATATATGTATATAATTTATGGGGTCGGAAACGATTTTTTTCTGCGTTACACAAAACTTTTTGTTCTACACACTTTTCCCACAAATACAATATACCTTTTTTTTTCTCTCCGAGTACGGGTATAATTAACCAAATATAAAAAAAAAACATATTTAACTATTAACCATGTTCAATGATTATTGTGGCCTTAAGTTTGATACCAAACTAATGTGACACCTAGTGCTACTTATTTATTACTAGTGCTCTAATTATAAGCCTCTTGCTTGTAGCACTAGGAAAGCCATTATTTATTGACAACATAGAGAGAAATAGAGGTATCCCGACCACTACTTACATATTATATATTCTAGGGTTAATTCTTTCAGTTTGCTGTCATCTTGCTACCCATGTGATCGGATTCAGATTCCGCTATCTGGTGTGGAAGGGGAAGGGGGTTGTGATAGCACAGAAGTCTCCACACAAACGATAACACAAGGATTTACCGATCCGCTGGGTTTCACTTGCTATTAATTTGATTAGTCGGCAGGGGTGGGTGGAGAAGAAAGGTGTAGAAGCACGTACATATGTACATGCATACATAAGAATAACCAAGTAAATAATTTATGTTATCGGACGTGTGTATGTGTAGTCAGTCTTGTGGCAAAGAGAGGGCATGAATAGTTGGCATCGAGCGGAGGGTTGCGAATTCATATTCATAAAAAGGAAATTAGCCAACGCATAGGTAATAGAACTGCTGCGTGTATCTCGGAAATAGGCCAAGTGGCTCACTCACAACTCACTAATAATTATGCAACTTGAGCATATAAATTGCTGCATTTGTGCCTTTTACGACCACTCGGGCAGAAGAGGATGCTGTGACTTATGCTTTTGGGCCCCCAATCGAACTTCCACCGTAACGAAATTAATTATATCCCAATGACACTGCGTAATGACACATTCAGTTTTGTAGTAATAGAACGAACATACATTGTACACACATATATGAACGTATGTACATATATACATATGTATGTATGTAGTATATAATGGTAATCTATTTGAATACGATGAATAGAAATAGGAAATTTTGGGGAAATCGATATTAAATCAAAATCCTTTGCAAATGGATGGTACATACATATGTATGTATACTTATTTATACCCTCGAGTAACCTTGGGTTGTATTATTTTCCTGATAGCAACTAACCCATAGAAAAAAGATCTGAAATTGTATAATTTTTTTTTTATTAGATTTACATATTTATTCCATTGATTTTATTCAAATTGCTAATTTTTCACTTACATTTTGATATTTATATGATATTATATTTATTATATGTACATATGTATGTATGTATACATATATAGTATATAGAAATTTAATATAAATTTCATATTTAATGTGTATCATATTTAAATTAAATTATTTTTAAAATTTAATCTAAAATAATACGAGAAGGCACGTGTTATGTCGCTGTTAACGCGACACTACTTTTACATCTGTACTCAGTCTGTACACATGTAAATAATGTAATGTGGAAATTTCAAATGTTTTATCAGTTTTTACATTTTACATTTTACATTTTTTTTGCTGCATCTGTCATCTAGAACTACATCAGTTCTCACAACAACACACGTACACTGCACGAGACAGAGTATGTGAGCAGTGTCTGGGCAAAAGAGAGAGAATCAGTAGCGGCTATCAACACTAAAAATGTATATTTTGTTGCGGGAGGTGGGGGGCTCGCTGCTGAAAATTAATTTCATCATTGTGGCTATAATAATGATCTGATCTGAACAATCTGATTCGGGAATCTGGTAGATATGATCATTCTCTACTATACTGCATTTTTCGTTTTTTCCTATCTTCAAAATTGTCTTTTGGGCGAAAGGGGGCGGGGCGAAATTTTGAAATAAACTTGCACTGAAGTTATATCACACACGAGTCTGAACAAAAAGTTTGGTTGCTCTAGCTCTTATAGTCTCTGAGATCCAGGCGTTCATTTGTACGAAAGGGCAAAGCCGACGCGTTGCTGTGTGAGAGAGAGCGAGAGGGAACGATGTTTCTCGAAATGGTTTTCTCCATTGTGGCTATACTAATGATCCGATTCGATTCAGATTTGGGCCTGTTTTCTGTTATCTTAAAAATTGTGGACGCCACGGTTTTGCGCCCTTTGTGGGGGCGGAATTGGGCGGTGCGAAATTTTGAAACACATTTCTAAGAGTAAGATATCTCATCAGTCTGGAAAAAAAAATTTGGTTGCTCTTATAGCCTCCGAGCGATGGGCGCCAAACAAAACGGACAGACGGACGGACAGACAGGGCTATATCGACTTGGCTATTGATGCTGATCAAGAATATATACTTTATAAGGTCGGAAATGATTCCTTCTCTGTGTTACACACATCCATTTTTACCACAAATACAAAATACCCTTTTACTCTTCGAGTACGGGTATATAGATATCATAGTTAAATGAAATATGTTTCATATTTAAACAAAGATAATTTCACTGTCCCTGAGATTTGTATTTAAGTTAGCTTGAACCATGTGGGAATTCGATGAAGCAATACTCGGAGATTCACAGTTGGTTGATGATTTATATTTTATTGTAATTAGATATTCCGGATTTGGATGGGCCATTCTTCAAAATTCCAAAATCGATATGGTCGTCTAAGTTATCTGATCAAATAACCATTTTTGCCTAGAATACTCTACGTCTCTTTCACTGCCAAATGGCACGTGAACTTAACACCAGTGTCTCATCGGGGGGGAGGAGAAAACGGCCCTGGGCAATTGGCGGTGCTGTGACTCCTTTTATTGATGCAGTTAATCGTATATCTCGGCACGCACGAACGACAAGGAGGAAAGACCAACAGTCGACCCGACCCCCACACCCAGCACTTGGACACGGACACCCCATTCTCTCGAACTGCCAGCGCCCAAGCTGGCCAGCTGGCGAGCTGGCCCATCGTCACCGTCACCGTCACGTTAAGCAGACGACGTACAAATGAAGTTCCTGTAAATTTCCGGTATACACCAAGGTAAATTAAACAAAGGCAATTAAAGCGTTAATGTTCTCGAATCGTGATCCTGATACTGACACGACGACAGAGATATCTCGCCCACTCTCCACCGTGTGTAGCCGTATCCCTTGATGAAGAGTTAGTGCTAACTCCTCATTCGGCAACAGCATCGCACAAGATGTGGCACAAGAGGAGAGGCGAGGCCAAGGACGACGGACAATGCGACGTGTGCGAAATGGTCGGTAGGATATTGCTGACAGCAGTACGGACACCACGGATACAGAGGAATGCTATCCCGGCGAGTACTGAACGTATCGTTTTTAGTTATTAAATGATTCATAAACTCTACACTGAGACGAACTAAAATAGTGAGACTGCATTTCAGATATCGTTTGAGCTTTCAACCTTAAAAATCTCTGTGTTGCAACAGGAGTAATTGTTAACTTTTCGGTCGCATGACCGCATCCCTGATAAACAAATTTGATGTTCTAAGGGACCAATATCGTCACCAGAAGACTCGCTGTTTAATCGCTTTTAATCGCTGTTCCGGCGCTTAGTTTAATTTTCCCGGATTTCTCTATGTGCATCCTTAGAGCCTTTATTGCAAAAATGGTAGCTTTCCTCTTGTTATAAGTTATCAATTATTTGCCATGCCATGGGATGCCTGGGAGTATCGTGGGTGAGTTCGTGTCTGGTTTGCCACAAAACATGTGATTTAATGGTGGTGACGGTCGTCGGGCGCTCTGTTTTGGTCACTTTCGTAAATATTAATGAAATTATGTATTCGTTTATTAATCACCAGGAGGATTCGCTTGCACCGACCAACGTTCACCCCCCCAGTACACCTTAGTGCACCTTGTTGCCTTATGTGTGCTCTATCATCTCTATTGATAGAGATCTATCCGTTTCGAAAGGGAAGCTGCTAACTTAAATAACTTGTACTAATACACGTTTATATACATATGTACATGCATACATACATACATTTATATCTAAGTTGCTATGTGTGTATGTATGTATATGTGACAAGGGTAGATGTCGTTTCATTTTTGCAAAACCAAAAAAATCGATTTTCCATAATTCAATGTTAGAAATTTCAGATGCTAAAACTGCCAAGAATTTTTTATCCAATTTTTCACGGACCGACAAAAAAAATTTTGGGGGTGCCGTTTCGAGTTGGTTGGGCCTCGCACACATCCGAGTACCCTTCGCACATGGCTCATGGTCATGTCCCATGGCTATTATTTGGTTATTAGAGCCATCGCGTAGGGCATTTGCAGTGCCACGTAGCAGGATGGGCACAACGAACACACAAAACCTAAATGAAAAAAACTACCCCGACAAAAATTATAATGAAGTTGGTGGTGGCACTGAAGGCAGGCCAGGCAGGCAGGCAGTGCCAGGCATGTGCGTTCGAAAACGAACAACTGTGAAACAGGGAAACAGGGAAAGAGCCAAAGGGAGCGGAATGGAAATGGAAATGGAAAGGGAACAATTTTTGCCACCTTCCGCCTGCTTGTGCAGTCGAAACACCACCATCGCCACCACCCTACATCAAAATTAAAAAAAAAGAGAAAACAAAAAACGTAGGTTTATGTATATGTATATGCTATGTACCTACATATAAAAAACGGAGATCATCCACGGTGATGAAAAAGAATCAGCCCCAGGTTTCAAGGACCACACACACACACACATACAAACATACATACGTGTGTGTGTACATCGGTGTGGGTGTGTTTTTTTTTTGCGGAGGGTTTTTTGTTGGTAATTTTTTTTGCTTCTCCCGATACAGAGTAGAGCATTAATTTTTTATAGCAAGTCTACATTTGAAAACAACAGAGAAAGTTAAGAGCAATGCTCTTTTACCGATGGTCTGCCCTTTTGTGGGGTTGTACATATGTATATGCATACATGGTACTCCCTTCTACACACTTGCATATGTATGTATGTACATATGTATGTACATATGTATACTGCAGCTTCTTAATTTGTTCTTGCATACGCAAATGTGCCAACGTACAAATGTACTGGGGGTTCAAGACACTACGTTTTCAACCATAGACCCCTTGGCAGTAGGGGGATGAGAAGACATACGCGAAGACATACATACATACATGTACATATATAATTAGATAGTTGGCAACCTCTCCTTCAATCATTCAATCATCCTTAGCACCTACCAAAGTAACCAGACGACGACACCTTTTTGCACTTTGAGCCTTCCTTTCAATGGTTTTCTTTTCTTTAATTTACATACAAAGAGAAAAAAAACATACCGTGTAAATACATACATACATACATATGTATGTATGCATGTAGTATATACATTCATACAAATATTGATTGAGGGGTGAATTTTTTAGCACATTTAGGGTGACAACTACTGCTGGATACATTTTTTTTATTGATTTCGATATTGATTTTGCTGCACATTATGCCCCCACACTACCGAAAGTCTATCACCCGAAAAGGGTTTCAGCCCCAGGAATTTAAAACATTTTAACCCTTTTACTGTGATATTTCGAGCGGAAAACTAGACGTGGCTTGCTTTTCTTTTTAAAAGAAAGCTACATTGAGTACAGTCTGATTTGGACAAACATACAAATTAAAGTTCGGAATAGCGTCTTTCGTTTCAGATTAATTTCGATTAACTTTTCGAATTTCTTATGTACATATGTATGTCACTGGATCTCTGTGTATGGAACCTCTTGAATATGACAATCCTATTAGGTCAATGTTCTACTTTTTGTTTCTTTAATTTATTGTTTGTTTAAGTTAATTGAATGAATGTAGTTTGACCAAATACATTTGCATTAGATAATGCATGAAGTATTTGTAAACCAATTTTAAAAATCGTACAAATTCGGGTCATTATTTTGTCCCACTTAAACAGCAATAGTAATTCTAGTGAACATTACATTACTTAAATATTAGTTATTGGAATGTATTCGACTTAAAGAAACTATTTCATAGTTCGTCAAGCTCTAAGCGCTAAGAAAATGTTGAAAAAAAAACGAGACACGGGTGCAAAGGCGCGTAGAGGTTTTTTCGACCGTAGGGAAAACCCTGTTTTCAATCAACTTTTTTCAACACCAAGTTAACTTTTAGGTACTCTTTTTTGGCGATTTTCATATGATGAATTGCCACGTGGGAACGGAACAGAAAGTAAACAGAAAGTTTAGTCGCAAGCCGCCCATTTGAACATAGCGCCGTTTTATGATATCTGTCAAAGGCTGACTGGTAGGAAACTATGTCTTATGAACCGGTACCCCCGAAATATCGGAACCAGGAGGACGAATATGCTGAAAAATATATGTGTACACACCGGCTGCTTAAAGTGCCCGACAAAAGCTAGATGCTAGGAAACAAAATTTGTCAATGGCGCCCTGGATCATAATTTCAAATTTTTTGATTGGTTAAAAACCAATTTATACCAACCGTTATTTTTGTAACGATTTTGTATACCGTAGTAGGTATTTTTGCGTACAAAGTATGATATGTATTATTGTGTATCAGAAATATAACCTACAATAATAGTAATCAAATAGCGCCTAAATGTACGTAAGCCGTGGCACACGGCTTGACTTATTTTTCTTGACACGAACTGATCGCCTAGAAGGGTTGGAAAGCTTCATCAGACTAATGATAGCTTTTCTTTCTTGATTATGTTATGAACGAGTATGTATGTATGTATCTATGAATGTATGTATGCATGTACATATGGACGTGTAGGATGCACAGAGATGGGTTGCCGAAAGTTTATATTAGTCTTCGTTCGTCGGTCCGTCCTCAGTAAGAATTTTTAGTGAACGGAATATTTGGTTTGAATGTGCAAGCTTTTATAGACCATGTTTAAGATTGACTAACAGTTTGCCAAAAAACAAACAAAAAAATATTTAAGACTACTGCATCTACTGCATAAATAAATATATCATAGAAGGAGCGGATTATCTACTGACTGAATAATGAAGATGTTTCACTTCGATTCGACGACTGTTTTCGGTTATATAGCACAAACATATTTAAACTGTACATACATACATACATATATGTACATATACATATGTATATTTAATGTGCAAATAGTGGGTGCCTGTGTCTAAATTGATTTAAAAATATATTTACATATATGTACATACATATGTATGTAAGTGTGTAGGATTATAATCGTGTCACGTGTCGAGTCGATAATCTCTCGGTGATATTCGGGGTAGAAGTTTTCGTTGAAGTTCTCTATAATTAAATCGACAATACTTATACAGAACGGAAAATAGAAAATCACACACAAGACACATAAATAAATTCAGATGCACGGGGTATACGGTGGTATACTTAGTCAAGATGCAGAAATGGAATAAAAAATATATACATGTGTATGAACTACATATACATACATATGAGCATATTTATCTGTATAAGATATTTTCAAGTGAATTCTTAAAAAATTTAAATTTTCTTTTAATACTACGAGTGGGTGTACATGTATTCATACATACATACATATGTATGTACGTACAGTGGCGGCGGAAAAAATAGCTCCATGCCATTAATTCGTCTGTTGAGAGCTTTTGTTCAAACAATTGTTTTATTGATCGTTTTTAATCTAACATATACATACATATAGCAAACAAGAGATTTATGGTGTAACAAGTTTTTTATTTTAAAGCCTAGAGTGGATTTTTCCTCTACCTAATTTGTCCGATGTTTGATAATTCCTTAAGGCCCCTTTTAACTCAATGGACGGCTTTATAAAAAATGGGGGGAAATAGGATGAATCTTTTTATTTGAGCAACCGACTTGCCGAATTTGCCCCATCTTCGCATTGGTGTTTCCTTCTGCAATTAAAGTTCTGATCATAGAGCTTGTTCTTTCCTACAGTGCTATCCACGACAGATATCTATAGTACATACATATTTTTTTATTCAATCAAAAAATTAAAGAGCTCAGAAAAGTGAAAACAATTATTGGTATTATAGAACTGTTAGTTAGCATTGTGAGAGTAAAAAAACGTATTTTAGAGAGAAGTGTAAAGAACAAAGTGCAAAACTTGTGTTGGATAGTGATGCTTTTTTGAAAAACTAAAGACTATTTTTAAGGCTATTTGTTTTTCCACCACAGTATATTATATATACAATATTTGTGTATATAAATACATATGTATGTATTTATGCATGTATATACATACATATGTACATACATACATATTTAGGTATTGTAGAATTTTCAGAAATACATTTAAACTGAGCTACCTATGTATGTATAAGTATATAAATAGCTACATATGCTTTAAAAAGTGTAAACAATACAAAAATCTTTCAGTCCACAACATTAAACTATGAATTGGAGCTTTAATATACATGGATTTATGCTCGAATAGCTCATGTGATAGAAGGCAATACTCACTACTGGAGCAGAAAAGTCCAGGAGGATCCAAAATGCATTTACAGGATAATCATAATCCCAGGTTAGTTTTCCTGACCGTTTCTTTTGTCATCGATAATCATAAATACATCGATAAGAACAATAACAGAAAACTTACATTTCGGACAGAGATTTTAGCATATTGTTGAGTTGTCCTGTCATCGAGCAGAGCACGACGCATGCGCAATTCGCAGTGACAGCTGGTGCTGGTGCTGGTTATAGTAACCGTAACCACCAGAGACCACAGCTTATTCTCTCTCGCTGCTTGGGGCTGCTATTCTCTGAATTCAATTTGACGACGAAACTTTACTGAAAGGAACAGAAACAGTCAAAGCTTACCAATCGATATGTGTCTTTTATTTCCGTGAAAATGTTTAAATTGCAAGCGGAAGACTCTCTCCTCGAATAATTCGAATAAAAAAGTTTCCTGATATTTGCTAGTGTGTGTGCTTGAAAATATAACATTAAAAAATCCTTCGCAGGACGAGGATTTCGACGGGAATAGATATTTTTCCAGGTCTTGTTATACATAACCATTACGTGGACGCATGGTATGTATTATGTATTGATGTACATTAACACATGAATGAGATCATCAGCATCTATGTACAAATGAATGTATTTCTGTATATTGGAAAGAGAAAAACAAAATAATTTTTAAGTCCTGCACACAATAATTTTATATCCCTAAAATGTGTCAGGTAGAGACAACAGAATGACAGCCGTTCCTATGACAGCCAACGCTAAGTGGGGAAGAAAAATTTTTCTCTTTTCCCACGCCTCGACCGCACTGCATATACATATGTATATGCACTATTTACACCACATACCATACATGTGTACATAGCTAGATGCTCTAATAGACCAACACCCACACAGTAGTGGCTCCTTTTAAAGTTTAAACATATTCTATCTGTGGCTTTCTTTCTGTTCTCAAGTCTACTGCAAAAATACATATCGCCGGCGGAGTCGGACCGTCCTTGCAGTATTTAAATACTTAAAATTCTTTGGGATTTTGAAAATCCCAAAATGCCAAATAAAATCGCTGCATCTGTTTTAAATTCGCCTCGTCTCTGTATTTGTTGATATTTTTTAAAATATCAACATATCTCTTGTTGCCACTATGTTCTTCACACGGAATATCCTTGTTTTAGAAACGACGAAAATGTTGCTGCGTCAGGAGATCAGCAACACTCGAATCAGGAGCAGTTCATAAGTCCCAACAACAAAGTGATCATCAGCTCTAAGAATAGCAATATCTTGAGGTTGCATCCACCGCCACCGTCGAAACCACCGCCTCTGGTAAGGCCCATTTTGCAAGCTCATATCTTGCAGCGAATCCAGTCGGGAACTGGCACGAGCACTGGCACGGGTGTTGTTGTGGACACAGAAGCGTCAGAGGAGCATCGTTATCCCAATGTGTTGCAGCGATCAGCGACTTTGCCGGCGAAGAATAATCGCTTAGGAGTAAGCCGCAGCAGAGTAACCTTTAAAGTGCCATCTTCGAAAAATCCAGTTCCTGCCCCAGCGCAGGCAGAGCTCCTCCAGGTAGCTGAAAAAAGCAGACAGGCACTAGGAGTAGCTCCAAAAGAGGCTTGCAAGATGACTTCCGAGGATCTTTTGCAGCCGGGCCATGTTGTCAAGGAGCGTTGGAAGGTTTGTCGCCTACATATATCCGAAAATTTTCAAATTTCCATTCCAATTTTACCACTTACATAAACTATATATGCACATATATCTTTTTGTAACCGTTATAGGTGGTTCGAAAAATCGGGGGCGGTGGTTTTGGTGAAATCTATGAAGGGCAAGACCTTATTACACGTGAACAAGTGGCACTCAAAGTTGAATCCGCAAGGCAGCCTAAACAGGTGCTCAAAATGGAAGTAGCCGTTTTGAAAAAGCTACAGGGCAAGGAGCATGTGTGCCGCTTCATTGGATGCGGGCGAAACGATAGATTTAACTACGTGGTGATGCAACTCCAAGGAAAGAATCTAGCTGAGCTCAGGCGAGCTCAACCACGTGGTGCATTTTCGCTTAGTACAACACTTAGGTTAGGCTTACAAATTTTGAAGGCCATCGAATCGATTCATTCTGTGGGATTTCTTCACCGTGATATAAAACCGGTAATCTTGTCTTTGGCCATAAGAAATTGAGTTTGGAATGTAATAACTATCGTTTTCATTGCAGAGCAACTTCTCCGTCGGCCGTTTACCCTATAACTGTCGCCGAGTGTATATGCTGGACTTTGGCTTGGCTCGGCAATATACCACAGGCACCGGCGAGGTACGATGTCCCAGAGCAGCAGCTGGTTTCCGTGGCACAGTTCGTTATGCATCCATCAATGCTCATCGCAATCGAGAAATGGGGCGCCACGATGATCTATGGTCACTATTTTATATGCTCGTGGAGTTTGTAAACGGCCAGTTACCGTGGCGAAAGATAAAAGACAAGGAACAGGTTGGCCTTACAAAGGAGAAGTATGACCACAGAATATTGTTGAAGCATTTGCCGTCAGATCTAAAGCAATTCCTGGAGCATATCCAGTCTCTCACCTATGCGGACCGACCGGACTACGCGGTAAAGTAACTCTGAAACTGCAATGGAATGGTGTATGGTGCACTATATCAAAATGGTATTCTTTTCCCAGATGCTAATCGGACTATTTGAGCGATGTATGAAGAGACGCGGCGTCAAAGAAATTGATGCATATGATTGGGAAAAAGTGGACACTTCAGCAATTGGCAACATCAATACTAGTGGCAACGCATTAGTGCCGGCCAAGAATGATTATATCCATGGAAATATAACACAGATGACAGTGGCTGCTTCTAACGCTAGCGGGACTGAATACGTAAGTCCATAGCTCAAAAGTGCCAAAAACTTTTGCTTCATTCGGATACCGAATCTTTAAAATATTAGTTTGTTCGGTTTGTATGGTGTTCCCACCAACCGGTTTGGTTCCAATATTTTCGATTATAAACAACTTAGCCAAGATACACAGAGATGATCTGATGGATGATCTTGCCAAAAGGGAAGCATCGCAAATTCTTAGCAAATCTGTCGAGCGATGATAGAATGGAGTTATTTATTCATTTATTCTCATAAATTGAGTGTTTAGTTCAAGGAAAACACCATTCCAACCGTCTAAAGATCGGCAGAGCATTACTACTTTGACTACTTTTATAAATACAATTGAAAACTGCTCTAGGCTGACTTCACGTAAATAAAACTATTTACAAGTACCAACATATACATATATACTCTTAAGTATAATCTCAATAATGCTCTATCCCATTCCTGTAATTGTTAACACGACCTATTTTTCCTTTCATGTTTTGTCGTATTATTAAAAGGTACGAAAGCGGACTGATATTGATACCGCCCAGATCGCAGCGACAGAGCCGTTGCATATGAAAGATAAGGTAGGTAACCGTCACCGTCGCCGTCCATTTCGAAGAAGCATAATTTAATAATTTGAAATCACGTTTAAGGTTGACAGAAACTGTAATGCGACGTCAGCAGTTCCCCAACCACAGGCCAAATGCGAGACATCCGTACAGCACGCCAATTCAGCCAATAATCAAAGTACTCTACCCAAAGCGTTGTTGCAGCAGCAACATCCACCACAGCCTGCCAACACTGCAATGGCTACGTCAAATCTCCCCAGTGCACTGAACAAGTCATCAATGGTTGGTGTTGGAAACCATGACGTACCGATAAAGACACCACATTCAGTAATTCATGCAAAGAACTGCCAGCCCCACAGCGGAACCGGCTCCTTTTCTGCATCAAACCAAAACAACTCTGCTCCTGTCTATGTAAGAAGGCCATAGCAATAAACACAGTTAAAGTCAGAGTGACATTCAATTAATTTCTTACAGTATCCACATCTGGAAGATAAGTTTGCTGCCACCCAGCTATTGCAAACGAAGAAGACCGCTGAGGGAGAGCGAATAGGGGATGTTGATATCGAAGTCGCACTGATTGCAGTTGAAAGCTCTCAAGACCAGAAGATCGTCGACGCAAATGTTGTTGAGGGTGTCAATAGAACACCACAGTGCGGTGGAGAGCAGCACCAGCACCAGCCCCAGCACCAGCACCAGCCACCGCAAGTGAAAAAATTAAATCCAAGTGGAAATACTGATAAACAACACCAGAAATTGGAAGCATTACCGTCAGAAAAGTGCAGCGATAGTAAGCGATCAGTGGATGAGCAAAAGTCAACATATGGGCGCCTCCGTGTACTAACAGCCCCACCCATGAGCGTGCATGATCTAACAGTTGGTGGTGCCCAAAGCCAGCAAGGTGATGAACAGTCTGTAACCCATGACCAGGATGCTCTGGTTTTTTGCGGAGGAGGAAGTTCTGCCTCAAAGGTTGCCATATGCCAGCGTGGTCAGGTGTTTGGCATGGTTGGCATACCGCCAGTCAATCGTCGCTCAGTCACATCCACCAATTTACGACCGTCTTCATCGGGTGCTGGTTCCAATTCGATTCAGCGTATCAATAGCGCATCAGCAGGCGCATCTGGTACAGTCACTGGCAGAAGCAGTGTTACCGGCGACCATTCAGTCACTCAATTTGCATTAATAGATGATGAAAATGTGTCCGCATTACAACAGGTAACAAGGGGCGGAGCTCTCACTCTTGCTTCCCAGTGGAAAAGTCAGTTTGATGACTCTGAGGACACGACCGATAACGAATGGAACAGAGAGCCACAGGTAAATTGGAATGCAAACTAATGACAAAAAGATGGAAATTCTAGTTGACAATGTCAGGTCGCGTTCAAACTAACGATAAATGCTTAAAATGTCTTCCTGTAACAGTAACAGTAACAGTAACAGTGCTTAATACAGTTCAAAATCCCCTGTTATTTAAATACTTTTAGTAAGATTTTACAATTGTGTGCATCCCATATAAAATCTTCAACGTAGAACATTGTTGTGTTTTTTTTTTTTTTTTTTTTTTGCTCAAAATTTAGTGCTACTTTAAGATAAACATGTGTAAAATATACAAACTACATTTCACCTCACAGTCGCAACCCAATTTGGATCAATTGATTAAGGGGGATGTTTCATTGCCTCTGTTAAATGAAGCTGCAATCTTTTCCCTAACTGCCGTCGCTGACGCAACCAAGACTCCAAAGACCCAAACGTCCCAAGACGCAAAATCCAGGCCCAAAAGGTAAGTCTTGCACTGATGGCTAATCAATACATACATATTTATAACCTTGGAGATGGTATGTTAAATGTGGGCCACTGTTTTTACATGTAAGTAAATATCTTCAACCCCACAAATGAATATGATTTGAGCAGATGCTCGAAGCCGAGTGAGCCTAGGGTATACCCCTGTCCGTCTGTTCACATCCTTCCATACTTGGCCTGTTCGCAGAAAGAAATACATAATACGGCATACATAAATATACATTTTATCTCAGTTGCAAATGCATCCCTTGATGAGAAGAGTATCAGGGAGCATGAAGGAATCAACAGGTTCGAAATGTACAATATTTCGATTCTCCCCAGAAAAGCTTAAATGTTTAACACGCTCTGAAGCTCAAAAATGTTCAGATTAACATTAAATGGTCTCACCGACCGACGTCATATTGGATGTCATTCGATGTGACATATGATTCTCATATGATATCCATATACTATGTAGTATACATCCTACTATGTATATGCATAGTTAACGCGCATTGAAAATGCTTTAAATTACCTTGTACCGTGTGACCGTGCACATCCAAATAAATACTGATATACCGTTTAGCGGTTATAAATATGTATATGATTTTAGTTAATTATTGAATGTTTGTTATTTGTTTTGTGTACAATTTGTGTGTATATTGATTTCCCCTACCATAGATACACTCTCAACATATGCGGGATCGAGAACTACGACACGTTGAAAATATCTTTACCGCACTGCTGGTCTGACCCTGCAATGGGTAATGTATTACGTAAAGACTTAGAGCCGCCGGCTGTGCAACAAGCGGCTTTTGATAATACAGTAAGCACATCTTATACACATGAACCCTTAATTTTGACGGCTTTGTGGGTCGGTCCTAAACTAAGTTAATTATTATATTCATAGCGATTAAGAGTCTTGTCTTGCATGCACCAAGCCAATATACGCATAAACATATGTACATATGTATGTATGTATGTGCACACATATCCACGCTTCGGAAGACATTTTAAGCATCTTATCAGCATCTTAGTACACACTCGTGTTGTGTATGTGTGTGATGTTTCATTCCTTTGTTTGTACTGCTCAATGGCACACATAAAAGAGTATGTACATACTACATATGTAAAGTTTAAAAGGTGGTGAGAAAAAAACCTTGCCATAAAAAAAGCGCGCGCGCCTATCAGCTTTCAGAATTTTGGGACTTGCTTTTTTACCTATGGGACTCTATCTTCAATTTGTAGGTATATCGCATGGACATAGCCAGGAATGTTTGTGTGCGAGAAACATACTCGGAAATCACCCCACTGGGACAGCCAAAGCCTTCTGTATCTATCGTTTCGCAGGCAGTATTGCCATCATCATTTAAAGATGACCATGTTGCGTTTCAGTCAAATAAATCAAATGAGAGCCAAACCAAGTCCAAACATCGAAACAGCCTTCCGAATGTGTCATTGGGCGACATTTTTGACGACCAACAGTCACAACCAAATTATACCTCTTTGGTGGCGAATGACGCGGGCCTGCCCTGGCGTGTTCAAACCACATCTTGCCAGAGGAGTAATTTGCCAGCGAGTGAAGAGACCCAGGATAACAATGGCTGTGTTAGTGGGCGTCTGGAAATTCGTGTCATTCCCAAAGGTAGGCATGTAGGAACGCAATCCAATCCCCCGAACTCGATGTTATTTATATAAATATTTATATCAACGCATATGTGATTCTACGATTGTGTTTCGTTTGTGTTTTTAGAATCCTCTCATTTGGATGAATCTGTCTACTATGATGCACTGGCAGCTGCTGTTAAGATGACTCCAAGTACAACTAGCCAAGGCATTGCTGATAAAACTCATGGCCAAGATTCTAGTGATAAGGTGCTAATTAACTGTGATGAAATAAAGGGAACCGCAGCAGCAGCAGCAGCAGCAGCAGTAGCAATGAAAGCTTCCTCTCCAAACACAATCAATAATTATAAAGTACCAGTCAACAAAGCCACTTCTGAAGCACCCAACGAACCAAGCTGCTTTAGTTCTCATGTGGTGGATTCCATCAAGCCAAAGCTGAATGGAAATAGCGAATTGTGTAATACAAAGGACCAGGCTTTGACAAAAACAGGTGATTTAGATACTCAAATAACACGGGTGAGCTGCACCTACGGAGGAGCCGAAGGTGGCTGCGAACCACCGCCCTTGGCACCCAGCAAAATACCAGTGCGCCAATCAAAATGTGCTTCATGGGCTGGTGCTGATACTGCCACAAACCCATCAACCCCAATCGGGTCCATAGGAGGACAGCATCTTATCCAAAACAATCAACCATTTGACATGTCCAATTGTATGATGGACGCTATTCCTGTTCGCCATGACATATACACTGGTGTTTTACAAAATCCTTCTTTTAATACGGACCTAACACCAGGTTTGTTCTCCTTATAAATTGGGCTTTGCCAACCAACTAATTGATGAATGAGAATACGTACCTGCTGCATGATGCATGTATTTCCTGTGTCCCACTTGTTTCAAGATTCGATTGATTTTATTCAAATAACATGGAGATTGAGTAAAATATTCTGATACGAATGCTAGCTACTATATTAATATAATTGCACTGTTTATTTTAATGAATTTTCGATTATATATTTTATTAAACTAAATGAACCTAAGAGAACACAAACTGGAGCGCCTTCTGTTTTGAAGCAATAAAGCGTTGTACGTCGTATTGCAACTTACTACAGCTAACATGATAATTATCGTGATAGTGTTCTACCCTCTTTACAAAAGCCAATTCTGTTTTATTTTCTAATGTGTTTGTGATTCGGTTCCAATCATCTCATTTAGGATTACGACGCCGACGAGAATCCGCTGAAGGAAAGTACATAACCGACCCAGCACAATTACAGCTAAGATTTCAACGTCCTCGGTCCCGCACTTCCAGTCGGTAGGTTTTTGTCCATTTTAAATAAATTTCATTCTTTTAATAATGGTCACACATATCGTATGTAACATTCAAGAAATCGTGGCATACCCACAACAATGTTAGGAAATTTTGATGATCAATCAACTGATCTCAGTGAAGACAAAGCTGGAACTATTGGAGCTCACTTTATCACAAAGCAATACGAAGAATCAAACTTTAACAATATCACATGGAGTGAAAGTTCAACAGATCAACAGCCTAAGAGTAACATCTCGCCACCCCCGGGGGAACCCAAAATAGAAAATAGTGCGCGCCTCCGTCGTTATAGGCATAACATAGAATAATTGACATTCTCAGTAGTAATACTACTATTTTTGACCCAGAACCTATTTCGAAATCTACCACTTGCTCGTTTTTGTTGCAAATTAACAAGTCCATTAATTGTACTCGACGGCAATGGAGATCAGTTCACAAATATTGGCTCGTACTTACATATGTTTTCAAAATTTTGTTCGACCAGCATAGACAGCTTTATTCATTTTATTTTTTATCTATAAACAATTAAATCAAATATTCTTGCTTGGACTACTAGAAAGAACACAGATTTCTGCCAAGTCCACTTCTGGGGCAAGGAAAATTATACAAACGAAATAGAATGAAAATATTAAGATAAGCTTTAATAGAAATGCCTAACACCGTTATTTATACATAGAATCAAAATATATTGATCGACTTGGAACTCTCACACCCGTACTCCTGTACTCACAACTAATGAGGCCCATAAACGACACCTAATTATCTCCGTATTCAATACTTACGAATTGAATTGTGAATTTTTCAAGTCAAGGATGCATTATAATAAAGTTGCAAATACTATGAGTGCTAGGTGAATTTCAGTTATTAATTAATTTATACTTTGTTATTTAGTTATACATATGTATGTTTTGGGAGAACGTTTAACTATACTTCTGCATTAGTTGTTGCAATTTTATTTTCGGTAAATCTGTGTATGTAAAAATGCGTGAACTTGATGTGCACCAATGACCTCAAAAGGTTGGCTTACCTTACACATTATACAAAGTGCTTTCTATGGAATTAAGTTTTTTTTTTTTTTTATTACAATTAGATTTATTCAATTTGCGTAAATGCAGGATTTTCTTAATTGTAAATATTACGGCTATTATCTCAAATGTAATAGATAAAAGTAACCTCAATAAAGTGTAATTAATTAATTAAAAATTAATTATATGTAATTGTTTTTATTGTCTTTATGATCGTATTAAACAAACTTCAGTGAACCAATCAATGCTGGAAAACTCTATCCAAACAGTTTTGTATTTTAATTTTTGCTCGTCCAGCTTCTGGGTTGACAAAAAAGGCAAAGGGTTGTACCCTTAGAGGTAGTCGACAAGCCATCACCAGCACTGCTACTAGCTACCATCTGGACGTGCATTATCTCTTGAAGGACTCTCTGAAATAATACAACAACCATCAAAAAAGGAATCTTACTTACGACATTAACATCTTCATCAAAGCAAGCGGATGAAAGCGTTAGACACCTTACCAATATACACATTTTTTTCAAATAATATTTACATATGTATTATGTAAATTTAAAATATTCGTACTAGGTGTAAATCATATATATTAAACGATGTGAAAATTTCTTGCCTTCAATTTGCCAATTTCAGTACGGAGAGTTATAATTTTGGTTTCCCCATTATCTATGATTCCTTTTAATGCATCGACTTCATACTGAAGGGAATGGATGAGTTCATCATAGCTTTTTGGTGTATTCTTTTCGATGCAAATCTTTGAACGTAGGCACAAAGATGTTTTTCGTATCTACAAAATAGCATTGTCAGCGTAAACATTTTTTAATAACTTCGCACTTACCTGGTCCCTTAAAGTTGCATCGATATGAATGCTTGAAGTTTTCCTTATTAAGTCACAAGAACTTGTGATGTTGGTTGTGCCCAAAATGCCACTTTGTGCCAAAAATTGTTTGGCCCCATCAATTCTAGAATTCGTTGATTGAATTTCTATATTGTGTTCGCTCGACTGCGACGCAGCTCTGTATTTTGCATCAGAGCACATAGAAGGGTTTCTTCTTGAATATATAGCTAGAGCATCACTTAGATGTTTGGCGGGGCTTTCTGTAGTATCTACAGAGTATTTTTTCCTTTCAATGATAAAACTCTTGTCGGGATATGAAAGCGACTTAAATTCCCTGCGCTCGCCACGCATCAACTCATTCCGGACTCTATTGTTAGCCTGCAGTGTCATTGGCTGGCATTGAAATGTCAAAGGCTCGTTTCGACCCAAATGATTCCACTTGTACATTTTCGCGTTATAGTACCCAGAATCTGTGGCAGCAAAATCACAATTACATCTGGCGTTTAAATTGTCATGCATGCTCTCCGAATTATACGAAATTTCTTTGTTATCTGATTCCAATGACATTTTGTTGAACATCTGATAAAACAGCAAAATATGCGTTCATCTTGACAACATTACATGAAACTAAATATTATATGCCATATGCATTTCCTCGTAATAATCAGACAATAAAATACTCCAGCGGGTAATGTTGAGTGAGCCTATTCCATCCCATTTTTACCGGATACAATCACCGTTCCAGCCAGCCTGTACAAAAAAATATAAATATTTTATTATTCACGCAAAAATGTACATACAAGCATATTAATGTATGTATGTATAGTATGCCTGAGCCCCACCAGACAGGGGCCTCCTCAGTGAAGATGAAAATTAAAATAATTTATACTTAAATTTAAATAATCTCAATTTTGGAAAGATCAGGATTATCAGGAGCCTCGAGACCTCAAAGTCCGGCTCGTGCTTCGATGGTATAACATTAATCTCTTGAATTTTGTTAATATAGTATATAAGCGCAGTGATTTTTCCACTAGGATTTTTCACTTAACTTTTTTTCATTTTAACACGTCTACCAATGATTTAAATTTCGGAAATTCGGACTGATTTCAGGTCCGAACCAAGAATTTCAACAACATATTATCTTCTGCGTTGAAGCCTATTTGTCTCCTTTTCTATATATCTTCTGCGTTGAAGCCTATTTGTCTTTGTCAATAAGCAATAGTTTAATGTACAAAATTGTCCGTATTGGAAAACACTAAATTATATGTTTTGTATTCTTTTTTTTTCTATTTGACAATTTAAGTCGAATTGCTTGAACCGATTTCGTGGGTGTTTGGCAGAAATATGTATCTAACAAAAGGAAAAACGAATTAGCAACACCTATCTAAAAAGCAATACATGGATACAATACAAGCATTTATTACACAAAAAGTTGCAGCAACAGTAAGGAAGGTAGCTTGACCGCGTCGAATTCTATTTACCCTTGAAGTTCCAATAAATGAATCACATTCAACAACCTTTGCGAGTTATGTACATATGTACATGCATTCTTATGTATATTTTAATTTGATTGAAAGTTACAATGGTCAGACAGCTTCAACACTGAGACTAGTTTGCACAGAAACAGAAAGATAGAAGAAATTACTATTTATTTTGACTTTAAGATCGACGTTCCGGTACAATACCTATAATACATGCCATAAATCTCGGTGTATGTAAGAAACAGTTTCATAATTAACTGATAACAAAATCGACCCTTTTATATGCACTCAAACACATGTACATACATACATGTGTACACATTCATGCACGTACAGTAAGTAGAGCGAATATGACGTTATAAGATATATGATATATTTGTTGTTTGTCTTGGCAGGGTCATCTGGGGAAAATGGATCAATTAAAACTATTAGAAAGCCATAGCCATGCGTTAAATTAGAAGTTTACGACATTGAAAAAGGCTTACATATTTATTCAAAAAGGAAAATTATACAATTTAACGGGAAAGCACTAAACCAGATATTGAACTTCAGAAATATGCATTGGTGGTCACTTACAATTTAAATTTAAAATTATGATTAAAATAAATAACTTGTTTTTTAAATAATTTTTTATTTACCCAAACAGTATCAGCGTGACCGCGCCGATAACGATAAGAAATACCATCCTGCCCAAAAAGAAATTCGATTAAATACCATTTCAGTTTCGAGAAATACCGTTTAAATACTGTTAATTTAATAATGTCGCCCTCACTTCCACTTGCGACAACATCTGAGCAATGTAACCGTACGGAATGCAGTGCACACTGCACTGGCCGCTAGAAAAATAGTTTTTCGATCTGCGTACTATGCTTTTGGCAGAAACGATCGATTGTTTTAGTAATAAGAAACAATTAGCAAGCTTGGTGGACGTGTGTATTAGAGACTATCATTTTGTTTCAAGTAGTGCCTTAGTTGTTCGAATGAAATCTAGTTGACGTGTCTAGAGAAGGCTCCGAAACTAGTTTGCCATATTTTCTCTTCGCATTAAAAACGAATGTCATAACACCATAATCAGAATTCTGTTTTCTGATCTGAGATTTCTGGGTTTTCAATTTATTTTTGATTTTAAGAATCGCAGCCAAGACAAGATTTTACGATTCGACAGTAATTTAATTTAAATTATTTAGAGCCACTTTCAGGAATCACCACAATATTTTACCAATCTCTAAATACCTGTTTATCGCCTCTTCAATGTATCGAAATACTTTCATAACTAATTTTCATGTTTGTATTCGTAAATCTTATGATTTGTACCAATTAAATTAGGTAGAGAATGTTAGAATTAAACACAGAGTGTATTCTCTACAATAAAACATCGTGTCTTTAAGGATATTAACTTTGCCTCAGCCTTATTCCTGGCCCCAAATTCCCATATAAAGTTCGAGTCCATATTATAGATAGATATATACATACATGCAGCAGCAATGGCAGACAAATACTCTTCGGATTTAGTGCGCATTGTTATTGCCCAAATAACACAAACTATTGGATACAGCAGCACACTAAGTGCACCACTTGAACTGTTGCAGGATATTTTGCTAAAATTTATGCAAGAATTCGCCCGCGATTTGCATGGTCAAATGGAGCACGGTATGTGTATTGATTAGTTGAATCGTCATTGTAATAGTTTATATACTGTTGTTGTTGTTATTATTGATGTAGCAAATCGGCTAGAGCCAAACCTAAAGGATGCCCGTTTGACCTTAAAGAGTCTCAGCATTAATGTTCACGAACTTTTGGACTATATTGGAAATGTCGAACCGGTCGCTTTTCCTCGCGATGTTGCTGCGTTTCCCATCAAACGAGCATCGAATATGAATTTTCTAAAGCCTGGCAGTGCAGAGACCCTGACCCGACCAATCTATATATATGAGTACTTGCCACCGATGCAGCCAAACGCTGAACCAGGTGAACCACCGTCTACCGCGACAAACATTATTCAGGATTCTGAACTTCGAGATATTTCCAATGAGTCTGAAAGGACACTTACACTGGAACAGGAAAGTAGTTCGAAAATCGATTTGGACCCGCTTAGTATGGTCGAAAATCGGGCTTCAATACCAATCGATTCGCAGGCGCAGTCCACGCTCCTACATTTTCCTTCGAATAAAAACTGTGATCCCGATAATGGACGGACAGTACGCGAAATGAGTAGTGTGGTAATGACAACAGGAGGCTTTATTTCGCCAGCTATTGAAGGAAAACTCCCAGATGCTTTCGTACCCGATATTATTGGTAAGCTTTATGGAACTTATCCATTTTATAATTTCCATTATATTTTTTTGTATTTTTATATTTATAGAAAAATATAAAGGGCTACATGCACCGCCAGTGCCTTCGCCAGTTATCGCTCCGGTGGAAAGCCCTGCTACTAAACCGGATACTTCACTCAGTGAAGAGATTCGATATTTAAATTCAACAGCATCGAAATTAAATGAAAGAGATCAGCAGCACATCGAGAACCGGAACACAGCAATAGGTCAAAATACTAAAAAAGAGAGCAAATTTGTAATGTCTCAAGAGAATCCGAACCCATCGGTACCAGTCATGTTGAATGCCAAAGCCTCTAAGAAAAGCAAGAAACAAAAGCATTTTTTATCAAACCCTTCCGGCATGGAGAGGATTAAGGCCGAAATGAATGTCCATGGTGGTAAGGCTCAAGAAAAAGCGCAGCGGAAAGCAATGAAAATGTTTCAGAAACTAGCAAAGAGCCAAAACGAGGGTGGGAATAGTCAACTTTTACACCTGAAAAAGTCAAAAAAGCGTATAAATCGAGGAACACTTCCATCTCTCGCAGAGGGATCATCGGAACGGATAAAACTGGAAAAGATCTTAAAGAAACAAGCTAAACGTAGACAAAAACAGTTTCAGGGACAGGTCCTGCAGTCTGAGCTAGATACCAAACCCCTAGATATTGCCCCAATCACCAGTGACCCTGCTCATGTTGCAGTAACTTCAAAAGCAGCAGCGAAAATCCATGAAGAAACTGCTCTCAAAAGTAATGCTGATAGTCGGACAACTGTTGTTGGCGCATATATGGAGAATCAGGAGGAATTTTCATTAGTAGGCCCTGCATCGGAGTCAGTGGATCCCCAGGGAGCGCAAGTAGGATTATCATCAACAAAGAAGCATAACAGCGAGCCAGAACGTAACAAATTGGATATTTTTAAGAAAATTTCAAAGCCAAAAACACCAAGGCTTGAGGTACCAGGGCTGTCGGGCACACTAGCTGTGGCAGGAAATCTATTTGAAAGCACAGCAAGCAGCCCACCACTGATTAACTTACCATCCGGAACGACCATTACACCAGCGCCATCCCTGGGACTCAGTATGGAATACATTAATGTGGCCAGCAGTATTTCAGCAGTTGATCATCAAACGTTATCCAGCTACGGTGTGATGATGCCAACTCCAAAAGCACCATCACCTCAAGAAACTGTTGACCTAATGATCATAGATTCGTCAAAGCCAAAGAAACGCGGACGAAAACCAGGTGGCAAGAATCAAAACAAGCTCGTTCATTCGGCAACTGACACTGTAGCGCAGCTGGAGCCTCAGTCGCTACCTCCCATTGCATCGATGAAGAAGGGCAAGCAAAGCCATATAAATGCAATGTCAGTTTCAATGCCATCATCTGCATTGCTTTTGAATCCCAGTTTGGTCCCTATACCTATAACTACACCAACAGAGCCCCTAAACTTGAGTAATGTACCTCAATGTAAGGTGAAAGAGAAGAAGGAGCGAAAGAAATACAAGACAAAATATGACTCTTTCGTGCCCGAAAATGAGAAGGAAAAGGAATTAGTCTACAATGGTCACTCCATCGCGAATACCTCCCCGACGAAACCTGCTGTTCATGGTTCTAAACCCAGTTCTATTGTTCCTAGTGCTGGCCAATATATGGCGGTCGGCGGAGGTATGCCACATGCGGCTTTGTATCCGAGCAATCCAACGGGAATCGTGCCACTGCTACCGCTTTTACATTTTCCGCCACGACCAGGTCTGATACCATCCGGCCCAGGACTCTTTCCGGCGACGGCAGGTCTGGTCGGGTTTGGAAGTAGCGTTTCTATGCCACCATTCATGCCTTTCCCAGGACCAAGTGGAGCCGTTACTGATTCAGTTTGCCGTCCATCCGCTGTTGATACTAGTGGTACGTCAAGCAGGACGAATAAATTATGATTATTCGTTTAATTATATTTGTTTCCTAGAAACAGATAAAATCGGCCAGTTTCTGAGGATGCCCTCCGCTCAAACTGATTCTCAGACGGAGCGAAACTATTGTAATGTTGCTCCTCTAGTGCCAGAGTCCATGAAGTTTAGTGTAGGTGAGTTGTGATTGCATGCTCTTTGGAAACACATTTGTAATGCATTTGAATGCAGGTGGAAGTGGAGCAGTAGCTGGACCTATCACTGGGCTGACTGTTGCAGAAGCTGTTTCAAAGCCAAAGACGAAACCCTCTGCACAGGCTACCGGAAATCTCGGTGACCCGATTGAGGTGTCGGATGACTCTGATGAGTCAACGCAAAATAAGAAACAATTATCCCCGACGAACCTTGGCAGATCAAACATGTTACAGCCGCAACTTCTTCCGTATGCAATAACACCAGCTACATCTATAGATGATTCTCAGTTGCATTCAAAGGACATACTCCATCCCTCCATTTCCCCAAATTCGTGTGAATCGATCAAGAAATTAAAAAAACAATCAAAGTTTGGTCCGCCGGATGTTAAAATGTTAACTACCTCAGCCACACCTTCCTGCAACACCCCCTGTTTCCCCCAATTTAATATGCCAAATTTTAAGGGCGGTGACAAGTTTAGCCTGGCTGGTGGCGCGGATCTCATCCCATTGTCTCGGCTGGAATGCGGTCTGGCTTATTCCTCTCAAACAGTTCCCGCCACAAGCTTGTCAGCTGTCGCAACATCTGGATCGGGCTCCGGCCTAGTACCCACACAGCTGAATATTTCCGAGGAGCAGCAGTTTATGCCAAGCTTTTCTAGCTACGAGGATATAACGATCACGCCAACAAACACATTGTCCATGGGACAAGGACTAGATGAACTGAAAATGCGTAAACTGCATAAAAAGTTGAAGAAACCAAAGGAGGGAAAAATCAAAAAGAAGAAAGACAAAAAGGATAAAACAAAGGAAAAGGAGAAAAATAGCAGTAATATTCATAAAAGCGAAAAGAAAATCAAAGGGCCCGACAAAAAACAGAAGAAGGAAAAGAAGAAGGACAAGCAGGTGGGTTTCTTTGTCTGAATTATACTTGCTCTGAGTATAACGTTAAGCGTTCATAATTTATTATGACTTTTAACGCAATTTACTATAAATATACACTTAATATATATAAAATTCGAAATATAAACATACAAAAAATTATAAATATTCCTTAAGTTACTTTGGAGCGTTTCATATTTGAAACTTGAAGACTTTTCCAGCCGTTCAAACAATTAAAAACTTGATCTATAATCTATGCAGATTAGACACACCCCTCTTTCGCTCTTCATTTCAGATAATAACCCATATTCCGGCAGATGCAGAAGACTTCCAAAACAATCAACATCTGTCAAAGTCGAACGAACGTATCTCTAGTTGCGAAGTCTTTTCTGGGGTATCTGTAATGCCTTCCATTCCAATCCAGCCATCACCAAAATTCTCGCCAAATGCTCTCCACGACAACTCACCTCAGGTCAAATTGGAGCTTTCCCCAAATCCTGTCCCAAAACTTACACTGAAACTAGGTGGTAAATCCACACCGTTACCTTGTGCCGACAGGGATATAGACACACAGGACGCAGGTATCGTACAAAATTCAACTATGGGGGGTTATCCAAGCAAAAGGGAACGTGAACGGGATGATTCCCCAGAACTAGCTCGCTTTTCCCCCTTGGTTACCGGACCACCCAAGGCTAAGCCATGTAAGTGCGATATTGAAAAATCTGCAATGATTAGGTGACTATTGATTTTATTAAACATTAAACATATAGGTGAAACTCCATTCTCAAGCAATACTTTAGTGCCTTTAAGCAACTCTAACACGACCAACAGTCCGGTGAAACCTTTAACCCTATCCTTGGCCCCCATGATGCCGCAGATGGTGACAAGCCATCCTGCTGCTAATTCAGGCGGCTGGATGTCTAATACTAATAACAGTGCTGTAGTTTCGTCCACGCTTTCGGCCAGCTCTGTTTTATTACCACAACAATTGATGTTGGCGTCGAAGCCGATTGTGAATAACTTTACCTCGGTAATTGGAATCAGCGCAGAGACTCCTTTGGGGACAGGGTTGGTGCCTGTTTCACCCAACAATTCTCCAAACTGTCCTCCACAAATTGTGGAATTAAACCGCCCTTCATCGTATGTTGATGCTGAAGGTAATCGAATCTGGATTTGCCCTGCATGCGGAAAGGTGGATGACGGTTCCGCAATGATTGGATGCGACGGCTGTGACGCCTGGTATCATTGGTAAATAATAATATATTATCATTTATCCTATGATTTTCTTACGAACTCCATTCGACATCAGGACCTGTGTTGGCATCACTGTTGCTCCCAAGGACAATGACGATTGGTTCTGCCGCGTATGCATCACTAAAAAAAAAGTGCATGGCTCAGAGAAGAAAAAGAAGCGAAACAAAAAAAAAAAGTAAATGTTGGCATTCAGTTTTAAGAACAAACCCCATGAAATCAACAGTTTTATTATATTGTTTATGTATATATATTCAATAAAGATTTATTATGTAGAAAAAATCAAGCAAAAGATATCCATTCGGATATTGCTCATTTTAATGAGTACAACACAAGTGATGTGTAGCCCCGAATATACACGACGAGAACATTCACATACCAACATATATGTACAAATGTTCTAATGATGATTTTTTACAAATTATAATTGGACACCGAAACCGACTTGCACTTGTGTTTGAATTAAACCTGTGCGCTTACTTTGTACCGTACAAGGCTGATGGCAAGCTATCGGGAGAAGTTAGCTATCCAGTCAAACCAAGTCAACGTCACACGTACTCTCAGTTCATTTAATGAGAATGCCAACAACTTATTCTAAGCATTATTGCATATACTATGTACCATTGATTTTGGCTACATCACAAAATTAAGCTGGTGAATGTAAAAATAGGAAGGCGGCTTTTAAGCCTGCCTTCTGTGCTTGAGAAGAATATTTAATCGTCGTTAAGTGTATGTTTACATATGTATGTATGAATATGCATGTAATGTATGTATGTACATATACATGTATCGATAAAGTATTTTTTCCACAACATCGAATATCTCAAGAATTAATAATTACTTTTCAAACATAGTGTTAGTGATATTTTCATATGCTATGGCATTCATTGATTTAGAGTCTTTGGAAAAGAAGACAAGTCTTCTATATAGCGGATCTTTATTATACGTATATATGCATATGTACTATGGCATATATTTAGTATGAGGGGACTCCCTCCTTTAAAGCAATATCATTTTCACCACACACATACATGAGAGTAAAATCATGCAGTGCAGGCATTTTTCTGGAAACATTAAAAAAAACTAAGCTTATTTATTTAGATTGCACTCCATATTAGCTACAGCTTGGCTTGTTATTCAGAGAGAAATATTTATTACAAAATGATTGATATCAATAAGTGCTTTATTTCAATGTAAACATGTTCATATCGCCAGTATGGAGACATGCATACATCATGCATATGCACGTACATATGTAAATTTGATACATATGTAATTGCTGATTACAGTTTATAACGGTTGGGTTAAATATGATACTTGGCCAAAATCAACGTGTTATTCTTATTTGGTTTCTCAATAGCCGATTTTCAAACTGATTTAATCGAAATACCCCATCATTCACCGCAGTAAAAAAACAATCTAACTATGATCTAACTTCCACACATGTGTGTGTGTGGCATAGTTTGTATGGCTTAATATTAATGTGTTAATATGTCGCATTGCAATTCATAGGACGACAGCAATGGTTGTGCAATGAAATAATTCGCAATGAATAATTCTTAATTCGGTTGACTTGTTCTTTGGTGATTGTTTATGTCCTGGCCGGGTTGGCTTTGTGCCTGTGGTGGTGGCTCCTTAGAGCCTGTTATATTACAATGTGTTGACTGCGATGCTGACTCGTCGGTTGACACAGAGGCGGCTGTTGGATTTGATGAGTCCTTTCGGCTACCGTCATTGTTAGTGGCATCAGCTGTTGCACTGCTATTGCTGCTAAGTGCCATTCGCTGCATTTGTCGGATCACTGTGGCCGCATAGTACGCTTGCTAGTATAAGAATACGACAATTTGTGAGAGTCAAAGGGATTGTTATTGGCCATGTAGCTGAACGCACCTTCCAACGTGATTTAGCAAAGTTCTTCTTTAGTTGCTCAGAAACAGTTCCGTGAATGTTCTTGCTACTGGCCTCATTTCCAGAGATCCTTTATTAACGAAAAAGAAAATAGTTACTTTGCCCCATGGATTACAGTTTTGTGAAGAAACCTACCAAGGATGAGCCAATGCTTGCTTACAAGTAAATCGCTTCTCGACGGTGACGCACATCAAGTTTTTAATAAACTGCTTGGCCGACTCGCTTATCTCATCCCAGTAAGGGGAATCAAATTCGAATTCACCTACAATTTAAATGTATTTTAGTAGGCGTATTTACTTATAAATCATTAATTTATTCATTGAAGATAACCTTTTAAGATTTGAGCGAAAAGATTTGCATCATTTTCATCATAAAACGGGGGATAGCCACACAAGAGAATGTATGAAATTACTCCAATACTCCATACGTCAACGGCTTTTCCATATGGCTTTTGGGCCAAGACCTCTGGGGCAACATATCCTGGGGTTCCACATGCTGTAGCCATAATGCCAGAGTCCTCCATTTTTGATAGGCCAAAATCGCTAATCATTATTTTGCTGTCGTCTTCAGGACTGTAGTAAAGCAAGTTTTCCGGCTGAAATAGCAAATTCTATTTTGATTCTATTCAAATCTAATGGCAAAAGAAGTTCCTTCTTAACTGGAAGAGAGTGTGGGTGAAGTGGCCTTAAGCATAGATACAATTTCGATTGCAATTTGAAAATGGGGTAATTTATGAATATTACCTTAAGATCCCGATGCACAACTCCCTGTTCATGCATGTAATCTACTGCCTCTAGAATCTGTCGTATAAGATGAGAGGCATCCTTTTCCGTATACGAACCTTTTTCCACAATGCGATCAAAGAGTTCACCGCCAGTCACCCTAAAGAATGTTAATGTTTATAAGTACTTACAAAAAAAAGCTAGTATATGAATACTAGAAACATACAACTCCATTACTAGGTAGACCTTCGACTTATCCTCATACGTTTCCAGAAGTTGCACAATGTTGGGATGAGTTAATCTAAAAGTAGATTTCAGAAAACTTTATATGGATATACAATGTACAATCATGCATGTGAATGTTCGTAAAGGTCGTATTTGAAGTATGTGCTTCGTGTATTGAATGCGGTGCGATTAATAAAGCTACGACGCAAGCATTCAAATTAATTCAAAGTGTGAATCAATATTGATATTCCCCCGAAATGCATTCAATTATCTGCATCATCTTGCCAATGTTCTATAACTCACTTAAGCATAGTTCAGTGTGGGATCGGGGTATGAACTCACCGCGTTCCATTCGGACAGTTGGCATCGAAATGATTTGCACTGAACCTACATGAAAAGAAAGCAAATTAAGCAAACAACCAGAAAGTGTTTAAAACAATACAAATAATACAACTAAGCGAAGAAAACTAAAATATACGAATATTAGCTGGCTTATATCCATTTAGGAACCTACAGACAATGGAGTTGCTATAAAATCAATTTTAATTGGAATGGGAAAGGAAAACGAAAAGGAAAAAAGGCTAGAAAATATACATAGTTACGATACATATATTTTAATGTTGAAGGTAGAAGGTTTTAGAGCTCTAATAATTGTTGAAGGAAGGTGCGACTTTGTAAGAAAAACTAACACATTTTTACATACTCGAGATCCATCCACATCGAGTGGAAATTTACTTGAAAATGTCAATCCTTATTCAATTTACTACCTACCTACCGACCGACCAAGAATATCAGTTTTGTTGTTTTTTGGATTATTCCTTTTTTCTTTGCATATACGATTGAAGTAAATTTAGTATCAGAACATTGATATATCTATATTTGTATGTATTTATGTATAATTAATATAGGGAAATATTAGGGAACGACTCGGAACCTTGTCTGGCTAATCTAAACAGTTTAAACTTTTAAATCAAAGATGTAGTATAACTATAAAATATATGTATGTTATTTTTATGCAAAAAAATAAGAAGAAATGATCTTAAGCGCTCAGACATTGTATCAGAAATTGTACATACATATGTATGTATGTGTGTCATCGACTACCAAAGTTAGCTTCAGTTATAATTCTTGAAAACATTGTAGCAAGGCAAGGTTTAGAAACGAATGTGGGCTCTCGTCACATCACATCACATATGTACAAGTATGTACATACATATGTACATACATATATATAGTATGTGTGTTTTCGAAACGTTTCATTGGGGAATACTGGATTGATGGACACTTGACTAACAATCGAAAAACTTTAACTAATCTGCGACTCTTACCTTCTCAGCACACGTATTTCATTTTCCAGAGATTCTTCCTTTCCCTTGAGGGCTTTCTTGTCGATTATTTTAACTGCAAAATGATCGCCAGGAGTATCCTTGCTCTCTGCCAATCGCACTTCGGAAAAGGCGCCGCTAAAGTTGGGAAGACGATGGCCAAAATATTAAAAAATGATCCAGAATAGTGTAGTTAGTTAGCAAATGCTGGTACTCACGTCCCCAATAGACCATGAAGATTGTACTTCTCCTCAATTGACACTTGCTTGTTTAACTCCTTCATATCCTTTGACTTGGCCTTCTTGCCGGAGTCCTTCTTGCCAAATAGTGGCATCACTTCGAAGGAATTAAGTTTTGCTTTTCAATGTAACCGAACCGTCAATGTGTGCAAGCGTGGCTCATAGTTGTCGTCGCCCCATCAACAGATTTCGTCAGACTTGGCGTAAATTTCTAAAAGCATTTTCAATGAGACAAACATCTTATCAGCAGAAGCGACACGAATACATTCCTACAAGCATTAACGGTTGTTTTCGTTTCTGGTCTCAATAAAAGTCTGAACAGTAGGATCTGAGCCAAAGGTTACATTTAACTGATTGCGTTGTGGTGATATGTATATGCTATGCTTCTCATTATACATATGTATGCATTCCCATTCGCTTCTTCACAAGGCGATGTAAATCACAAGTAAATTAATATTGAATGGAACGATTGATCTATTAGTAAAGTCAAGCAACGGAAAAAGGATATACATACGCATGTACATGTAATAGTTTATTTCAAAATTAATCAGAAATATATTGATCAGCATCAGCGGCCGCATCTCTTACAGAAATACATTCAGTTTCAGATGCTCCAGCTAAATTAACTAAGTAATTTTGACTTCATGAGTGTGGGTTCCCTATAGCCTTTTATCCTTTTATATTGGTTTAATTTCAGTTTATATGCAGATGGCGAGCGAAGTGCGTACTCTACGTGGTATGTACTCTACCCTGGTATAAAAACGTATATTTTGGCGCAGGAACTTGATTAAGCGATTGAAATTGTAGTACTAATTGGTGTTTCGAAAGAATTCGAAAAGAGACAGGTAAACATCTGAAAAACTACATACATATGTATGTACATATATGTATATACATTTACGTATTTATGTACAGCTGCACCGGAAAAAATAGCACCGGGCAACAAATGTGTCTGTATTGAGAGTTTTTGTTCAAATAATTGATTTATTGCTCGTTTTTCAATTTAAAATATAAGCTTTAAGATGCGATTTATCGTATCTGAAAGTATTGCAGACTTCAAATGAAAATATTTGAAAAGAAAGATGTTTTATTCTGCAACAAAAATACAACTAATTTTAAAATGTTTGAAAAAAAAATACAACACAGAAGTTTCCCAACACATTCAAATAAATTACTTCAGTTGTGTTTAAACATTACAATTATCTTTTGCCCCATGTCTTGCGGTCTAAAGTGGATTTTTTCTGTATCTAACTTTGCTGATCTTTGGATATCTTTGAAGCTCATTTTTGAACCCTGTGGACGGCCCAACCAGATACTTTATTAAAAATAGTAGAAATGGCGCAACCGATGATTAGCCACACCTTGGAATTGGTGTTGTCTTCTGCAATTTATGTTTTGATCCTTGAACGTTTTTTCTTCCCTATTGTGCTTTCCACGACACTCATCTACTTGTTTTTATTTCAATCAAGAAAGTAATTTGAAATATTAAAGAGCTCGGAAAAATGAAGTTTTATACCAAAAATTATCAAATTATCACAATTATCAATTGTGCAAACAATTTTGGATAGAGATGATTTTTTGAAACAATAAAGACTGTTGTTGCTATATAGGTATGCTATTTTTTTCGCCGCAACTGTAAAGGCACATGCAAGATATGTACACGTACGTGATCTGGCTATAATATTCATCTATGATCTTTTGTGCTCACTCAGACAGACATGGATATATAGATTTGGCTATTTATTAAGATGGTAAGAATGTATAGGGATGAGGTCTGAAACGATCCATTCTGGCCAAATAAGCATTTTCACACATATGTAATCTATGTTATATGATTTCGAATGCTATAATTTGGCTTCTCAGCAGGAGTTCACGCTTTGTAAACATTCACTTAATAAGTGCACATAGCAGTGATCAATACTATACAGTAGCGGACAGTGAAACGTGGACAACCATGATAGACATCTTTAAAACGATGGGACGATTTTTATTGTATGGATACATCAGCATACTTGGTCAACAAGGATACTTGCTCTTATATCGAAAATCAGGACGGGTTGTGTAAGTATTCTACAAACAATTGTCAAAATTTAAATTAGATACGATTAACGTAATAGCACACATCAAATTTGATTTCCTAACCAAATATATGGAATGTATTTTTCCGTACAAATTTAAAAAGTAAATACAAAACGAACTAATTTTTGATTTTAAAGCAGGGGCATTTGGGTTAAAAAGTGTAGGTGTGTTTCTTTAACCTTTTATATTGTTTCAAACAATATACAATTTTTTTCCACATTTTTTCGATTTACACTTTTTAATGTCCGCTACTGTACGAGTATATAGGTACATGTACATATGTATATATATACATACATACATATGTATGTATACGAAAAGTTGCACGCGCACCAAAATACAAAGTAAAAACTTTTTTTACTTTCATGCATATGATATGTTTACACAAATAAGTATATGTATGAGAGCGAAGACCGTTGGATGTATGTATGTACATATGAACATGTACAATGTACATTCGTATGTAGCACAACCGTGCTTCAATGTACACAATTATTAAACTTAAATTTAGACTTAAACTAGTTAAACGTCCTTCGTAACATGTAATATGGTTGAAATTACAAATGCCTTGAAAATTTTTGAACATGAACACAACACATATGAATGTGTATTTATGTAAGTAATCGTACTTACCTGCTTCAACATTTACAAACTTGCGTGAATTAAATCGTGGCTTGAAAGTGGTTATCAAGCTCTAAATGATAATTTGAGACTCTATTTGAGAAATTCACATTTCCGCGTTGAACGCCGGATCGCCGCGGTTCTGTAGATAAAACATGAACTGGTATAAGGTATTAATTACAGTTATTTGTAATAATATTGATTTATTGATTGAATTCAGGCGCTGGCGCAGCTGATGAAACGAGTGAATGTATCGATACATTCTTGATAGCATATTTTAGAAGATATATTTTTCTGTTGTTTCCATTATTTGCGGTCCAAGACAGTTTGAAATGTCGTGACAGAATTTGTATAAGAATTAATTTTTTATGATTAACTATTCAAAGATGATTTGTGTTCCATTATTAATTTTGGTATTTCAACAAAACTGTTCGAATCTCGAAAGTTTAAACGACTCTTTAGGATTATTACATTCATCTTACAAGGTGTAAGAGGACAAGGAGGTGGTGCGCTAATCATGTATTCAGACGGACATTTTCCGCGGACCGAATCAGGGTGCTCTTGTGGAACCGGAACATTAATCAATCTTTTGTTATTGTCTTTTGCTTTTTGTTTTGTTTGTGATGGGCTTAAAAGTCTTAAAAAAATCGATAATTTTGTCTTAAAAAGTCTTAAAACGTCTTATGAACCGGTTCCCCCGAAATATCGGAACCAGGAGGACGATGATTTGTATGTTCCCGTCTAGGGCTGCAAACATTTGAAAAATGGTCAGACCATCCATAAATCGGTCCAAATTAAAATACAAGAGTAAATAGTATAAAGTATTAACATACGAGAAAACTAGCGATAAATGTCTCGTCGCCGTATTAAACACATTTCTTCACCTTTTCTACATTTTTGAACATTGTCATTGTTGTCTAAGGGCAATATTTAAATATGAACGCGGACGACTGAAAATGTGTGTGTATACGAATGCAATGCATGTATGTACATATATGTATCCGCTAAACAAAGTCCTTAAATGTAATAATAAATCGAATCTGTGTTAAACTACTCAACTAAAGTGAAACGACTCAAGTGTTATGCTGATGAAAAGAAAATAATAATAAAAAAAACATACAAAACAGAAAAGTGGCAGTAGCGTCCTCCCAATTCTACAGCATACATACAATTATGTTTGTATGTATGCAGCTGCATCAGAAAATGCAGGTATCGGTATAAATGCATGTAGATATACACACGCGCACACAAAAGTAAATGCGCATGGGAGTATGTACATACGTCCTGAAAAGGAAATGTAAAGTGCTGGGACTACGCTACTTACAATGTTTCTCAAATGAAAGTGAATAACGACCACAAAATCATCGTATTTTACAAGCTTGCACATTTTTCGCCCCCAATAGCATAGCCGCCTCCTATGGAACTTCAATGACTTGTGATGCTGTCCGCACCATGCAAGCGACATAAAATTTTTGTATATGAAAGAAATCGAAATAAAATAACTGAGCAAAACCTCGAAGATTCAAAATGCCATCAACTTACTGTAGTGTCCATAGACGAGATTGTAAAAGTGATTGCACCTTCAGTTGTAACACCATTTCTTCCATGAATAAATTGGCTTCCTTAAATAATAAATTTCACCAAGTCAGTACATTGGTGTCGTCCACACTCGTTCCTCCAATTTCCACGCCGATACCGAAACCAGTGCAAAATGGATCTCGCTATATTGCAAGAATGTCGTTATTATGCATAAGTTGGCTGATTGCAATTCAATGCAACATAAGAATTACACACGCAGATCAAGGTATGATTTATATGCCTTCCCAAATCCAAGTTAGTCGCTAAGTAACCATTAATTGCAGTGGTTCTGTTGGACACGACCAGAGAAGCTACTCTGGAATGGACACGATATCCGTATGGTCCACAGGCCCAAACTCCCGGCGTACGTATTATTTTTGTATAACAATTACAATAGAACGGCGAACAGTAAAATAGTAGTGCCGCACCACACCATTTTCAAAACAATTTTTGAGACACTTCCAGTCTTTCAAATTGAACAAGTGATGCATTTTTAAAGCCTAACATGTAAGCATTAGAATCCTGAAAAAATTCAATTCCATTTGGATTCTTTCTTATTTTACATGACTTAACAGAAATACCTATTAAATCAGCTGCACATTGAAATAGTAGTGCTTGGTGTAAATATTTAACAAATATTAAAAACAGAACAGATTAATTTTAAAAAGTTACCATCAGTAGTTTTTTTTTCAGTGATTGAGTATTTTGATGAAACCCATTTTTGGAAATGGAGGTAAAAGAAATCATTTCTCAGTGCAGAAGAGGAGACATAAGAGAGTCCGACTTAGAACTAAAGGGCAAAGGCATAATGGAGTTGAAAACTAAGCTTTTTGGACTCTTAATATTGTATTTAATTCAACTGATTATAAAAAGTAGACTGAAAATCAATTTTGAATGCGAAAAATATATCTGTTACATGGATGGTCGACGAAGGTTAAAGGCAAGACCCAACCTTTAATATTCTCAAAAAATATGAAAATATGAAATATGAAAATATGAAATATGAATATGAAAAATATGAAATATGAATATATATGAAAAATATATGAATATATGAATATATTCTAAACTGCCGTTTGAGTATTGAACAAAACTGTGTATGTAGGCATACGTTAGAACGCATTACATTAAAATTAAAGTTGAATGAAAAATTTCTCTCAAAATAATCTGTCAGCAGGGAAACTCTCTCAAAGTTTTGGCACGTTTTAAAAGAATTATTGGCTCAAAACTTATTTAAGCGTTGGAAGGGCTTTATTAGCACATGCCAGGTCGGTACAAAGCCTTATTGATACATGTATGGATAAATATAGTTTTGTTGTTTTTCTTCGATTTTTTAGAAACAAAGCACTACCATTTCAATGTGCAGCTGATTTCATGGGTATTTGTCTTAAGTCATGTAAAACAAGAAGATGGAATTCAAATGGAATGCGATTTCATGTAAAGCTCTCTGAAAGTGATACCTTTCAGTTCAATTTAAAAGACTGGAAGTGTTTCAAAAATAGTTTCAAAAGTGTTGAGGTGCGGCACTACTATTTCACTGTTAAAATGACATGCATACTAGAAAATAGTAACATATTGGCAAGTATAGGAATGTATTTACATACATATACATATAGTGCATGTGTACACGAGTATGCTCTCATATTCTTGTATTTTTTTTTGTATTCTTTCTTATTCTTATACCTAGTGGGTAGAAGAATCATTTACAGACTTTGTTAAAGGCATTAACTGGAGGAGCTATGTTGTTTGTGATGTTGCGTATCACAACGTGAACAACTGGCTGTGGTCGCCGTTTATTGATCGAGGACCGGCCAACCGACTTTATATTGAAATACAATTCACAATACGGGACTGTTCCCTATTTCCAGGTAAACCACAAGCTGCTTAGCTTATTTCTATAAAACTATACCATACGTGTTCATGTATTTTTCAGGAAATGCTTTGTCTTGCAAGGAAACATTTAGTTTACTCTTCTACGAGTTTGATGCTGCAACTCGCGAACCCCCGCCGTGGCAAACTGATAGCTACAGGCTTATTGCTCGCATTGCTGCTGGAGAGGGCCGCTTCAATCAGAACTCCGATGTAGATATCAATACAGAAGTGAAGAGCATAGCCGTTAACAAAAAGGGCGTTTACTTTGCATTTAGAGATCAGGGTGCGTGTATAAGTGTTCTCGCAGTGAAGGTCTATTACATTACCTGTCCGGCTGTTACTGAAAACTTTGCGCACTTCAATGAAACGCCTACGGGAAAGGAGATAACTATTATCGAAAAACAGAACGGGACGTGCGTAGAAAACGCGGAACCCTATGAACCACCCACATACCTTTGCAAGGGTGACGGAAAATGGACGATTCTTACAGGCGGCTGCCGTTGCAAGGTCGGCTACGAACCAAACGATGTAAATAAAACCTGTACAGGTCAGTATTCATATTACATATAAATAATATATTCACTCCCTTTCACATTTGTGTTTATATGTCCGCTTGTTTTCTATTAACTGAGTAAAATAATAATTTATATCAGTATATCCATTATTATGCATACATAAATAAATCTTACTACATATAAATAATATATTCACTCCCTTTCACATTTGTGTTTATATGTCCGCTTGTTTTCTATTAACTGAGTAAAATAATAATTTATATCAGTATATCCATTATTATGCATACATAAATAAATCTTACTACTTCTTATAGTATTTATGCAATGATCTGATTCTGGATGAAAGAATTTTGTTGATAAATTGAATAGCTCTTTAGATTGACAGCTGGCCAAACAGCTGTTGATCAACCGCCATAATCCTAAATATACAAAACATCAAAAGAATGGGGATAACCAATATATCTCACAGCCGCTAATATTAGTTTTCTGCCAAGTAACCTTCGAAATTTATCCATTAATATATATAATATACATATATATAGATATATATAATTCGATCGAATTTTTTAGCTAATTAGCTCCACAAATAACACCAATAAATCACACTTGAATTATTTGGAAACTATTTATTGTACGTTCGAACTCTTGTGCTAGCCGAGCTAGCACTTGTCCTCTTATCCTACTATATGTGTATTTATTTGATTATGGTTGTATTGATGTAATTGTTTGTGAATAAAGAGTAGTCCGATTACAATTAGTGGTAGAACTATTATGATTATGATTTTTTTCCCTCTATTTCAGAATGTCCCGTAGGAACATTTAAATCACCTGAGGTTCGGAAATGTATGCCTTGCCCGCCCAACTCTAATTCCTCAAAAACGGGGTCACCGTTTTGCAAGTGCTTGCCAGGATATTATAGACATCCCCGGGACGGTCGTCACATGCCTTGTTATAGTCCGCCAGCTGCACCCACAAATCTCACCTTGTTGTTTGTGGACCAAACAAGTGCAATAATATCATGGAGTGCTCCAGCTAGGAATGAATCGCAGTTAGTCGAAGGTCTGGGCCAGCTTCTCAGCTACCGTAGCGATATTGTATACAAGATACGCTGTAGTATGTGCAGCGCAAATGTAATGTTTAACCCGTCAACAGACACGTTTAACGAAACAAAAATTACGCTTACTAATCTTGATCCCGTGACGACATACACGGTGCAGATTCACGCCACTAATGGCATTTCATATCTCGTTGATTCGAGTGTCCATTCAAACGAAACGACAGCAAACAATGAAATTTCGTTTTCTAACGCGTCTACTGCAAGCAATCCGCTCGATTTAAACGAAATAAAGACAGAGCACGCGGAAATAATTTTTACAACTGAATCTGCTCTACTTTCAACTGTGTTCAATTTACGAATTCTGTCCATAACCAGCAAAGAGGCCGATCTTGAATGGGACAAGCCTTTGCAGAATGATGCTCCCTTGGAGTTTTATGAAGTCCGGTGGTTTCCCAAGCTCGAATTGGATTCCATTAATAAATCGGCCTTAAATACAAAGGATACGAAGGCACACATCGACGGACTGCTGGAGAGTACAGAATATGGCTTTCAAGTTCGCTGTAAAACCATCAATGGCTTCGGTTCTTATAGTAATATGATCTATGCCCAAACGCTTCAGTCCGTAAGCTCTGGTAGGTTCACAAACTCGATTCCATTATCAGCGATTATAATCTTACTATTGCTTCTATGCATTTAAATCACAGTTTATGATGATTCTGTCCAAATACGATTCATAGCTGGTGCGATTGTGACGGGCGTCCTTTTTCTGGTTATTATTATCGTTGCGACAGTCTACTTCATGCGATCTAAGCATCAAGATGAGCTCGATAAGAAGTCTACAAATCATTTGCCTTTACCAATGGACTACGCCAGTAATGAAGGTAAGTTTGACCCCATTAGCTATACTACATATGTGTGTATACATATATGATAAATATACATATTTTCATATATACATATATGAACATATTTATATTTTCATCAGGATTATTAGCCAAGTCGATACAGCCTACAGCCATGTCCGTCCATGTCCATGTACTCGTATGTTTCGATCAAAAAAGTCGATTGAGTACTTGTAATTTGATTTGATTTATAGATCATCTTGGTGACACTGCTAACTCCAGGTGTACAACTACATCGGCTCGCGTAAGATAAATCCCCTTTTGTATTTTATGAATGAAGATAATGAAGGAATAAATAAGATTCAGATGTCTATAGCATATACATAGCTGACCGAGGAACAACTCATGTGAAAGCGTATATAAATCTTTATTAGAGCGAAAAATAAACTTCATAAATTTGTACGAACTCGTAATAGGATTGCCAACGATGGCTAACAAATGTCAGACCTAGATCAGACGATAACGATAATTTTAACTACGATCAATCCAGAAATGCAGAAATGATCAAGTGGCTCTGCAAAATAATGTTAATTTTCTTCATTGCTTTTTGTTTTTGTTATTATTATTGTTAGTTTTTAAGCAAAACCGCTCATCTTCTTATTGATAGAATCATGAATTTTTTTAAATGAACATAAATGTATTAATATACGCCTCCTCTAATCCCTATTAAAACTGATCTCTCTTTAAAGGACTGGTTGTGACATATAGTAAGTGATTTGACTCATAAATTAAACTAAGCCATACTCGCATATTTTCAAATAGTATATATTTACCCTAAAAGGTAAAAAGGCCACCTGATCTGTGTACTAGTCGTATGTTTTCGTATATGTATCAAAGTTCCAATTTTCATTTACTTTGCATTCGCACACGGACTCTTAGCGGAGCAATGCTACTATAGTTTTATAATGATTTGCAGAAAAAATATTTTCTACGATTGAACATATATATGTAATATTTTTTTACATTTATTTTTAGTTAATTCAATGGATACTACTCCAATTGTCAAGACTCTTCAATCAAACGGTATATTTTTTGCATACATACATACATATGTTTCTGGGTTGTACTAATTCTGATTCAATGGTTCCTGGCCTAACTCGCATGTGTTCCGGTTCTTTTAAACCAATAACAACTTCATCTTCAACCTACCATATGAGTATATGGGCTTTAATAATATACATTAATTAATGTACATGCATACATAGATTCATACAAAATTAGGACAATGCGCATGAGTTCTCTTTGATCAACGAATTGCTTCCCATTTATTTTCCAGTGACAACGCCCTTGTTTGGCAACAGTCGAAAGCTACGTCGATCCTCATACATATGAGGATCCTAATCAGGCGATACGCGAGTTTGCACGTGAAATAGATGCAAACTACATAACTATAGAAGCAATCATTGGTTAGTTTTTTGTCACTTATGACACGTTTGCTTTGGTTTCAAATGTTAACTTTTTTACTTTTATGTAGGAGGTGGAGAATTCGGTGATGTATGCCGTGGTCGTTTGAAGATACCTCCAAACTTTGTGCAGGACATTGATGTGGCAATAAAGACTTTGAAACCAGGTAAAGAATACCAAGTCAAGTTATTAATTGCAATACACCTTCCATCTTTATGGAACGGTGGAACTACCTCTTGCCCAAAACGTATTTATAGTATAAGTTAATTATCCCTCGTTCCCTAGGATCTTCGGAAAAGGCTCGTTGTGATTTTTTGACTGAAGCTTCAATAATGGGTCAGTTCGATCATCCGAATGTAATATATCTACAAGGAGTTGTTACCCGCTCCAATCCGGTTATGATAATAACTGAGTACATGGAAAATGGCAGCTTGGACACATTTCTGCGAGTGAATGACGGCAAATTCCAAACTCTTCAGCTGATTGTAATGCTCCGTGGCATAGCCAGTGGAATGTCCTACCTGAGTGACATGAATTATGTGCACAGAGACTTGGCGGCCCGGAATGTGCTCGTTAATGCCCAATTGATTTGCAAAATTGCGGACTTTGGTTTATCACGAGAAATCGAAAATGCAAGTGATGCGTACACAACACGTGTAAGTTCAGTCAGTACACCAATACACTGGTCCATTACTTTATATGTAGTCACTACTAAATTGTTATGTATAATATAATTTTGAATGCGAATTCATCAATTAAACTATTTCAGGGCGGTAAAATACCAGTACGTTGGACTGCTCCAGAAGCAATTGCGTTTAGAAAGTTCACATCCGCATCGGATGTTTGGTCTTATGGCGTAGTTTTATGGGAGGTCATGTCCTATGGTGAACGTCCATACTGGAACTGGTCAAATCAGGTACATACCCCTCATATATTTATGTGAACGAATGCAGCGTACTTACTTAGTTGTTTATCGTTTACGTAGGACGTAATCAAGAGCATTGAAAAAGGCTATCGCCTACCGGCTCCAATGGACTGTCCAGAAGCACTTTATCAGTTAATGTTGGATTGCTGGCAAAAGCAGCGAACCCATCGTCCCACATTTGCCAGCATCGTTTCGACCCTTGACAACTTGGCAAGACAACCGCAGTCATTGCTGACAACTCGCAACTCACCAGAAACAGACGGGGCTCATATTTTGGATACACAACGCGGACAGAACATATTCATAAGCACCGACTTATGGTTGGAGAATATTAAAATGTCAAGATACTGTCAGCATTTTAAAGAGGCTAATTTGGTAAATGCTCAACAGGTGAGATAGATCTGCGTATGCATTGAAGGCGCTCTAAAGATTCAAGATTATAATCGTTGTTAACTGTTTTTAAAACCACTCCTCCCCAGATCTCTAGGTTAACAGCGCAACAGCTGTCGGATATGGGAATAACTTTGGTTGGACATCAGAAAAAGATTTTACACCAAGCCCGACAACTAGACACCATAATCTAATTGATCTATTTTTATTTAGTAGTGTAAACCATTAAGATGTACATATAAATATTATACACACAACATACATACATACAGACATACATATATACAGGCAAACGACACGTGTGAGATACAAAACAAGGAGAACCCATACGTAATTTAAGCAAAAAAAATCGAAATTTCTCAGTACGAAAGATATTAAGATATATAATAGTTAAAACGATTTTCTTACATTTCGCTTACGCCATTTTTTACCTTATGTCATGTCATGTCCATTAACAAAAGCATCATCCTACTAGTATCCCATACTAGTTGACTGCTATTTTTTCACAAAATGCGTTGTGTTACAAAACAGGAAGACTTAAGAAACTGATGCATTTTCATAAGTACACGAATCCAATAAAAGTAAGTCAATTGCACAATTGACATTTATCTATTAACTTGGAATACCTCTGCACTGGGGTCAATATTTGTCCATAGCCGTGGCGTTTGTTATGTCAAATGTTCACCATATAAACAGATTAGATTCTTTCGATCTGTCCATGCATTTTGCATTTGCATTTTGATGGTGTCGCTTATCTGGTAGTACTTCCGGCATATACATTTTTAGTTATGTATATAACAATTACTTCCCCCAATGCTAGACGATGTTAAGAACTATTAATGAGGCTGAATTAAATTCATTTCCACACATACCATACAGAAGCACAACATGTATACATTTTTAGAACAGAAAGCTTTTGATTTTGTATGGTTATTCGGTATTGATATTTGGCTTTCTATCTACATGCATACATACATACATACATACATAAACAACTACCTTTATTAGAGTAGAAAACAAACTACGTTAATTACATATTGTAGATTTATTACAACAAAACAGTAAAAGTATACTTTCGCAGTTCATGTATTTTATTTGTAGCCTGATTCAATTAAATGAAAAGAACATGTTCGAAAGACAATTAATCATAATAAAGAAACACCTCCAACGCCAGTATGGCTTTTGTAAACTCTGTAATAATTTTTTTTTATTTATTTTTAAGAATTGGTATGGATAAGATATTTGCCAGATAAGATCATGCCAGCGTCATGCATCTCGATGACATACATAAGTGATGAATCTGCCCTACGATGAACTTTTTCGTTAGCATGGAGATGTCATGATTTATAGGTAAAATTGTACGAAAAATTCATACATTTAAAAGTGATGAATTTCACTAAAAAGATTAGAATTAGATTAGAAGTCTGGACAGAAAGTTTGGTTGCTCTAGCTTTTATAGTCTCTGAGATTTAGGCGACACAAAATACGAATAACCAAAGCGACTCATTTTTTGTGAGAGAGAGCGAGAGGAAACGATGATTTCGAAATGATTTTCTCCGTTGAGACTATACTAATGATCCGATCCGATTCAAATTCGGGCTTTTGATAGATATGGGTTTTCTCTATGATTCTGCATGTGAACCCTTTGTGGGGGGCGGAAGTGGGCGGGGCGAAATTTTGAAACACATTTGTAGGAGTGAGATATCACACCAGTCTGGGAAAAAAATTTTCATCAGGATTATTAGCCAAGTCGATACAGCCTACAGCCATGTCCGTCCATGTCCATGTACTCGTATGTTTCGATCAAAAGTCGATTGAGTACTTGTAATTTGATTTGATTTATAGATCATCTTGGTGACACTGCTAACTCCAGGTGTACAACTACATCGGCTCGCGTAAGATAAATCCCCTTTTGTATTTTATGAATGAAGATAATGAAGGAATAAATAAGATTCAGATGTCTATAGCATATACATAGCTGACCGAGGAACAACTCATGTGAAAGCGTATATAAATCTTTATTAGAGCGAAAAATAAACTTCATAAATTTGTACGAACTCGTAATAGGATTGCCAACGATGGCTAACAAATGTCAGACCTAGATCAGACGATAACGATAATTTTAACTACGATCAATCCAGAAATGCAGAAATGATCAAGTGGCTCTGCAAAATAATGTTAATTTTCTTCATTGCTTTTGTTTTTGTTATTATTATTGTTAGTTTTAAGCAAAACCGCTCATCTTCTTATTGATAGAATCATGAATTTTTTAAATGAACATAAATGTATTAATATACGCCTCCTCTAATCCCTATTAAAACTGATCTCTCTTTAAAGGACTGGTTGTGACATATAGTAAGTGATTTGACTCATAAATTAAACTAAGCCATACTCGCATATTTTCAAATAGTATATATTTACCCTAAAAAGGTAAAAAGGCCACCTGATCTGTGTACTAGTCGTATGTTTTCGTATATGTATCAAAGTTCCAATTTTCATTTACTTTGCATTCGCACACGGACTCTTAGCGGAGCAATGCTACTATAGTTTTATAATGATTTGCAGAAAAAATATTTTCTACGATTGAACATATATATGTAATATTTTTTACATTTATTTTTAGTTAATTCAATGGATACTACTCCAATTGTCAAGACTCTTCAATCAAACGGTATATTTTTTGCATACATACATACATATGTTTCTGGGTTGTACTAATTCTGATTCAATGGTTCCTGGCCTAACTCGCATGTGTTCCGGTTCTTTTAAACCAATAACAACTTCATCTTCAACCTACCATATGAGTATATGGGCTTTAATAATATACATTAATTAATGTACATGCATACATAGATTCATACAAAATTAGGACAATGCGCATGAGTTCTCTTTGATCAACGAATTGCTTCCCATTTATTTTCCAGTGACAACGCCCTTGTTTGGCAACAGTCGAAGCTACGTCGATCCTCATACATATGAGGATCCTAATCAGGCGATACGCGAGTTTGCACGTGAAATAGATGCAAACTACATAACTATAGAAGCAATCATTGGTTAGTTTTTTGTCACTTATGACACGTTTGCTTTGGTTTCAAATGTTAACTTTTTTACTTTTATGTAGGAGGTGGAGAATTCGGTGATGTATGCCGTGGTCGTTTGAAGATACCTCCAAACTTTGTGCAGGACATTGATGTGGCAATAAAGACTTTGAAACCAGGTAAAGAATACCAAGTCAAGTTATTAATTGCAATACACCTTCCATCTTTATGGAACGGTGGAACTACCTCTTGCCCAAAACGTATTTATAGTATAAGTTAATTATCCCTCGTTCCCTAGGATCTTCGGAAAAGGCTCGTTGTGATTTTTTGACTGAAGCTTCAATAATGGGTCAGTTCGATCATCCGAATGTAATATATCTACAAGGAGTTGTTACCCGCTCCAATCCGGTTATGATAATAACTGAGTACATGGAAAATGGCAGCTTGGACACATTTCTGCGAGTGAATGACGGCAAATTCCAAACTCTTCAGCTGATTGTAATGCTCCGTGGCATAGCCAGTGGAATGTCCTACCTGAGTGACATGAATTATGTGCACAGAGACTTGGCGGCCCGGAATGTGCTCGTTAATGCCCAATTGATTTGCAAAATTGCGGACTTTGGTTTATCACGAGAAATCGAAAATGCAAGTGATGCGTACACAACACGTGTAAGTTCAGTCAGTACACCAATACACTGGTCCATTACTTTATATGTAGTCACTACTAAATTGTTATGTATAATATAATTTTGAATGCGAATTCATCAATTAAACTATTTCAGGGCGGTAAAATACCAGTACGTTGGACTGCTCCAGAAGCAATTGCGTTTAGAAAGTTCACATCCGCATCGGATGTTTGGTCTTATGGCGTAGTTTTATGGGAGGTCATGTCCTATGGTGAACGTCCATACTGGAACTGGTCAAATCAGGTACATACCCTCATATATTTATGTGAACGAATGCAGCGTACTTACTTAGTTGTTTATCGTTTACGTAGGACGTAATCAAGAGCATTGAAAAAAGGCTATCGCCTACCGGCTCCAATGGACTGTCCAGAAGCACTTTATCAGTTAATGTTGGATTGCTGGCAAAAGCAGCGAACCCATCGTCCCACATTTGCCAGCATCGTTTCGACCCTTGACAACTTGGCAAGACAACCGCAGTCATTGCTGACAACTCGCAACTCACCAGAAACAGACGGGGCTCATATTTTGGATACACAACGCGGACAGAACATATTCATAAGCACCGACTTATGGTTGGAGAATATTAAAATGTCAAGATACTGTCAGCATTTTAAAGAGGCTAATTTGGTAAATGCTCAACAGGTGAGATAGATCTGCGTATGCATTGAAGGCGCTCTAAAGATTCAAGATTATAATCGTTGTTAACTGTTTTTAAAACCACTCCTCCCCAGATCTCTAGGTTAACAGCGCAACAGCTGTCGGATATGGGAATAACTTTGGTTGGACATCAGAAAAGATTTTACACCAAGCCCGACAACTAGACACCATAATCTAATTGATCTATTTTTATTTAGTAGTGTAAACCATTAAGATGTACATATAAATATTATACACACAACATACATACATACAGACATACATATATACAGGCAAACGACACGTGTGAGATACAAAACAAGGAGAACCCATACGTAATTTAAGCAAAAAAAAAAAATCGAAATTTCTCAGTACGAAAGATATTAAGATATATAATAGTTAAAACGATTTTCTTACATTTCGCTTACGCCATTTTTACCTTATGTCATGTCATGTCCATTAACAAAAGCATCATCCTACTAGTATCCCATACTAGTTGACTGCTATTTTTTCACAAAATGCGTTGTGTTACAAAACAGGAAGACTTAAGAAACTGATGCATTTTCATAAGTACACGAATCCAATAAAAGTAAGTCAATTGCACAATTGACATTTATCTATTAACTTGGAATACCTCTGCACTGGGGTCAATATTTGTCCATAGCCGTGGCGTTTGTTATGTCAAATGTTCACCATATAAACAGATTAGATTCTTTCGATCTGTCCATGCATTTTGCATTTGCATTTTGATGGTGTCGCTTATCTGGTAGTACTTCCGGCATATACATTTTTAGTTATGTATATAACAATTACTTCCCCAATGCTAGACGATGTTAAGAACTATTAATGAGGCTGAATTAAATTCATTTCCACACATACCATACAGAAGCACAACATGTATACATTTTAGAACAGAAAGCTTTTGATTTTGTATGGTTATTCGGTATTGATATTTGGCTTTCTATCTACATGCATACATACATACATACATACATAAACAACTACCTTTATTAGAGTAGAAAACAAACTACGTTAATTACATATTGTAGATTTATTACAACAAAACAGTAAAAGTATACTTTCGCAGTTCATGTATTTTATTTGTAGCCTGATTCAATTAAATGAAAAGAACATGTTCGAAAGACAATTAATCATAATAAAGAAACACCTCCAACGCCAGTATGGCTTTTGTAAACTCTGTAATAATTTTTTTATTTATTTTTAAGAATTGGTATGGATAAGATATTTGCCAGATAAGATCATGCCAGCGTCATGCATCTCGATGACATACATAAGTGATGAATCTGCCCTACGATGAACTTTTTCGTTAGCATGGAGATGTCATGATTTATAGGTAAAAAATTGTACGAAAAATTCATACATTTAAAAGTGATGAATTTCACTAAAAAGATTAGAATTAGATTAGAAGTCTGGACAGAAAGTTTGGTTGCTCTAGCTTTTATAGTCTCTGAGATTTAGGCGACACAAAATACGAATAACCAAAGCGACTCATTTTTGTGTGAGAGAGAGCGAGAGGAAACGATGATTTCGAAATGATTTTCTCCGTTGAGACTATACTAATGATCCGATCCGATTCAAATTCGGGCTTTTTGATAGATATGGGTTTTCTATGATTCTGCATGTGAACCCTTTGTGGGGGGCGGAAGTGGGCGGGGCGAAATTTTGAAACACATTTGTAGGAGTGAGATATCACACCAGTCTGGGAAAAAAATTTGGTTGCTCCAGCTCTTATAGCCTGGAGCTCCTATACAAACAAGACGGACAGACGGACGGACAGCTATATACCCTTTTACCCTTTGAGAACGGGTATAAAAATGTCTTTTTTTAAATAGTCACTATTAAATGGGTTTAAAAGCAGATTAGAAAATAGAAGTTTAACATTAATTGACGGAAGTCGGATAAAAAAATGTCCGAACTCATAGCTGAAACCGATAGACGTTGACAGCAACAAATACGTAGCATTTACATTTCCTTCCGTACGCACCTTTTTATTTAAACCTCTTTTATAAACAGCCGCATATGGTAGGAAATTGATTAATCCATCGAATAAAATTATATTTGCAGTGATGTCCTAACTCATGCATTACTAAACAGAATATCAAAAGCGTGAAGTGTTCTCTTCCATAATTTTAGTGCAGTCTTGGTAAAAGATGACAGATGGAAAGGCGGAACAATCAGCAGAATTCTATTTTTTATTTAAATAAATAAATTTAAATTTCCAAATTGTCGTACTGGTACTGGACTTGGCATGTTTGTAAGTTTAACGGACCCGACCAACTAACAGTAAAACTTAGAATTTAATTGTCAAACTAATTGTCAATTGTAAATTGTATAATTGTCCATTATAAAACGTTTTTATTTTTTAAAATAAAATATAAATATTTTATTTTATTTTTAATATAAAATGTTATTTTTCATCCTCCATATCGATATGAAAATATCGTTTGTAAAAATCAATCGAGATTTCTAATCCTAATAAGGTTTGAGGTAAATTGTGTTTTTTGGGGAGTTTCGTTTTTACGCCCAACTATAAACCAATTGTATCCAAATCGATTTTCTCTGAAGCAATATTTGTCCTCAAGTACCGCAAGACGGTAAATAGCATCTTATTAAAATCTTGAGCTTTAAGTAGGCTCATGTTTTGGATTTACATAAATGGGTCTTTCCGCTGTGCTTTCCAAATTTGAGTACAAATTTGAATGTACAATATAAATAATATTATTATTCAATTGAAAAAAAAAGATTTTTTTCAGAATAAATATTGAAAACATCGATTTTCAAAGAAATATCGATGGTTTTACCAACCAAAGAATCGACACAGTGTCACACTAGTTTTGCAAATCTTCTGCCGCAGTCCTAGAATTGTGTGTTAAAATAGTTTGCGGTGAAAAAAGCGATTTAGTTTTCGTTAACAGTAAAAGTATGTACAGCAGTGAATATAAAATAAACGGGCTAATAGAAGCCAACATACATATGTACACATCCACACATATATGTACATATGCATGTTATGCATAACATGGTCATGAAAGATATAAATTTATGTTTCCAATTTAGAGTAGCGCCACATATCTGCGCTCGTATCTACGCAATATATTTAATTATTATTTTGTGAAATGTAAATGTAAATGGTCATAAAATGAAAGAATATCTACAATATCTAGTGAATTTGTTGAGACATGTGTATGTGTGTGTATGTATGTATGTACATTTGAATGTACATATATTAGTCTGGCTGCAGAATGAGTGTTGCCACGCTTTAAATATTTTACATAATGACGTACGAGTTTACTTTGTTTATAATATGCTTGAGAATTAGCTTACTCCAAGTCTCTTAGTAGCTACCTGACCCATAAATATAATGGCAAAATCTATTATTACATATGTATATAGTACAGATGTATTTGTTGCATTCATGTGCACCACTTGAAAATTTCAAAGGCTTGGCTTTCCGACGAGGTGGCAACATTGCAATCAGTTTTTTTCACTCTCTTGTTTCTTTTTCCGTCCGCGTTGAACGTGCCCTGCAAATTCGCATTCAATTCACATCGAAATTGTAATTATATTTTGACTATAACTTTTATCCAATTTAAAGTAACGTCACATATGAACATAGGTATCTACGCAAAATATTTAATTATCATTTTGTGAAATGTGAAAAGAAAATTTCCATCGCTTGAATATGTAAATATGTATGTTTCACTACATACACACACTTTCTGAATCGCCAGTGGCTTGGTATGATACACACACACATATGTATTCATATGTAGAGAAAATTAACTTTTCGTTCGCATACGAAGGGAAATAATTGCAAAAATATTTAAGTGCAGAAATATATGTATACATATATAGAAAAATGTGATTTGTGAAGTACAGCGGCATAAGGGCAAAACGAAGAGTAAAGATTTTCAATGTGTAATTTTCGGTTCTGGATCTCCATTTTGTACATTATTCCAGTTTTCGTTGGTATTTTTCATGCACACAACACGCGAATACATACATACATACAAACCCTCAGCTCATATACACATATAGTGTATATATGTATATATATATATATATATATATATATATATATATATATGGATCTGCACATATGCGCGAGTGTGTGTGTGTGTGTATAGATACACAGTTTATAGAAACTAATTTTTTTGTGACTATGAATATAACTGTTTAAATATATGCATGTAACATGTACATTATATACATATATGTGTTGTACATTGTATGCATGCACATGTGTGTGCTCGCACATATGCATACAATATATGGTTGTTTTGTTTGCATTTGCATAAAAAACGAGCAATATTTGTGAGGCTGCTGGTTAACCGCGAGTGCAAAAGAAGAAAAGAAGGTACAGAGTTAAAATAGGGTGATTGCGTCAATGACGACTGCTGCTCGACTCGACCAGAGTTGTCAAATATGTTCCACACTTGGTTGTGTACATATATGTATACATACTATGTACGAACATGCCTAAGTATGCGTGGTGTTGTTCACATACCAACCTTATTTAATATTTTATATTTCCTTCTCTTGCTTACATCTCAATCGCAAGAAACAACTAAAACCAATTAAATACTATTATTAATTTTGGTATTTATATTAAATGTAATGTTAGCTGCCAGAAATGTCACAAAAATGTGAGCGATAAAGCCGGGTTATACATTTGTATGTATGGTAGTTTAGTTGTGTGGGAATAAATTCAGTATTTTTTATACTTAAGCACATTAGTAAAGTAAACTTAATGTGAAGGTTTCAAGCGTGAAAAGTGTTAGAAGACATTATTAGAATATGTAATTGCCATACTAGTACTATGTATATGAAGTGTTTATTAACCCACCTCTTATATATTTTTTTAACAATTATTTTTTTTGTATCTTCTCCCAGTACACAGTGGTGGAAAGGCAACGACACACCATACGGAAACCAAGTTGAATTATACACAATAATCAAAATAAAGCAAAGAGGACTCTTACCCCACTTCATAGAATACATACGAACTATTAAAGATAGCGATTATTGCTTTTGATAATGATGTTGACGGTCAAGTTGATGCTGCAATAGTTGGGAATGCAACATTTGGAGCTAAGGATCAGTTGGAGCACTTGAACACAATGCGCGAAGCGCTCTTTTCTCAGGATGGCTGGGGTTGCCAGCATGTCAACCAGGATACAAACTGGGAGGTACCAAGTTCTCCTGAGCCAACCAACAAGGATGCATCTGGACCGCCCATGTGGAAGCCGAGCGTCAACAACGGCACAGATCTCTGGGAGTCGAACTTGAGAAACGGGGGCCAGCCGCCAGCTCAACAAATTCCAAAGCCCTCTTGGGGTCACACCCCATCCTCCAACCTTGGCGGTACGTGGGGAGAGGACGATGACGGGGCGGATAGTAGTAGTGTCTGGACAGGAGGCTCCGTTAACAATACGGGATCTGGTGCTGCCGTTGGTGTAAATCCAAGTGGAGTCAACGTTGGCCCCGCCGTTGTTCCCTCCGCTGGTCCTCAGTGGGGCCAGGGTGTTGTTGGAGTTGGCGTTGGAGTTGGCGTTGGACTAGGATCAACTGGTAATAATAGTGGTTCTGTCACTAGTGGAACCTTGCCTGTGGTAACACCAGGATGTAAGCTTTGAAATTTACAACAGTCGCACTGTGCGACTTCATTCATACATCCGAAAAGTGTCTAGGGAAATTGCTAACAAAGGAAAGCCAAACAAGTCAGCCAGCAGAAGCAGAAATTATTTCGTGCTGGCAAACATTTTTAGAGCCACTATCTTTCTGCTCGAATCATTTGATAGTCGCAATAGTTGGTTAAAGTTAGATACGGGCCTATGCACATAAAAAAAACAAAACAAAAAGCCGAATACGGATTTGGCGAATTATTTGGCTGTCGGACATGGTTCTTTTTAATATGAAATTCAAAGTTTAATTTTTACCCATACATAATCGGTGTACTTTTCAGTAAATGCCAAAATTTCCCGCCTGCGGATCAGCATAGTACAACTTCTCAAGACAAAGAAGAATGAGTTTTACGAATTGGCTCCTTGCAATTAGATTACGCAGACTTAAATTCTTTCTGCCTGGCCAGTTTACTTAAGAAGTTATTCGAATAATACGTTTAATACGAATAATTTATTTTTGCAATGATGGAGCGTATACAATGCACAATCATCTTCAGTTGATTGTCTATGTAGATGCTTCGTGTTTTTCTCTCTCGTACGGATTCCCGTTCTTGCTCATTCATATTTTAGTGAGCATTACGATAGATTAACAATTTCACTTTGCCTTTAAGGCATCACAATTCCGATTTTTCTTCGGCAAACTTAAATGCAACTTCAAATGATTTATTTCATCTGTAGTCTATAAACACTCTACACCGACGGAATTTATTTTTTGATTAAATATAATTCTTATGGCTCTTATTCTGACCGAGCAATGATTTCTTCTACGCTCAAAAATCAAAAGCACGCTATTTCCAAAAATGTCTTTCATCAAAATACTCAATCACTGAAACAAGCTTGGCGATGGTAACGTTTTCAAATTAATTGGATATTAAGTTTTATTAAATTTGTACACCCAGTATTTGTCCTAAGTCATGTAAAACAAGACGATGGAATTCAATTGCAATGGAATTTCTTCAGGGTTCTAATGCTCACTCTTGAGGCTTTCTAAAAGGTATCCCTTGTTCAATGTGAAAGACTGGAAGTGTCTCAAAAATGTTTTTGAAAGTGGTGAGGTGTGGCACTACTATTTCAATGTTCGTAGCTGTATAAACATACATATATAATATATTAAATATAATATATGTGTATAAAAAATATATATTTAATAATATATAAATATAATAATATGATCTTATCCCAGAGCACAACACTGAGGGTTTGGCGTTAAAGGGAACATACTTTTCAAAAAAAAAACCCAAATCGGATAAAATCCGCGAAAAATACATTTTACGACCCGTGCAATTTCCCATAATTTCAAAATAAACATCTTTCGACGAAACTTAGACTCTAACGTCAAAACTTATATAAAGTCTGAAAGTTTTGACATTTTATTCAAAAGCACACCTGATTATGGGAAAAAATAAATCGCGGTCCATCGAGGACGAAGTTTATTGTTCGCAATTTTGGGATCATACCTAAAAGTTTAACTATTGTCAACTCCATCCATAGAATATGAAAAGTTATGAATATATCCTAATTCGGTGAAATTTCGTCGGCGTCTTGACCATTTTTAGCATAGGCTCGTACAATATGTATGTATATAGAGTTGGGTTCGTGTTGCACAGTGGGTTGGGAGTTCATTTAAAAATTATTTGCTATCATGTTTTATCGATTCTCTTCTTGTGGGCTTGTTTATCTTGCAGGTGGAAGCGGTTCAAGCAATATAACTGGAGCGAGTGGAATTGGAGCTGGAAGTGGAAATAATGCCGGCAATACTGGAAACGGGTGGGGAGATCCTCGAGAAATACGGCCACTGGCCGGAGGGGGCGGAGGACCTATGGACATTCGAAATGTCGATCATCGCGACGCATTACGCGGAGGCGGCAGTGCTGGAGCTCCGTCCGGGGATCCTCGTGACATTCGCATGATTGATCCGCGCGATCCCATTCGTGGGGATCCGCGTGGAATATCTGGCAGACTCAATGGAACTTCAGAAATGTGGGGCCACCATCCACAGATGTCCCACAACCAATTACAGAACATGAACAAAATGGTTGGGCAAGTTTCCGGCTCGAATGTTGGAGCGGCATCGGTTCCTGGAATTGGTTCCGGCGGACCGGGTCCTGGAAGCGTCTCTGGTGCCGTGTCAACAAATATTGCAAACCAATGGGGACCGACCCAAACGGTGGGAGTGGGCGGGAGCGTTACAAAGGACAAGATAGGTGGCTGGGAGGAGCCATCGCCACCACCACAGCGCCGTAATATTCCAAACTATGATGACGGGACATCTCTGTGGGGCCAACAGTCCCGTGTTCCTGGCGGCGGTGGCGGCGGCGGCGGTGGTCACTGGAAAGACATGACCGACTCTATAGGACGTAACCACCTGATTCGTGGACAAAATCAATCTGTTGGTATCGGTATTGCAGGCGTTGGCGTTGGAGTTGGCGTTGGCAACAGCAATGTTCCAGTAGGCGGCAATCCCAACAATCCCATGACCAGTGTAGTGGGACCACAGGCGCGTCTCTCATCCGTCAGCGGCGTGCCGCACAAGCCAGATGGAGGGACAATGTGGGTGCATACGAACAACGTCAACAGCAGAAATACAGTTGCAGGGGTTACCGCTTGGGGAGACGACAGTCATAACGTTGGCGTAGGCGGTCCCAGCGGTGGGTCTGTAGGTGGCAGTAACTGGGTGGACGATAAATCAAGCGCAGGATTAGCACAAAACTCTTGGAGCGACACTTCGTCCGTCGGTGTTGGCTGGGGTAGCAAGCAGAATAAATTGCCATCAACAAGTGGCTCATCAGGCTGGAGCACTTCGTCGAGTGTCGGTGTTGGTGTTGTCGACAGCAGTGACCTTGGATCCGACTGGAGCGCCCACGGTGGCATTGTGGGGAAATCACAGCAGCAGCAACAGCAACAGCAAAAGCTAGCTGGTCTCAATGTGGGAATGGTAAATGTTCTCAACACCGAGATGATAAAGCAAAGCAAGCAGTATCGAATTCTGGTCGAAAATGGATTTAAGAAAGAGGACGTGGAACGGGCCCTTGTAAGTGCCAATATGAACATTGAGGAAGCGGCTGACATGCTCCGGGCCAATTCGTCTTTGGCCATGGATGGCTGGCGTCGGCACGAGGAACCTCTCGGATCCTACTCGGATCACTCTAGTTCAACGAGCAGCGGTGGTTTTGCTGGACGCTACCCAGTGGGCGCTGCCCAACCTTCAATGTCATTCCCTCCTGTAAGTGATAAAGCGGATCAGGCAGTCGATGCCCTTCTACACAGGCGCACAATAATATTTTGAACATATATTTTTGTTTCAAACAGAATAATCTTATGAATAACATGGGCGGTGCTGCGGTGACAGGAAGCGGAAACAACAATCCCAACATGGCCGCCATGCAAGTACAAAAGTATTTGAGTCAGGGACCGCACGGCGTGGCCGTTGGTCCTCAGTCCGTGGGCAATGCATCCGCGGTGTCAGTGGGATTTGGACAGGGTTCATCAAACGCAGCAGTGGCTGCAGCGGCCACCGTCAATATTGCAGCCAACACAAATAATCAACCGTCTGGTCAGCAAATACGCATGCTGGGCCAGCAGATTCAATTGGCCATCCACAGTGGTTTCATATCGAGTCAAATATTGACTCAACCGCTCACACAAACTACCTTAAACCTCTTGAATCAACTCCTTAGCAATATAAAGGTAATTTCTTATTTGAGATTTATTTTAAAATCGCTGTCAAAGCTTTTCGTACTTAAATTAACCACAATTTTGTTTCTAAATCACCTGCAGCATCTCCAGGCAGCCCAGCAATCTTTGGCTAGAGGCGGCAATGCCAATCCAATGGCAGTGAATGTTGCCATCGCTAAATACAAGCAACAAATCCAGAATCTACAAAACCAAATCAATGCACAACAAGCCGTTTATATAAAGCAGCAAAATCTACAACCGAATTCGCAGCAGCAACAGCAGCAGCAACAGCAGCAGCAACAACAGCAACCACAACAGCAACACCCATCATCACACTTGAACAACTCTGGCAATGACTATATGAGAGGTCACGATGCAATAAATAACCTGCAAGGCAACTTTTCAGAGCTCAATCTTAACAAGGTAAAAAGGGTTTGAGTATATGGTTATATCCTGGTACATATAACGCATTGATTGAATTACAGCCAAGTGGATACCAAGGTGCATCCAATCAGCAGTCCCGTTTAAATCAGTGGAAGCTTCCAGTATTAGAAAAGGATATAAATGCTGATAGCACGGACTTTTCGCGGGCTCCAGGTGCGACTAAGCAAAATTTATCGAGCAACTCAAACAATATGGGCTCATTGGGCCTGCAAAATGATGGGTAAGTAAATAAATATAGCTGAAAACTGAACAATCTATCATAAGTACCGGGTAACTAAAAGCGTTGTATTAGATTCAAGTAACATCCCGAAAGAAGCGTTTGGGACCACATTAACATTGATCAGCATCAATAGCCGAGTCGATATAGCATGTTTGTATGCCAGTTTTGTTTAACGCCCAGTTCTGAGACTATAATAGCTGGCGCAACCGAATTTTGTGTGCAGACTCCTGTGATAAATTTATACTTGTGTATTTTTGCCATCCCTCTTTCAATCTGTTGAAACATATACATGTATATATACATATATACATACATATATACATGCATATACATATATATGTACATATACATGTACCGATAGTCACGTAACGACTCATAAAACGTATTTTTCCTATCCTAGTACATGGTCAACTGGACGCAATATTGGTGACGGTTGGCCAGATCCCTCACCTGATAACGAGAATAAAGACTGGTCAGTTGCACAGCCAACTACAGCAGCAACTGCTTACACCGACCTGGTGCAAGAGTTCGAGCCAGGCAAGCCGTGGAAGGTAACACTGTACAACTATGCAAAGTCGAAACATATCCAAGCAGAAGTTTATTTTTAAGGGTTCTCAGATCAAAAGCATAGAAGACGATCCCAGCATAACTCCAGGCAGCGTTGCTAGATCTCCATTGTCCATTAATCCGACGCCAAAAGATGCTGATATATTTGCCAATACTGGCAAAAACTCGCCGACTGATCTGCCGCCTTTAAGTTTGTCATCGTCGACGTGGAGTTTTAATCCTAATCAAAATTTTCCAAGGTGAATCACACAAGTTTTATTTTCTGCGATATATATCCATAACTATTTACTATACATTGAAAAGTTGGTCGGACAACAGTCAGCAGTGCGCTTCCACCTCTGAGCTGTGGACAAGTCCCCTGAATAAAGCATCGTCGCGAGGACCCCCGCCTGGATTGACTACTAATGCCAATAAATCTGGCAACGGAGCAAGTGGCGCCACTTCAACATCATCTACGATCGCCAGCAGTGCCAATGGCTGGCTGCAGACACGAAGTGGTGTCCCAACAACAAATACAACTTGGACTGGAGGCAATACATCGTGGAGCTCGAGTTGGTTGCTTCTGAAAAATCTTACAGCTCAGGTATGCTGTACAAAAGTTCTACAAAGACACTTATATTAAATATGTACATATACATATATCTCTGACCATAAATCAAATGACCATAATGCTGATGAAGATACATGTATTCTTATTCAATTCAATATCCGAGTCTGCTTCCAAAGTAGTTTTTAAGCCCACAGCCTTAAGCTTGTCCTTTTTGTTCTTTAATTTTTGATTTTGTGCTCAAAGTGTTTATATGTTGAATTTTCTTTCCAGATTGACGGTCCTACCTTGCGTACCCTGTGCATGCAGCATGGCCCCCTTGTCAGTTTTCACCTATACTTAAACCAAGGAATTGCCTTATGTAAATATACAACGCGGGAGGAGGCGAGCAAGGCGCAAATGGCTTTAAATAACTGTGTTCTCGGCAACACAACAATATTTGCTGAATCTCCGAGTGAGAACGAAGTACAGAATATCTTACAACATTTGCCGCAAGTCTCCTCCTCAACCAACTCTGCTATTGGAAGTAGTACTGGCAGTAGCGTTGGTACAGCAACTGCTGCTGGGGGTAGCAGCTCGGTGTCTAGCCTATCTGGAAACAGTAGCAACGGAAATGGGAACGGAAACGGCGGCGGCAGCGGCAACAGCAGCGTCAGTGGCAGCAATCCAAGCACAAGTGTGGCAAATTCGAATCTACTTAGTACAAGCGGTGGGGTGGCCCCCAATTCCGGTGGTGCTGGCAGCTCTGCAACGGGTCCAGTCGGCACTGGACCAGTCGGCAGTAGTACGGTCAACAGCAATTCCGTGAATGGTTCTGCAGGTTCCGGAAGCAGTGCCGGCTCAAAGAGTACAGCAAATAATATAACAATGAGTGGTGGCCAGTCCGGCGCATCTGGCTTAACCAATAGCAACAGCTCCACGTGGCGTCAGACTACTCAAAACCAACCATTGTCCGGGCAAAGCAGGCCAACAGGCAGAGAAGCTGACTATGATTATATATCTCAATTTGTTTGTTCCATTGTTGATGATTAAAAATCGATGACTATCGGTCATTAACCATCGACTATCGCATTCTGTGACTCAAGACACACACACACCCAAAAGCTTCAAATGATTCGATACTAAGTATGTATGGAAAGCAAGACCATGTTGTGAAGTATATAAAAAATGGATCGACTGATAGACGAATGGACTTAGAATTTTGTATGCCCGTAGATTTATTTTTCTTCATCGTTCATAGAGTTAAACTTGTATATGTAAGTTACAATTTAATTAAGGAAAACCCCGAAAAACATGCTGTAAAAATAAAAAAAAAAAAATGAAATACTTGAATCGTTTGAGAAACAAACATGAGCATACCTTCCTATTTGAGTGCAAGTATTCAGACTCTTTAGCTCCCGTTGCTTAACGAGGGAAATAAATTGGGGAATTCTTAACAATGTTTATACATTAAAATGACTATATATGTATATTCATATATGTATACAGACAAATTTTCTCAAGTCTACATTGGGATAGATTTGAGATGTATATATACAAATATATATATTGTGTACATATGTGTTAAGTCTATGTCCCTTTGTGCTTGTCCACATCGATCATCCAGAGACCATTCATGAGTTTTTTGTATTTCAAAAAAGAAAAGAAAAAAATACCTGTGTTATATACATTATAGGAAGTTATAATCTTATTACGGTTTTGCTTTCATTAAAGCATTCCCACCGAAATAATTCGGTTATACATTATTAGATCACAATAAAAATATCAATGAAGTTATTTAGAAAACCGCCTTTGAATATTGACCCATATGCAATTCGTGGCAATGAATTCTCCTATCAATATTCTAATGTATCAAATATTTTAATATATTTGTATTTTTGTTAGTATTAAGTGGATCGGTTTTGGAGCTTCACTCAATGGGATGTTGATAACCGCTTAGGTAGGCATTAATTCGGACACATTTCAATAGCAGCATTTGATATATTACATACATACATACATATGTATACTAATACAAATTGGGCATTATTGTGGACATAATATTGGTGATAAAATTCCAAAAGAAACATGTCTAGTGCTCGATCATTTTATCTTTATATTTTAAAAAGTAACGTTGAGGTACATATTATCGAAGTCAGTTAATCTTAAAATGTATACAAAACTGAACTGTAGTTATCGCATTGAAAAGAGCGAAATCCCATTTCTAGCTTCATGGACTGTTTACCGATGACGGAGGCATCAATATTTTTTATTTGTTAACAAAACAACGGAAACTAAATATGTTCATAGTTGGAAGGATCTTAATCAGCAACTGATTTTTGAGCATGTTCGTAATAAAAGAGGACACAACTTTAAAGCCCATGTTTGCTCATGATGTCTTGGCCTGTCAATAATGAATCTTCCCTAATCCCCCCTATCAACGATTTCCTCTTTTTCACACACGTTACGTGCTTTTGAGACAAACCATACAAATACCCGAGAGAAAAGCTGATAAAAAGCTACAGTTGTGTTTAAGGAAGTTACAAATTGCGGTACCAAAGAACAGAGTTCAGTGTGTTGTAGAAGTAAATATGTATGTGTAAATATATGTATGTTTAGAGCTGGTAGGTTGATAGGTTTTGGTATATCATACATATATCATCACAGTAGAGTCTATTGTAGATGTTGAAAATGTGAAAAATAAATAAATATTTATCGAATAATAATAGCATTATTATTACCACAAACATACATACGTATGTATATGTATATGTATTTCTATATGTATATGTATGTACAAATGTATCTGCAGCGTTCAACTGTTATCCGTGTACGAGTAGTTTTATCAATGTCCTACAACTAATAAATGATAAAGAGTTCATTATATTTTAATTAAATTGCTGTTACAGGTTAAATCCAAGCCCAAAATAAATAGAATATAGAATCATATACATACATATATTCACTAACACATGTAAGTTTTGACTAGACACAAGTGAGCATACGTGTACATATGTATGTGAAACATCAAGGAGATAAAAACTCACTAATATGTAGTTAAGAAGGATGATACTAACTATACAGGCGAAAACTTATCACATACATACCTAAAGCGTACTAGAAATTGTTTAAAATAAGTATTTGAAAATAAATATTTTAAATTCGGCTCTCGATTCATTCAATAACTGCCATCAAAATGACAGTCGCGACATCTACTACTGCTAAGTTTCAGCACAGCACAAGAGCTCAGTACAGCACTTGCATACTGCGCGCGTACTGCCTTACGCCACAAAAATGTGCAAAAATCGATCACCAGTTGGTGGGATGGCCAAGCAATCGTGGCTACTCGCTTTCACCATAGAATGCACTTATTCGGCTTCGTCAGAATTAAATCAATGAATCGTAGCATGCATGAATTGCAATTTCATTAGCCATTTCGAACTAGTCTTGTGCAAAACTGTCTCATAATGTATTGGAGCTCTGCCGCGTTATGTATATTTTTGTTTGTTACTCACACCTTAGGTGTTCCCCCCGTAATAAGAGTCGGTAATAGTCTCCAATGAGCGCAATACAAGTTACTGCTATTATAGTACTTGCTACATTACATATGTATTTCCTTAGGTGCACTTTTTTCCAAAAATACGGGAAAACACAACTCGGAACTTGCCTTTAGATATGCGGTTCATAGATTAAATCGGGACCAGAGCCTTCTGCCAGAAACTAACATTATCTACGATATTGAATACGTCAGTCGATTTGATTCGTTTGAGACAGTACAAAAAGGTATGTTCGCACCATTATCCCAGTACCTACAAGGTAATGCAGTGTTTCCTTTATTTTATCCGAAACAATATATTCGCAGTGTGCAGACTTGTGCAGGTTGGTGTTCAGGCTATTTTTAGTCCAACCGACTCTGTTTTGGCAACTCATATAAATTCAATATGTGACGCCCTGGATATTCCAGATATAGGTCGTTCCATCCATGACTTTTCCATTAACGTCCATCCATCACAACAATACGTTAACAGTGCATTTATAGATGTTATACGCTATCTAAATTGGACTAGATTCGGCATTTTGTATGAGAAAGATTATGGTAAGTTCGTTGTGTTGTATTCAAGATTTGCTTCCTACCTTCTGATATATTAGGTTTGTGGAGATTTATTGCTGGCTTATCTTGCTTCAAATATCACATCTGATTGATATTTGTTATTTTTATTTTTATTTTTACGGTATATATAAGTATGTTATATAAGTAATATTTGTATCTGCAGGTATTATTAATTTACACCAGCTTTCACGTTCCGTTCAAGCGGAAGTGCACATGCGAAAAGTTTCCCAAGTATCGTATCTAACTGTGTTGAACGAGTTTAAGAACAAAGAGATACATAATATTATAATTGATATCAACTCGAACGGCATTACAGCGCTACTGAAAAATGTAAGTGCGTGAGTGTAAGTGTGGGTGCTCCCAAAGGTCATTAGGTCTAATATTATGTGATGGGAAACTCTTTCATTCGGGCTAGCAGATTCTACAACAGCAGATGAATGAGTATAAATACCACTACTTTTTCACAAGTTTCGACCTGGAAACCTTTGATCTGGAAGACTTTAAGTATAATTTTGTGAACATAACATCGTTCCGATTGGTCGACATCGGTGATGTAGCTGTGAAGGAGATTCTGAAGGATATTGAGCTTTTTGGTCAGCAAATGTTCCAAGAATCCGATGCAAATTTGTATTTACGAAAAGCGGTAACCATTGAGGTAGGTAACCAGTACCATTAAGTAAGCTTACGACGATATTGGAACTGTTGAGACATTTACCAACCGTTTCCAACCATGTCTAACCTTGCCCTGGTGCTGTGCTTGGCAGACGGAGCCAGCCCTAATGTTTGATTCGGTTTATGTGTTCGCTATTGGACTGCAGACGCTGGAGCAGTCGCATACGCTGTATCTATCGAATTTGACCTGTGACGATGAAATTCCATGGAATGGGGGCTTGAGCTTGATTAATTATATAAATGCGGTTCGTATAACTCAATAGAATGATAATAATTGTACACACTATACATATGAACATACGTATAAAAACATACATACATACTATACATATGTAAATATACATTTATATACATAGTAATTCATTGGATTTATCCTACAGGTTGAATGGAAAGGTCTGACTGGTCCTATTCAATTCAAAGAAGGCCAGCGTGTTCAGTTTAAGTTAGACCTAATCAAACTGAAGCAGCATTCCATTGTGAAAGTTGGAGAGTGGACACCGCAGGGTTATCTCAACATAACCGAGCCATCAATGTTCTTCGACTCCGGTTCAATGAATGTCACACTGGTTGTAATAACGATACTGGTCTGTAAATAAATAAATAAATTAATTTAAATCAATGTATACATACGTACATATGTATGTATGTTCAATTTCAGGAAACGCCATACGTAATGATGCATTATGGGAAAAATTTTACAGGAAATGAAAGATTCTATGGCTTTTGTGTCGATATATTGGAAACAATTTCACACGAGGTTGGTTTTGATTACATCCTGGATCTAGTACCCGATAGAAAATATGGTGCCAAGGATCCTGTAACCGGGGAATGGAATGGAATGGTTGCACAGCTAATGAAATATGTTCGTTAACACAAGCAATTCCATAGCCTCCTTGTTCTCTATCCAACTAACAAATTTTAGAAGGCGGACCTGGCTGTCGGCTCAATGACAATAACATATGCAAGGGAAAGCGTTATTGATTTCACAAAACCCTTTATGAACCTGGGAATCAGCATATTGTTTAAGGTATACGAATTCTTGCTTATTCCTTCCTAATAAGTATTATCGATTTAATGAACTCCGCGTTATTACCATTTGGCAGGTACCCGAATCAGAGCCCACCAGATTGTTCTCCTTTATGAATCCTCTGGCCATAGAAATCTGGATATATGTTTTGATTGCGTATTTTCTAGTGTCAGTTAGTATATATATTGTAGGAAAACTGTCCCCCATCGAATGGCACTATATCCATCCGTGCGACTTGGATAATATTACGATTGGCAATCAGTTTACAATGGCTGATAGCTTTTGGTTTACCATCGGAACGCTGATGCAGCAATCATCGGATATATATCCAAGGGCAACCTCAACACGTATAATTAGCAGCATTTGGGGATTCTTCTCCCTGATTATTGTAGCATCATATACGGCCAATCTGGCCGCTTTTTTAACCACCGAACGAATGATAAACCCCATTGAGAACGCCGATGATTTGGCAACTCAGACAGAAATTTCTTATGGCACATTGGAGAGTGGCTCGACGATGACATTTTTTCGGGTACGCTATAGCTATGTATGTACATATATAGGTACATATTATGTACCCATTTTAATGTACTTTAAGACCGTTACACTAAGATAATTGTTTCAAAACTGCCCAAAAGAATAGGATTCCATGATTGAAACGTACAAGAAAATGTGGAGAAGCATGGATAACAAGAAGCCATCCGCATTTACTACTACGTATGAAGACGGCATAAGGAGGGTCAATGAGGGCAATTACGCCTTTTTAATGGAGTCTACAATGCTCGACTATATTGTGCAGCGCGACTGTAACTTAACCCAAATTGGCGGATTGCTGGACACAAAAGGTTTGTAAATTCCACTCTCACTCCCACGACCATTATGCATTCGCAGCATTCCCATTTTTTGCCATAGAGATCAACCTTAGGCGCCATAATTAATTTGTCTTCATACTAGATCTTTTTTTAAATAAATAAACAAAAAAATAAACACTTCCGAACTACGATTAGAGTTAAGAGTATCTTCCTACTTGGATATTCTATTAGCACTTTTCAGTAATTAGTAATCCTTGGTTTTTTGCATCGTTAAGGGTACGGCATTGCCACACCTAAGGGTTCTCCCTGGCGAGACAAAATATCTTTGGCGATATTAGAGCTTCAGGAGAAGGGAGACATTCAAATGCTGTACGACAAGTGGTGGAAAAACACCGATGAGACGTGTACCAGGAGGAGCACCAGCAAACAATCGAAGGCAAATGCACTAGGACTGGAAAGTATAGGTAAGTACATACGAGTATGTAGCTTCTATAAGAAATGTATCCGAAAACATGTAGTTTTCTTATTGTTATTCATTATATTTCGCAGGTGGTGTATTTGTGGTACTTATCGCTGGGATTATTGTTGCAGTAATTGTTGCGTTTTTTGAGTTTTGGTTCAATTTTCAATGCAAAGAAAAAGCCAAGCCACTGCAGAAAAATATCTGCCGCACCGCTGAAGAGGGGATGCAGCATACGGACAGCGAATGCGTTTATATACCACCCAATCGCTCCTTCTGGATCGAAATGTTTGAGGAACTTCGCTACGCCTCGTGGTGTATGAACAAACCCAAAAAACCAGAGCTTACTCAGATATGCGGTGAATGCCAGGCTGACCATGGAGGAGCGATGGATTAGTATACATAAATGTTTACATAAAATCATTTCACAGAATTTTATTAATTTATTATCGTATTTAACGATAACCAATCTCACTCTTAACACATATTTAATCAGAATGGTTATAACTACAAGGATAAAGCTTGTACAATATGTACATATGTGCATGTGTGCATACTATTTGTAAAAGTCGCATAAAAACAAATGGGAGTAAAGAGTATGCGTCATTTGGTTGAAACATGTGCTTTAAATAAATAAAGTGAATGCGAATCAAAACATGTGACTGTGTACTACTCTACTATGCATAAGTCCGTCCGATTGATCTGTAAAGATATCGAAAAATGCATCGAAAAAATACCCTTTATAATTGTAATAGTACAAACTGAGTATGTATACAACACACAGTTATAGTTATCTATTCACACATACATACATATGTACATAAGCGTACATCCTATTGTAGGTATATTTGGTTATTCATCAATTCACAGTGCGCATGATCTAGCTCATATAAAATGTGAGTAAAAGAAATCAAAATAAAATCTTGCACTCCAAACAACACGGTGGAAAAAGTCGAAATAAAAGTTGTTGTCATTCGTATAAATCAAAATTTAGAAGGCCTCTTGATCGACGCTGCACTAAAGTCGAAGTTCCTGTGTAAATAGAGCAAAAGTATAAAAACTACGATACACTTTACATTCCCGTCCATGGTGTATAGTATTTAGATTGCAGCTTGCATATTAATATACTGGCAAGCAACGGGAAATACATACATACATAAGTCCCACTAACTCTGTTCTGGGTATTCCCTTTTCAAAAATATGTAATACAACTTTATGTTTATTTACATGCATACATACATATATATGTATGTA